>CM077078.1:77263580-78463580 GCA_039513925.1 Platanthera zijinensis | reverse complement strand
ACCTGTCCGTTTAATCTCATCCACTCCGATGTTTGGGGTCCTTCTCCTACCCTTACCGTTGGTCGGGGTAGTTCATATTTTGTCATGTTTATTGATGATTTCTCTCGCTGTACGTGGGTGTATCTGTTAAAAGATCGCTCTGAATTATTCTCTATATAAACGTCCTTCTATCTCATGATCAAAACTCAGTTTAATGTTTCTATTAAGGTTTTTCGATCTGATAATGCCAAAGAATATATCAGTCATGACTTTTCTACCTTCTGCATGCAAAATGGGATTATTCATCAAACTAGTTGTGTCTATACTTCACAACAAAATGATGTAGCAGAACGCAAAAACCGTCACCTCCTCGATGTCGCTCGCTCCTTGATGACCCAGATGCATGTTCCTCGCTCTTATTGGGGCTATGCTGTTCTCCTTGCCTGCTACCTTATCAATCGCATTTCCTCCATGGTTCTCCACGGAAAAACCCATTCTCCATTCTGTATCTGGGCAAGGAGCCTTTTCCTCTCCCTCTCCAAATCTTTGGGTGCACTGCCTTTGTGCATGCTCCATCTGCCACCCGTGATAAGATCTCCCCTCGCTCCACCAAATGTGTCTTTCTAGGGTACTCCACCACTCAGAAAGGCTATTGTTGCTTTGATCCCGTTCTTCATAAGCAGTTCGTCTCTGCTGACGTCACCTTCTTAGAGAATACCTCCTACTTCTCAGATGACTCCTCTCCTCTTCCCCAGCCTTCTGATTCTCCTATTGTTCCCTTCTTCTCCTCATCTCCTACTACGATCTCCACCCATACACCGTCTCCTCCTCTCTCCCTCTTCTCCGCTACCGTCTTCCTCATCTCTGCCGCCATCGCTCTCTACTCCCGGGCAAGCTCTCTCTGCCATGGATGCTCCGGATGCCGAGGGACCCGCTGACCTGGATCTTCCTATAGCTCTTCACAAAGGGGTGCAGACGTGTACAATACACCCCCTTGCTGCTGTTGTTTCATATGATCGTCTTACCCCTTCTCGCAGAGCCTTTGCACTGACTATCTCTGCCACTGCCACACCTCACTCCTACCAGGAGGCCCTTGCTATTTCTCATTGGAAGATGGCCATGGATGAGGAAATGGCGACCCTAACTGAGCGGGGTACCTAGAATCTTGTTCCTACCCCTTTGGGCACTGATGTGGTTGGCTGTCGCTGGGTATTCGTTGTGAAGTTCTGTCCGGACGGTAGTGTGGATCGATACAAGGCCCGCTTAGTCGCCAAAGGCTTCACTCAGTCTTATGGGGTTGATTACTTCGACACATTCTCTCCAGTTGCTCGTCTCAGCACCATTCGGGTTCTTCTCTCTGTGGCTGTCAACAGGGATTGTCCCATTTCTCAGCTGGATGTCAAGAATGCCTTTCTCTATGGTGACCTTCAGGAAGCGGTTTACATGGAGCAACCTCCTGGGTATGTTGCTCAGGGGGAGGCACGAGTATGTCATCTAAAGAAGGCCATCTATGGCCTAAAGCAAAGCCCTCGGGATTGGTTTGACAAGTTCAATGACATTGTTGCAGCCATTGGTTTTGCATGAAGTTCAGCCGATCACTCCTTATTTATTCGCAAAACCTTCTCTGGTATGGTGGTTCTTGCTGTATATGTGGATGATATTCTTCTGACTAGCGACGAACAGGCTGGGGTTGCTTTGACAAAGAAACACCTCCGGTAACACCTGGTCACTAAGGATATGGGCTCTCCCAAATACTTTCTGGGGATTGAGATTTCTCGGAAAACCAACTCTTTAGTTCTTTTCCAACGAAAGTATGCTCTTGATTTGCTAAAAGAGGTAGGGTTGACTGATGCTAAACCTGCCAGATGTCGCATGGCTATTGGGGAAGACAAAACTTGGACAGATGACTCGCCTCCTCTATCTGATTCTTAGAGGTACCAGCGTATGGTGGGAGAACTCATTTATCTCACAGTAACCAGACCCGATATCTCCTATGTTGTAGGCAAGGTTAGATAATTAATGCAAGCTCCTAGGGAGTGTCATCTACAGTCTGCCCTGAGGATATTGGAGTATGTTAAAGCAGCTCCAGGGAAAGGACTGCTTTTTCAGAAGAATGGTCATTTGAGGGTTGACGTACTCAGATTCAAGCTATGCTGATGATAAAGGAGACCGCAAGTCAACATTGGGTTTTTCACATTTGTTGGAGGAAATCTTGTGAGCTGGAAGAGCAAGAAACAGTCTGTGGTCTCCAGGTCTAGTGCAGAAGCGGAATATCGTAGTGTGACATCAACCATATGTGAGTTAAAATGGTTACAGGCTCTCATGCTTGACCTTGGAGAGGTCTACAACTATCCTTTTCCTATGTTTTGCGACAACAAGGCTGCGATATACATTTCCAAAAATCCGGTCTTTCATGAGAGAACAAAACACATAAAGGTCGACTGCCACTTTATTCGAGAAGAGATTTTGAAGAAACAGATTTGTACTCCGTTCGTCATCTCTGACAACGAGTTGGCAGATGTCTTCACCAAGCTGGTGTCCACTTATTTGTTTCATATTTGCGACAAGATGGGCATGATTGATATCTATGCTCCAGCTTGAGGGGGAGTGTTGAGACCGAGTGGTCCTTCGGTTGAGACCAAGCGGTCTGGCGGCTTATCCCAGCAGTTTGGTAGCTGGGTTGGAGACCGGGCGGTCTGGCGGTTTGTCTTGCAGTCTGAGCGGTCTGGGGATATTGGCACGATGTCTTCCTCTTTGTAGTGGCAGTGCGGTTAGTCTAACCGTGCGGCTTGTGCGACTTATGCGACTTTTATAGTTTCTTATTCTTGTAATTATTAGTCCCACATTGCTTATTTGTAATCTCTTTTCTCTCCTCCATTCTATAAAAGGGAGTTCATACCTTTGTAATAGTTATCTTTTTGGATAATAAAACTTTCAATTATTCAAAGTTCTGGCTTGTTTTAGTCGTTTGCTCGCTACTTTCACAAAATAATAAGTCAATCTTTGTGTCAAGTGCTTCAATTTGAATTTTGACTTCAGCAAGACCTTTGTTGACGTCTTACTCTGTCTCTTTTACCTTTTTCTAGAACTTTATTCATTGTTGTTTCAAATTGTGCTTGATGTCTTGCCAACATCACCTCTATGTTAATTGAACTGTCAGCACTGGAGGTGACAACTGTCTCAAAAACAATAGGTGGGAGAGAGGGTAGATCTTCATTGAGAGACTCATCGATTGGGAATAATCGATCTTTAGAATTCAGCAGAGGCACTTCAACAACTAAGACAGGAGGATGCTCCTCTGCATTTCCTTCCTCATCATAAATCTCAACTACCTCCTCAGGAATAATTTGAGGTATACCTGTTGCCTTGGAAACTCTTTTCTCAAGGTTGCAGATAAACCCGTCAACTTCAGTACCAACTAATATTGAAGTCTTAGTCACCTCCCCCTCAGAAGATGTAGCAGGAACAATCTCTAGGAGAGGGACAATCAGGTTCTCTGTAGAAACTAGCTCTGACCCATCATTAGCATTATCAACATCATTGGGCTCATCAGCAATGATCATCTCCTCATCAACATCGATCTCATAGTCATCCAGATTCAAATCAACATCAGCAGCAACACTATCCTTAATCTCATCAGGTACAAATTCCACAACAGTAGTCTGAGCAACCTCTGACAGCAGATTATCTGGCTCTAGAAATGGAATAACTGACTCCCCCTCTCTTCCTGCCCTCAAATCTTAGAAATGTCACTGGGGTGTAGAGAGGTAATCTTGACCTCATGAGTATGATCTTCCTCCTCCCCAGCCATATCTGGGGCTCCCCTAGCCTCAAGATCCTCGTATCCCACCTTGTGAAGATTGTAGAGTCTATCTTCTTAAGATGATGGATAGGTACAACTTTGGTCATATCAAACTTGTTACCATCAAGCTGATTTAGGTACAAGATGATAATCCTTCCAAAGTTGGGTCTGTGGAGACTGTTCTTTATTTTCTCAAACAGCATCGCACCCCAGTTCAACCTCTTCCTGCAGATAATTGCCACTAGTACCTTGAACATTTTTGTAGAAAGGTAGTCATATGAACCAATCTTGCATAGCAATACTTTGCCAATGATGTCTAACAACATTTTCCCTTCCTTGTTCATTCCTTTTCTTTTAACGGCCTTGGTGCCTCTGGTTAGTCCACAGAATAACAAGGCTCTAGAGAAATCATCTTCGTCTAGATAATCAGCCTCTTCACAGATTGGAAGCCATAAATACCTGGATAGAAGAGAGGCTTTCACCTTTACCTAGTACTTCTGAATCTTGCTCTTAATAACTTTGTCCTCATAGTGGAGATTTGCATTATGGAAAAACTCTAGAACTTCCTTGTCCAGCACCTTGCAGGGGTGTTCGAGGACGAAGGAGAGTCCAACCGTCTCCAACATGAGAATGGTGTTCCTGAATTCATCTGAAGCAGAAGCAAAGTCTGTCCAGACCAATTCACTTCCCCCTAGCAAGCCACTGGTGGTTTAGGAGCACAAGAAAATTGAAATCTTGATTTCTGAAGAAAGAAAATTCTCTGTTGCTTTGAAAACTAAACTATTGCCCTGAAAATGGAATTAGCGACTGTCGGGTTATTGGAATCCACCACTGCACGATACCGGCTGGAAAACCTTGTATCACTGTCGCCTAGGGCTTGTAAGGAGTTGACCACCCTAGTCGGGGGAGAAGAAGCGCGCACTGTAGAAATGTTTCGACAGGAAGGACGACTATAGCGCGAGAGCCGAATCATCAGGTTTCTATATTCGGCAAATCGGTGGAAGGTTTTGACGAAATATGACAGTGAGGCTGCCCCCCTTGTCATATATATATATATATATATATATATATATATATATATATATATATATATATATATATATATATATATATATATATATATATATAAATTTCAAATTGACCTAAAAGGAGCGTACCTTATTTGTCGTCGGTTCTTCGGATCCAATATAGTAAGAAGGAAAATTTCCGCACAAGTTAAATTCGGCGAGATCCACCGGGTGCAGAGTTAAATTCGGCGAGTATCATATTGATATCCGATGAATCGGCAAAATTTCCATCCAATATACGCCGACTTTTCCTTTGGAAAATTTTCAGCTGTTCTGAAGTAGTTCCTAAGTGAATTCCTGCTTGCTTTGCCTTCTTCACGAGTCCATATTCAATATGCCTAGTTACGTTTTGAAGAACGAAAACTTGGCCTCGTCCAACAGCTTTGTAAAAATATCTGCAACCTGTTTGTCTGTCGGGACATAGGTGAGGGCTATGTCCTTATTTTCCACATGCTCCCGGATGAAGTGATAGTGCACCTCGATGTGCTTTGTCCGGTTGTAGGAGACTGGATTGTTTGTCATTGCTATTGCGCTAGATGAGTCGCAATACATTGGAATTTCTCTAAACTTCAAATTATAGTCTTCTAGCTGATTCCTTATCCATAGAAGTTGTGCGTAACAACTACCCATAGAGATATACTCTGACTCGACTGTAGAATTTGCCACATAATTCTGCTTCTTACTGCTCCATGAGATAACCTGTTTTCCGAGAAATTGACACGTTTTGGAAGTACTTTTTCTATCATCCCTGCTTCCTGTAAAATCGGCATCTGAAAAACCAATTAGCTCAACATCATTATTTCTCGGGTATCATAAGCCAAGATTGGGTGTACCCTTAAGGTATCTTAAAATCCGCTTTGCAGCGACATAATGAGATTTCTTAGAGTTCACATGATATCTAGCGCAGACACATGTTGAAAACATTATATATGGTATACTTGTAGTGAGGTAGAGCAAGGATCCAATTATGCTTCTATACTTGGTGTCATCAAAAGGTTTCCCTTTCTCATCCTTGTCTAGAGACACAGTTGAACCATTAGAGTCCTCATAGAGGTTGCGTTCTCCATTCCCAATTTCTTAAGAAGCTCCTTGGTGAACTTCATCTGAGAGATGAAAATTTCATCTTCAGATTGCTTCACATGAAGTCCTAAGAAATACTTTAGCTCTCATATACTGCTCATTTCAAACTTCTCTTGCATAAGTTTAGAAAACTTTTTGCAAAGGTTGTCTTCTATAGAGCCAAATATGATGTCGTCGACATAAATTTGCACTGACAGAATTTTTCCTTTAACTTTCCTAAGAAAAAAATGTCTTGTCTATCTTTCCTCTAGTGAACTTGTTTTCAAGAAGAAAGCTAGACAACGTCTCATACCAAGCTCGGGGAGCATTCTTTAAACATTATATAGCTTTATTTAAAAAATAAACATGTTCATGGAATTGAGAATTTACAAAACCTGGGGGGTTGCGCTATGTATACTTCCTCTTTCAGATTCCCGTTGAGAAATGCTGACTTCACGTCCATTTGGTAGACGATGAAGCCTTTGAGGGCAGCATAAGCAAGAAAAAACCTGATCGCCTCAAGCCGAGCCACTAGAGTAAAGGTCTTATCAAAGTCGTTCCCCTCTTCTAGTTTGTATCCTTGTACTACAAGTCTGGCTTTATTCTTGATGATTACTCCGTGTTCGTCCAGCTTGTTTCTGAATATCCACTTGGTGTCGATCATGTTCTGTCCCTTGGGCCTGGGCACCAACTCCCAGACTTTGCATCGTTCAAATTGATTGAGTTCCTCTTACATTGTCAGAATCTATGAAGCATCCTTGTTTGTCTCTTCGAATTTCTTTGGCTTATCCTGAGACATAAAACTTAGATACATAGCCTCATTAGTTGTACCTCTTCTGGTTCTTACACCATCGTCTGGCTCTCCTATTATCTGATCAACTGGGCGATCTCTTAGGTGTCTGAACCCTAGATTCCTTGCTCTCCCTCCAGCAGGATCTGCAACCAGTAGGCTCTGCAACATCTGGTGCATCCTCTGTAGGTTGTAGTAATTCTTCCTTTAGCGGTTCTACATCCACCAAGCCTAGATTGACGATCTTGGCTGAGCTTGGATCTTCTTTCTGGACAGCTTCTTCCAAGCTTAGTTCCTTGAACCTGGTACCTGCATCTGCACCAATAACACTAGACGAGCTGCTTTGGAGCATGCTTGTCTCATTAAATACAATATTTATTGACTCTTCTACTACCAGAGTTTTCTTATTGAAAATCATATATGCCTTACTATGACTACTATAACCTACAAAAATACCTTCAAAACATTTTTCACTAAACTTAGTGCGGTAATACTTTCCATTATTAAGTACGAAACATTTGCTTCCAAAGATTCTAAAATAGGACACAGTCAGTTTTCTGCCTTTCAATAGCTCATAGGGGGTCTTATGATAGCTTTTGTTAATAAGTGCTCTGTTTTGCATGTGACACGCTGTGTTGACTGCTTCAGCCCAGAAGTACTCCGAAAGTGAAGCGACATTCAATATAGTTGTACATGCTTCAATTAGGGTTATATTCCTTCTCTCAACAACTCCATTTTGTTGTGGAGTACGCGGAGAGAAAAACTCATGAAAGATACCTTGACTTTCACAGAATACTGTCATGGCACCAGACTCATACTCTGTTCCGTGGTCACTTCTGATTTTGGCCACTGAGCAGTTCAATTCATTCTAAATTTTCTAAACAAAATTGGTGAAAGACTCGAAGGTGTCTGACTTGTGTTTTAAAAAGAACACCCAAGTAAAATGCGAGTAGTCATCAACAATTACTAACATGTAGACCTTACCTCATAAGCTGTGAATTGGCATAGGACCAAATAAGTCCATATGAAGTAAGTATAAACTTCTTGAAGAATCTTTTTCAGCAATACCCTTGAAGGTAGCCCGTGTCTATTTACCCATTTGACAGGAGTGACATGGACTCTCATTAAGGCACTTAATGCTGGGGGCATCACACACTAAGTTGTGAGAAAATAGCATATTTATTGTTTTGAAATTAATATGTGCCAATACTTGTGCCATTGGTTAAGAGAGACGTACTACTTTTAACTATAAAACACACTGGGGTAGAATTGTCTAAATAAAGAAAATTTAAATAGACTTTCTGCTACGAGTGCCTGTTACGATAGTCTCCACATTTGCAGACGATTTTATCAAGCACCTGTCCTTGCAGAACTCAACGATGTAGCCTTTGTCATATAGCTGACTTATGCTTATAAGATTATGGTGTAATCCTTCAACATAAGCTACGTCTGTGAAAGAGACTACGCTGTTGGAAATCATACCATAACATTTTGTTGTTCTCCTATCTGACCCTCCAAAGATCACTTTTGTCCGTCTTCAACTGGGGTATACTCAAGTAAAAGGCTTCTTGTCCAGGTCATAAGCCGAGAGCATCCTATAACACCCCAGTTTTCCAGACCTTGAATCTCTGGAAGCTACCGTGCGACGATAGTAGCTATCGCTCGGCGATAGCCTTGTTTCGTCGGGTGTAGATGGCTCGATGAAAGCCGTTCTTCGAGTGTTGAGAGGGCTATCGCTCAGCGATAGTTAGTTACCGTGCGGCGGTAACTCCAAGGTTTGCATCAAGAGCATTGAGTTCTCTAGAAAGGAGTTAACGCGCCGCATTATCCTTATCTCAAGCATTAATACGACTTTATTTTTTGTCCTACGGCTCGATAAGCTATCGCTAGGCGTTAGCTAGCGGTAGCTTGGCATTGAGTGTGTTGAGAGGCAGGCATTGAGTGGCTACTGCGGAGCATTAGTACTACCGCTGGCGTTAGCGTGGCCTTATGTTCTTGGCCAAACTCTCTGCAAGCTACCGCCCGGCGGTAGGTAATTATCTCCCGGCGATAGCGCACGGAAGCAGTTGTATCGTTTGGCTTTTTAGCTGTCCGATTTCACCTAGGATATGATCCTAAGGCCCAAGACTCTCCCTCTGGAGTTCTTATATAAGGCTGAGCGAGATTGCTCCCTTATTCCTTATCTTTTTGGAGTTGACTTAGGGTTTAGAAGAAAGAGTGGGAGGAGGAAGAAGAGTGTTTTATTCTTCCATTGAAGGAACTTCAGAGCCCCGATCGTTGATCCGAGTCTAGATCTGTGGAGAGGACCTGGAGGCACTCATTTTCATCCATGCAAGGCAAGGATTCCATGGCGAGGAAGATGGGTCGTAAGGTAACGACATTTCTCCTCTCGGTTTTAGGATGCGTGTATGGCATCTATTCTCTTCTTTCTTTCTTTCAAGCATTCTAGGCACCGGATCTCTCAAA
The DNA here is from genome assembly GCA_039513925.1 of Platanthera zijinensis. Taxonomy (NCBI): domain Eukaryota; kingdom Viridiplantae; phylum Streptophyta; class Magnoliopsida; order Asparagales; family Orchidaceae; genus Platanthera; species Platanthera zijinensis. The sequence continues at coordinate 78,454,417 of CM077078.1, read as the reverse complement.
TGAGAGGGATTCAGGTTGCCTTGGTACAAGAGGAGCCACCGGGTCGATTGTGTCCGTACCCGACATGATATTTCACAAGAAATCCGCTACGTTAGTGGATTAGGAATTGTGGGTGAAGCCGTAGTCGCTACTGTTAGTTTGAATCGGTGATGTTGCATAGCAAACATTAAGGATTTGTTAGAAATCCATTATCGATAAGACACCATTTGTGATGCTGTTTCCCCCCTCTTTCGTGTGAGTACGTGTAACCAGAAACGAACTTGGTGGAAATTAGAGTACACGCAGGGGTGCGGGGATGGAACGGTACGAATGGTGGATTAGGGAGGGAAAGGCTTGAGATTATGATGTGTTAAGGCGAGGTTTGTCTCTTTGGTCGTCTGGCTAGCCCTTGACGTGCAAGTCATGTGTGGAGAGTGTCCCGATGAGACAAGTCCCCTTCTATGAAACTAGTGAGGATGCCAAGCTTTGGATAAGCCTGGACGATACCAGCTGGGTCCTGTTGGGTCTCCTTCGGTGGAAGTGGTCCTGATATTGGAGCCGGGCTTAGGTCGTCGCGAATGGGTGGGGTCTAGCAAGGTTTCTTAGTATCGATTGTTTTGTTTGTATGGCAGAATCCTGATGTGAGAAGTCAGAGCTTGCAGGCAAGCCCGGGTTTTGAGACCCACGAGTTGGTGGGGTTGAGGTAAGAGTTCCGTGTGGCGACTTGTATGTCGTTAGAGGAAATTGGAAGTACCCTTGTGTTTGCGGCTTGAACGCCGATGGGGAAATTGGAAGTACCTGATTTGATGATGTATTAGAAGCATCGATCTAGGGTACCTTGGGTGAAGCCAAGGTGTGCATACATGTTGCATAGTAGGCCCCCTTTTATTTCATGCTCAACATAGAAACATGTTTGTTTTATGAGACATCCAAACATGTTCTATTACTTTCAATGTACTTGTATATTTGCATACAAAGTGCTAACCTGCAGGGTGATGGAGTGCCCTAGGGTCCGCTAGGGACGGCCGGGAGGAGTTGTGCTGGTTACACAGTTGAGGTCAGCCTTTACTTACCCACATTACGACCAATTTTTATAGGGCAAGGATCGCAAGCAGGAGCTAGCTCGCAGGCCAAAAAGGCCTAAGCCTCATGAAGTGTTTCATGTTGTTTAATAGCTCTGTTTTGTGGAATTTTATGCTTGATGCACTATGTATCCGGCTTGCAAGCCGAGGTAGCCTAGTAGTGCTTATGCACATTGACATTTGATGTTCTTATTTGAGTCTTGGACTCTTACTTATTGTAAGGCCTTAAGGCCATGTTGATACTCATATGTTAGTGGATAACTTTTAGTCTTATTTTCTGTTTCCGCTGTGTTTAGTCTGAGTTGTAAGTTGGGTAATTTTATATCATCTTATAATGCTTAATCTGTGGCGTCTGTATGTTGTGGGGCCCCGACCGGACCCATATTATACAGTCATTATAGGGGAGGTGTTACAATTTGGTATTATAGGGAGGTTGATGTCCAAGGTAATGATTCGTGGTCGAATGTAAAAATCGGATCACATTAAGAAGTTATCCACATATGATGAAAGAAAAGGGAGAGTAAGCTCTGATTAACTCTAGAGGGGGGGGGGGGTGAATAGAGTTTAATAAAAAATTCCTTTGCAAATTTTTACAAATATAAAGTTAAGTTATAAAATAGGTGATATAGTAATAGCTAATAGATATTAATAGGAGCAAAGAAAAGCTACACTAATCTACCACAACACAAGACAAAAAGAAAACAACAAACACACAGACAACATAAGAATATTATAGTTATTCCCTAACTGGGTACATCCACTCTTCTACCACCCTGATAGGAATCCACTAAAATTTTTGATCAGGTGACTGCCACCACAATATCTATTTATAGGGAGATATTACAACCCTTTGAGCTTTTGATCAGGTGCCCAAAAACCAAACTCAAGTCTTTTGGAAGGTGACTTGTGAACCAGTCTAACTTTTGAAGGGAGTTAAAACCCTGTACAGTGGGGTGGGAAAGAAAGTGATGTTAGTCTTCTCTTTTCTCAAAACAATTTGAGAAGACTTTTGTGGATTCTAGATCTTGTCAAAGCTCCCCATGAGATGTAGAATTGTTCAGGATTGAGAAGCTTAGTTCAGGAGTGTGTAGGTCTTCAGCTTGTGTTAAGCAGATCTAGGAACTTTAGACAGATGGATCTTTATTGTCTCAACAAATTCCTGGAAAGAGAAGATGAAGAAGACTCTTGATCAGTTTGTGTTGTTCTTCTTCTATCTTCTTGAGAGCAAAGTGAGAGATGAAGATTGAGAGCTGCTGTGAAGTTTCTGCTCTTGCTAAGAATATCTCCCTGCATTTTTTCTACTCTGTAAGAATGTATTCCTGTTCTCAATTTCTATCTCTTTTGAAAAAAATATTCTCTCTGTCTTTTCTTCGACAACAAATCTTCCTTAGAAATTTGAATAACTGCAATTAACTCCCTGTTGGAAAACTGGGAAGGAAAACGGCTAGCATATTTTTCATTATTCATTTCCTCAACTGTCCCGAGAAATATGTCAAATAAATCCTCTGATGAATACTATAATCAATGCTGCCAGGAACGACTATATTCATAGGGAATATAAGCATTGATTACTCAAGGAATTTATGACTAAAAATAATAATAAAGAGGGAACAAATAAGGAAAGAACAAAGAACAGACAGCTTACAAAATTCGTCGACCAGAAAATATATTTTGTCGACCTGCACTCAGAGAACGTCGACCTAAGAAATCCTGTTCGTCGATCTGAGCTCTGTGAAGCAAAAACTGAATATAAACCACTGATTCTGCGCTCCAAGAACGTTGACCTGAGAACCTGTTCTACACTCAAAGATTGTCGACCATAGAACTTGAACAAACAAAATTAGTCGAGCTGAGAACCTGTCTCGGAGAAACTATCGACCACAGAATATATCCTTCTGATGAGTAGCGTTGACCTGAGCTCTAAGTTCGTCGAGCTGAGTTCGACGAACGTTGAACTAATTTCCAAACAACTGAAAATCTTCTAAGTCTTGAATTTGAAATCCACATCAGGCAGGTCCATGAAGTTTGACACTTGGGGACTGGCCTAAAACCTAGAATGAAAAACAGTGACCCTAACTATACATCATGGGTCAACAAAACCTAAGAAGTAAACCTATCCCAAATCAAAACAGGGGTTCCAACAATCTCCCCCTATTTGGGTGAGGTTACTTCAAAACAAATAGAAACAAAAGCATAGCAGAAAATATAGAGATGATAGAATGAAAAAGCTATCAACAAAAGATTAAAGCTATGGTACAGATATTGTTCAAAATTGAAAACAGATAGTAAAGAAAAGAAAATATTAAGAGTCTTTGGGAGGGGCAGAAGATTTTGCAAAAATGATTGTCATGTTAAGATCAATTGCTTCTCTTACAGTCATCTTCATATTTGCATCACCAAGAGTCTTTTGAGCAACTGCACTTGGAACAACAGCTTCAGGATGGAGATGCATGTATTCATCTGCAATGAAAAACTTCCCCATCTGATATTTCTCAAGCTCTTTCTTCCTGTAGGAAGACATAATAGAGAATTGGGAAGTATCCTTACCTTTCTCTCTTGCTTTCCTAATCTGAGATAGAGCAACCAGCTCATTAAGCCTAGCCATCTTTGTATTAGGATCCATTTCAGGATCATAGGCTTTAATAGGAGGGCTTTCAGGACTATTATCTCTTTTAGGAGATGAAGAGGTTCTTGGAGGGCTTGGATGCTTGGCAGGAGGAGGAGCATGGCTTCTGGATGAGTGATGATGTTGCTGTTGGGGATATCTGCTTCCAGAAGATTGAAGGGGTCTGTCTTGCCTCTGAAAGGTTTTAGTAACTGATGAGGATCTCTGGCTAACATTTCCAGTTGCATCAGCATCTGGAGGAGGAGGAGGAGATGGATCTTTCCTGAATTTCTTCACTGGAGAGGATCAAAACTTCTTCTTATACTTTTGTGCTTTAGCTTGATTTCTAGACAACTTCATCCACTGAGGAGTTTTTGGAGTGAGAGGAATGTTGTACAGAATGTAATATGGAACATCATTATCAGGATTGGGCTTGGGAGCAACCTTTGTTGGAGCTTTCCTCTTCTTTGATTTGGATCTCCTGGTGTTATTAGATTCCGAATCATCAGAATCATCAACTGGGTCATCTTCAGAAGACCTTTGTGGATTTTCATATAAAGCATCTATTTCTTCTATTGTTTCCTATGAAATTTGCTTATCTACTTGAGGAGGAGGTGGAGGTAGAACAGCTTGAGGAGGGACAATAATCTCTGAAAGCATCTGTGAATCATCTATGTCTTTATCAGTCAGAAGAAAATCATTTAGTTCAGGATCTTTTTGCATTTGTTCAAACTCTAGTGCAATATCCTGTGCAATTAAATCATCTAGATTTGGTATAGGACTATCATTCATAACATAAGTTGGGCCAACAGGTTCCATAACTATGTTAGTAACAAAGCTTGCTTGAATGGCCTGAAGAGTTTCTGTACTAACTGGAGCTGTATATCAAATAATATTTGTGCAATACTTGGGGAAACAAATAAAAGAATGTTTCTATATAAGAGATCAAAAGAATCTAGAACTGACTTCAGATCAATTGCTGGAGAAATGGAACAGTCTTCAGAAGGAATATCCAAAGAAGGAACTAAATCAACTATCTCAGAATCAGTGTCCAAAAATTCTGTGAGATCTGCATCTGGTATCTCAGTATCAACAAAACCTATCTCTACTGCTATTGCTGCTACTGCTGGAGCAACTTCTTCATGGAGTATCTCCCCCTGCCTGGGTTTAGTAAGCACTGGAGCCAGGCCCCTGACTGAAGAATGAGGGACAGGGAGGCAGAAATTTGAACAATAAGAGATGAAATAAAAGAAGCAAGAGGTGAAATAGCCTCTGCTACGAGTTATTGTAGGAGAGGTATGATGGATTGCAGAATGGATGAAATGGAGGGTGAAACTATGTTCATGAATTCAGTTGGGGTTTGAATAGAGACAGATGGGTTGAGGTTGGATGATGATGGATGGAAGGATGTGGAGTCTGGAATTTGCTCATCTGGTGAAGATGGGGAATGAATGGGTGATGATAGCAGATTGAATGATGGTAAAGATGACAAATTGAGAAGGGGGATGTCAGTAAGATGTGATGGAAGAGGAGATAGAGGAAGAGTAACATGCTCTGGTGTTGTAGCATGTACTGGAGATTGAACAGGTGAAGGTTGATGTTGAGGAGATTGATGTGGTAAAGGTTGATGGTCTGGAGAAAGAGCTGGTGAGGAAATATGAATTGGAGAAACAGGAGGTGTAGGTTGATGTTCTTGGGATGTGGAAGAAAGCAATAGGGTTGTTGAGGTAGTTTGAATAAGAGGAGGTGGAGGGGGAATATAAGTATCCTCAGCAGGGTGGGGAGTGGCTGGATCAGCCCTTGTAGCCTCAGAAGGTCTGGAAGAGGAAGCCCTGGATGGCTTAGGAATGTTCCTCTCCCACCTGCTAAACAAGGCGCAGGTAAGCCTCTTGGAGGCATTTATGAATATGGTCGGGGAGACTAGTGATTCAACAGCCTTGGCCTGAAGAAAAATTCCCAAAATCCTACCAAAACACACTTCCTTCTTTGTGTTTTTCTTCTTAATCAATTCAAACATAATTTTGGCCCAGTTCACGGCCTTCTTGTTTGCCAGTGCACACATCACAAGGAACTGTTGTCTAGTTATGTAATCATGGACGGTGTGCTTGCCCAGCAGAACTTTTCCTACAACATCTGCTAGAAACTTATAATCTGTAGATAGATGTTTCTTCAACAATTTGTTAGGGGTTTCACAAGAATAACCCATTCGATTTAACATTTCATCAAACTCAGCAGAATCGATTTCTAAGTCTCTTCTCCATTCAATAAACCAAAAATTTCAGTTAAAATATCAGTGGTAAGTGAAACGACATTACCTGATATTATTCTAATCAGTGTATCAGCATCTGGAGTCGATTGAGTGAAAACCCATTCTCGAATCTCATTCACCGCAATCTTCATCCGGGTAGTCATCAGATTCTTTAACTGTAAATCTTCAAAGAACTTCAGAATATCAAGGAAGATTTGATCTGAGTGTTGGAATGACTCGAAGTCGATGTCAAAACCCATGTCGAATTTCATTGCTGCGAGAGAACTTGCTGGAATCGCCATGATCACCTGCAAAAGAGAAAGAGAGAGATCAAGTGCAAGGGAACTGAAAGCGGGGATGGAGCTCGAAGAAAACCTAGTTATAAGGTTTTTCAGAATATGAAATGTCAAGCTTCGTCCTGTGAAAAAGAAAATTCTTTGATCTCAGGACGACAAAAAATTTCATGAAGAGATAAATTCGTCGATCTCAGACTGAAGATATGGAGATATTTCGTTATCCTCAGAAATATTTCCTGAAACAGGATTGCCGATCTCAGACCGACGAAACTGACTTCATATAGAGATTTCATCGATCTCTAGTCGACGAACTCCTAACGATAAGTTTGCAAATCGTCGATCTCAGGTCGACGAATGGTTTCCAGATCGTTTACACTAAGGACAGATTTAAAATTAAACCTTTCCATATATCATTCCTAACTGATTCAGAAAGAACAAATGTTTAGATTCATCCAAGGGCTTGGTGAAAATATCTACCCTTTGCAAATCAGTGGAGATAAATTCTAGATTAATTTTTTGTTTGTCCACACAGTCTCTTATGAAATGATGTTTTATATCTATATGCTTTGTCCTACTATGATGCACTAGATTATGTGCAATAGAAATTGCACTGGTACTATCACAAAATATAGTTGAATTATTTAGATTGAACCCATAATCCAGGAGTTGGTTTTGTATCCACAAGATCTGTGAACAGCAGCTGCCAACTACCATGTATTCAGCCTCAGCAGTTGATGTGGACACAGATGTTTGCTTCTTGCAAAACCAGGACACAAGCTTATCACCAAGGAACTGACATGTTCCTGATGTGCTTTTCCTGTCCACTCTACATCTAACATAGTCAGCATCAGAAAATCCAGTAAGCTCAAATGCTGAATCTGTTGGATAACAGAGTCCTAGATTAGGATAACCCTTTATATATCTCAAAATTCTTTTAATGAAAATAAGATGAGATTCCATAGGGCTCACTTGGAACCTAGCACAAAGACATGTAACAAACATGATGTCTGGTCTGCTTGCTGTGAGATAAAGTAGGGATCCAACAATAGCCCTATACTTGGTCTGATCAACTGGTTTTCCATGTTTATCAGAGTAAATCACATCTTTGGCAGCCATCGGAGTTTTCATAGAGGAGGCATCAGCCATCCAAAATTTCTTAATAAGCTCATTTGCATATTTAGATTGGGATATGAATATGCCATCAGGGGATTGCTTTACTTGTAGGCCAAGGAAGTATGATAGCTCTCCCATGATACTCATCTAAAACTTTGAACGCATTAGATCAGAGAATCTCTTGCATAGTTTGGGATTAGTAGAGCCAAATATGATGTCATCTACATATATTTGTACTACTAAAATTTTATCATGATGCATCTTAGTAAAAAGGGTCCTATCTACCATGCCTCTAGAGAACTTGTGTTCTAAAAGGAAGCTAGCTAAGGTTTCATACCAAGCTCTTGGAGCTTGCTTTAGACCATAGAGAGCTTTATGCAATTAAAAAACATATGAGGGATGAGTAGAAGAGATAAACCAGGGGGTTGTTCAACCTAAACTTCTTCCTTAGTTCTCCATTCAAGAAAGCACTCTTGACATCCATCTGGTAGGCTTTAAACTTCTTAAAATCAGCATAAGTAAGAAAAATCCTGATTGCTTCTAGCCTTACAACAGAAGCAAAGGTTTGATCATAGTCAATGCCTTTCTCTTGCCTATAGCCTTGAGAAACAAGCCTAGCCTTATTTCTCACAATTACACCTTAGGCATCAAGTTTGTTTATGAATACCCACTTGGTTCCAATTACTGGATAGCCTTTGGGCCGTGGAACCAAGTCCCAAACTTTGCATCTCTCAAATTGATTGAGATCCTCTTGCATTGCAATAATCCAGTGGGGATCTTGCTTTGCATCATTTATGGATTAAGGCTCAACTTGGGAGAGGAAATAGACATGCATCACATCTTGGTTGAGTTGATGCCTTGTCTGTACACCTACTGACATGTCCCCAATCACTTAAGAACTAGGGTGATCCCTTAGTGTGATAAGGTCAGTGGGTGGAGTTATTTCAGCAATAGCATTTGGAATTAATTCCTCTTGTGAAATAATGACTGCTGTTGGAGGAGGTTCAACCACTTCCAAAATTTCTTCTTCACTATCTTCATCACCTTGTGGAGGAGGATATGATATGACCTTTTATGTAAGGTTTAACTCACCCAATTTCTCACACAAGTGAGGTACCTGTAATAAATCTGTGGTAGAAGAATCCTTCTCCTTATAATACATGTTAGTTTCATCAAAAGAAATATGTACAGATTCTTTCATTTTTAAAGATGATTTATTGAATACCCTATAAGCCTTGCTATCTTGGGAATATTCACGAAAAATTCCCTCTATAGCTTTAGCTTCAAAATTTTTTAATGTGTTTCTTATTATTGTTATGAATGAAACATCTACACCCAAAGATTCTAAAGTAATCAATTTTTTGTTTCTTCCCTTTGAGTAATTCATAGGGGGTCATATACTTAAGTTTGTGTATCAAACTCCTATTCAGCACATAGTTTGCTGTGCTCACAGCCTCTGCCAAAAGGATAGGGGCATGTGTGCATCTGCAAGCAATGTTCCTGCAGATTCAATGAGGGTTCTATTTTTCCATTCTGCTGTCCCATTTTGTTGAGGATTTCTAGGAGCAGAGAAATAATGCTTGATACTTTTCTCCTCACAGAATCTTTGCATGGGAAGAGATTCAAACTCAGTACCATGATCACTTCTGATCAATGCAACTGGAGTAGAATACTCAATCCTTATGCTCTTAAGAAAGTCTGTAAGGACTTTAAAGTTATCTGACTCGTTTCTCAAGAAGAACACCTAAGAGAATCTAGAGAAGTCATCTACAATAACTAGAGTGTAAGACTTCCCTCCTAAGCTTTGTATAACAATGGGTCAAAAAAGATCCATATGTAGCAAGTACAAAATCTTAGATGAGTCACTCTTATTAATTGACTTAAAGCTATTTTTAGTTTGCTTGCCTACTTGAAAAGCCTTGCATAGGCTTTCCTTCTTGTAGGGGCCAGAAGGCAATCCTCTGACAAGGTTGTCCCTAGATAGCTTAGAGATGTTTTTAAGGTTAACATGACCTAGTCTCTTATGCCATAGAATATTGTTATTACTAACTTGATTGAATAAGCATAGTTCTGAACTAGCAGAGTTAATGTTTACTAGGTATATATTCCCTTGTCTACATCCTATTAAAACAGTTTGGTTATTTGAAGAAATAATACATTTGGAATTAGTAAAGCAAATCTGATAACCTGTATCACATAACTGACTTATGGATATTAGGTTATGTTTGAGACCATTTACATATCCCACTTTTCTGAAAGTGACAGCTCCACTGTTGAAGTCTCCATAGCCTTCAGTTTGTCCAAAGTTGGAATCTCTAAAGATCACTCTTGGACCCCGCTTTGCCTTGAAATTGATCAGGCTGTCCTTGCATCCAGTCATGTGCTTAGAGCACCCACTATCCAGATACCACTTATTCTGAGTGATAGGATAGTTCTTCACCTGCAAGGAAACAAGTTAGATGTTCTTGACCCAGGTAACCTTAGGTCCTTGTATCTTTTCATAAGAAAAGCTGGAAATATAAGAATATTCAGGTTGCCTTTTATAACCTAATGGGTGAAATCTTCTGGGAGGAATTATCCATTGGGTGAATGGATTGATATTTTCCCTAGGTTGGTTAAGGTTATTATTAGAGTTTCTGTTAGATTTGAAGTTTCTGTAAGATTGATCTGGGACGACGAACTCTGGTAAGTTCGTCGACCTAAGATCGACAAATTGGGATAAGATCTTCGATCTCTGCTCGAAGAATGAAGGTATTCATTCTCAGGGCACCAATATCGTCGATCTCTAGTCGACGAACCATACTAGTTTCGTTGATCGTGGATCGAAGAATAAATATTATTGTAGGTTGCGTTCAGAGTTCGTCGTTCTGAGGTCAACGAACTGTACACATTTCGTCGATCTGAGTTCAACGAAATCTGTTGAACATAGTTGCAGTTATTTTTCTTCTTGTTCTTAGATTTTTGTTCGAGTTCCATTTATTTTAATATTTCATTTACTTTGTCTACTTGTTTAGTATTCTTCTTACCATTATCTGAAATGAAATTTACATGTTTAGATAAGTATTTTTTTAGATTATAAGTGGTTCACTAGATGATGCACCTAGTCCTAGTTTATTATTATTTGCCCTAGCATTTAGAGTACTAGTTATGTCTAACAGTTGTAAGCTTCTACCATTAAGTAATTCTTCTAATTTCTTGGCTTTACTTAATTCAGTTTTAAGAAAGCAATTTGTTTATTTGCTGAGGTACGTTCATCTGTTAGTTTAGCATTTTCAGCAATATACTTATCTTGTTCAGTTAATCTTTCTCTGAGAAGTTTGATTTCCTTCTCAGAGCCTATTAGATCTAAGCACAAATTTTTAAATTCAGTTTTAAATTCTTCTGAATCAAAATCATAGGATGCTATTACCTGGTCCTCTGTAGATAGAGTTTCTTCATCTTCTAAAGCTTCAGCCTCTGACTTACTGTTGGAATCATCTATTGCCATTAGGCAAACCTCCCGCCTTCTCTTCTTCTTCATCATCACTGGAGCTGGAGGATTATGACTCTTCCTCAGTATTACTCCAAGTTTCTGCAACAAACCCTTTCTCCTTCCTCTTGTGTTTGCTGGAGGAGGGCTTGCTGTGATATGTTCTTCTGGAATCCTTTTCTCTTCTCCTGTCCTTCTTCTGAGTTTCTAGACATTCTGAGATGAAGTGTCCAGGCTTCCTGCAACCAAAACAAATAATTTCTTTAGATGGAGTCTTGTCATACCTTGGCTTGTCATCTTGCCTTGATGACTTTCTTCTGAATTCCTTCTTTGCCATCTTGAAGAATCTTTTGGCAAAGAGGCTCATCAGCTCTTCATTGACTGGAGTCCCTTCAGACTCTTCAGCATCCTTGAATGCAATGTTGTGCTCCTTCCTGATAATTGTTGGAGTCTTCTGTTCAGCTATTGCTTCTCTGGTCTTCATTAATTGCTCGTAGGATTTGAGCTTTCTAAGAAGTGATTCAATAGAGATTTCTGTCATGCTTCTGACTTCTCTGATTGGCAAGATTCTTGAGTCCCATGAGTTAGTGAAGCACATGAGGACTTTATCATTGACTTCTGTCAGAGTGATGTCCTTGTCTAAGGTCTATAGCTCATTGATGATTGAGCTAAGCCTGTTGTACATATCACTCACTGACTCAGCTTCATCCTTCTTGAAGTTCTCATATTGTGATATGAGATTGGATCTCCTATCCTTTCTCTCATCTGCAGATCCAGCCACCATCTGATTTAGAGAATCCCAGATGGCTTTGGCTGAAGTGTACTCAACCATCTTTTGAAATATATCATCAAACATAGTCTGAGCGAGGATGTTCATGGCTTTGGCATCTGCAATCTTAGCTTTCCTCTGTGCATCTGTCCAATCTAGAGGTGGAACAACACTCAAATTTGTTAAAGTAGATGGAGTGGAGGCCATTAGAGTTGGTGGTCCTATCAAAATTGAATTGAATATGTCTTCATCAATAGAGTTCATATAGAGTTTTATTCTTGCCTTCCAAATGGAAAATTTGGTTAAGTTGCAAACTGGAGGTTTGGTGCTAGTATAATCCTTATTTTGTGCCATGATATAAAATATGAAAAGAACAATATTTAATCAGAGATTATCTTATGATCTTGGTTAGTCCAGGTGTTAGCTTGTTTAAATTAAAATGACTAATCTCCCTCTAATACCAATTGAAAGAAAAGGGAGAGTAAGCTCTGATTTACTCTAGAGGGGGGGGGGGGTGAATAGAGTTAATAAAAAATTCCTTTGCAACTTTTTACAAATATAAAGTTAAGTTATAAAATAGGTGATATAGTAATAGCTAAGAGATGTTAACAGGAGCAAAGAAAAAGCTACACTAATCTACCACAGCACAAGACAAAAAGAAAACATCAAACACATAGACAACACAAGAATATTATAGTGGTTCCCCAACTGGGTACATCCACTCTTCTACCACCCTGATAGGAATCTACTACAAGTTTTTATCAGGTGACTACCACCACAATATCTATTTAGAGGGAGATATTGCAACCCTTTGAGCTTTTGATCAGGTGCCCAAAAACCAAACTCAAGTCTTTTGGAAGGTGACTTGTGAACCAGGCTAACTTTTGAAGGGAGTTAAAACCCTGTACTGTGGGGTGGGAAAGTAAGTGATGTTAGTCTTCTCCTTTCTCAAAAACAATTTTAGAAGACTGTGTGGATTCCAGATCTTGTCAATGCTCCCCCTGAGATGTAGAATTGTTCAGGATTGAGAAGCTTTGTTCAGGAGTGTGTAGGTCTTAGACTTGTGTTAAGCAGATCCAGGAACTTTAGACAGATGGATCTTTATTATCTCAGCAAATTCCTGGAAAGAGAAGATGAAGAAGACTCTTGATCAGTTTGTGTTGTTGTTGTTCTATCTTCTTGAGAGAAAAGTGAGAGATGAAGATTGAGAGCTGCTGTAAAGTTTCTGCTCTTGCTAAAAATATCTCTCTGCAATTTTTCTGCTATGTAAGAATGTATTACTGTTCTCAGTCTCTATTTCTTTTGAAAAAAATATTCTCTCCGTCTTTTCTTCGACAACCAATCTTCCTTAGAAATTTGAATAACTGCAATTAATGTCTTGCTGGAAAACTGGGAAGGAAAATGGCTAACATATCTGTCATTATTCGTTTCCTCAATTATCCCGAGAAATATGTCAAATAAATCCTCCGATGAATACTATAATCAATACTGCTAGGAATGACTATATTCATAGGGAATAAGCATTGATTACTCGGGGAATTTATGACTTAAAAATAATAATAATGAGGGAACAGATAAGGAAAGAACAAAGAACAGACAACTTACATAATTCGTTGACCAGAAAACAGATTTCGTCGACCTGAGAAATCCTATTCGTCGATCTAAGCTCTGCTAAGCAAACACTGAATATAAACCACTGATTTTGCACTCCAAGAACGTCGACCTGAGAATTTGTTCTACACTCAAAGATTGTCGACCACAGAACTTGAACAAACAGAATTAGTCGAGCTGAGAACCTGTCTGGGAGAAACCGTCACCACAGAATATATCCTTCTAATGAGTATCGTCCACCTTAGCTCTAAGTTCGCCGAGCTGAGTTTGACGAACGTCGAACTAATTTCCAGACAACTGAAAATCTTCTAAGTCTTGAATCTGAAATCCACATCAGGAAGGTCTATGAAGTTTGACACTTGGGGACTGACCTAAAACCTAGAATGAAAAACAGTGACCCTAAATATACATCATGGGTCAACAAAACCTAAGAAGTGAACCTAGCCCAAATCAAAATAGGGGTTCCAACATAGGAGTATCATGGGACCGTGAGTGTCCTAGTGTCTAAGTTTTGCGAAAAGAGAAGTTCGGGAATACCTTCTTGAAGAAGTATATCCCTTCGTCGACAAGGTTAGCCCTTGAGAGACAGTTTTTGCACTTGGTGAAATGAGACAAGACAGTAGACAAGTATGTTCAGGGGCTTACAGAAAAATAGGGAGAAAGGAAAGCCTTCTCAATCGCAAGGGAAGTTGGAAGGGAGTAAATGAAAAAAGAAGCCTCATCCCTGCAAGTCTTGGGAGAAGAATAGTACAATATCGGGGTGATCCCGCTTCAAGGGACCACCATTGTGCTACAAGTGTGGCAAGCTTGGACACATAACTCATTTTTGTACTGAAGGTGGCGCTGAGCAGGAGCCAAGGCAGTAGCAGTCCATGCTTTCTGGTCCCAACGCTACAGAGAAAGGAAAAATGGCGGAGTTTAGCGCTTCACGTTTCCAACCCGTGCAACCAAGGGCTTATAACCTTGGGCAACATGAAGCGATCCGCCAACCCGATGTGGTGACAGGCTTTGTGCTAGTTTTTGATTACCCCGATAGGGTATTGTTCGACACGGGAGCGTCACACTCCTTTCTTGCGGAAAGCTTTATCCGGAGAATTGGAGTTGAGCCATTCTCGGCGGACGCAGAGCTGAAGATGTGCATGCCCAATGGGTTTTCCATGACCACCGGGGCGAAAGGATGCATTTGTTGGAGTCTAGGTGGAGTTTAATTCATGTTGGTAGTGGCAGTCCTACCGTTAGCTGAGCCTGATATAATTTTGGGGATGGACTTGCTTGAAGAGCAGCGTGCCTGTATTGACTGTTTGTCAAAGGTAGTGACCCTAAGAAGCGAAGGGTAGGCAGAAGTTAAGTTTAAGGGCCTTAATGGAGTGGCCTGTTCCCTGATTTTGGCCATGCAGTTTGTGCGGGCAGTTAACCAGGGAGGTGTAGCTCTTGTAGCATTATTGGAAGTTCCCCTTTCCAAGTTATCACTTGGAGAAGTGCCGGTAGTGGCAGAATTCGAGGATGTGTTTCCTAAGGATCTTCCTGGAGCACCTCCTCGATGGAAGATTGATTTATCAGTTGAGTTAGTACTAGAGGCTAGGCCGGTGCCACGTCCTCCTTTTAGGATGGCACCAAAGGAATTGGCAGTGACCCAGCTCTTCGCTATGGAGCGTCCCAATGCTTTTTGTGAAGAAGAAAGATGAGAGTATGCGGTTGTGCATAAACTACCGAGAGTTGAATAAACTGGCCGTCAAGAATAAGTATCTGATTCCACGGATAGATGACCTGTTTGACCAGTTGGTGGGGTAAGTGGTGTACCCTAAGCTGTACTGGAAGTTAGGGTACTATCAGTTGCGAATTCGAGATGAGGACATACCCAAGACGGCTTTTGGTACGAGGTATGATCACTTAGAGTTCTCGGCGATGTTGTTCGGGCTGACGAACACGTCATCTGTATTCATGGATTTGATGAACTGAGTATTTCAGGAGTATTTAGACTCATTTGTGGTGGTCTTCTGTGACGATATTTTGGTATACTCCAAATCGGAGGCAAAGCATGAGACTCACTTGAGGGTAGTCTTGCAGGTGTTGAGAGAGAACCAGCTTTATGCAAAGTTCTCGAAATGTGAGTTCTGGTTAGAAAAGGTGGCATTTTTGGGCCATGTGATTAGTGGTGATTGGGTGGCGATGGATCCGACGAAAGTTGAATCCATCATGGATTGGCCTATTTTGAGAACCGTGGTGGAAGTCTAAAGTTTCCTTGGACTATCCGAGTACTATAGAAGGTGCATGGAAAAATTTTCGCGGATAGCTCTACCCCTCACCTCCCTAACTCGCAAGGACCAAAAGTTCGTATGGACTCAAGAGTGCAGTCCAGCATCTGACACCTTGAAGGAAAGGCTGATGACATCTCTAATCCTAAGTCTTCCTAAAGGGACCGAAGGATTTCAGATTTTTAGTGACGTATCAGGATGCGGTTTAGGTTGCATGTTAGTACAACATGACAGTGTGATAGCCGTCTAGGCAGTTGAAACCTCATGAGAGGAATTACCCCGTCCATGACTTAGAGTTGGCGGTGGTAATTTTTGCGTTGAAATTATGGCGACACTATGTGTATGGTGCGAAGGTGGAAATCTTCACGGACAAAAAAAGCCTGAAATATCTTCTAGATCAAAAAGATTTGAATATGCGGCAGCGCAGATGTATCGAATTCCTTGGGGACTACGACGTGGCGATTTAGTATATGCTAGGCAAAGCCAACGTGGTGGCGGATGCCTTGAGTAGAAAATACTCTAGACAAGGGAGTTGGATCGAAGCTCATGATGAGCGGTTGGTGCTGGACTGGGAGTCCCTTGGCATTGAGTGTGTAATAAGAGGCGAGTCTAGTATGGCTCGGTTGAACTGGATTGAGTTGAAAAATGACTTATCTGATCGTGTTTGGGAAGCGACTAGTTTGGATGTAGAGTTCCAACCATTTGTGGTGGAAGCTCAAAAGGGCGAAGGTAGCGCCTGGGAGATGATTGATGGGATCCCGAGGAATGATAGAAGGATATGTGTACCGCAGTTCGACAAGATCTGTGAGGAATTGATGTTTGAGGCTCATTTTACGAAGTACTCCATTCACCTGGGCAGTACAAAGATGTACTTGGATATGAAGAAATCCTTTTAGTGGCCTGGTTTGAAGCGGGATGTAGCTTTGTACGTGAGTCGATGCCAAACTTATGCCTTAGTGAAAGCCGAGTGTCAGAAGTCGGGCGGGTTACTGGAGCCTCTTCCTATCCCCGAGTGGAAATTTGATGATATCTCCATGGACTGTGTACATGTTTACCTCGATCGCAGCAGGGTAATGACGCAATTTGGGTGATCGTGGATCGCTTGACCAAAGTGGCTCATTTCATTCCAAATCGGAAAGAGGAAGCATGGAGAAGCTGGTGGAGTTGTATGTTCGTAACATTGTGCGATTGCATGGGATACCTTAGTGTATCGTTAGTAATCGTGATGGACAATTCACGTCCAAAGACTGGAGGTTGGTACAGCAGAGTCTGGAAACGAAGATCAAGTTCAGTACGACGTCCCATCCTCAAACTGATGGACAAACAGAAAGAACGAATCGTATAATGGAGGATATGTTGAGGATGTGTACCCTCAATTTTGGTAAGAAGTGGGAAGATCACCTCTTCATGGTGGAGTTTGCCTATAACAACAGTTACCAGGAAAGTATAAAGTTAGCGCCAAATGAATCTTTGTGTGGAAGGCGATGTCGAACACCAATGTCTTAGGCAGAGGCGGGAGACACCAAACTTTTGGAAAAAGAGGTGGTGACTGATGCTGGTGAGTTGGTGCAGACCATTTAGGAGCGCATGAAGGTTGCTCAGGATCGGCAGGCGAATTACTTTAATGCTCGCCATAGGGATGTGGAGTTTTCGATAGGTGATTGTGTCTATCTAAAGATTAAGACGTTCAAAGGCGTTTCACAGATTCACCGACTCAAGAAGTTGAGTCCGAGGTTTTTGGTGCCATTCGAAGTTATGGAACGTATCGTAGAAGTAGCTTACCGGTTGGCGCTGTCCACAGAATTGAGTCGATTACACGATGTCTTCCATGTCTCAGTATTTAGGAAAGGCTTGGTGGAGGCAAGTGTTGTGGTCGAGTCGGTGGCAGTGCCGATAGAAGGACTTTGGGATGAAAGTCCGCCCAGTGAGCACAGAGGATTCTGAAAGATTTGGTTTAAAGATCCTAAACACCTAGAGGGGGGGGGGGGTGAATAGGTTCAAATCCAATTTTAACTTAGGCAATTAAAAGGTTAATCTCAGCATAACTAATTAAGCTACAAATATCACAGCACAGGATAAATCAAGCACAAAAAACACAACACATCACACATTGTTTTATAGTGGTTCCCCAATTTGTGGGTACGTCCACTCTCCCACTTCACCTATCTAGCTGAGAGATGGATTCGGCCAAACTTCCTTCCACTAACTCAGATCCTCAGATCTTACAACTCAGAATCCAACTGGTTCCTACAGCTCAGACTTCTTCAAGTCCTACAACTCAGATTCTTCCCAAGAATCTTACCTAAGGCAAATAACCCTACCTCATCCCTTATCACTAGGCCTACAACTTAGATCACAAAGATCCTACCTCAGGCACTCGGCCCTACCTCGGCCTTTATAAATTTAGGCTTATAACTCAGATAGATAACTCTCCTACACTCAGATCTATAAAAGATCTTACAGAAAAATTGATTATTAAGATAATAAATCTTTCACCCAAGTAGAGAGAGAAAGGGGTGAAGGCTTCTTAATCAGATCTTGATTGATCTAACTTCTTAAGATCCAACCTGTCTTATCTTCTTCAAAACTTCTTGAATCTTAACAAAGTAAGGTTGATATTCTTATGAAGTTGGAGATGATCCTCAATTTAGCTTCCTTCTTCTATTCAGAATTAGATCTGAATTCTTCTTGCAGACTTGTTCAGGATCTGCCTTCTCTTGATGACTTGTAGATTTCAACTGTTAGAAAAATATCAAGTCCTTCCTTCTTCGATCTCTCTCTTTTTATGATAGAATAGGTCTTTATATAGATACCATCTGAGGTTATCGGTTGATCTGGTTCATAACCGCCTTCTGACAGCTCTGACAGGTGCGACAGCTTTGTTAGTTATGATAGTTGTCAAGTCTTCAGTCTTGACACCTGATACCTCATTATACTCTATCTTAGTATAAAAGCATCGAGACAATACTTCATATGTGTCAACACAAATATACCATATGTCGACACAATTCTTGATGATGTCGACATAGCTCACACAATGTCGACACATCTCTTCTTTATCTTCTCGACACAACTTTTGTAGAATGTGTCGACACAAGTCCTGTGTGTTGACACAATAGCTTCTAGTCTCGACATAATTGGTACTGATAGAATTCTTGTGTGTGTTGACACAAGTCCTGTGTGTCGACACAATTGCTGCCGACAGAATTTCTGTGTGTCGACACAAGTCCTGTGTGTCGACACAATCTAGCTTCTGGTGTCGACACATTTCCTTCACAAGTGTCGACACTTGTACTTAGAATAGTTTTCAACATTTCTTTAACCAGCACATTGAAACTCAACATCCCATCAAATGCACATTGATGTATATCATTGAGTTAAGTGAGACTTCTTCCAAATATGATACATAGTTTCCAATGTACCCAACAATCTCTCCCTATTTGGAGAAGTCATAACCCTTAGTCAATGATATACACCATTTAAAATAAAATAAAGATTATGATGTATAAAATCATTACTCAGACAAGGTAACTCATAAGCAGAAATAACATGTAATATCATCACAAAATATGATAAAATACAGTAAACAAGAATCAGTTTTAAATTACAAGGATTTTAGAACAAAAGATTACATAGTTCTAAACTTAGTCAATCTATCCCTAAGATTGATCAGGCTCCTTGATGACAATTCCTTTGCAAGACTGAATCATAGCTTGTATATTAGCTCCTTTGTCAACAGCCAGCTTCTTTCATTTCATATCCTTCTTCTTGAGCTCTTCAGCCTTGATCTTTTGCCTTTAAAGGTAATGAAAAGGCTTTGGGAAATACTTGCTAGGCTCCACAGAGTTAGCAGGTATCTTCCAAGCTCTAAGGTCTCTTCTGAACTGGTATATGGCATCTTGCTGCTCTTGATATTTGCTCCATTCCTGTTCAGAATACCACTTACCTCTATCATGCATATTCTCTTTAACAGCATGCCAAGCAGTAAGAATAATATTCCTGGAGGTTGGACTCCATTATTCAAAATAAGGCTTTAATTCTGCCTGTTCTCTGAACCTTTTCCTAGACAGCTGAGCTTCTTTCTCAGCATCCCTTGCTCTTTGTGCTTCTTTTTTTCTTTGTAATGCAGTTACAGACATTTCAACTTTTTCAAGAATAATATTATGTGCCTCCTGTGGAGGGCTATACATTTGGTGTACTTCCTGCTGAATTTCTTCAAAATCAGAAGGGGGATAAATGACTTGGGCTACTTCCTGCTGAATCCCTTCAATGTAAGCAGGTTTAATTCCAGATTCAGCAGTATTGTCATCATCACAAAGGGGTGGATAACCAAGAGTTTCTCTGATGCTCTTTGATATCCATTTAACATGATCTGAGCTTGCTTTTACTAATACTCTCTCCCCCTTTATGACTTCTCTTTCCACATGGTCTCTCAGATCATCCTTTTGAAACCTTACCTGATCAGCCAGATAATTTGTTCCTTCTTTGTAGTAGGTCTTAAAATTCTTCATTTGATTAGAGATAGCTTTTTGAGATGCCTGGATTGCTGTTTAAACAACTGCTAAATCTTCTTTGATTTGCTTGGACACTTCAGTCTTTACATCAGTTGCACTACTCCCAAGATTTGTTAGAAAAACATTATGTGAGTCTTTGAGATTTTCATTCATTCTGAGTTGATTTTCTAGGACATAACCTTGTTTGACTGCAATGTGCGTTATTTCAGTCTTTATCTCCTATTGTTGCTTGGCCAAGTAGACTACAACATTATCTCCCTTATGGAAGCAATCTTCATCTCTTTTTTATTCTGATTAACTTCAAATCTGATGGATTTTATATCCTGGGCCAGCTGAAATTGCAGATCTTTATTGTTCTCATCCACATATTTTTCAAGAGCAACTCTTTGCGCATCCAATTTCAATTGTAGTTGCACCATAAGTGAATTGAGGTCTACTACATGAGCTGGTGTTTGTGGGGAAATCTTCAAGTCTTTCTTTTAGCCCGAGCTCCTCTTCTTGAGCTCCACAAGTTTCCTTTTCTTTTCCCTGGAGGATTCTTCATCTTCACAGGAATCAGATGAACTAGCTATGTCCACTATTTCTTTTGGACTAGAGGCAATGATTGACATCTCCCCCTCAGTTCTTAGCATCTCCCCCTCAGTTCTTGCTCCTTGTAAGTCAAGAAATAACTCTTCTAGTGTTACCTCTTGTTACATCTGAACTAGAGGAATAAATTTTTCATTCGCAACAGATGGATCCCCCTAGAAATAAAAGTCCCCTTCCAGGGTTTTCTCCATATTAGGAGAGTTTTGTTGCTCAGATTGATCAGGATAAGACATATGCACATTCTGTGCTTCTTTCTTAGTAGTGGTGGTTGCAGGATTTTTGATTTCTGAAACTATGTTCATGAATGTGTCAGTTGCATTTTCACTATCCAGTTCAACTTCATTTATACCTCCCCCTAGGTCTGATATCTGTGGATTTTCTGGTTCATGGACAAGTGTAGTTTTAGTATTGTCTCCCCCTGGAGATGATACCATCTGGTTGTCTGGAACTTGGACGGTCTCCCCTTAGGCCTGAACCTCATTGTCAGGTGATGGTGTAATTGATTTCCTTTTCCTTGGTTGTTCTTCATCTGTGCTAAAGTCAACTTGCTCTTCTGAATCACTAGAGGATTCAGGGAGCTTGGCTGGTGTGTTATTTTCCTTAATTTTCTTCTGCTGTTTTTGAGGTGTAGGAACATCTTTAGTCAATACTCTTTCCCATCTAGATAAGATTTTTAAGTCCATCTTTCTCATGTGATTAATCTTAGAACCAGTAGACTGGTTCATCACTTCTGGAATATTAATAACCAGATACAGGCTTAGTATTCTGCCCAAATTAAGTTTCTTGAGACTTTTTTTGATCTTTTCAAACACAACAGCAGACAAGTCAGTTTTCACCTTGAATATGACTCTGGTCATGAGATTGAACATATAGGCTGAAATCCTATCATGTCCTCCTGATTTGCACAAAATAACCTTGCCGGGAATCTCAGACAGGAATTTGCCTTGGAAATTCATTCTCTTCCTATTTATTGATGATCCAATCTTAGTAGTGGGATCCAATCCACACCATTGGAGAGCATCTTTTGTCATGGAAGATGCTATTTCATCTTCTTCCTTAATCCTGGGAAGCTGAAGTGTTTTACTTAAACTCTTCAGTGTGAGTTTCACCTTAGTACCTTGGACAGATGCTTTAATCTTCATGCCCTTCGAATCCATTGATACTGATGAGTAGAATTCAAGAACCTACTTCTTCCATATTCTGGTAGGTTCTGAGACTAGGTACTCCAATCCATTGTTGGTGATTAGGGTAATCACAGCTTTGATTTCTTGTGTGGCAGTCTCAAACATATTGCGAACCAGTTCATATCCCTCAATTACTTTGTCTTCCATCTATGGCGCCATGGATGAAAGAGAGAGAAGAGAGTAGACAATAGAATTTCTTGTCGACACAGGGTTTAGAGTCGAGAGTTCTGGATAACACAGTCGACTAGATTTTTTTTCTTCTATTTATAGAATTATTGTGAAGGGTAGGTCAAAAGACGCGCCTAAATAAGAATTTTATGAGTCGACATAATATTGCATGTGTCGACATAGACAACTTAGGTCTTGAAAGAGAATTGTAAGTGTCATCATGTCTATGTGTCGACATAGATTTTTGTGCGTCGACATAGAAATCTTCTAATACAAGGTCTCGACAGAGTTGTGTCGACACAAACCTTTTCTGTCGACACAGATTTTATTTTTGTGTTGACACAGTTTATTCCTTTGTCGACACAACTCGCTGATAGTGTCGACACAGTGAGCTTGTGTCGACACAAAATTTCTAACTTAGCCAATTTTTTTGAGAAATTTTGTGCTGACCTAACATTTTATTCTAGGTTTAACATACCTAATTCAATCTTAAAATAATTGAATTTACTTTCATCCAGAGGTTTTGTAAATATGTCAGCAATTTGATTGTTAGTGTTGACAAATTCTAGACTTATGTCTTCTTTTTCAACATGTTCTCTAATGAAATGAAACCTGATTTCTATATGCTTAGTTCTGCTATGTGAAACAAGATTTCTAGCAATGGATATGACACTAGTAGAATCACAATATGGGCAAGCGTGGTATTGTTAGCAGAAAATATTTATTCTTAGGGTACCAAAGACCAAGATTTGGTGTGCCCTTAAGATATCTTAAAATTCTCTTGACAGCAGAATAATGAGATTCCTTTGGGCAAGCGTGGTATCTAGCACAGACACATATGACATGCATGATGTCAGGTCTACTAGCAGTCAAGTAAAGAAGGGAGCCAATTATCCCTCTATATAAAGACTCATCAACAGGTTTTCCTGCCTCATCTTTGCCTATAGGCATACTTGACCCCATTGGAGTTCTCATGGTGGAGGCTGACTCCATGTCATATTTCTTAATTAACTCCTTGGTGAACTTAGACTGGGATATGGACAAGCCATCATCAGTCAGTCTAACTTGGAGTCCCAAGAAGAATTTATGCTCACCCATGATGCTCATCTTAAACTTCCCTTGCATAAGTTCGACAAACTTTCTATAAAGGTTGTTTTCAGTTTATCCAAAGATAATGTCATCAACATATATCTGGACTAGGACGATCTTGCCTTTTGATTCCCTAAAGAATAGTGTCTTGTCAATTTCCCCCCTTAAGAATTTATTCTCAATGAGGAAGGTAGACAGAGTTTCATACCAAGCCCTAGGGGCTTGTGTCAATCCATATAGAGCTTTCTTAAGCCTATAAACATAGTTAGAATAAAGAGGATCTACAGAACCTGAAGTTTGTTCAACATAAAATTCCTCTTTTAAGTCACCATTCAAAAATGATGACTTTACATCCATCTAGAATACCTTGAACCCTTGGTAAGCTGCATAGGCAAGGAACATCCTTATTGCTTCCAACCTTGCCACTGGGGCAAATGTCTGGTCAAAGTCGATTCCTTCTTCCAGTCTGGCTTTGTTCTTGACTATAATGTAATTTTCATCTAACTTGTTCTTGTAGATCCACTTAGTCCCTATGACATTGTGATTCTTTGGTTTAGGAACAAACTTCACTAATGATTAGCTTGTCCATCTTATCTTTCAACCCTGTAGAGCTATAAGAAGTGCTTTACAGCTCACAGTTAATTAACTTAGATTCATCAAACACTACATGAACATATTCTTCTACAACTTGAGTAGTCAAGTTGTAGACCCTGTATGCCTTACTATTATTAATGTACCCAATAAATATCCCTTCTTCGGATTTGGCAGTAAACTTAGTTAAATAGTACTTGCCATTATTAAGAACATAATACTTTCTACCAAAGATTCTAAAGTAGGCTAAATTTGGTTTTCTGCCTTTCATAATCTCATAGGGTGTCTTCTTGTGGCTTTTGGTGATGGAAGCTCTGTTGAGAACATGTCAAGCAGTGTTTACTGTCTCAGCCCAGAAATATTCTGGGAGAGAAGTGTCACGTAGTAGTATTCTACCAGACTCAATAAGAGTCCTATTCTTTCTTTCAGCAATCTCATTTTGCTGGGGAGTTATAGGTGAGAAGAACTCTTGATGAATCCCAAGTTCTTCATAGAATCTTATCATGCATTCAGACTGAAATTTTGTCCCATGGTCACTTCTGATTTTGACCACTAAATTGTTAAGTTCATTCTAAATTTGCCTAACAAAATTCTAGAAGACAGTAGGGGTTTCAGATTTCTGCCTCAGGAAGAAAACCCATGTAAATCTAGAATAGTCATCAACAACCACAAATGTGTAAGCTTTCCTACCTAGACTATGAACTAGCATAGAACCAAATAGATCCATATGCAGGAGGTATAAACATCTCACAGAATCTTTGGTATCATGGCCATGGAAAGAGGTTTTGGTCTGTTTTCCCTTTTGGCAAGCTGAACATACACCCTCTTTAATGCACTTACCTGATGACCATTCCTCACTAACTCTATACTAAGAGTTGGCCTATTGACTTGTAGTTCAGGTGAGCTAGCCTCTTGTGCAATTGGACACAATGAGATGCTTTCTCATCTGCAACTAGACAAATAAGAGAGTTCTTACTCTCACAACCAAAATTAAGACAGTAGACATTTCCTTTCCTAGTGCCTGTCAGAATGATCTCTTGATCACTTGACCTTCTTATTTGGTACACACCCTTAAGGAAAGAAGTGTCATAACCAAGATCACTTAGTTGGCTTATGCTTATTAGGTTATGTTTCAGACCTTTCACATAAGCCACTTGGGTGATAGTGATAGAGCTATTGGAAATGTTACAAAACCCTTTGATGACCCCCTTTTCAGATCCACCAAAGATCACTTTGGGCCCATTTTTAATGGGAGAGTAATCCTTCAACATTCTTCTTATTCAAGTCATGTGCCTGGAATATCCACTGTCCAAGTACCATATTGGGGTATGGACACTTAGACTCACATTATTGAGACCAGGCTGATCCTGACACTGATCTTCCTCAGACAGAGCCATCAGCCCTCTACAATGATGATCTACAATCCCATTTATAGAGTCCAGCATTTGTAAGAATTCAGTCTCTACAGAATCCTCTTCAGTAGTGAACAATCCAATATAGGCTTCAACTTCTGCCTCTTCTCCAAATTCTGATGATGAGTCAGTCCAACTCTTCTGCTTTTGGGCAACAAAGGATCTCTCCGTCTTGCCCTTATTTTGATGCTTCTTCTTATCATTAGATTCCTTTCTTTTATCAGGACAGTCAGCTATGACATGTCCTGGCCTGTTGCAATAATAACAAACAATTTTAGAAGAAGTTTGTTTACTAGGATTAGAGCCATGCCTGTCATCCTTAGAAGTTTTCTTCTTCTTATAGTAGTCATCCTTGGAGGAAGATGAAGATAGCTTTGTTATCCATTGCTTCTTCTTCATGAACCTTTGAAACTGCCTTGTGAAGGCAGCAAAGTCTTCATCAGAGTTGTGGTTGTCGGAAGTGTTGATGTCAGTATTTTTTGATTCAACTTCAGCAATTCTCCTGGGAGGAGAAGGAGACTTTCTCCTGACCTTTCTTGTGGCTTCAGCCATGAAGGCTACTGACTTCTCTTTGTCAGACCTATTGCTTTTCTCCTCCTCATTTCTGGCAGTGAGCTGCATCTCATATGATAATAGTTTTCCAAATAAGGTTGGTGGAGGTGTATCAGCAAGCCTGACCACCTCTCTGATGACACATATTTTAGTATCTCAGTCCTTGGTTAGTGATCTGAGAAACTTGTCATTTAGTTCATATGTGCTAAAGACTCTTCCATAGGTCATTAGCTCATTTACAATTCTAAAGAATTTCTTATAGCATTCAGCTATGCTATCTGTCTTGGCTTGTCTAAAACTCTCATATTCTTGATTTAGCATAGAATTTCTATCCTCTCTTACTTCTTTTGTTCCCTCCATGTAGACAATCAAATTGTCTCACATCTCCTTGGAGGTTTTGCAATGGACCAGATTCTTAAATGTAGAATCATCTAAGACACTCACAATTATGTTCTATGCCCTCTTGTCTAAGGTTGCTAGGATGATCTCTTCCTTAGTCATTTCAGAATAACTTTTTGGAGTCTTGAGTTTGGCATCAAGAACTAAAATGTTCATAGGAATAAATGGCCCTTCTAAAACTGTGATGTAAATTCTTGGATCAGATGCTTCCATGAACAATCTGACCCTCTCTTTCCATATGCCAAAATTTTCTTTCCTACAGATATGAAGTTTCATGGATCCAAGTTCCTTCTGATTTTTACTTGAACCCATTCTGGCTAATAGATAACTTCCTTGGAGATCAACTCAGACTGTTAGGTCTATGTTTGAGTGAACCTCCCTATGAAACCACTTGAAAGATTTAGTTTAAAGATACTAAACACCAAGAGGGGGGGGGGGTGAATTGGTTCAAATCCAATTTTAACGTAGGCAATTAAATAGTTAATCTCATCATAGCTAATTAAGCTACAAATATAACATCACAGGACAAAACAAGCACAGAAAAACACAGCACATCACACAGTGTTTTATAGTGGCTCCCCAATTCATTGGTATGTCCACTCTCCCCCTTCACCTATCCAGCTGAGAGCTAGATTCAGCCAAACTTCCTTCCACTAACTCAGATCCTCAGATCTTACAACTCAGAACCCAACTAGTTCCTACAGCTCAGACTTCTTCAAGTCCTACAACTCAGATTCTTCCCAAGAATCCTACCTCAGGCAAACAGCCCTACCTCAACCCTTATCACCAGGCCTACAACTCAGATCACAAAGATCCTACCTCAGGCACTCAGACCTACCTCAAGCTTTATAAATTTAGGCTTATAAATCAGAGAGAAAACTCTCCTACACTCAGATATATAAAAGATCTTATAGAAAAATTGATTATTAAGATGATAAATCCTTCACCCGGGTAGGGAGAGAAAGGGGTCAAGGCTTCTTGATAAGATCTTGATTGATTTGACTTCTTAAGATCCAACCTGTCTTAGCTTCTTCAAAGCTTCTTGAATCTGAACAAAGTAAGGTTGATCTTCTTATGAAGTTGGAGATGATCCTTAATCCAACTTCCTTCTTCTATTCAGAATTAGATCTGAATTCTTCTTGCAGACTTGTTCAGGATCTGCCTTCTCTTGATGACTTGTAGATTTCAACTGTTAGAAAAATGTCAAGTCCTTCCTTCTTCGATCTCTCTCCTTTTACGATAGAACAAGTCTTTATATAGATCCCATCTGAGGTTACCGATTGATCCGGTTCATAACTGCCTTCTGACAGCTTTGACAGATGTGATAGCTTTGTTAGTTATGACAGCTGTCAAGTCTTCAATCTTGACACCTGATACCTCATTGTACTCTACCTCAGCAGAAAAGCGTCGAGACAATACTTCATATGTGTCAACACAAATAGACCATGTGTCGACACAATTCTTGATGATGTCGATATAGCTCACACAATGTCTACACAGCCCTTCTTTATCTTCTCGACACAGCTTCTGTAGAATGTGTCGACACAAGTCTTGTGCGTCAACACAATAACTTCTAGTCTTTACATAGTTGGTGTTGACAAAATTCTTGTGTGTATCGACACAAGTCCTGTGTGTCGACACAATTGCTGCCGACAGAATTTCTGTATGTTGACACAAGTCCTGTGTGTCGACACAATCTTGCTTCTGGTGTCAACACATTTCCTTCACAAGTGTCGACACTTGTACTTAGAATATTTTTCTGCATTTCTTTTACCTACACATTGAAACTCAACATCCCATCAAATACATATTGATGTATATCATTGAGTTAAGTGAGGCTTCTTCCAAATCAGGTACACAGTTTCCAATGTACCCAACAGATTCAGAAGTTCGGCAGTTGCGGAACAAAGAGGTTAATCTTGTAAAGGTACGTTGGGACAACTACAGGCGAGACGAGTTCTCTTGGGAGCATGAGCAAGCAATGCGGGAGGACTTCCCAGAACTCTTTGCTTAAGTTATGCTTTTTGTTTGTGTGTGCACTAAATTTTGAGGATGAAATTCTTGTAAGTGGGGAGGAGTTGTAACACCCCGGTTTTCCAGACCTTGAATCTCTGGAAGCTATCACGTGGTTATCTTAACTGCAAATCACATTCTAAATAGAGTGCCTCACTCAAAGCTCAACTCTACTCCATATGAGTTGTGACATGGCCATCCTTATAGATATGATAATTTAAAGACTTGCGGTTGTATTGATTATGTGAGAATACAAGACCTTAGGAGACCTAAGGTGGGACCTAGAACAATAACATGCGTTTATCTAGGTAGTGCAAAAGATAGTGCGGCTGACGGATTTCTGGATCTATCCACTAATACAGTGATAGAGTCTAGAGATACTATTTTCTTTGAACATAAATTTATCAAAGATCATGACTTGACCGTTTTCGGGTCTACTGACATGATTTCAGAATCTACTATAGAACCTGAAGTTGGCCCCTCTTGCACTGCTCCCCAACCTCTAGCGGTAGAACCTGTTCCTCTTAGAGTATCTACAAGAGATAGAATCCCTAAGGATTTTGGTGAGAATTTCGTCACCTACCACTTAGAGGATGATCCATTCTCCTATTAGGAAGCAATGCGATCTAGAGATGCGTTAATGTGGCCAGAAGCCATCGATGATGAGATGAACTCGCTACTACAAAATAACACTTGACATCTAGTTAACCTGCCGAAAGGAGCAAATTTCCTTGGATTCAAGTGGATACTAAAGAAGAAATTGCACAGTGATGGGTCTATAGCCAGATATAAAGCGCGTATAGTAGCTAAGGGTTATAAATAACCGGGGAAATTGACTACTTTGATGTCTATTCACCTATATGTCACATATCCACTATTAAGATTCTTCTTGCCTTAGATTTTATCAAGAACTTTATAGTTCATCAGATGAATGCGAAGATAGCCTTCTTGAATGAAGAGCTTGATGATGAGATCTACATGACACAACCTGAAGGTTATGTACATAAAGATCTAAAAGAGAAAGTGTGCAAACTAGACAAATCAATCTATGGGCTCAAGCAAGCGCCTAAGATATGGCACATGAAATTTGACAAAGTGGTAAAGAGCGTTGGATTTCAGTCCAGTATTTCAGACAAGTGCCTCTATCACTGCTCAATGTCAAATAAAATAGTTATCATATGCTTGCATGTGAATGAGATGTTGATTTTGGGGCCAGATCTTGCTGCAGTAAGGGATATTAAATCCACTCTTGCAAAAGCACTTGACATGAAGGACCTTGATCCCATTGATACTCTTTTAGGAATGAAAGTTAGAGTAGATACGAGTTACATTACTCTTAGTTAAGCTCACTATATAGAGCAAATTCTTTCTACCTGGAGTTATAAAGACTGTAGGCCAGTAGAGACACTGTTTGATCTAAATGTCAAGTTGCGTCCGAATGAAGGGACCAACATTGACCAAGTAAAGTACTCAAAAATCATTGGTAGTCTCATGTATGCCACAAGTTGTACAAGACCAGACATTGCCTTCTCTATTGGCATGCTGAGTCGCATTACCAGTAGTCCAAGCAAAGAGCATTGGGATGCCCTAGACAGGCTGATGAGATACCTGAGAGGTACTAAAGATCATGCTCTATGCTATACTGGTTACCCTCCTACTGTGGATGGATACTCTGATGCCTCGTGGTGTTCAGAAGTTGATAATAGTAAGTCTACCAGTGGATTCATATTCATTATGGGTGGAGTTGTTGTTTCTTGGAAATCCAAGAGACAGACTTGTATAGCTTTGTCGTCTATGAAAGCCGAGCATTTGCTTTAAATTCAGTTGGTGAAGAGGTTGATTGGATCAGGAATTTGATTCTAGACATTCCCTTGTATAGAATGCAAGTCAATTCCTTAAGCCTATACTGTGATAATCAGGCAACAGTCCAAGTCGTCAAGAATGTCCTCTTTAATACTAAGAGAAGACATGTACGACTAAGACACGCTCTATTAAATTATCTAAAAGAACAAGGTGTTATCACCTTTATCGATGTGCGATCGAAGGATAACCTGGCTGATCCATTGACGGAAGGAATGCTGAAAGACCGGTTAATCAAAATAGTGGGGGAAATGAGACTCAAGGCAAATTAAGTTCAGCCTTAGTTCAAGTTTAGGCGATTTAGCTCAGCCTTAGTCCGAATGTTTTGATTCTTCCCACTTTCTTTTATCAAAGCTAGCGTCTTGTGCTCCGCTGATGTTTGGGGTTGTTGAGTATGAATTTGGTAAGTTATTTCATTCCACATCTGATATTAACAATTTCATCGGGATTCGTCTACCTTACCTTGGAGGAGAGTTTTATTCCACATTTGATAGCACGATCTGACTCGTTTTGGCTATTCCCTTGTTGATTGGTTCCATTCCACATTTGATGAGTTTCAGTTAACTTTAGAAGAACAGTAACCATGACATTCCACATAGGAACGCAGATACAGCTGTGGTGTACAGAAGTCCATAAGATCGTTTCTTTGAAAACAGATAATGGATTATGAGGTACAACATACAATACTTTATATTAGGCGTCCTCTAGTTAACTATAAGGTATTACGTTCTTATAAGTAGAACTAGATATATGTACTTTTTCAAAAGTTGGAATTCATTCTAAATGAAATTTTCTGTTGGAAAATACAGGAACTGTTGCTGATGGAGGAGCGTGTGCAGATTGAGATCCTGATAAGGATGATTTGATGGACGATGCTCTTTAGAGTATTTCTGTGGTTTTTCTTCTGCTTAGAGCACTGTGTAGCTCTCCTTTTTTCACTTATTTTGTTTGCACTGTATTGCTCTTTAGTTGGTCAAGAGACACTGTTTGTGCCGGTACCTGTGATGTGATTGTACTTTTGACTGTATTATGATGCTGCTGAGTTTTTATATTTATTTTTATATATGCATACAACTGCTTTATTTAATGTCCAATATATTATGACAAGTGTGACAGACACGGTTGTGAGTGGTTCATGTTCAGTTGAACACTACACACACCACTCATTTTCAGATGTCGGGTTTACGACGAGCATATGTAGCACTGTAGCGCATCTAGAAGTTTCTCGCTACAGAGTTTGCTAAAAGCATATTTGATATGTATAATGGCTTTATTATAGGCTATAAATATGTAATAAGAAGAAGACACACTTGTACAGTTTTATTAAATAAATCAGTTATCTCTCTCCTTTATTATTTCTCTCTCTCTATCATATCATCTTCCTCTTCCTCTCCTTAGGCCAATGGCCATTCCTGCTCTATTCTACCGCAAGGAGTAACAATTGGTGCTCTCGTTGAGAGTAATGGAGGCAACTCCTTCCACATCTCCATCCGATCTTCCCCGCTACAGCTCAGTCAGCCCGCACTGTCACCTGACAAGATTTGGATATGAGGCATGCTCTGTACAAGTGTGTCTTCTTATTATTACATATTTATAGACTATAATAAAGCCGTTATACATATCAAATATGCATGTAGCAAACTCTGTAGCGGGAAACTTCTAGATGCGCTACAACGCTACATTCCTACCCTTCCCAATAAAAAGCCCCTGCCCGAAAAATAACTTCAGCCCAGCTTCTTTTCCTTCACTACAAAACCCAAGCTTTTGTTGTTGAGGGCTGTCCGCCGTTGTCGTGGTACTCGCGGAAGACGAGGGATGCTACGAAGTAACGTTGAAGTTGTGCGCAAAGATCATCGCCGAGGAAGAGTAGCTGCGTGTATTATCGTGGACTCTGATTTGTTTCTCCTGGAGCTGGACAAACCAGGTAAGCTCACATCCTACTTTGTTTCCTGTAAGGTAGAAGGATTAGATCTACTATTGGTAGTATTTGTAAGGATGACTTCAGTAGTTTGTGAATCGAGGACGTCCATGTCTCTTATTTCTTTTGAGATCTAAACTTGATCTATCCTTTTGTTCATAGAAATTACTGGATCTGTCATGTTACTTTGGTTTGGATGTTGTTGGGTATCGCATCCACAATAGCCCAGATTTGAAGAAGCACCTGATCAAGCTAAGGTGAATTGAGATGTATTTGATATGTCTTTTCAAGTTGTGCTTGCAGCTATTCCATGCCAAGTACACACCAATGTCAGGGTACAGTGGGTCAATATACACGGGCCTACACAACGTAATCCCTCGTTGTGTGGGTAAGTGTGTTGACTCATGTGTGCTCTCTCTATTGGGGTGTACTTATTTTCAAGTACATGCTCAAGGAAGACCAAGAGCAGAAGGAGCAAGAAAGGTCAAAGCCTAAGGCTCAAGAAAGTAGAGGGAAGAAATGGGAAATTTTCCCAAGTAAGAATCAACTGGAATCGTGAGTCATACCCGACAACATCGTCGGGTATCATCACTGATACCCGTCGACTTCGTCAGGCATGTTCATTGATAGCCGTCGATCGACCCTAGCTGTCTTGATCCAGAATTCTCCATGGTCAGAAATTATCCAAGTCAAGACCAAAGGGCATCACCAACGATGCTCGCAGATGTCAACGAGTATCGTTGGTGATACCCGCCGATTCTGACTTAGCAGATTTCCGCCGTTTCACTGGACCGAACCGGGCCGCCATGCACAGTTTAAATCGAAGCTCCGTTCCTTCCTTCGTGGGTCCCGCAACGGCTACTTAGGGTTTGGTTTGGAATATATATACCTAAGTTTAAATCGTATTCAACACGGATCCAGAAATACGAAAAGAAATTTTTCGGTCGTGACTTAGCTCTCGCCGATCTCAAGCCGTCGATCGTCGCCTGTCACACGCAGATCGCAGCTTGCCGCCGACCGCTCGAAGGCAGAACCGAGGCAAGCCGCTGGTCCCTCGCTTCTCTCTTGAGATCCTTTGTCTTCCGATTCGTCGACCGAGACTTGTTCTCCATTTCGAATCGGTAGAGACGCTTGATCCAACTGAGATCGATTGGTGACCTAACTTGCTTCGTAAAGAAGTTCAGATCTACAACGCATCGCCGCCGCACTCGCTTGCCGCCGCCGATCAAGTCAAGATCTGATCTAAGAGAGAAAAACCAAGTATGGATTCTTCGTCATTTTCATGCAAGCTCTCAACGAACGAAGAAGGACCTTGGGTTCTCCTAATTGCATTGTTTGTATTTCTTATTTACATTCAATTTTTGCAAGGAATTTTATTCCTAGTTGTAAGGGTTGGGTGCAACCCGTTTTGGTGGAGTGTTGACTCCTTGTTGTAGGAAGGGTTCATTCCGAGTTGTAGGAGCGTGGCTCCGAGTGGAGATATTGGATTTCAATCTCAATTTGGAGGAGTTGCCGAGTCATCCCCGTGTAGGAGATAGGCAAAGGGGAGAGTGGACGTACCCAAGGTTGGGGAACCACTATAAATTACTGCGTGTTTTCTGTGCTTGGTTTGTTTATTTGTGTAGGTAATTTTTAATTCCGCAAACGACGTCACTGCACCAATTCACCCCCACTATAGGTGGATTAGGCTGACACTAGACACTTTCAAGTGGTATCAGAGGGAGTTTACTCGTCAATAAGGTTAACACCTTGAGTAAAATCCTTCGTCTAGTGTCATCAAAGTCAACATGGAGCTAAGCACAGACATGTCTCCTCTGAGGCTTCCAGTTTGCACAAAAGAAAATTTTCTCCTATGCAAAGCAAAGTTTCAGTGGCACGTGGAAGCAATTGACCCTCGACTCTTCCTGATTGTGGAGGAAGGACCCTTCATTCCCATGAAGGTTTCCAATTCTGATGAGAATGCTCAAATGCCAAAGAATCTTTCAGAAATGACGGATCATGAACTCTTCTTTATAAACCTGGATAAGGAGGCAAGACACCTCATCTTGGATGCCTGGAAAGACTCATCCTTTACAGGCCTTCATAAGTGCCAGACGGCCAAAGCTATGTGGGACACACTTACCTCCATCATGGAACATAATATAAATGACAGAGATGATGTATCATCACTCAGTGAATCTGAGTCCTCTAGCACTCAGGAGGATGGGGCTGATAATGAGTATGAGGAAAATAAATAAGAATGTATCAATGTCAACACTGATACAGTATGCTCTTCAGAGGATGAAATATTCCCTGATCATCGCAATCAGGATCAGGTACATTCTCCTTCTTGTTTAACTTCTAAAGTAGATGAGGGACCTCCATCAATTGATGGAAAGGATCAAGTCATCCTAAATCAAGAGATTGAAGAGCTTGTATCCCTCAAGAAAGCTCTCAAGGAAAGCCAGTCGCTTGTAAATTTACAAGCGGAAGAAATTGCCTTGCTGAAAAACTTGATGGGGATCCAGGCTCAGTCCATCAAGGTTAAGGATTCTAAGATCTCCGATCTAGAATTCTTCCTGGAGACTGAGACGAGAATAGTTGACAACTTCTCAAAGGTTGATGCCCTAAAGAGAAAAATTGAAACCGGGTGGATATCCCAAATTGTTAACTCTTGGTGGAAGGGGGAGACCGTCTTCATGCCTCCGGTCTCAAGCTCTCGTAGTACTCTTCATTCCTTCAGGTTTGACCGTAAGAATGTTTATGGTCACTGCAAGAATGGTAGATCTACTGAGAAAAATACATATAGTCCTAGTGCTGATAAGGCTGCTCACAATAAAATCCCTCTGGTTCAACTTGAACCGTTTGTATTTAATGCTTAAGCCTCTTTACTCAAGGATAAAGTGATTGATCACTCTCTGAACATCCCATCCCACTCTAAGACATATGGGAAGTCCACCAGTGGACATGTCTTGGGAATTCCTAAGTCCACCAAGAGTACACTGCCTGAAAAGTATGCGGTTATTATCCAGCCCATAGGAATTCCTCGCTCGGTCACTGCAAGACCCCCCACTTATCTAAGTGGAAAGGGAAGATATGAGGGTAGGACCACTCTGGTTCCACACCTACCACGAGTCAATGCAATCTCCATAAGCAGACTTGGTAAAAAGAGAAATTATAACATCCATGAGTGCTGGTGTTGTGGCAGAGTGGGTCACTTTGCCATAGATTGTTGGAAAAATCCCAATGTGCCACGGTCTAGGGCGAGGGTATGCTCTAAGAATCAGGTTAGAGATAGTCTTCAGGTCATAACCTCTGTTGGAAGGCAGGCTGTGTATTATGCTGACAAGAACCTAGGACCCAATGCCTATTGGGTTCCAAAGGTTAGGTAATTTCTTTTGCAGGTTAGTCCAAGCACCAATGAATATGGTGGGACTTGGACAGAAGATGTCCCAGACTTGAACTGGAACAAGGAACATCTACAAGGGAAAAGCAAGAGTGTGCAATAATCTCTTAAAAGCTAAATCCTGAATACGATATACTTCGAGCTCTAAAATGTTGGATCCTTAGCGTCGACTCGGATATTTCAAGTACGCTCATTCAAATTAGATAATTGAATCCTATTGCGCAGAGATATACATATATATATATATATATATATATATATATATATATATATATATATATATATATATATATATACTTTGAACGGAAGGGCACGCCAGCAAATAACTTCATTAATCTTTGTCTATGTCCTTCATTGCAACAAGTGAAAACTCATAAAATTAATATGAACTCAATATATATATATATATATAAGGCAAAGTAAGTCGATATTCAGCTCAGATGTCAATATCCATCGATACCCTTGGAGTTCAATATTGGAAATTATGTCTCAAAAATAAACTTTATTATTGTGGGAAAAAGGACAAACAATAAACACTAAAGACATCGATTTCAATACATATACATATGTCTAAGTCAGATGAACACCTGGCCCTGGTATAAATAGGGAATCATGACCAATGTCAATTGGAAACTAACACGGTCCATTTAAGAGATAGAGGAAAAATGACATCTAGAATGCTCGTCGACTGCTTAAATCGGGGCAAGACATCAAAACTCAGATTTGGTGGTGAATCATCACTTCTCCCAAATACCCGTCGACGAGTTGGTTCCATCAGTTCTTCGGTCTTCTCCATCAACCGCCTCGTCACACACCGCATACCTGACGGCCTAAGAAGAAGAAGGAGAAGCCCCGTGAAACCCAAAGAGACGGTATTCGTGGACTTCCTCTCCCCCGCTCCCGTGCGCAGCCAACTCTTGCCGTCAACTCCCCTCTTCCGCTCCCCTGCCGAAGATAAAATCCTCACTGTCTACCCTCTAGAAGAAGGAGCTATCTCTTCACTTCAAATCGTCATTTCAGTAATTTCACTCTCAGTATCCCTCAATCAGTGAGTACATTCTCTTGTTTCACAACTCCTTTACTAATTGTTTATATTAATCCTTGTCTAGGATAAAAATGGCACCTCGAACCACCATCAGGTTGCTCACTGGAGGTGAACTTGTGAGGACAGGCTTTACTCATGCCTCGGATGAGTTCAGAAACATCATTCTGATGCTAGAATATGTCAGGCTCTCCTTCGTTCTCGAGCACCCATGTAAGATCCTTGATAAGGAAGTTCTGGAGTTCTTCGCCAACTCCAAATTGCGTCACGAGGATAAGACGATCAAGAGCAAGATTGCAAGCCCCGGGATCAAGATGACTGTTGTAAGTCTGTCCCACTACCTCCAGCTCTCCAGCGTTGAGGAAGAGGACTATTTGGACGAAGAAGATCGCACCAAGACAGTGCTCTTTTGTGGATTGCCACGAGGCACAAGGGCCACCAAAACTCCTATATGGTACTTGGACAGTGGATGCTCTCGGCATATGACCGGGACAAGAAGCTTGTTGCGTGATTATTCCTCTGTTGCTAATAGACCCAAAGTTATCTTTGGAGGGTCTGATCATGGAATCACCAAAGTCTATGGTATGATTTCCAACGGTGTATTCTCTATCACCGACATGGCTCATGTTGAAGGGTTAAACCATAACCTGATCAGTGTAAGCCAATTATGTGATAAAGGGTACGACGTTAAGTTCTGCAAGGATAAATGCCTGATTATATCGAGTTCCTCTATGGAGACAGTATTGATAGGCATCAGGAGCAGAAATATTTTCTGTCTAAATTTTTTAAGCTTAGATTCTTCTACGCCAGTATGCTTAGTTGCAAAAGATAGTGCATCTCTTTGTGATCAGTGTCACAAGAGATTAGCGCATATTAACTTCAAAATGCTTAACATGCTATTCTCTAAAAATCTAGTAAGGGATGCACCCACTATTAAGTGCATTAAAGAGAGCCCCTGCCACGCTTGTCAAATGGGACAGCAGATAAGGGCTACCTTTAAGGGCATTGTAGAAAAGGATTCTTCTAGGTGTCTGTATTTACTACACATGGACTTATTCGGTCCAATGCAAGTTCACAGCTTAGGAGGAAAGTCATATACGTTGGTGATTGTTGATGATCACTCCCGTTTTACATGAGTGTTCTTTCTGAAACACAAGTCAGATACCTTTGAGGTATTCACAAAGTTCGTCAAGCAGATCCAAAACGAACTAGACTGCACCGTGGCTAGAATCAGAAGTGACCATGGAATAGAGTTCGAATCTGGTGCTATGACCGAATTCTATGGAAACTTGGGTATCTTTCATGAGTTTTCCTCCCCTCGTACTCCACAACAAAATGGAGTTACAAAGAGAAGGAATAGAACTCTTATTGAAGCAAGCACGACAATGCTGAATGATGTGTCTCTACCAAAATATTTCTAGGCAGAGGCTGTCAACACGGCTTGTCATGTGCAAAACAGAGCGCTTATCAATAAAAGCCATCGAATGACTCCTTATGAGCTGTTGAAGGGCAAGAAACCGACTATGTCCTACTTGAGGATCTTTGGGGTGCAAATGCTATGTACTCAATAATGGGAAATATCCACGTACTAAGTTTGGTAAAAAATGTTTTGAAGGTATTTTCGTAGGATATAGTAGCCATAGTAGGGCATATAGGATTTTTAATAAGAAAACTCTGGTTATAGAAGAATCTATAAATGTTGTATTTGATGAAGCGAACTTGCTTCATAGCAGCTCGTCTTGTGGTACTTTTGTAGATGCAGGTACCAAACTGGAAAAGTTAAGTCTAAATGAGACTGAAAAAGATGATGCTCAACAGTTTGTAAAGATCTCCACTCCTACCTCATTAGGAGAGGAAGACCCTCAGGAGTTGGAAATTCTATAGGAAGAAGAAGTGCCAGAAGCAGTAGTAGCTTCAAATGCAAGACTCCTAGAGCTCAGACACGTGAGGGATCATCCCGTCGATCAAATCATTGGAGATCCGCGGGATGGTGTCAGAACTCGAAGAGGTACAATCAATGAGATTTTGCACTTAAGCTTTCTATCACAGGTTGAGCCAAAGAAATTTGACGAAGCCAACAAGGATGCCTCGTGGATAATGGCCATGCAAGAAGAACTTCATCAATTTTAAAGGTGCAAGGTCTGCGAGCTCGTTCCCCGGCCTAAGCGACAAAATGTAATCGGCACCAAGTGGATCTTCCGAAACAAGCTGGATGAGAATGGAGTCATCATAAAGAACAAAGCACGACTCGTAGCTCAAGGATACAGACAGGAAGAAGGGATTGACTTCAATCAAACCTTTGCACCAGTGGCAAGGCTCGAAGCCATCAGGTTGTTCCTCGCGTAT
The DNA here is from genome assembly GCA_039513925.1 of Platanthera zijinensis. NCBI lineage: Eukaryota > Viridiplantae > Streptophyta > Magnoliopsida > Asparagales > Orchidaceae > Platanthera > Platanthera zijinensis. Next base: position 78,415,929 of record CM077078.1, on the reverse strand, counting down.
GCTGCTCACAAAGGATTCACCGTCTATCAAATGGACATAAAATATGCTTTCCTAAATTTAAATTTGAAAGAAGAAGTATACGTAGCTCAACCCCCAGGTTTTGTTAATCACACTTTCCCTGAACATGTGTACTTTCTTAATAAAGCACTATATGGCTTAAAGCAAGCTCCCCGCGCTTGGTATAAGACATTGTCTAGGTTTCTTATTGAGAACAAGTTCTCAAGAGGAAAAATAAACAAGACATTGTTTCTTAGGGAAGTCAAAGGCAAGATTTTGCTAGTGCAAATCTATGTCGATGACATAATATTCGGCTCAACCGATAACAACCTTTGCAAGAAGTTCTCAAATCTCATGCAAAGGAAGTTTGAAATGAGCAGTATGGGAGAGCTGAAGTACTTCTTAGGACTTCAAGTGAAACAGTCTGCAGAGGGAATTTTCATCTCCCAGATGAATTTCACAAATGAACTTCTAAAGAAGTTCGGAATGGAGAGTGCAACCTCTATAAGGACTCCAATGGGATCAATCGTGTCTCTGGACAAGGACGAGAAAGGGAAACCTTTTGAGGAATCCAAGTACAGAAGCATAATTGGATCCCTGCTCTACCTTACTGCCAGTAGACCGGACATTATGTTTTCCACATGTGTTTGTGCTAGATTCCAGGTGAACACTAAGGAATCTCATTACGTTGCTGCAAAGCGAATATTGAGATACCTTAAAGGAACACCTAATCTTGGCTCGTGGTACCCGAGAAATAATGATGTCGAGCTTATTGGCTTTTCAGATGCTGATTTTGCAGGAAGCATGAATGATAGGAAAAGCACTTCCGGGACATGTCAATTCCTCAGAAGAAGGCTTATTTCATGGAGTAGTAAGAAGCAGAACTGCGTCGCAACTTCTACGGCAGAATCAGAATATATATCAGCAGGCAGATGTTGTGCACAACTCCTGTGGATAAGGAACCAGCTGGAAGATTACGATCTGCAGTACAGAGAGATTCCTATGTATTGCGACTCCTCGAGTGCAATTTCCATAGCTAATAATCCAGTATCGCATAGCCGGACAAAACATATTGAAGTGCGCTACCACTTCATCCGGGAGCATTTGGAGAACAAGGACATTGCACTCAGCTACGTCCCCACTGATCAGCAGCTCGCAGATATCTTAACAAAGCCGCTGGACGAGACCAAGTTCAACTTCTTCAAGACTGAACTTGGGATGCTGAACATGGACTGAAGAGGCTTGAGCTGCACATGGACCTTGGATCAAGGGGAAGCTATAACTCAGAAGTCAAGTCTATACATGAATGCAGACTTTAAGGGGGAGCATGATGTCCCCAAGGGAACTCCATATTTTAAGAAGCCAAAAAGGGGGAGAACTCTCTCTCGACTAAGGAAGCTAAGGGGGAGATTACCCTCTCGGCTAATGTGGCCCCAAGGTGGCCCCAATGATTGAAATGGTAATGAATTTCAACACGTTTTCTTTATGCTTTATGTTATCATTTCTGTTATACAGTTCACCTTAGCTTGTAGGGTTTAGGCTTCTTCAAATAGGGGGAGATTGTTGGATATTGCATCCACAATTGTAAGACCCCCCTTTTTTTTTTCTTTTTCAACCACCGGGGTCTTAGGCCCAGAACCGCCGCTTTGCGGTGACACCTTCACGTCCTGAAGGGTCATCACCACAAGGCGCCGATTCTGCCGGCCAAATCGATCACAAAAAGTAGCACAATTATTGAAGTAATAGTAAACAGTCCACAATAACAAAAACCACATATATAAATAAGTAAGCTCCACGAAGGGAGTGTCCACAGAAACATCAGAGTACTATAAATACGGGCTTATGCCCGGTACAAAATGTCCTCACTACAAGTCTCTCAAGCGGAAGCGAAACAGTAAACTACTCAAGGATCGAGACTCACGGTCCCGGCTGTGTGAACTCCGGAGCTAGACTGCCCCATCTCTAGGCACACCGATCTCTGGGGCTGCTCCTCCATGCTGGGCTCCACGATCCCCTAAATGATGCGGTTCGAAAACCGTTAGTCATAAAGACTAAGCCCTATCATCCCCTACCCCTTCCCCCCTATGGCTCCTAGGTACCGAGCGGAGAGGAAGAAAGGGAAGGACATGAAGGTGGAGATTAACATGAAAACAGATGGCAGCGGAAACTAATCTAGCAAGTTGTATTAGGTGAGCAGTTAATAAGTTGTTGTAATAGGTCTAGCAGTAAGAAAAGCAATTAAATGAATTTAAACCTTCGCTTATGCGAGAACACATAAGCAAAGGGATCTTTTACAAGGCTCCCATCGTATAAGTGTCCCATACCACTTATACCTTGGGGTGTCGGTTGTCAAACAGCAGGGGTTATTATATATTGAAAATAAAACCGTTGATTTATAAACTTGCCCACACAAGCTTATAGACCAAGGGGTCGTTTTGCAGGTCCTAATGTATAAGCGTCCCATTCCACTTATACTTTAGGTGTCAAGGTTGTTATGAATGATTATGAAATGCAACTATATGGTGGGTATGTTATGTCATGCAGTGCAACTCACACACCCGACTCTGTGCACACAGACCTTTAGTTCCCCCTTTCGGAGCCGTTACCTCCCAGGATACCTCCGTAGTGGCAAACGGAAGCGGTGGGTTGGGCCTCGCCCACCTCCAAAACCAGTAAAGCACACTGGTCTGACCTATCGTACGCCCTCAACGCCTGGTGCACGAGGCGGACTCCTGCGTACTCTTGCCGACTGGTCCGCCGGACTTCTGCTGGCGAAGTGCTAACCACCTCGCCGAGTCAACGATACCGGTGTCGGTGCAATCGAACTCCCCGATATCGAAAGACCCACCACCTTAACTTTCCTATCTTATGCACATGCAAGTTTAATCGCAGACAAACAGAACCGAGCCGAAGCTCCCCGGACCATCCGTCCGTTTCCAACCCAACCGAGTCGAAGCTCCCCGGACCATCCGTTCGTTTCCAATCCAACCTTCCTGTGCCAACAGTGTTGTGAAGAGTGCAGCCCTAGTTGCTAAGTTACTCTTGTCGATTTGTTATTACAGTTTACGTTAGCCCAGGACTGCCCCCGGTATACCCCGTGAAGGGCTCTCAAGGGGCACTAGGAACCAAGACGGTGCATTACGGCCCGAAGTTCCCTTTCGCAAGGCACTTATTGTTATTGGTTGTTTTCCCTTAGCCCGATTCCCTTCTCATATTACGATAGACTATCCTAGGGTGATTTTTAAACCTTCCACTCCTCGGGAAAAGCGATCTCTCGCCAAACCCGAGCACCTCTTAACTCTAACTATCACCACTACTCACTACTCTTTATATCTTCATCAGATCATGTTTTATTGCTTTTCACAATTTACTAAATGCAGACCGACCTAGGCTACATGTCGAACCGGTTATGCAAGGATCGATTACTCATCCAAATGCCCTAAACTATTTACTGGAGACTTATCTTGGTATAAATAACCTAAATCCAGAAAATGGAAATTTTCCTAATTTATTTGGCATTTAATTAAATTCCTCGAAAATCTCAAGGGCCACCGGTTTGAACATGAACTATCCTAATTATTCATGCAAGATGTCCAGCAAATTTATGATAATTAGTAGGCCATCTCAGAAGGCTAAACCCTAAGTATCATAATTTTTCTATCATCAAAATGACATGTAAACTATTTTGGAATTAATCTCTAATTTCTATAGTTTATGAATCAAGTACAGCAAATGTTCTTCCAAAAATTCTAAATAAATTATGACATGATGATTAAGGCCTAAAATTAGCACTGGCCAAGTTTCATAATTTTCCAGCAAGTATTTTATCCATAATTAATTTTTAAACATAAAAGCCCTTCCAATCTTTTGTGAATAATGTACTAGATTTACTCATCATAAAATTCTATAAAAATTCAGGGATCAATGTTCTACTAGTCAAGGTCTAAATCCATAATTTTAACTGATTATAATTAATGTAAAGCCTCCAAATAATTGAAACAACAAATTGGGCTAATAGTTCTTTAACACATGAAGTATAATATAAATTAATCATAAAATTCCAGAAAAATTACCATAAGTCTAATACATCCTAAAACTCCCTCCTCCCGAGTTCCATAATTTTTGGATTAGCTTTAGTGCTTAAAATAACTAAATTACGTTTCCTTCCTAATCCTACATCTCAACTTGTGAGGTACCTAACTACCTCCAAATCCATCACTATCTCAACCAGAGGGTTTTCATCCTATCATCCCCCTCTCCTCCAAATTTCAAGGGCATACAAGAGCTTTTGCTCCTATGTCCTTCACAAACCTCAAACTCCCACCCGTTGGAGTTGAGCCAATCTCTCAGGGTAAAATCCACCCTAAGCCACACCATGATACCCAAGAGGGTAGACATGGTCCCAACAAATCAGTGGCCAACTCATCAGCCTCTTTTGAGGAGATTTGTCCACTCCATCTCCAATTGTACTTTTCCCCAAAGTACCCTTCACCAAGGCCTATCTAGGACTTGATAATTCCCTATTCAAAACTCGACCAATCGAGTTGAAATTTTGTACAGATCTTAATATTGATGCCAGGGACCACCACCCAAAATTTGGGGGAGTTTGGACTTAATTTCATCTCCTAATTAATTTTATATTGTTTATTAAATTTTTACAAAAACTTTAGGCAAAAGTTCTCCAAAAATTCTCATTTTTGGACAGCCTCTCGATATACATATTATAGACCTCCAGTCCAAATTTCAAGTCATTTGGACATGTTATGAACCGTGGGCAACCAATTCAATTTCTGGTTAGCCTAGGTCTTGATCCCACCAAAATGAGTGCTGTGTTCAAACCACTCACCCAAATTGAATAAAATCAATTTTAAATTAAAGTAGACCCCGAGGGCTACGACTTTTGTGACTGGTCATTTTTCCTAAATCGGCCTCTAAGTGCTTCGTTTTGCAGCCTCAAAAATACATTCAAAATAACATATTTTTCCATTGTAATATATAATAATCTATGTATTAAAATATTAATTCTACTGTTCATCTTCTTTATGAACGCGAAAACCAGAACCAGGAAGCCATTTTCCTGTAACACTTCCGTGATCCGTTGCCGGCCGTCCGGTCACTTCCCTGGCCAGCCACCACCTCCGTTGAGGCGATGGCTAGCGGTCGACGGTGGTTTGGCCGCCGGAGGTGGCGGTTTCCGGCGAACTCGAAATATCTTTTTCATGGTTTTTCCATGAAAACGAGAGATGGATCCGGCTCCGTTGAGCGCGAATCTCCTTTCTAAGAATCCTAAGATCTACCCATGAGAGAGAAGGAGTAGAGGAGGACCTTGTTCGCGGTTTGGAGGCGAGAAGAGCGACGAGGTGCCATGGCGCGGTGGTGGCGTTGCTGAACTCCTCTTTACAGCAAGAACAAGGATCTGCTTCGTTTGCTTGAGCGTGTAAACCTCTCCTCTTTCCCTAAGTGGGCTTTTATAACTCAGGAAGTGGGAAGATGAAATGGTAACCGCCATTATGTCTTAACGTTTCGGTTACGGTGAAGGGATAAGAAACGGTGGAAACTGAACAGGTGCGTCCAGCTGGCGGTTTTCTATTGGACCACCTTTTCCTCATTTATTTTATAATTACAGAAGGAAAACGGCCGGTAGTTACTCCTGGTGTAACTTCCCAAGCCAGCATTTATTTCCACGCGCGTTAAAATTATTTTGGGCCTGAACCGTCGTTTCGGCCAATGTCACGGGCGTGACACATAGGTCACGGGCGTGACAGGCCCGGGTAGCCCATTCTGGGTTCGACGATCGTCGAATTGAGATCGACGATCGTCGATGGATGGTCACGGGCGTGACTTCTTGGGTCACGGGCGTGACAGGCCGAACAGCAGATTTCGAGGTCGACGATCGTCGAATTGAGATCGACGATCGTCGATGGGGTCACGCCCTAGGTCACGGGCGTGACACTTATGTCACGGGCGTGACATGCCCGGGGCGCAAGCTCGACGATCGTCTCACGGCGATCGACGATCGTCGATGGGGTCACGCCCCTAGTCACGGGCGTGACACTTGGTCACGGGCGTGACATGCCCGTCAGCACGATCGACGATCGTCTCGTGGAGATCGACGATCGTCGAAGTAGTCACGCCCAAGTCACGGGCGTGACATCTTGGTCACGGGCGTGACATGCCCAGACAGCGCGTTCGACGATCGTCTCGTGGAGATCGACGATCGTCGAAGTAGACACGCCCAGGTCACGGGCGTGACGGGCCGGTCACGGGCGTGACCAACCCGTGACCCGCAATACTGGTCGCTTTATTTCCAATTTTGGGCTTCCTAGGGTTCCGTCACGACAAATCTGACTCCTAGGGGTCTAGCCGGAAATGGGATGTTACAAATCCCAATAAACAAAACAAAAATTTCGTCCCCGAAATTGAGGTTGAGCCTACGGGGATTTCTATCGGAACGAATTAATCTTGTAACATCCCATTCGATCTTTCTATTGGGTTCAGGCGATCGTTCGTTTGATAACGAAGACAATCTCCCCAATAAACAAAAGATTAGCCCCTACCATTCTGATTAAGTGTGCATACCTAGGTCCTAGATTTCCCTTGTCTAGTCTTAACATTCCAAAACAAGAAGGCAGTTTATAGTATACCGAGAGGTGGTGAGATGTACCTGACTGAACAACTCCGGGTATCTTTGCCTCATCAGATCCTGCGGTTCCCAGGTGTGCTCCTCCTGACCGTGATTTCTCCACAAAACCTTGACTAAGGGGATCTTCTTGCGGCGCAAGATCCGCACTCCTTTGTCATCGATCCGAACCGGCTCCAAGTGAACAGATCGGTCTGAAGCTACCGGCCCTTCTGTGGTCAAAATTCGCTGCTCCGGGCGTAGTAGAGCCCTTCTCAGCGAAGAGATGTGGAAGACGTCGTGTAGAGCTGCCAGCTCTGGTGGCAACTCTAGCCTGTAGGCTAAGGGTCCGATCCGCTCCAGGATCCGGTAAGGGCCCATGTACCTAGGGCTGAGTTTCTTCCTCCGACCGCGCACACGTGAGACTCCGTGCATGGGCCGGATCTTCAAGAACACTCGATCTCCTACTCGGAACTCCACCTGACGATGCCGAGCGTCATAGTATTTCGCTTGTCTGCTCTGCGCCTCCAGCATCCTATCTCTGATCAGCCTCACTTGAGCCTCGGTGTCTTCAACGAAATCCGATCCCAGCAGCTTCGGATCCTCGTCCTGAACCCAAGAAAGCGGGGTCCTACATTTCCTTCCATACAAGGCCTCATAAGGCGCCATCCTGATGCTGGACTGGTAGCTATTGTTGTAGGAAAACTCAACCAACGGTAACATCTTCTCCCACGGCTCCCTCGGTCCAGTATACACAGTCGTAGTAGATCCTCCAACGTCCTGTTGGTGCGCTCTGTCTGCCCGTCCGTCTGAGGGTGGAAGGCCGTGCTAAAAGTCAACCGGGTGCCCAAATATGCCTGCACTGACCGCCACTCCCTGGACGTAAACCGTCCATCGCGGTCCGACACTATCGTCCGGGGCACGCCATGATATCGGACATACTGCTCCACAAACTTCCGTACCAGCACTCCCACCGAGTCATCCTTCCTGATCGGTATAAAGCGGGCCACCTTCGTCAGCCGATCGACAATCACCCAAATCGAGTCGTTCCCTGTCCGAGACCGGGGAAGACCATGTATAAAATCCATCGCTATGTCGTCGAACTTCCACTCCGGCACCGGGAGTGGCTGCAATAGTCCTGCGGGGTTCCTGCACTCCGCCTTCACCAACTGACACGCCTCGCAATGGGTCACGAAGTACGTAATGTCCTTCTTCATGCCCGGCCAAAACATCGTCCTCTTCAAATCAGCGGTCATCTTTGTGATCCCCGGGTGCACGGAGTACCGGCTGCAATGCGCCTCCGTCAAAATATCCTCTCGAATCTGGCCTCCTGCTGGTATATATACTCTGCCCCTGAAGTGGAGCAACCCATCCCTCAGGGAATAATCCCCTGTCGAACCTTCCTCCAAATCTCGGAACATCGGCTCCGCCCACGCATCTGTCCTCTGTCCGTCCCGAATGCGATCCCGAATATCGTCAATGGCCACTATCGATGCCAGATACTCCCTATACAGATCTGGGTCATCCTCGGACACTAGGGATATCTGCATGTCTCTGAATGACTGGACCAGCTCCATAGACATAACCTGGGGCCCAGCTTCGGAAGTGGCCGCTCTCCGGCTCAACGCGTCGGCCACCACGTTTGCCTTCCCTGGGTGGTAGTGCATCTCATACTGATAATCTGCCAAGAACTCCACCCAGCGCCTCTGCCTGATATTCAGCTCCTTCTGAGTGTCCACGTATTTCAAGTTTTTGTGATCGGAGAAGATGTCGCAGTGGACTCCATAAAGGTAATGACGCCAGACCTTCAGAGCAAAAACGACCGCTCCCATCTCGAGGTCGTGCACCGGGTAGTTCCTCTCATGGGTCTTCAGCTGGCGGGAGGCATATGCTATGACATGTCCGTTCTGCATCAGCACCGCTCCCATCCCTTGGTATGATGCGTCGGTATACACCTGGAATCCCTCCCTTCCGGATGGAAGGGCCAGGATAGGGGCCGAGATGAGTCGGTCCTTCAGCTCCTGGAAAGCCGCCTGGCACTGCGGGGTCCAAACAAAAGGTGCCTCCTTCTTTGTCAAAGATGTGAGGGGGAGGGCAATCCGAGAGAACCCCTCCACGAACTTCCGGTAATAACCGGCAAGTCCCAAGAAACTGCGTACATCAGTGGCTGTCCTCAGCTGCGGCCAATCGCGAACTGCCCGAACCTTTGCTGGATCTACTGATAACCCGGCTCCGCTGATGATGTGGCCTAGGAAAGCCACCTCCTTCAACCAGAACTGACACTTGCTGAATTTTGCATAAAGACGATGCTCCCGTAACCTCTCCAAGGTCAGTGCCAGATGCCGTGTGTGCTCCTCCTCCGTCCTAGAGTAGATCAGGATGTCGTCTATGAACACTATGACGAACACATCCAAGTAAGCCTCGAAAACCCTGTTCATGAGACTCATGAACGCCGACGGAGCATTCGTGAGCCCAAAGGGCATCACGGTGAACTCATACAGGCCATATCTGCTACTAAAGGCCGTCTTCGGGATATCCTCCTCCTGGATCCGCAGCTGGTAGTATCCTGATCTCAAGTCCAGCTTCGAAAAATAATGGGCCCCCTCCAGCTGGTCGAATAATTCGTCTATCCGTGGGAGCGGATAGGTATTCCGGACGGTCAACCTGTTTAGTGCTCGATAATCGATGCACAGGCGGAGTGTCCCATCCTTCTTCTTCACGAACAGGACCGGTGCTCCCCATGGCGAGGAACTCGGTCTAACAAAACCTGCCTCCACCAATTCCTGCAACTGGGTCCGAAACTCTGCCAACTCCTTTGGGGCCATCCGATAAGGGGCCCTAGACGCCGGCTTGGCCCCCGGCACAAGCTGAATCTGAAAATCCTGCTCTCGGTGTGGTGGTAGTCCTGGCAGTTTCTCCGGAAAGATGTCAGCGAAATCTCGCACCACCGGGATGTCTGTCACCGACTCCTTAACCTCCGCCATCTCGAATAGAATCTGATAGACCTCCTCTCCCTGCAGATGGGCCTTGACGGCCTGTACCGAAGATAAGAGTATACGAGAGACAGGTCTTATACCTTCAATGGTAATGAAAGAGTCCCCGTGTCTCACGGTGATCCTCTTTGCCTGGCAGTCAATCTGGGCATAGTTCCAGTGCAGCCATACCATGCCCAGGATCAGGTCGTAGTCCGTCAGCTTCAAAATCGTCGCTGGAGCCTCGAACGCTTTTCCACCAATCTCCGCCTCCATATTGCAGTGATCCGTGGTAAGGAGCTCAGATCCATCCGGTAGTCGCACCCTCATCCTCGAGCCTGTGAACCGCTCCACACCTTCCAGTCCTTCCACGAACGACTCCGACACAAAGGAGTGAGTAGCTCCAGTATCGAACAGCGTGCGGGCAGGCTTGCCGCTGATGAAGACTATACCTGGGGTGATTAGATATCTTAGGGTTCTATAATGAGTTTTTACTTTCCTTGCTATCAATCTAATGCGATTCAAAGTTTTAGCAACTTAAAGGGGAAATTCTATGAAAACAAAGAAACATTTCGGCATACCTGCGATGACCTGCTCCGGATTCCGCGGCTGTGCAAGGTCCAAGGCATATACCTGCTCTCTTCCCTGTCTACGATCTTCCCCCTGGTATCCTCGACCACGGCCGCGTCCTCGACCTCCGTAATGCTGAGCTGGTGGGCCGCCCTGATGTGCTGGAGGTGGTGCCCCCCTCATGGGGCAGTTCCTCCGAATATGCCCAATCTGATGACAAAAGTAGCACTCTGGGGGATACGCCATTCCCCCGGGTCTCGGCATCTCCTGCATCCGAAGGGGTGGAGGGGCCAATACCACCTGTTCCCTCGGCTCCGGCCTCACGTCCTGACGAGGCTGGTCCTCTATCCTCCTCCCCTCTGGTACAGCACCCCGCCGCTGGTCATTCCTTCCTCTTCGTCCCTGATCCTCTGCTGGCCGTTTCCGGCCTCGGGTGGTGTGCCAATCTGCCTCAATCCTTTTGGCCATCTCCAAAATCCGGGAGATGGGCCCGTCAGATACAAACAAGAGGGCCTCCCTCAAGTCCTCACGTAGGCCCTTGTAGAACCTCCTGATATACCCTGCCTCATCCAGCTGGTAGGAATCTGCGTATCGAGCCAGGTGGTCAAACTCTCGATGGTACTCCACCACGGTCCGAGTACCCTGCTTCAGCTGTAAGAACCGCTCCTCCAAATCATCCCTAGCCGACTGCGGAACGAAATGCTCCAGCAGCGCGGCCCTGAACTCCTCCCAAGTGATCTCCGCAACCTCCCTATCAGCAAATGTCGTGTCCAACAGCGTCTTCCACCACCTCTTTGCATGGGACTCCAGGCAGGAGACAACCAGAGCCACCTTCTCCTCCCATGGACACCGAATCCCGGTCAGCATCTCGTACATGATATCCAGCCATTCCTCCGTCCGAACAGCCGACTCTGTCCCCAGATAGGACGGGGGAGAAAGACCCCGGAAGATGCTGAGCCAGTTGGCCCCCAGATTGGGCTGCGGAACCGGAACCTGCTGGGCCCTAAAGGCCTCCAGAATGGCAGTCAGGGTCTGTCCCATATCTGACTGAAGGAAAGGAGTGGGGACCGGTGGAGGTGGTGCAACTCCCTGAGTCTGCTGAACTCCGCCCTGTGGCGTAGGCTGTGCTGGAGGCTGCTCAACGAAAACACATGCTGAGAAAACGTTCAAATATTACCTAAAGGTGGACAATTTATATATGATCCCCATATGGGCACACCACTGCTTCCGCTGCTTAGTTTGTCCCCAAACTAAACTCGAGCGGGGGTGACCCAGGGTTTGTGGACTGCTACTTCCTTCTGATCGATGTTTCCTCTGATACCACTTGTAAGACCCCCTTTTTTTTTTCTTTTTCAACCACCGGGGTCTTAGGCCCAGAACCGCCGCTTTGCGGTGACACCTTCACGTCCTGAAGGGTCATCACCACAAGGCGCCGATTCTGCCGGCCAAATCGATCACAAAAAGTAGCACAATTATTGAAGTAATAGTAAACAGTCCACAATAACAAAAACCACATATATAAATAAGTAAGCTCCACGAAGGGAGTGTCCACAGAAACATCAGAGTACTATAAATACGGGCTTATGCCCGGTACAAAATGTCCTCACTACAAGTCTCTCAAGCGGAAGCGAAACAGTAAACTACTCAAGGATCGAGACTCACGGTCCCGGCTGTGTGAACTCCGGAGCTAGACTGCCCCATCTCTAGGCGCACCGATCTCTGGGGCTGCTCCTCCATGCTGGGCTCCACGATCCCCTAAATGATGCGGTTCGAAAACCGTTAGTCATAAAGACTAAGCCCTATCATCCCCTACCCCTTCCCCCCCATGGCTCCTAGGTACCGAGCGGAGAGGAAGAAAGGGAAGGACATGAAGGTGGAGATTAACATGAAAACAGATGGCAGCGGAAACTAATCTAGCAAGTTGTATTAGGTGAGCAGTTAATAAGTTGTTGTAATAGGTCTAGCAGTAAGAAAAGCAATTAAATGAATTTAAACCTTCGCTTATGCGAGAACACATAAGCAAAGGGATCTTTTACAAGGCTCCCATCGTATAAGTGTCCCATACCACTTATACCTTGGGGTGTCGGTTGTCAAACAGCAGGGGTTATTATATATTGAAAATAACCGTTGATTTATAAACTTGCCCACACAAGCTTATAGACCAAGGGGTCGTTTTGCAGGTCCTAATGTATAAGCGTCCCATTCCACTTATACTTTAGGTGTCAAGGTTGTTATGAATGATTATGAAATGCAACTATATGGTGGGTATGTTATGTCATGCAGTGCAACTCACACACCCGACTCTGTGCACACAGACCTTTAGTTCCCCCTTTCGGAGCCGTTACCTCCCAGGATACCTCCGTAGTGGCAAACGGAAGCGGTGGGTTGGGCCTCGCCCACCTCCAAAACCAGTAAAGCACACTGGTCTGACCTATCGTACGCCCTCAACGCCTGGTGCACGAGGCGGACTCCTGCGTACTCTTGCCGACTGGTCCGCCGGACTTCTGCTGGCGAAGTGCTAACCACCTCGCCGAGTCAACGATACCGGTGTCGGTGCAATCGAACTCCCCGATATCGAAAGACCCACCACCTTAACTTTCCTATCTTATGCACATGCAAGTTTAATCGCAGACAAACAGAACCGAGCCGAAGCTCCCCGGACCATCCGTCCGTTTCCAACCCAACCGAGCCGAAGCTCCCCGGACCATCCGTTCGTTTCCAATCCAACCTTCCTGTGCCAACAGTGTTGTGAAGAGTGCAGCCCTAGTTGCTAAGTTACTCTTGTCGATTTGTTATTACAGTTTACGTTAGCCCAGGACTGCCCCCGGTATACCCCGTGAAGGGCTCTCAAGGGGCACTAGGAACCAAGACGGTGCATTACGGCCCGAAGTTCCCTTTCGCAAGGCACTTATTGTTATTGGTTGTTTTCCCTTAGCCCGATTCCCTTCTCATATTACGATAGACTATCCTAGGGTGATTTTTAAACCTTCCACTCCTCGGGAAAAGCGATCTCTCGCCAAACCCGAGCACCTCTTAACTCTAACTATCACCACTACTCACTACTCTTTATATCTTCATCAGATCATGTTTTATTGCTTTTCACAATTTACTAAATGCAGACCGACCTAGGCTACATGTCGAACCGGTTATGCAAGGATCGATTACTCATCCAAATGCCCTAAACTATTTACTGGAGACTTATCTTGGTATAAATAACCTAAATCCAGAAAATGGAAATTTTTCTAATTTATTTGGCATTTAATTAAATTCCTCGAAAATCTCAAGGGCCACCGGTTTGAACATGAACTATCCTAATTATTCATGCAAGATGTCCAGCAAATTTATGATAATTAGTAGGCCATCTCAGAAGGCTAAACCCTAAGTATCATAATTTTTCTATCATCAAAATGACATGTAAACTATTTTGGAATTAATCTCTAATTTCTATAGTTTATGAATCAAGTACAGCAAATGTTCTTCCAAAAATTCTAAATAAATTATGACATGATGATTAAGGCCTAAAATTAGCACTGGCCAAGTTTCATAATTTTCCAGCAAGTATTTTATCCATAATTAATTTTTAAACATAAAAGCCCTTCCAATCTTTTGTGAATAATGTACTAGATTTACTCATCATAAAATTCTATAAAAATTCAGGGATCAATGTTCTACTAGTCAAGGTCTAAATCCAGAATTTTAACTGATTATAATTAATGTAAAGCCTCCAAATAATTGAAACAACAAATTGGGCTAATAGTTCTTTAACACATGAAGTATAATATAAATTAATCATAAAATTCCAGAAAAATTACCATAAGTCTAATACATCCTAAAACTCCCTCCTCCCGAGTTCCATAATTTTTGGATTAGCTTTAGTGCTTAAAATAACTAAATTACGTTTCCTTCCTAATCCTACATCTCAACTTGTGAGGTACCTAACTACCTCCAAATCCATCACTATCTCAACCAGAGGGTTTTCATCCTATCATCCCCCTCTCCTCCAAATTTCAAGGGCATACAAGAGCTTTTGCTCCTATGTCCTTCACAAACCTCAAACTCCCACCCGTTGGAGTTGAGCCAATCTCTCAGGGTAAAATCCACCCTAAGCCACACCATGATACCCAAGAGGGTAGACATGGTCCCAACAAATCAGTGGCCAACTCATCAGCCTCTTTTGAGGAGATTTGTCCACTCCATCTCCAATTGTACTTTTCCCCAAAGTACCCTTCACCAAGGCCTATCTAGGACTTGATAATTCCCTATTCAAAACTCGACCAATCGAGTTGAAATTTTGTACAGATCTTAATATTGATGCCAGGGACCACCACCCAAAATTTGGGGGAGTTTGGACTTAATTTCATCTCCTAATTAATTTTATATTGTTTATTAAATTTTTACAAAAACTTTAGGCAAAAGTTCTCCAAAAATTCTCATTTTTGGACAGCCTCTCGATATACATATTATAGACCTCCAGTCCAAATTTCAAGTCATTTGGACATGTTATGAACCGTGGGCAACCAATTCAATTTCTGGTTAGCCTAGGTCTTGATCCCACCAAAATGAGTGCTGTGTTCAAACCACTCACCCAAATTGAATAAAATCAATTTTAAATTAAAGTAGACCCCGAGGGCTACGACTTTTGTGACTGGTCATTTTTCCTAAATCGGCCTCTAAGTGCTTCGTTTTGCAGCCTCAAAAATACATTCAAAATAACATATTTTTCCATTGTAATATATAATAATCTATGTATTAAAATATTAATTCTACTGTTCATCTTCTTTATGAACGCGAAAACCAGAACCAGGAAGCCATTTTCCTGTAACACTTCCGTGATCCGTTGCCGGCCGTCCGGTCACTTCCCTGGCCAGCCACCACCACCACCACCTCCGTTGAGGCGATGGCTAGCGGTCGGCGGTGGTTTGGCCGCCGGAGGTGGCGGTTTCCGGCGAACTCGAAATATCTTTTTCATGGTTTTTCCATGAAAACGAGAGATGGATCCGGCTCCGTTGAGCGCGAATCTCCTTTCTAAGAATCCTAAGATCTACCCATGAGAGAGAAGGAGTAGAGGAGGACCTTGTTCGCGGTTTGGAGGCGAGAAGAGCGACGAGGTGCCATGGCGCGGTGGTGGCGTTGCTGAACTCCTCTTTACAGCAAGAACAAGGATCTGCTTCGTTTGCTTGAGCGTGTAAACCTCTCCTCTTTCCCTAAGTGGGCTTTTATAACTCAGGAAGTGGGAAGATGAAATGGTAACCGCCATTATGTCTTAACGTTTCGGTTACGGTGAAGGGATAAGAAACGGTGGAAACTGAACAGGTGCGTCCAGCTGGCGGTTTTCTATTGGACCACCTTTTCCTCATTTATTTTATAATTACAGAAGGAAAACGGCCGGTAGTTACTCCTGGTGTAACTTCCCAAGCCAGCATTTATTTCCACGCGCGTTAAAATTATTTTGGGCCTGAACCGTCGTTTCGGCCAATGTCACGGGCGTGACACATAGGTCACGGGCGTGACAGGCCCGGGTAGCCCATTCTGGGTTCGACGATCGTCGAATTGAGATCGACGATCGTCGATGGATGGTCACGGGCGTGACTTCTTGGGTCACGGGCGTGACAGGCCCGAACAGCAGATTTCGAGGTCGACGATCGTCGAATTGAGATCGACGATCGTCGATGGGGTCACGCCCTAGGTCACGGGCGTGACACTTATGTCACGGGCGTGACATGCCCGGGGCGCAAGCTCGACGATCGTCTCACGGCGATCGACGATCGTCGATGGGGTCACGCCCCTAGTCACGGGCGTGACACCTTGGTCACGGGCGTGACATGCCCGTCAGCACGATCGACGATCGTCTCGTGGAGATCGACGATCGTCGAAGTAGTCACGCCCAAGTCACGGGCGTGACATCTTGGTCACGGGCGTGACATGCCCAGACAGCGCGTTCGACGATCGTCTCGTGGAGATCGACGATCGTCGAAGTAGACACGCCCAGGTCACGGGCGTGACGGGCCGGTCACGGGCGTGACCAACCCGTGACCCGCAATACTGGTCGCTTTATTTCCAATTTTGGGCTTCCTAGGGTTCCGTCACGACAAATCTGACTCCTAGGGGTCTAGCCGGAAATGGGATGTTACAACAATAGCCCGGATTTGAAGAAGCACCTGATCAAGCTAAGGTGAATTGAGATGTATTTGATATGTCTTTTCAAGTTGTGCTTGCAGCTATTCCATGCCAAGTACACACCAATGTCAGGGTACAGTGGGTCAATATACACGGGCCTACGCAACGTAATCCCTCGTTGTGTGGGCAAGTGTGTTGACTCACGCGTGCTCTCTCTATTGGGGTGTACTTATATTCAAGTACAGGCTCAAGGAAGACCAAGAGCAGAAGAAGGAGCAAGAAAGGTCAAAGCCTAAGGCTCAATAAAGTAGAAGGAAGAAATGGGAAATTTTCCAAAGTAAGAATCGACGGGAATCGTGAGTCATACCCGACGACATCGTCGGGTATCGCCACTGATACCCGCCGACTTCGTCGGGCATGTTCATCGATAGCCGTCGATCGGCCCTAGCTGCCTTGATCCAGAATTCTCCATGGTCAGAAATTATCCAAGTCAAAACCGAAGGGCATCACCAGCGATGCCCGCAGATGTCGACGGGTATCGTTGGTGATACCCGCCGATTCTGACTTAGAAAATTTCCGCCGCTTCACTAGACTGAACCGGGCCGCCATGCACAGTTTAAATAGATGCTCTGTTCCTTCCTTCGTGGGTCCCGTAACGGCTACTTAGGGTTTGCTTTGGGGTATATATACCTAAGTTTAAATCGTATTCAACACGGATCCAGAAATACAAAAAGAAATTTTTTGGTCATGACCTAGCTCTCGCCGATCTCAAGTCGTCGATCGTCGCCTGTCGCACGCAGATCGCAGCTTGCCGCCGATCGCTCAAAGGCAGAACCGAGGCAAGCCGCTGGTCCCTCGCTTCTCTCTTGAGATCCTTTGTCTTCCGATTCGTCGACCGAGACTTGTTCTCCATTCCGAATCAGTAGAGACGCTTGATCCAACTGAGATCGATTGGTGACCTAGCTTGCTTCGTCAAGAAGTTCAGATCTACAACGCATCACCGCCGCACTCGCTTTCCATCGCCGATCAAGTCAAGATCCGATCTAAGAGAGAAAAACCAAGCGTGGATTCTTCATCATTTTCGTGCAAGCTCTCAACGAATGAAGAAGGACCTTGAGTTCTCCAAATTGCATTGTTTGTATTTCTTATTTACATTCAATTTTTACAAGGAGTTTTATTCCTAGTTGTAAGGGTTGGGTGCAACCCGTTTTGGTGGAGTGTTGACTCCTCTTTGTAGGAAGGGTTCCTTCCGAGTTGTAGGAGCGTGGCTCCGAGTGGAGAGATTGGATTTCAATCTCATTTTGTTGGAGTTGCCGAGTCATCCCCGTGTGGGAGATAGGCGAAGGGGAGAGTGGACGTACCCAAGATTGGGGAACTACTATAAATTACTGTGTGTTTTCTGTGCTTTGTTTGTTTTTTTGTGCAAGTAATTTTAATTCCGCAAAAGACGTCACTGCACCTATTCACCCCCCCCCTATAGGTTGATTAGACTGACACTAGACACTTTCAGATGTTCCTGTGATGGTATGGCACTGTTATTAGACGAAGGACTAGTTGAAAAATTAGGGATGAAATGAAACTGAAGGGGTAAAGAAATGTCCCTGTTTGAAGAAGTTGCCAAGTTCTATTTTTCGATGGTAGTGTACTTTGAAGCTCCATTCTCCTTCTGCAATCCCGGTGCCTGTGTAAGAGATGTATTAGCCGAAGATGTTTTCGAAAAGAAAGGGATGACATAATTTTTAGGGCATAGAGAAATATCACTGTTGGAATTTGTTGGTGTCGATTTGTTTACGATATTATCCTTGCTTCTTCCTTCTTTTTCCCCTGAAAAATCCAAGTTAAAATGACTTGTAATTTCTTTTTCAGGGATGACAGTAGTGAGAAAAGAGTTAGATCGTCCCTGTCACGGATGCTGGAGGGTTGTAGAACTTCTACCCGGTCTGGATGATTAGCAGAGGAGACCTCGTTGTTTCGGTTGCCGGTACAGCTTTGGTTTCGTATTAGTTGTGAATCATTGTTGCCCTCTTCCATTGTTTCCCAGATCGCTTCCTCCGATAAGGATCCTTATCGATGCAGGAGACCCTATTTGATTTGTCTCCCATCTTCCTCTATATAACGAGTTTTTAGAATCTCTATGGGTGCTGGCCGTCGAAGGTCAACATTATCCGATGGCGAATGGTCATGAATATTAAAAATGGTATTAGGAGCATAAGGCTTTAGTAGGGACACATGAAAAACATGATGGATTTTGCTAGTCAGAGGTAATTCTAGTTTGTATGCAACTTTGCCTATTTGTTGGAGTACTGTATAAGGGTCATAATAACGCAAATTGAATTGTTTGCAGGATTTTTGATGAAGAGATGACTGCTTATAAGGGTGAAGACGAAGCAGAACCAAATCTCCTGGATTAAAGCTAATTTCTACCCTCTTTTTGTCTGCTAAGGCTTTCATTTTAGCCTGAGCCTGTTGTAAATGATGTTGTAATCGTAGTAATAAACGAGCTCGAGATGCGGTAGTTATAGGTATTACATTTGTGGCCGACCCTCCTGTGGACACGGGGATGAAACAAGGAGGGGGTCTTCCGAACATGGCCTCAAAAGGGGACATGCCGACTGCAGAATGGTATGACGTATTATAGTAATACTCGGCCCAGCTCAAAAGAGAGGTCCAGTATTTTGGATGTTGAAGCGCAAATATGCGTAAATACTGGTTTATACAGCGATTGACTCATTCAGTCTGTCCATCCGTTTGAGGATGGTAGGCCGAATTAAAACGGAGTTTTGTGCCATTTTCCCTAAAAAAAGTCAACCAAAAAGAACTTAAAAAAATGGAGTTCCTGTCCGAAACGATCGACTTCGGAAGACCGTGTAATTTGCCACCGTAATCCCAAAATACACGTGCCACTAATGGAGCTGTATAGTGTGGGGGTAGGGGAGCAAAATGCGCCCTTTAGATAGGCGATCTACCATAACCAAAATAGTGGTAAATGAATTAGATTGAGGTAGATGTGTAATGAAATCTATTGTAATGTCTGCCCAGATTTGTGTTGGAATGGGTAAGGGTTGGAGCTGGCCATATGGAGCAGCATTGCGATATTTGTCCTTCTGACAAAGGTGACAATGTTGAATATATGTCAAAACATCCTGTTGGATGCCCGACCAGTAGAAATACTGTGTCAAACGCTTTGTAGTAACCTTTACCCCAGAGTGGCCGCTCATTCGTGTATCATGAGCTTCACTTATCAAAATAATGCGTAAAGATTCAGGAACATACAACTTCGTTTTATAAAATAACCAGTCACCAACTAGAATCCAATCCGGGATTTTAGCTGGCGATTCTTTTAAAAACGGAAAAATTTTCTGTGCTTGTGGATCCGTGTGATATAAAGTATAAAGGTTTTCAAATAGTGTAAAAAATGAGAATGAAATATTTTGAAAACTATTTATTACGCTAGTGTTTGGTGATTCTTCTAGTCGAGATAACGCATCTGCTACTTCGTTAGAGTGCCCTGATTTATAGATAATAATGTAATTAAAACCTAGCATGGGCAATGTAATTACCTGGGAGTTTAGATTATGGAGAGTTTGATGATCGGTAAAGATTGTGAAAGTCGAGCCTATTAAATAATGTCGTCATTTACTGACCGCTGATGTAATTGCGAGCATTTCTCAGATATAAGTAGATTGAGTTTGTTCTCGGGGTGTTAGCTTTTTACTGAAAAATGCGATGGGATGGCCCTGCTGCTGGAGAACAACGCCTATTCCTATGGCAGATGCATCACATTCAATTGTGAAAGGAAGAGAAAAATTGGGTAAAGCCAAAATTGGTGTTATCATTAAAAGTATTTTTATGTGTTGAAAAGCCTTACTGATTGGTCTGTCCATTGAAATTTATCTTTGACCGACAAATCTGTAAGGGGGGAGGTTATGTGCGCATAATGATGAATAAAACGGCGGTAATAACCTGCTAAACCTAAAAAAGATCTAAGTTGTTTGATATTTTTGGGAGTTGGCCATTGTTGAATAGCTTCAATCTTCGAGGAATTAGGTTGAATTCCCGTAGGAGATATTAAATGCCCTAAGAAATCTATGGTATGTTTGGAAAAAGAGCATTTAGATGCCTTAACGAATAATTGATGGGTAGTTAATATTGAGAAAACTGCTTGCAGGTGCTTAAGGCGTTCTTCTTCAGATAAGCTATAAACTAAAATATCGTCAAAAAAAATGACAACAAATTGTCGTACAAAGGGCTGAAATATAGAATTCATAAGAGACTGAAAGGTGGCTGGAGCGTTTGTGAGGCCAAATGACATCACTAGAAACTCGTACAACCCTTGATGGGTACGAAAGGCGGTTTTATGTATGTCCGAAGCATTCATTCGAACTTGATGGTAACCCGAATGTAGGTCTAACTTAGAGAAAGTTTTTGCCCCATGTAACTCATCAATGGGTTCATCTATGGTGGGCATTGGAAAACTATCATTAATAGTTAGTGCATTCAAGGCGCGATAGTCGTCGCAAAATCGCCATGTCCCATCTCATTTTTTAATTAACAAGACTGGTGAACTAAAAGACGAATTACTAGGTCGTATTAAACCATTATTTAACATTTCAGAGATGAGAATTTTGATTTAAATTTTTTATATAAGGATATCTATAGGGTTTTACCTTTGCAATTTTCGTTTCGTCCATGAGTGGAATTTTATGATCAATCGCTCTTTGGGGAGGAAGACCTGTAGGGGCTTGAAACAGATTAGAGTTCGTGGAAAGTATGTGCTGTATTTCCTTGGAATAAGAGTCTTGGGGCTCTTGGGGCTCGGAATTTTGAGTACTAGGGTTATCCAAAGAGGAATTTGTCCAGTCTGATTGGAAGCATAGCACAGTATGAGGAGATTGTTAGGGTATTTATTATATGTCCGTGTGTGTCAAGGCCGACTCGGAACGACCCATTGGGTTTCGTGTCATTCTAGGACAAGACTCTACGCTGGTGATACTATATAAGTCAATTCCACACTTGATGAGACTTAGTGGACTATCTTGAGTGGAGCTTCAAGAAGATCTAGTTCAGGACACTGGAGTAACCGCAGAAATTAATGTTTAAATTATTATCAATATCAGTCCCCCTCCACCACCAAACCTTATCTTCTTTGGTGACGCCCTTCTCTTTGGAACGCCCTGTCATTCTCGACGTCTTGCGCCTGGCCACCTCGGTTGATTCTATTTTGTTTGCTTTTGCCCGGCAGTCGGTTAATAGGATTGCGCATGCTATTGCATCAGACTTTTCTTAGTCCCCGCACTTTGTCATCCCATGTTTTGGAATTGATCCGTTCGGATTCTTTTAACAAAATCTGCTGCTTACCTTTCAAAAATTTTTATTATCAATATACAATAAAAATAAAATAGGGACGGTGCGTTCCCATTTCAAACTAAGGGCCTGTTTGGGAGGGCTTTTTAGCTCCTTTTCGTTTTCTGGAAAACGCTACCACACTTAATAGACCGTTTGGATGGTCTATCGGTGGGAAAAGCTACCGCAAAAAACTTCATTTGCTCATCTTTTGGAAAAGTCACATGTAACCTACTTTTCAAACTTTTCGAAAAACATTTTCTCATACAAAAACATTTCTCTTAAAAAAATCTACAACTTGATTTTTTTGTCTTGACGCGATTTTTTTTCCGAGCGTAATTTTTTTGCCCGGGTGTTTTTTTTGCCCGGCACGAATTTTTCGCCCGGGCTCGAATTTTTCGCCTGTGGACGAATTTTTCGCCCGGGCGCGGATTTTTCGCATGAGCTAGCATTTTTCGCACTGGTTGGCATTTTTCGCCCGGGCTGGAATTTTTTGCTCGAGCGCGCGGTTTTTGACCCCGGTGAGTTTTTTTTCGCCTGAGTGCGGTTTTTTGCCCGTGCATGATTTTTTTTCCCCGAGCGTGTATTTTTCGCCCGAGCCGGTTTTTCGTCCGGCGTGATTTTTTTCGCTCGGGTGCGTTTTTTTCATCCGGGTGCTATTTTTTGTCGTTGCACGATTTTTTTCACCCGAGCCGATATTTTTGCCCGGGCGCGATTTTTTTGCCTGGACGCGCTTTTTTCGCCTGGACTTGATTTTTTTGCACCGGCGCGATTTTTTTACACCGGCGCGATTTTTTCGACATCGCGTGATTTTTCTCCCGCGGGCGTTTTTTTCGCCCGGTCGCGATTTTTTCGCCCGGTCGCGATTTTTTCGCCCGGTCGCGATTTTTTCGCCCGGTCGCGATTTTTTCGCCCGGGCGCGATTTTTTCGCCCGGGCGCGATTTTTTCGCCCGGGCGCGATTTTTTCGCCCGGACGCGAATGTTTCTCCCGGACGCGATTTTTTCGCCCGAGCGTGATTTTTTTCTCCTGGGCGCGATTTTTTTGATCGGGAGCAGTTTTTCCCCCGGGCACCATTTCTTTCGCCCGGTAGCGAATTTTTCGCCTCGACGTGATTTTTTGCCCGTTCGTGATTTTTTTGCCCGGTCGTGTATTTTTTTCGCTTGTAAGATATTTTTTTCGCTTTCGAGCGGAAATATTGCGTCCGTGCGAAAAATTCTCTTCCGTGCAAAAAAATCGCGTCCAGGCGAAATTTTCCCGCCTAATCGAAAAATTAGTGTCCGTCCGAAAAAATCGCGCCCGTCCGAATAATTTGCCGTCTTCCGAAAAATTTCGTGCTCATCCGGAAAATTCGTGCCCGTTCAAAAAATTTGCGTTCGTCCGAAAAATTAGCATCCGGCCGAAAAATTGGGACCCGGCCGAAAATAGGGTTTGGCCGAAAAATTGGCGCCCAGGCAAAAATATCGTCCCCGGGCGAAAGTATCGCGTACGGGCGAAAAATTCACGCCAGGACGAGAAAAACCACCACCCGGCGAAAAATTCGCTCCCGGGCGAAAAAAACCTGCCCCGGCGAAATAATTGCGATTTTTCCCCCGGACGCATATTTTTAATAAAAAAAGTTACCGCAACGGAGATTTGTCAAACGATTTATAAAGTGTTTCTCCTTTTTGAAAAGCTCTGCAAAAGAAGTTTATCCAAACAGTTCTCCTTTTCTAATAGACATTTTCCAAAAGCTCCTTTTCCTACCATCCTTTTGTCACCGCTCATTCTCCTTTCTGAAAAGCCTTCCCAAACAGGCCCTAAACTAGCGGCCGCCGCTTTATTTCAAACTAAAAGCGGCATAAACTTTGCTGGCGCGGGAAGCTACCGAAGGATGTCGATCGAATCCAGCCATTTTTATTATAAACTTAAGTCAAATTGAGTTAGAATTTCCCAACCGCTGCTAACGATTTGGTGTATTATGCGATCCATTTCACACTAATTTCGGGTAATCTTCAAGAGCCAGCTCAGTTGTTTCCTGTAAAGGGCAGACATCGTAAATAACGCGTTTCCTTTATTGCTTGCATGGGATTTAATTAATGTAACACGTATTCTCCTACTTGCGAGAGAAAAAATAGCGTAGAGCGGTGGAGCCCACTCTTTTATTTGCTCATTCGGAATTTTTCACATTTTCGCTCCTGCCTCCGCTCTTTTATTTGCTCATTCGGAATTTTTCACATTTTCGCTCACCGTGAGTCGCGTTCATCCAAAAATTGCTCCCGTCCGTGACCTTGCACGTTCTAGCAATAAGCCGACTAGAATTTTCAGTCCGGCATCCTGGCTTAGAGATTCTTCCTCCCGAAGGCAACCACCTCCGCTGCCGAAGGCTCCGCTCCCTCCCCTTCTGCTGCCGAAGCTAGGCGTTAGGCAACCAACTCCTCGACTGCCTTTAAGGGTACCGAGTTTCCTGCAATTTTTGGGTTGAACAGCTCTTTTACAGTATATTACATTCCTCATTGGTGGATAAATACTTAACTTTGTTTTTCCTGTATGTGCGTTACAGTCAATAACTGTGCTCGTTGCTATACAGTTACATCTTTGAGCTGTTTTGCGGTCTTAGTTCTTGTTGAGGAATCACGCGGCGTTTTTGATAGACCGGGGCTACTCTGCTGTCTTAGCCCGTGAGCGTCCGGGTGTGCCAATAGTCAAAGATTAACTAGATGATGTGACGAAAACTTGATGACATAAAAAACCCGCAATCGGGTTGAAAAATCACTCGGTCGGCACAATACCGACCTAACTTCCACTATATGAGCGTTTTTACAGGGCTTCTAGGAGAAAAGTGAGGACGACATGCCGCGCCTCGTTACAGTTGGAGACAAGGGGGGAATGAACGACGGGTGTCATCGGCCGTCGTGCTGCTTTTCGCGGTCTTCCGACGCATGTTCACCGAAGATGCGGGCGCTTCCTTCCTTCGGAGTTGTCTTGACGTGATGGCGGGGCAGGGGGGCTGCTCGCGTCTTCTTCTTCACTTGCGTTCTCGCGAACCTTGTCTTAACTTTGATGCATTTGCCTTGCTTTGCGGTCAGTGGCGAAACTAGGATTTTTACCCCGTCCGGGCACAATCAATATAAATTAAAATTAATTGTTGAAAATATTGCATAATATTTTTAGTATTACAAGTTTCATTATTGTTTGAGCAAAATATACATGCAAAACTCTTAATCGATATACATGTGAACAAATTAGTGTTGCTAAACAAGCGGCATAAACTTTAAATGTGATAAATCTACAAGCTCCTCTTGCCCTTTAATTATGTATCACTCAAATGGTTATCTCATCTATCCAAATTCTACAACAATCTGAATTTGCGTTGTGACAAACTTTGAACAATACATGGATCTGTCTAATAATCTTCAAATTACTTCTCTAAATTGAAATGTTGCAACCCAGATGGATAAAAACTGAAATAATTTCACTCACAGTTACAGCTATTTTCTCACCCTCTCTCTATTTTAGTTAACACGTTACAAAAAAAACATGTAAGCTCCTTTTAAAAAACAAAAATGAAAGGTTAATTTAACATTGAAACACCTCTTATCCTCCAAAATTAACAAATAGTAATACTAATTAATTAGCACAATCTTTTTAGAACACTTGATTTATATATTTAGTCAAATGCTCAAGAACATTTATGAACATACCTCTTTGAAAAGTAGCCGGAGTTCAACAATTGCTTTTGAAATCTTCATTGTGGCATTTTCACAAACACATGGAGTGCGTTTTTGGGAAGATTCTGTATGCACGAATTTTTATCGATCAGCTGCTTGGGGCAAGTCCTGAGTAGTGATGAAATGAAAATAAGCTAAATAAAAACACACAGAAGACTAGTTGAATGAATACCTTCACACAAGAAAGTGTGCTGGATTGCAAGTTTAGGGCTAAAAATCTGCAAAAACTGTAAAAAAACTATAAAAGACTTGGAATTTATGCCATGTAAGAGCTGCTCTCGTCTTCAAAATCCAACCATGAATTTCTGTTCTTCTCCGGCCACTCGTCAAAGAAATGCCGGAGCGGCCTCTGCCTCTCCTCCTCTTCCTCCTTGGACAGAGAGTAACTACTCTGCTTCCCTTCCGCCGCCGAGTTCATTCTCACAGTTTTGAGATCTGCAAAAACTGTAAAAAAACTATAAAAGACTTGGAATTTATGCCATGTAAGAGCTGCTCTCGTCTTCAAAATCCAACCATGAATTTCTGTTCTTCTCCGGCCACTCGTCAAAGAAATGCCGGAGCGGCCTCTGCCTCTCCTCCTCTTCCTCCTTGGACAGAGAGTAACTACTCTGCTTCCCTTCCGCCGCCGAGTTCATTCTCACAGTTTTGAGGTTGAAGCCGCAGAGATTAGCTCCATGTCTTCTCCGCCGCACGGCCGCAGAGATTAGCTACTCTATCATTAATGCGATCGCTAACTCTATCATAAAGGCTTGCTCCGCCGCAGAGATTAGCTCCATGCCTGCTCGCAGAGATTAGCTCCATGCCCTAGTTTATATCGCGAAAAACACGCTCGGCCACTTGCCCGAGCGTGTCTGGTAGTGGGTCCTCCCCTGAATTGCGATGGCGGTCTTGAACGTAGATTCTGCAGAGAAAAGCGGGGGGGGGGGGGGGGGGGGGGAGTGAAACAGAGTGAACCGAAAAAAGATCCTTTTGAAATAAAACTGTGCCTATTTATAGATTTTAACGAGGGAGGTAAGGAAATTTTGTCTAATAACTGCCGGACCGACCAATAGGATCGCTCGAAAATTATCACGTGGATCACCACTTTTGGGAAATAACAACCTTGCCCCGGGTCGAAGGAAGGCCCGCCCGCAAAGAATAGCAGCCCGACGATGCCGGGGTGGGCGACCGGCTGCCGCCCGTCCATACGAAGGGCGCCCGTCCCCTGAGAGGCCGCTCGTAGGCAGGCGGCCTTGGGAGTCCCTCATAGAGGCCGGCCGCGGCGAAGCCGCCCGGATCCCGGTCGCCTTGGCCGGCCATTGCGAGGGCCGGCCGTGGGGAGGCCGCCCGGGATCGGGAGGCCTTGGTAGACCCTTCGCGGGGCCTACCGCGGTTAGGCCGCTCGGGATAGGGCATCCATGGTCGGCCTCTTGCGGGGCCGCTCGCAACGAGGCCTCCCGGGATCGGGCTGTAACGCCCCAAATTTAAACGTAGTTATTTTGGTGCGCGTTCAGTGGGCAGTTTGTGAGTTTTGGTGTGCATTTAGGTGGTGGTCCGCGGATAGCTTTTTAGCTAGGGTTTGTTTTTATATAAAACCTAAAATCCTCCCCCTTTCCTCCCTCATTCTCATGGACCGAGCCGCCTCTCCCTTTATCCCGATCTCCCTCTTCCTCTCCCGATCTATCTATCTCCCTCTCTCGGTTTTCTTTTCTCTCACGTGCAGAAGAGCCCGACTCCCTCGCCGCCGCTGCCGAACCCCGCCTCCCTCTCTCCCATCGCTGCTGAATGGAGGAGCAGAGCCCGTCTCTTTTTACCTCTCTCTCCCGACCTCTTTCTTATCGCCGCTGGAAGGAGCCGAGCCCGGCCTCCCATCCCTTCACCGCTGGAAGGGTCGTCCCGAGCCTCTCTCTCATTCACCCAAAATCCCTCCCTCTTTCTTGTTCCGGCCGCCGCCGGCAAGGGTTGAGATCGTGACCGACATCCCTCTCCTCTTAGCCGACCAAGAAGGATTAGGGTTAGGTTTACACTTGCGGGAGGAAGCCGTCTGGTGGTGTTGGTGGTGAGCAACTAGGGTTTGGCTAGGGATCATGACAAAGTGTTCGATTTGGAGCTCGGATCGGTGCGTGGAAACTAAATCTGTGACGACCGAGTTATGGCTCTAAAATACGCGTCAAGGCTAACAACTTTTCTTCTTGGGCAGATGAAGCCCTTAATTTTAGCATGTTTGCATGGAAGCCCCGCCCCATCGACGGGTGGGGGAAGGGTGCTCTCTAACAGGTCGATGTGTACTAGAGGTGTGCTCCAGGAAATGCCATATTATTTGAATAGGATCGATGTATCGTTAGCATTAGCTCCTGAGGAGCTTATGTTGTTTTGTGTTCCTAATCGGTCTCTCGGAGACCGTGTGCTAGTGTGTTGAGTTGCGCGCCTTGGGTGCCCAACTTTGGTGGCCACCAGTGCCAACCTTGAAGCATAATGTGCATTATGTCATGTACGGGAAAGAGGATGCTGACACGCGTTGTTCTCGTTAATTGGCACGACGATTTGAGCAGCGGGAAAGAGTCGAACTATACCCGCTCTATGTCGTTCGGCTAAATAGACCTAAAGTACATGACAATTGTCGTTGGCATAGGGGTGAGTTGAGGCTATAGGCTTGGCTAGTAATGCTCAAGCAGAACCATCCAGTCCGAGACTAAGAATGGTGGTGGACTAGCAGAGTTCACCATTGAGGTGTTTTATGCACGATCGTATGCCTGTGATGGCAAAAAGGTGGGACTTGGGGAAACTCGATACGCCGTTAAGGTACCCTGAGTGCACGAGATGTTGGGTTATTTGTGTCATCGTCTGTGATGAATTGTGTTAAATTGCACACTTTTGTTAAATATGTAAACATATTAATTGTTTGAAGGGATTAAGCATCACCACCCCAAGAAAGGGGTGGGGTCATTATAATTTGGTCAGCTCCAGCTGACCGATGCCTTGTTTACCACCGCTTGGTGGTTTTGCGTGCAGGTACCACGGAGCCAAACAGGAAGTAGCGGGCTAGAGCTTAAACCTGTGCCGGCCCTCGAAGGCCCAAGTTTTGCTATAATTTTCATGTGTTGCCGGCTTACGTACCGAAGTTTGGAAACAACATTTTTAATTTGGAGAAACTTTATTGATGTAAGTCCTTAAGGCCAAAACTTTATGGTGTATGTCTTTTCATTCCCGGTTATAACTGTTAGTGGACATTCCTAATTGGGTGATTGTTTTTATCTCGTTAATATTTCTGCTAGTTTGCAACTCAATATTAGGGTGCGTTTAAAATTATAAAGGAATTATGGTTAAATTTCGTTACCCTTTTGTCTGTTCGTGTAATATGGCGTGGGGCCCCGGTCGAACATTCTATTATATTATTCGTGACGGAATGAGGGTGTTACAATTTAGTATAAGCTTATAGGTGTCGGTTCGTATCCACTGAAATCGTGGTCAAATTCTTTTAAGGGGTGAACAACACATGTGTGCGTCACCTTAAAGATGTAAAATCACCGGTGAATGTCCATTTAGGAATGAAAAACATGAATGAAATATGTAAAAAAATTATTTGTGGAACCTGAACATTCCTTTGTTTGATGTTTGTTATGTTTATTAGTCACTAAATTGCGTGTTGTGCAATTATAGGTTACAAGGAGCGGTGCAGAGCAGACGTAAAATCAACACTCTACAAAAAGTAATGCGTTGTCTCAGGTGCCTCCACCACCTCCTTCTGCCGAGAAAATCCATTTAGTTATTATAAATGTGTTCGCAATGATCAATGCACAACCAAGAGGGCAGGTATACCCTGAGGTGGCCTAGGTGCGGGCTGGTGTAGTTGAGCACGTGGCGGTGAGGCAAGTGCCTGCTGAGACTTTGGCAGAGAGGCGAGCGACAGAGAAGCAACTGAATAACTTTATTAGCTCCAATCCGCCTACGTTTACGGGAACGTGATCCCGGACCCAGGCCGAGGATTGGCTCTCGCGAGTGAAGAGAATCTGGACGGCTACGGAGACTGAGGAAAGGCAGAAAGTCATGATAGCCACTTTCCTATTGGACAGAGAGGCAAGGCTATGGTAGGACAAGCTAGAATTGCATCAGCTTGCGGGCAAGCTACTATCTGAGGTCTCGATGAAGGAATTTTCAAGACTATTCCTTGTACAGTATATCTCTTCTGCGCAAAGTATTTTGATGGAAAACCAATTCCATAGGTTAACTCAGGGCAAGAGTCTGGTGGATGACTGATTGCATGAATTTACTAGGTTAGGGCGGTATGCAGGAGCCTCATTTGCTGATGAGGAAAGAAAGACCAACCGATTCTATGAAGGTCTGCGGGACGATCTGAGGTTATTGTTGACAGGTCCGATGACGCAGGGCTTTCTTACGTTGGTAAACACTACCCGGTCTCTGGAATAAGATATGAAGAGAGTGCAGGGTAAGAAGAACCTCTCGGGGAGGAAGCAAGAATTCAAAGCGTCGAGTTCTTCAAAGTCTAGGTTCAACAGCAGGTGGAACAAGAAGGCTAGGTCATCTGGACCAGCTCCTTCTATTGCTTCTGGTGTTACTGCGGGCTAAGGTCCTCACACGTGCTATAACTGTGGCAAGGTGGGACATTATGCTCGAGATTGCTGGAGCCGTCCCGCGAAGTTTGATAGAAAGGCGGGTGCGTCGTATGCTTAGAAAGGGAAAGCAGTGGAGTCGTCTACGTCTCGCCATACACCAGCGTAACACAGAGTCTACAATCTCGGCATGTAAGAGGCTATTAAATAAAGCGACGTCGTGACAGGTACATTTGCATATTATCATCTGTACTGCTTATAATTCATGTGTATGGTTGTTTCTCATGTACTCGTTAGGTTTCGTGTTGGTATTCAATCATTTGGCAAGATCATTGTTCGACACTGATGCGTCGCACTCCATCTTATCAGAAGAATTTGTGGCACGAGTCGGAGTGCCTTGTATGTTGGCAAAGGCAAAGTTGGATGTGCTCTTACCTAATGGGTGCCTAATGAGTACTGGGAGGAAGAGCTGCGTGAAGGTTCAAATTGGAGAGCAAGACTTCGATTTGGAGGCCGTGCTGCTACCACTATCAGAGTTTGACGTCATATTTGACATGGATTGGCTGACAAAGCAAGGCACGTTCATTGATTGCAAATTGAAGGAAGTCTTATTAAACAAAGAATGTGGAGACATAACTCGTTTTATGGGTCCATAGGGTGTGAGCAAAACCCTGATGACCACCCTCCAAGTGGTGATAGCAAGGAGAAAAAGCGCAGAGCTATTCTTCGCTTTAGTAGAGGCTTCAAAGCAGAAGCCCAGGCTATGTGATTTGGCAATCTTAGCGGAATTTGCTTTTCCAGATGAGCTTCCTGGGGCTCTACCTCAGAGGAAAATTGATTTTTGCATCGAGCTTGTGTCGTGTGTTAAATCCGTGTCACACTCTCTCTATTGTATGGCGCCAAAGGAGATGGCAAATGTGAAGGTACAATAACAAGAGTTTCTTAAGCTAGGGTATATACGTCCGAGCTCATAACCATGGAGTGCATCGGTACTTTTCGTGAAGAATAAGGATGGTAGTTTGTGCTTGTGCATAGACTATAGGGAATTTAACAAGTTGACAGAAAAGAATAAATATCTGATTCCCCGCATTGATGACCTGCTTGATCGGTTGGTAGGATCAACGGTTTACTCAAAGTTGGATTTGAAGTCCGGATACTATCAGCTCAGGATAAAGGAGTCAGACATTCCAAAGACTGCTTTCAGCACCCGCTATAGGCATTATGAGTTCACGATGATGCCCTTTTGGCTCACAAATGCACCTTCAGTTTTTATGGATTTGTTGAATATAGCATTCCAAGAGTACCTAGATTTGTTTGTTATTGTCTTCATCGATGATATTCATGTGTACTCGCAGTCCGAGGAAGTCCATGTCGACCACCTTCCCATAGTTTTGACAGTCCTGATGAGTCATCAGTTGGATGCAAAATTCTCCAAGTGCGAGTTTTGACTATTATCAGTGGCATTTCTGGGGCACATAGTTAGTGGAGAGGGTGTTGTAGTAGATCCGACGAAATTTGTGGCGATCTGAGAGTGGCCAGAGATGAGGAATATAACAGAAGTCTGGAACTTCTTAGGGCTTGCCGGTTATTACAGGCGCTTTGTGGAGAGTTTTTCGCAGATTGCACTTCCTCTCACTATGCTGACTAGGAAGGATCAATGATTCCTCTGGACACCAGAGTGCATGTGAGATTTCAAATAACTGAAAAGTCGACTAATTTCTGCCCCGATTCTATGTTCTCCCTGTGGGACTGAAGGTTACCAGGTGTATAGTGATGCCTCGAGCAGTGGTTCGGGATGTGTGCGGTGTCAACATGGGAAAGTCATCACTTATGGTTCACGCCAGCAGAAGGTGCATGAGAGAAACTACCCGGTTCATGATTTAGAGTTGGCGACCGTGGTGTTTTCTCTGAAGTTGTGGAGACATTACTTGTATGGCGTGAAGGTCGAAATCTTCATGAACCATAAGTGTCTGAAGTACTTGCTAGACCAAAAAGATCTGAATATGCGTTAGAGGAGATGGATGGAATTTCTAGGGGATTACACTTTCAATATACTATATACCCCTGGGAAAGGGAACGTAGTGGCAGACACTTTGATTCATCGAGCGCTAGCGCAGGAGAGTTGGATTTTGGCTCACGATGAGCGTTTGATATGTGAGTTTGAGGCCTTGGAAATCTCCTGTATGGATCGAGGTTCATCTTCCACTGCCAGTCTTAGCTGGATGGAAGTTCTGTATGATATTGCCGACCGTGTGAGATCTGCCTTAGAGTTTGACCCAAGCATGCAACATTATTTGTCGGTGCCCGCAGAGGGTCCGAACACTGAGTTTCAACTTGAGGATGGGATATTATGAAAGAATGGCATGGTGTGTGTTCCTAATCATGAGAAACTGCGAGATGAATTGATATACGAAGCTAATTTCACCAAGTATGTGATTCATCCTGGGAGCACAAAAATGTATCAAGACATTAAAGCATCGTTCTTGTGACCAGGGATGAAGAAAGACATAGCTCTTTTCGTGGCAAACTATCAAACATGCGCGTTGGTGAAGGCCGAGTGTCAGCGGCCAGGAGGATTCTTGAAGTCATTGTCAATTCCAGAGTGGAAATTCGATGATATTTCTATGGACTTTGTGCACTGATTGCCAAAGTCACTGCAGAAAAATGACTCGATTTGGGTGATTGAATTGATAAGTTGGCATTTCATTCCAAATGTTGGCAAATGTTACGCATTTCATTCCAAATCAGAAAAGTGATTCAATTGATAAGTTGGCAAAGCTATATGTGGAGAACATCGTTAGATTATATGGCGTCCCTCACAGTATTGTTAGCGACTGTGACAGATGGTTTACGTCCAATGATTGAAGGCATGTTCATCATTTACTGAGCATGAAGCTCAAGTTTAGCACCGCCTTCCATCCGTAGATGGATGAGCAGATCAAGAGGACAAATCGAACGATGGAGTATATGTTGCGTATGTGCATTTTGGATTTCAGGCAGCATTGGGAGGATCAGCTTTTCATGGTAGAGTTTGCTTATAACAATAGTTATCAGACAAGTATTCATATGGCTCCGTTCGAAGCGCTATATGGTAGGAGGTATCATACTCCTTTAGCATGGGCAGAGACCGATGATACCATGTTTGAAAGTATCTAGTGTCGACTAGGTCCACCTATGGGGGGGGAATAGGTGTCGTGCAGTCTTTTGCGGAATTTAAATAACCTGCACAAATAACAAACACAGCACAGAAAAGCACAGAAGCAATTATAGTGGTTCCCCGATTTGGGTACGTCCACTCTCCCCCTTCGACCTATCTCCCAACAAGGGATGACTCGGTCACTTCACAAAACAGATTGAAATCCAATCCTCACACTACGGAAGGCACCCTTCCAACCGAAGGAGTCAATACTCCTCCACCACGGGTTACACCCAACCCTTATAACTAAGAATCACTATTCCTTTACAACAAAACAAAAATAGAATGTACAAGAGATACAAACTACACGTATGGAGAACCCGATGTCCCTCTTCGTTCGTTGAAGCGTTCTTGATGAAGACGAAGAGTCCACGACCGGAGCACTCTCTTGGAGAGGATCTTGCCAAGATCGGAGGCGGCAAGTGAATGCGGCGACGATGCTTTGTAGATCCAAACTTCTTGACGAAGCAAGCAAGGTCTACCAACGATCTCAATCGGATCTGTCGTCTCAATCGATTCGGAATGAAGAACTAACCTCGTTTAACAAATTGAGAGACAAGGGATCTCGAGAGAGAAGCGTGAGACGCTATACTAGCCTCGGTTCTGTCGTCGGGAGATCAAAAAGGATCTGAGATCTGCAGCGGCGACTATCTTGCGAGCGGCGACGGTGACGGGACGATTTCCGCGATCGGCCTGGTCACGCTCGGCGGCTTTGATTTCTCGTGAATGATTACTGTGTAAGTTTAAAATACGCGAGTATAAATACTGTAGAACAACCCTAAATGACCGTTGTGGGGCCCACAAGAAGAAGCCCTAGTTTCGGTCAAAACAACGTAACCCGTCTTGGTTCGGTCCAGCGAACAGAGCAAATTTGCCTAAGGCAAATTCGACGAGAATCATTTGTGATTCCCGTCGAAGTCGGAGGGAATCACTCATGATTACCGTCGAATTTGCCTTGGCAGAATCCAGTTGAAACACTTGTCATCCGGAGGGAATCAGCGAGAATGCAAGGTCATTCTCGACGAATCGGCGAGAATCAGTTAGTGATTCCCGTCGATTCTGCCTTAGCATAATTCTTGAAGGAGGACAGTCAGCCAGATGAAGTCTGCGGGAATCGGCGAGTGATTCTCGCCGATTTCGGCGAGAATCACTAGTGATTCCCGTCGAATCGGCGAGAATAACTTAGTGATTCCCGTCGATTTTGACTTAGAGAATTTTCCTCTTCCTTCCCATGAACTTGGTCTTTGACCCATCCTTGCTCCTCTTCTGCACTTGCTCTATCTCGACCCTGTGCTTGAAAATAAGTACACTCCAATAGAGAGAGCACACGTGAGTCATTACACTGATCTGCTCAATGAGGGATTACGTTGCGCAGACCCGTGTATATTGACCCACTGCACCATGACATTGGTGTGTATATAGCATGGAATAGCTGCAAGCACAACTTGAAAGAAAATCATCAAATACATTGTCAATTCAACTTAGTTTTTTAGGGGCTTCTTCAAATCAGGTACATTGTGGATACAATACCCAACAATCTCCCCCTATTTGAAGAAGCCTAAACCCTACAAGCTAAGGTGAATAAGACAGATGAGAATGAAAAACATAAAATGAACAATCAGTTGAGAATGAAATTCATTACCATTCATTACCATTTTCCTTAGAGCATACTTAGCATTCTTAGCCTTTGACAGCCACTTTAGTACCCTTAGCACCTTAGCCTTAGCCGAGAGGGTAATCTCCCCCTTTTCGGCTTCTACAAATCTGGGACTTCACTTGGAGTCACATGCTCCCCCTCAGATCTTGCATCCATGCTCGAGCTTGAGTTCCTTGCTGATGCTCTCCCTTGATCCAAGAGCCTTGAGCCTAACAGTCTTCACTCTTCATAGTTCAGCATGCCGAGTTTAGTTTTGAAGAGACTGAACTTGGCCTCGTCGAGGGGCTTTGTGAAGATATCTACAACCTGCTTATCCGTGGGGACATAGCATAGAGAGATATCTTTGTTTTCCACATACTCCCGAATGAAGTGATAGCGCACTTCAATGTGCTTTGTTCTGCTGTACGATACAGGATTGTTCGCAATTGCTATTGCGCTCGAGGAGTCGCAATATATCGGAACCTCTCTGAACTGTAAGTCATAATCTTTGAGCTGATTTCTGATCCATAAAAGTTGTGCGCAACAGCTGTCGGCTGAGATGTACTCAGATTCAGCCATAGAGGTTGCGACACAATTCTTCTTTTTACTGTTCCATGAAATAAGCCTTCTTCTGAGGAATTGGCACGTCCCGGAAGTGCTTTTCCTATCATCCCTGCTTCCTGCAAAGTCAGCATCTGAAAAGCCTATCAGCTCGACATCATTGTTTCTTGGGTACCAAAAGCCAAGATTTGGTGTACCTTTAAGTTATCTAAGAATTCGCTTTGCAGCGACATAATGAGATTCCTTAGTATTCACCTGATATCTGGCACAAACGCATGTGGAAAACATAATATCTGGCCTACTAACAGTAAGGTAGAGCAGGGATCTAATTATGCTTCTGTATTTGGTTTCATCAAAAGGTTTTTCTTTCTCATCCTTGTCCAGAGACACAATGGATCCCATTGGAGCCCTCATAGAGGTTGCATTCTCCATTTCGAATTTCTTGAGGAGTTCATTTGTGAACTTCGTCTGAGAAATGAAAATTCCATCCTCAGATTGTTTCACTTGAAGTCCCAAGAAATACTTTAGCTCTCCCATGCTACTCATTTCAAACTTTCCTTGCATAAGTTTAGAAAACTTCTTGCAAAGATTGTTGTCCGTAGAGCCGAATATTATGTCATCGACATAGATTTTCACCAGCAAGATCTTGCCTTTTAGTTCCCTAAGAAACAATGTCTTATCTATTTTTCTTCTCGAGAACTTGTTCTCAAGAAGAAAACTAGACAGACTCTCATACCAAGCTCGAAGAGCTTGTTTTAAGCCATATAATGCTTTATTAAGAAAATAAACATGATTAGGGAATGTAGGATTAACAAAACCTGGGGGTTGCACGACATATACTTCTTCTTTCAAATTTCCATTTAGGAACGCAGATTTCACGTCTATCTGATAGACAGTGAATCCTTTGTGAGAAGCATACGCCAGGAACAATCTGATCGCCTCGAGCCTTGCAACTGGTGCAAAGGTTTGGTCGAAGTCAATCCCCTCCTCCTGTCTGTAACCTTGAGCCACCAGCCTGGCCTTATTCTTTATGATGACACCATATTCATCCAGTTTGTTTCTGAAGATCCACTTGGTACCGATTACATTCTGGTTCTTTTGTTTGGGAACAAGCGTCCAGACGTTGCATCGTTCGAATTGATGCAGTTCATCTTGCATGGCCAATATCCATGCTGTATCTTTGTTCGCTTCGTCGAACTTCTTTGGCTCAACCTTTGATAGAAAACTAAGGTGCAAAATCTCATTAATTGTACCTCTCCGAGTTCTGACACCGTCACGAGGATCTCCTATGATCTGATCTCTGGGATGATCCCTCACGTGTCGAAGCTCTAGGAGTCTGGCATCTGGAGCACTGACATCTTCTTGGGCTTCTCCTTCTTCTGGGAGATTTTCTCCGTCCTGATCGTCAACTTCTCCAGTTGGCGTTGAGGTGGAAACCTTGACGTACTTGGGAGTTGCACCTTTTGCAGTCTCATCGAGACTTAGCTGTTCAAGCCTTGCACCTGCATCCTCAAGAATGCCACTGGAAGAATTGCTATGAAGCAAGCTTACTTCATCAAAAACCACATTAATGGACTCCTCTACCACTAGGGTTTTCTTATTGAAGACCCTATATGCCCGACTATGGCTACTATAGCCCATGAAGATGCCTTCGAAGCATTTTTCTCCGAATTTAGTACGTGGGTACTTCCCATTATTGAGTACATAGCATCTGCAGCCAAAAATCCTTAAATAGGACATGGTAGGTTTCCTGCCTTTCAGTAGCTCATAAGGCGTCTTGTGATGATTCTTGTTGATTAATGCCTGGTTCTGAACATGACACGCCGTATTGACAGCCTCTGCCCAGAAGTACTCTGGAAGAGAATCGTCATTTAACATTGTCGTACATGCTTCAATGAGCGTTCTATTTCTTCTCTCCGCAACTCCGTTTTGCTGAGGAGTACGCGGGGAGGAAAACTCATGAAAGATACCAAGTTCTTCACAGAATTCTGTCATAGCACCAGACTCGAATTCTGTTCCATGGTCACTTCTGATTTTGACCATGGAGCAGTTAAGTTCATTCTGAATCTGCTTGACAAAATTAGTGAAGATGTCAAACGTATCTGACTTTTGTTTCAAGAAGAACACCCACGTAAACCGAGAGTGATCATCAACAATCACTAGCGTATACGATTTGCCTCCTAAGCTATGAACTTGCACTGGACCGAACAAGTCCATATGAAGAAGATAAAGACATCTGGAGGAGTCTTTGTCTGCAATGCCCTTAAAGGTAGC
Source organism: Platanthera zijinensis (assembly GCA_039513925.1). Classification (NCBI taxonomy): domain Eukaryota; kingdom Viridiplantae; phylum Streptophyta; class Magnoliopsida; order Asparagales; family Orchidaceae; genus Platanthera; species Platanthera zijinensis. The sequence goes on along the minus strand of CM077078.1, from coordinate 78,378,385 downwards.
CCGAGTCTGTTTGCCCTTCTGGCATGCAGGACAGGGGCTATCTTTGATGCACTTAATAGTAGGGGCATCCCTTACTAAATTCTTAGAAAATAACATATTAATAGTCTTGAAATTAATATGTGTCAATCTCTTGTTCCATTGCTCACAAAGAGATGCACTGCCTTTTGCTACTAGGCATACGAGAGTAGAAGAGTCTAAGCTAAGAAAATCTAAGCAAAAGATATTTCTGCTCCTAATGCCAGTTAATACCGTCTCCGAAGAGGCACACGATATTATCAAGCACTTATCCTTGCAGAACTTAACGTCATATCCTTTATCACACAACTGACTTACACTGATCAGGTTATGATTTAACCCTTCTGTTGGAACACCCTATTACTAATTTGGGCAAGGATCACTATGTTTTTAGGAAATCAGTTTGACCTAGATGTATAGTTGAAAAGGTCAAGTTAGGATGCATCTAGGGCTTAGAACTTAGGTTTGAAGCTGCCCCCAGGACCATTCAAAGATCAAGACTTAGAGATGAGACAAAGATAATTTTCGTCGAGCTCAGGTCGACGAAACGTCGAACTCCGTTCGACGATCTCTGAGCTCAACTCTGCTAAATCGTCGAGCTCAGATCGACGATCTTCGAGCTCAGATCGACGGTCTTTCCTCACTTATTCTTCAGGTCACTGAGCTCAGTTCGACGATCGTAGAGCTCAGTTCGACGTTTTCTGTCTGATGTTCATTCCAATCTCTGAGCTCAGTTCAACGATCGTAGAGCTCAGATTGACGTTTTTCTGAGAGATCGACGACTTTAAGGATTCAAATTCAGTCAGCTTTTGGAATGTTTTTCAAATTCTCTCAGCATTTATTTCAAGAGATTTGTTAGCCGTTTTCATTTATTCTGGAGCAAGTTTCAAGGGATTTCTTAGAGAATGTTTATTGGACTTTCCTCTAGAATACAAAATATTTATGGAAGACATTTATGACTGCTAACAGCTATCTTGGACAGAGGATCATCAGAGAATAAAACATCCAACAGCAGATCAAGAGAAAGAAGAACCACTCAATACAAACATACACAGATAGAAAGATAAATTCAGAGAAAAAAATCAAGTGATCAATCCTGAAGAGTTAGATTGAAAATTAGCATACTGAAAAGTGTTCATAGCTTCAACATCAAAGACTCCAGACAATTCATATTTCAGCCTCTTCTGAAATCATCTTCTGCTGGAGATCTGAAGCTTCTGAAGGCCTATCACCCTAGCAAAGCTCTCACTCCTGAACCATCTACATCTCAGGGGGAGCTTTGACAACACAATCAATCCACTAAGTCTTCTCTCAGTGATTGAGATAGAGAAGACAACTTCATCTCTTCCTTTTTCTTTTCCTGCTGTAAAAGGGTTATCAAAACTCGCTTCAAAAGTTTTGAATCTGGTTCTGAGAGCCTTGTCAAAACTCAGTGGTGGCAAGACACCTTATTAAAAACTCTAGATCTGGTTTTTGAGCACCTTATCAAAAGCTCATTGGTGCCAGGACACCTGATCAACTCATCCTGAGTGGATTCCTACCAAGGGTGGTAGAAGAGTGGATGTACCCAGGTTAATTGGGGAACCACTATAGCTTCTTGTATTTGGTTTCTTGTGTGCATTCTTTGCTGTGTGCTGTGAATCTTTTGTTTTCTTTTTATTATTACTTCTGCTTTATTACTGCAGCACAATACACATACTATATTAACTTAACTCTTCCTCTACAAAGTTTTATTTTAAAAAATTATTTTAACAAACTCTATTCACCCCCCTCTAGAGTCAGACTGATCTTATCCTCCACTTTCACCTTCAACATAGGCCACGTCGGTGATAGAGATTATACCGTTGGAAATCATACCGTAACCTCTGGTGACTTCTCAATCTGATCCTTTAAAGATGACTTTGGGTCCATTTTTGACTGGAGAGTAATCACGCAGCAGGCTTCTTGTCCCAGTCATATGCCGGGAATATCCACTGTCCAGGTACCAGATTGGATTTTTGGTGGCCTTTGGGCATACCTGCAAAAAGAATTAGTTTCCCTTAGGAACTCAATTGAACTTGGGTCCTAGATTCCTTGTTAGCACACTCCCCCTCGGATGGTTAACCCTACGAGTGGTCGGCCTCGCATTGCTAATATGAGGAGTCTCGTTGTATCTTTGATTAAACCAGCAATCCACAACAAAGTGACCGACTTTGCCACAACACCAATAGTCAAATCTGTTGTACCTTTTCCTAGGCTCCTGCTTCACCCTTGGAACGGTGGGTCCAGCCGGGGCTTTGGATCTGGAGGTGGAGGCATCATGATGACAACATGTTGAAACCGGAAATCGGCCTCTGTGGAGTTCGACCCTTGGGGAAGGGGTGGTCTCGCACCTACTTCGCTCCTGCAAGAGAAACAACAAGGGAAAGAAAAACAGAGGACAGGACCAAGGGCCCGGCTCGGAGGTCCCACCACACACCCGGAAGATCTTAGAGCGCTTCCCCTCCTTAACTAGTTGCCGGGCTAAGGTACCTCAGAAAGAGCTATAAGATTTGTGAACTAGTAAGCGTGCCTTCTGAGGTACCCCTTGGGTCTTATTTATAGATTACCTTGGATGGTCTGCAAATAAACTGCCCCTGGTAGCCTGAATTTACTAAAGAGCCCCTTGGGTTGGCCTGCCAACAGCCAAACCCCGCTGTTCTGGCTGGTTATGCGCACCTCTTGTCGAGTCACCCCCTATCATCTGGAGGGAGGTGGACTGCAGCCGATCCGCCTGAGAGAGGCGGCTGGGGGCCCGGCCCGCCTAGGAGAAGCGAGCGGGGGCTGGCCCGCCTGAGAGAGGCGGCTGGGGCCCGGCCCGCCTAGGAGAGGCGAGCGGGGGCTGGCCCGCCTGAGAGAGGCGGCTGGGGCCCGGCCCGCCTAAGAGAGGCGGCTGGGGCCCGGCCCGCCTAGGAGAGGCGAGCGGGGGCTGGCCCGCCTGAGAGAGGCGGCTGGGGCCCGGCCCGCCTGCTTGCTTGGGCCCCTTCGGCGGACACGGGGTTGTTACACAACAGTCACATGATTTCTTCACCTCCAGTTCCTTCAGTATAACAGGCTTGGCTTTTGGTGCCTGCTTCCTATTATGGCCGTTAGAGAAGTGGCCATAATCCTCTACTAGGATTTCCTCATAAGGTACCTTGAAGACACTCTCACCGTAGTTGCAGGGGAAGGCCCAAACATCATACCGGCTCTTGTGATTTTCAATCGAGGGCCGGAAGAAGTCGCCATAGGTTGACTCAAAGTACTGCTCATTGCAAAGAAAGCCAGGCTTTCTAAATAGAACAGGATCGAGTGGGGCCTTTCCCTTTTCTGCAGTAGAGGCCTTCTTAGCAGCCTTATTTTTCCTCTACTTTCTGTTTCTCCTGGATGATTTACCAGGCACACCCACATGCCCTAAGCCAGCCCCCTTAGCCTGAGCAGAGAATTCATCAACCAGAGGAAGAACGGTCTTGGGCATGGAGAAGCTTTTGATAATATTCCTTTCTGCCGCAAGCTGTTCTTCCAACTTGTTGATTTCTTCCTGTTTTAGGTCAAGGAGCCTTAGAGACTCTGAGTGCTCAGAAGTCAGGCCCAGGTGTTCCTGTCGGAGAGAGATCAAGCTAGTGATCTCTTCTCTTAGAGACACACCCTCAGCCTTAAGGAATTTGACTTCCTTTTTCTTAGCCCTCAACCTCTTGCGACATTCCTCAAAGGTATTGAGCAGAAGCTCATACTTTTCGAGGAGCTCAGCTTCACGGGCAGATGGGCTATCCTCGAGATCATCATCAGGAGACTCAGAGTCCGAGTCAGAGAGGGGGTATGATCTTTTACCTTCCCAGTAAATGGGGGGCAGTCTCCTTCTGAGTCAGAGCGACCCACTAGCCCAAAGTAGGCTTCCTCATCATCACTGGAGTATGAGGAATCAGACTCACTCAGTGTCTTTGGCTTTTTGGCAATATAACTCCTCTCCTTCTTCTTATCTCTAGAGGACCTGTGTTCCTCTCCCTTCTCCTTATCTCTCTTGCTTTTGTGGCAGTCAGCAACAACGTGACCTGCCTTATTGCATCCAAAGCAAATAATGTCATCAGAGCGATATTTGTTCGGTTTGGATTCATACCTGTAAGAAGAATAATTCTTCTTCTGATGTCTGGAGGAGGAGCCGTCTCTCTTTCTTTGATTCCTCAACTTGAGGAACTTCTTGAACTCCCGAGTGATGAGGGAGAAGTCTTCTTCAGATAGCTCTGAGCCGGAAGAGCATGGCTCAGAGTCTTCTTCCTCATCCTTTCTCCGAGAGCGGGATGAGGCCGCACCCCTGCCTTTCCTTGAGTGATTGGCTTTCAGGGCCACCGTTTTTTCTCTGGCAGCGGATTTATCGGCTTCCTCTTCAGCTTTTCTGGTGTTCAGCTGAAGCTCATAGGAAAAAAGTTTCCCAAACAGAATCTGGGGATCAATTTCTGCCAGCCTGCCAAATTATCTGATGGCGCAGATCTTGGTGTCCCATTCCTTAGTAAGGGATCTAAGGAATTTGTCATTTAGTTCACCATCGGTGAACACTCTGCCATAGCCCTTCAGGGCATTGACGATCTTCAGGAAGTTCTCGAATGTCACTCAGATTTCTTCCTTGGGACCTTACCTGAAGGCCTCGTACTTCTGGTTTAGAAGGGATCTTTGATCATCCCTTACTTCATCTGTGCCTTCCATCAGGATGATTAGGTTGTGCCATATGTCCTTGGCAGTCCTGCAGTTGCAGAAAATCTGCATCATGGAATCATCGACGGCGCTTACCAGAATGTTCTGAGCTTTCTTGTCAAGTCCGACAAGAACCATCTCATCCTTGTCCATTTCGGAAAGTTTCTTGGGCACTTTTGTTGGGTACATTGGAAAATGTGTACCTGATTTGAAGAAGCCCAACCTAGCTCAATGATATACATCAAGGTGTATTTGATGTTGTTTTAAGTTGACATGTGCAGGTGAAGAATTGATAAAGTATGCAGAAAAATTCTAAGTCCAAGTGTCGACACAGAGGAAGCAGTGTCGACACACAGAAGAAAAGAGTCGACACAACACTGGGAAGCAGTGTCGACACATAGCAGTTAGTCTACAACTACACTGGGAAAAAGTGTCGACACAGAAGAAGTAAGTCGACACATCACTGGGAATTTGTGTCGACACAGAAGAAAAGAGTCGACACAACTCTGGGAATTTGTGTCGACACAGAAGAAAAGCGTCGACCTCAACATTGGGAGAATGTGTCGACACAGAAGAGTATAGTCGATCTCAAGATTGTCGACATCAGCTGAATGTGTCGACACAGAAGAAAATAGTCGACCTCAAGTTTGTCGACACCAGCAGAATGTGTCGACACATTGTGATTAAGTCGACACATTAAAGCAGAATGTGTCGACACCTGAAGGCTAAGTCGACACTTACTAAGTTATAATTCTACAACAACTGTGTCGACACACAGGACTTGTGTCGACACACTGAAGAGTTAAGACCAAGTTATTTTCAGAAGAAGCTGTGTCGACTCAAAGGCAACTTAGTCGACATCACTGAAGACTGTGTCGACACCAAAGTCAATTGTGTCGACACAGTTAGACAGATGGTCTCGACACTTTCTGACAGACTGTTTCAACAACTTGTGGTTCAAGACTAAGGCACAAGACTTGTTTGAAGACTTGACAGCTGTGGGTTATCACCGGTTAACTGAAGCTGTCAGACTTGTCAGAAAACGGTTAGAAACCGGATCAGCCGGTTACCATGAAGAATGTCTATAAATAGACTGATTCAGAAGGAGAACAACAACCATAACAGATAGTCCTTTTTGAATAACTTTGAATCAAAAAGGAAGAGAAGGATCACAATCCAATTCATTTCAAGAAAGTACTAGTCACTTAAGAAGATCTTCTCCGGGAGATCTAAGAAGACTATCTAAGGATAGATCTAAGAAGAGTTCTAATCAGAATTCAGAAGAATCTTTCAAAGTGCTGGATAGAGAGAGGTCAAGCCAGAATTAGAAGAAGAAGAAAGAAACCCCCAGTGGATTCTCAAGAAGCTGTTTGGAATCAACTCAGCTAAGTACATTTTCAAGAAGCTTTGAAGAAGGCTCAGATACAGTTGATTGCATCAGCTGATCAAGAATTGTCTTGGCCTTTTCTCTCTCAACTTTGGCAAGACAGTTTAATAATCTTTTCTATATTTCTGTAGGATCTGTTTACACAGATCTGAGTTGTAAGCCTATGTTATAAAGGCTGAGTGTAGGAGTGTTGAACTCTGAGTGGTAGGGCTGTTTGCCTGAGTGTAGGAGAAGGATATTCTCTGAGTTGTAGGCCTTGGGGCAAGGCTGAGGTAGGGCAGTTGTGCCTGAGTTGTAGGAACCAGTTGGGTTCTGAGTTGTAGGATCTGTTGATCTGAGATAAGTGGAAGTTTGGCCGAATCTAGCATACTGCTAGATAGGTGAAGGGGGAAAGTGGATGTACCCAGACCTTGGGGAACCACTATAAAACATTGTGCAATCTGTGATGTTTTATTTTCTGTGATTGCTGTGCTTATTGTGTTAGCTATTAATTTGAATTCTGCCTAGAAGTTTTTATAAGAAAAGCAGAACCTATTCACCCCCCTCTAGGTGTTTAGGCTGCCTTGAAAGTTAAACTATCAAGTGGTATCAGAGGGAGGTTTCTCAAAAAGGACTTAACAGTCTGAGGTAGATCTGAAAGGCAGATTCAAGATTCAAGAAGATGGGTTCTGGAGAGAATCATAAGGAGCTAGGGTCTATGAAATTACCCATATGCAAGAAGGAAATCTTTGGGATCTGGAAAGAGAGAGTCAGATTGTTTATGGAAGCATCTGACCCAAGGATTTACATCACAGTACAAGAAGGGCCCTTCATTCCAATGAAGATATCTGTTCTTGATGCAAATATCCAAATACCAAAGACTTATTCAGAAATTACCAAGGATGAAATCATCTTGGCAACCATGGATAAAAGGGCACAGAATATCATTGTCAGTGCCATAGATGATTCAACATTTCAGAATCTGATTCACTGCAAGACCTCCAAGGAGATGTGGGACACATTGATTGTCTACATGGAGGGATCTGAAGAAGTAAGGCTGGACAGAAAGTCTATGCTGAATCAGGAGTATGAAAGCTTTAGACAAGGAAAATCTGATAGCATAACTGAGTGCTATAAGAAATTCTATAGAATTGTGAATGAGCTAATATCCTATGGAAGAGTCTTCAGTACCTATGAACTGAATGACAAATTCTTAAGATCCTTATCAAAGGATTGGGATACAAAGATCTGTGCCATAATAGAAGTGGCTAAATTGGCAGAAATATCTCCTCCAACCCTGTTTGGAAAGTTGCTATCCTATGAAATGCAACTTATGGTAAGGAAGGAGGAGGAAAGAAACTCAAGAGGAGAGCATAGAGAAAAGACTGTGGCATTTAATGCTGAAGCCACCAGAAAGAATAGGAGGAAATCACCATCTCCTCCTAAGGAAGTTGAAGAAGATAGTTCTGAAAATTCAGATAAGGGTTCAGTTAGCTGTGATTCAGATGCAGACTTTGCTGCATTCACTAGACAATTCCAAAGGTTCTTGAAAAAGAAGCAATGGAAGTCTAGGCCTTCCACATCACAGCAAGTTGATGACTATTATCAGAAGAGAAGGTCATCAAGGAAAGAGAAAAGCAGATCAAAGCCCAGCAAAGCCACTACTTCAAAGATTGTCTGCTATTGTTGCAATAGGCCTGGACATGTAGTGGCTGATTGTCCTGACAAAAGGAAGGAATCTTCAGAAAAGAAGAAGACTTATCAGAAAGGCAAGAAGGAGAAATCCTTTGTAGCAAAGAAAGATAAAAGTCTGTCAGACCAGTCAACTTCAGAATCAGGATCTGAAGCTGAAGCATATATTGGACTATATGCTGCATCTGAGGAAGAGGAGTTTATGCAGTTGCTAGACTCCATCAATGAACATCAATGCATGGGTTTGATGACAAGATCAGAAGAGGACATATGCCAGAATCAGTCTGGTCCTAATGAGGTAAATTGTTCTTCCTGTACATCTGTTTGTAGTACAAGTGAAGAATCAGCTACATCTGCATCAAGTGATGAAGATGCATCTGGATCTGAAGGAGATGTCTATCAATTGATAGACAAGTATGGGGACTTGTTGCAGGCCCTTAAGAAAAGCAAGAACCTGGTTAAAACACAGGCTCAGGAAATTGCTGAACTAAGGGTAGCAACAACTGAGTTAGAAAAAGTCCTTGATCAAAAATTAAATGAAATTGCCAAGCTGAAGAATATAACTATTATTCAGATGGGCACAATTAATTATACTAATGATCAAGTAAAGAGTCTGGAGGCCAGACTTAGAATTGAAAGGGATTTAGTGGCTAGTTACTCTAAGCCAAAATCTGTCTTACCCTTGATAGATGAATTTGTCACTCAGAAGGGTAAGGCTGGATTAGGATTTAAAGGTAACTCCAGGGCTGGCAGATTCAAGAGGAAAGGCAAAGTCCCTATTCAGCCACTAAACCTTTCAGTCCCCATAAGGTTTAGTAAGGAGAAAGTGCCTTCTAACATATATGATCATGAAGACATTCAAGGTCATATTAAGACAAATGTTCTGAAGAACAAGGGTGTTAAGGCAAGCAGGCCTACCTATGGTCATAAACCAAATGGTTTTAAGAAATCAGTAGGTGAAGTTGCAACAGCACCAGCAATGAACAGAAATTCTTCTGACAAGGATGTATCTAGATCTAGATACAATAAGTTTGAATGTTGGTGCTGTGGCAAGAGGGGCCATTTTGCATTGGACTGCTGGTATAACACAAGTGTTATAAAGAATAAGAGTCTACCTGTTAGAAGAGGTTATGATAACTTTATTAATGCTAACCTGAACCAAGGACCCAAGACTTACTTGGGTTCTAAGGGTAAGTAATTCTGTATTGCAGGTGAATCCAAGTAACCATGCCCCTATATGGTACTTGGATAGTGGTTGTTCCAGGCACATGACTGGAACAAAGGGGCTGCTGAAGGAGTATTCATCTGTCAAAGATGGACATAAAGTGATCTTTGGTGGATCTGAAAAAGGAGTCATCAAAGGGTTTGGTAACATTTCTTCTAACCTAATTACTATCACCCAAGTGGCCTATGTAAAAGGTTTGAAACATAATCTAATAAGCATAAGCCAGCTGAGTGATCTAGGATATGACATTTCATTTGGTAAGGATGGATGTCATATCAAAAGGTCAAGTGATCAAGAGATCATTTTGACTGGGTATAGGAAGAGAAATGTATATTGCCTTAATTTTGAATGTGAAAATAAGGCTTCCCCCATTTGTCTTGTAGCTGATGACAATGCTTCCCATTGTGTTAAGTGGCACAAGAGATTGGCTCATCTAAACTACAAGACAATTGGCCAACTCATTAGTAAAGAACTAGTGAGGAATGGGCCTCAAGTTAAGTGTATAAAGGAAGGGGTATGCTCAGCTTGTCAAAAGGGCAAGCAGACAAAATCCTCATTTCAAAGCCTTGAAAACAAGGATTCTGTGAGGTGCTTATACCTCTTGCATATGGATCTTTTTGGTCCTATGCCAGTTCATAGTCTAGGTAGGAAGGTCTACACTTTTGTGGTTGTAGATGACTATTCTAGATTTACATGGGTGTTCTTTCTGAGACAAAAATCTGAAACCCCAAGTGTACTTACTTAATTTTGTAAAGCAAATTCAGAATGAACTGAATAGTACAGTGGTCAAAATCAGAAGTGACCATGGTACTGAGTTTCAATCTGAAAGCATAACAAACTTGTGTAAAGACTTTGGGATTTTCCAAGAGTTCTCCTCACCAAGAACACCTCAGCAAAATGGAATTGCTGAAAGAAAGAATAGAACATTAATTGAAGCTGGTAGAACTCTATTGAGTGACACCTCTCTCCCAGAATATTTTTGGGCTGAGGCAGTTAACACTGCTTGTCATGTCATCAATAGGGCTTCTATCACCAAAAGCCACAAAAAGACTCCCTATGAGATTGTGAAAGGCAGAAAACCAAATCTATCCTATTTCAGGATCTTTGGTTGCAAGTGCTATATACTTAACAATGGCAAGTCATATTTGACTAAGTTTGCTGCCAAATCCCAGGATGGGATATTTGTTGGGTACAGCACAAATAGTAAGGCCTATAGAGTCTTCAACTTAACTACTCAAGTGGTTGAAGAATCTGTGCATGTTGTATTTGATGAAACAAGATTAATCAATTGTGAGTTGTCTTGTAGATCAAATGACTCAACAGGTATAAGCAAGAAGATGGACAAGCTCTCCATTGCTGAAGCTTCAAAGGAAGATGGAGCATTGGAAAATGAAGGCTGCTGTCCAGGGGGAGTACAAGAGATAATGGAAGCTGATGAAAACCAAGAGGAACAGCAGAATGAAGAAGCTGGAGATGCTCAACCTGAAGGGAATCTACCTCCAGCTATAAGATATCTAAGAGATCATCCTACTGATCAGATAATTGGTGATCCAAGACAAGGAGTGCAAACTAGAAGCAGAAATCAAAGCACAGTTTTGCATTCAAGTTTCTTGTCCCAGATGGAACCTAAGAAGTTTGAAGAAGCTATCCAAGACCAGCACTGGATTGATGCTATGCAAGAGGAGCTGAATCAATTCAGAAGATGCAAAGTCTGGGAGCTTGTTCCTAAACCAAGAGGCCACAATATAATTGGCACTAAGTGGATCTATAGGAACAAGCTAGATGAGAAGTGGGATAATAGTGAAGAATAAAGCAAGGTTAGTTGCAAAAGGATACAGGCAGGAAGAAGGAATTGACTTTGATCAAACCTTTGCTCCAGTAGCAAGGCTGGAGGCAATCAGAATGTTCCTTGCCTATGCAGCCTACCAAGACTTCAAAGTATACCAGATGGATGTGAAGTCAGCATTTCTGAATGGTGATCTTAAAGAAGAAGTATATGTAGAGCAGCCATCAGGTTTTGTAGATCCTCTTAAACCTGATTCTGTGTATAAGCTTAGGAAAGCTTTGTATGGGTTAAAACAAGCTCCAAGGGCTTGGTATGAAACCCTGTCTACCTTCCTCATTGAGAATAAATTCTCAAGAGGAAAGATAGACAAAACTCTATTCCTTAGGGAATCCAAAGGAAAGATCATCTTAGTCCAGATCTATGTTGATGACATAATCTTTGGATCTACTGAAAACAACCTTTGTAAAAAGTTTGCCAAACTTATGCAAGGGAAGTTTGAGATGAGCAGTATGGGAGAACTTAAGTTCTTCTTGGGACTCCAAGTAAGACAGACTGATGATGGATTGTCCATATCCCAGTCTAAGTTCACCAAAGAATTAATTAAGAAATATGGTATGGAGTCATCCTCCTCCATGAGAACTCCTATGGGAACAAGTATGCCTATATGCAAAGATGAGGCAGGTAAACCTGTTGATGAATCATTGTATAGAGGAATAGTTGGGTCTCTACTATATCTCACTGCTAGTAGACCTGACATTATGTATGCAACATGTGTCTGTGCTAGGTACCAAGCCTGCCCTAAAGAATCTCATTATACTGCAGTCAAAAGGATTCTGAGATATCTAAAGGGCACTCCTACTCTAGGTCTTTGGTACCCTAGGAATAGAGATTTTCTACTAACAGGCTATTCAGATGCAGATTTTGCAGGATGTAGAGAGGATAGAAAGAGTACTACAGGTACTTGTCAATTCCTGGGAGGAAGACTAATATCTTGGAGTAGTAAGAAGCAGACCAGTGTGGCAATTTCCACAGCTGAGTCAGAGTATGTTGCTGCTGGAAGCTGCTGTGCACAGCTATTGTGGATGCAGCATCAGCTTAAGGATTATGGTATTCAGGTAAGTAGAACACCCCTTTTATGTGATTCAAAGAGTGCTATTTCTATTGCTAATAATCCAGTTTCTCATAGTAGAACTAAGCATATAGAAATCAAATACCATTTTCTTAGAGAACATGTAGAAAGAGGAGACATCTCATTGGAATTTGTAAAAACAGATTATCAAATAGCAGATGTATTTACTAAGCCTTTAGATGAAACCAAATTCAATAAATTCAAAATTGAATTAGGTATGTTAACCATTGATTAATGTATTAACAAAATCATTAACAATGCAATTGAAGTGGTATATAAATAAGTAAAGGTAATAACAACAACATAATCAAGTGTTAAAAAGGACACATTGAAGTTACAGAAATTGGCTAAGTAAGAATGTGTCGACACATTCAGTAGTAATGTGTCGACTCAGAGAAATTATGTCGACAAGTCAGAAATATTGTGTCGACACAGAGAATATGTGTCGACACTTAAGAGTTAATATTGTCGACTTAACCAGAAATATAATGTCGACTCAACCAGGAAAATGGTGTCGACACTTACAGAATATGTGTCGACACTTATCCTTAGAGTCGACACAGAATTTCTGTTTATCTAAGGTGTCGACATAACCACAAATTGGTGTCGACACATAGTAGGCTGAAGTAATGTCGAGACGGTAGAAGTTTGTGTCGACACATTCCGTCTGTGTCGACACATTTTGACTGTTTTTGGCGCCTTTTGAACTTCTTTCAACTGCGGCTATAAATAGGTCAAAATCTCATTCTGTCGACACGCTTCCAAGGTTTTCGAGACTAAAACCCTGTGTCGACAGTCTATCTTTCTCTCTTCTCTCAAGCTTTCTCGACAAAACGATGGCGCCAAGGATTGAAGATAACATCAATGAAGGGTATGAGTTGGTGCGCCAGGCCTTTGCAGAGGCGCCGCCAGATGTCCAAGGAGTTATCACCCTCCTCTCTGAGTCAGGGTTAGAATTTCTCATCTCAGAACCTACTAAAATCTGGAAGAAGGAGGTGCACGAGTTCTTTATCTCTGCATCAGTCCACTCTACTGGCCTCAAGATTAAGTCCACTGTTCAAGGGACTAAGGTGAAGATTAATCAAAGAAGTTTAAGAAAGATCTTTCAATTGCAAGTAGTTGAGAATGAAGAGGAAGTTCCTATATCTAAGACAAGGGAAGCCCTTCAATGGTGTGGACTGGACTCAGGATTGAAGATTGGAGCTGCCTTCAACAGGAAGGGTATGAATCAACAAGGGAAATTCTTGTCAGAAGTAGTTGGAAAAGTAATCCTCTGCAAGACAGGTGGACATGATAGGATTTCTGCCTATATGTTCAGCCTGATGACCAGGATAGTTTTTACTATTCCTACTGATTGGTCAGGAGTGATCTTTGACAAGATCAAAGAAGGAATCAAGAAGCCTAACATGGCTAGGATCATGAGCCTGTACCTCACTGGAGTGATTCCTGAAGTGATGCAGCAATTGCAAGGGAGTAAGATTAATCATATGAGAAGAATGGATATGAGATTGTTCTCAAGGTGGGATAGGGTGCTGTCCAAGGATGTGCCTGAAGAGAGCAGGCCAGACACCCCTGTGAAATCCCCTACACAAAATCAAGAATCTGAACAATTACAAGAAGACCCCCTGAGGACACAGGTTGAAGATCAGCCAGACACAACTGTTGTCCAGGAAGTGTCAACACCTGCACAGATGCAGGGGGAGCCAGTTTCCACTCCTGCTCCAAAGGTATCTACTCCTGCTCAGGTATAGGGGGAGCTAATGTATTTTACTATAAAAGACATTGCTCATATTCTTATTCCTGCACAGGTTCAGGGGGAGCTGGTGTCCACTCCTACTCCAGATACTACAAATACTGAAGTGCAAGTACAAGAGGAAGCACAGTTAAACTTGTCTCAAGATTTAACTGCTGCAGAAGTTACAGCTCAACTAGAATTTACTATGGAGGAGTTGTTCCCAGATATTGATACTACTGCTGATAAAGTAGGAGGTGGACCAGATATTGAGAAGTCCATAGGTATGGACATTGATCAGGAAGCTGAAGTTGAGCCACAAGTTGAGGGTGAGCCAGTGGATGTTGAAGCTGAGCAACAGACCCCTGGAACAGATACAATTCATCATCCTCAAGAAAGAATTCATGTAGATACTTCATCTGAAACAGAAACTGAAGATGCCAGGGTGGCAAAGAAAAGAAAACTTGTTGTCTTCAAGAGAAGAAGCAAGAATTATAAGCAGGCTTTACAGACCACACCTCTACAAGTATCTCCAGCCTTTGATTACAACAAATTTATGATAGATCTACAAGTAAAATTGGATGAACAAAGGTTGGCTATGGAAAAGTATGTTGATGAGAATAGCAAGTCACTTCAGTTTGACTTAGCTCAGGATATCAAGTCCATCCAGTTTCAGGTCAACTTGCATAAAACTGAAATGACAGATTGCTTCCACAAGGGTGGCAATGCTGTGGTTTATCTAGCTAAACAACAGGAGGCTATCACTACAAAGGTGGATGACATTGCCTTGAAGCAAAGCTATATTTTGGAAAACCAGCTTAGAATGAATGATAATTTAACTGAATCTCATAATGAAGATCATTGAGGAAGTAAAGAAGATTGGTCCAGGTCTGCCTGCAGATAGAGCCAAAGAAAGGGAAGAATTTGATAAGAATTTTCAAGCTGTCATTGCTTCTGTTAAGACTGCCATCTCCACTCTCAAAAAGAAATATCTGAAAAGCTTAACAAGTTAAAACCATTTTTTAAAGACGGTGTAAATTATTTGGATGGCCAAATCCGATTTCAAAAGGAAGATCTAAGAGATCATGTATCTAGAGAAGCCATAAAGGGGGAGAGGATGCTAATTCATGCAGGCTCAGAGCACTCCAAATGGGTGACCAATAGCATTCGAGCCACTTTGGGATATCCCCCATTGTGTGATGATGCTATGGTAGCTGAATCAGGAATACAATCAAATCTACTTGAAGGCACTCAACCTGAGGTTGCCCAAGTCATTTACCCCCCTCCAGATTTTGACATGATTGATCAGAAGGTTCAAGGAATGTATAGTCCTCCAAAGGAGGTTACTAATATTGTCTTTGGAAAGGTTGATAAGCCTGAGGCTATTCTAAAAGAACAGCAAGATGCTCTAGTAGCAAAGAGGAAATTCAGAGAGCAGGCTGTACTGAAGCCAGATTATGAGCAGTGGAGTCCTACTTCAAGGAACATAATACTCACTGCATGGAAAGCTGTACAAGATAAAGTTCATGAGAGAGGCAAGTGGTACAATGAAATAGAATGGCAGAAGTATGAGGCAAGACAAGAAGCAATAGTACAATTCAGAAGGAAAGCCAAGCTGGGAAGACTGCCATCTGATGCTAAGGAGCCAAGCAAATACTTCCCTAAGCCTTTTCATTATTTTGAAAGGCAAAGGATCAAGGAAGAAGCTCAGAAGAAAGCTGATCTTAAAGGAAAGAAGATAGCTGAAGAATCAGAAGCTCCTGTGACAGCTACAATTCAATCTGGCAAAGGGATTATAATTAGAGAGCCTGATCAATCCTGATTTTGTTTCAAGTTCTTTTATAGTGTTTTGTTATGTTATGATGTAATCATTAAATGTAAAACATTGTAATCAAACATTACCCAGTTATAAACAAAATGTTGTTTGGCATATTATAATGTGCATTCTGTGGTGAATTGTTTTTTATGTGTTTGTTTATATTTAGTATTCCTGTTATGTCATTAATCATCATTTAGTACTGTTTTTAAATGGTGTATATCATTGGCTATAGGGGTTATGACTTCTCCAAATAGGGGGAGATTGTTGGGTACATTGGAAAATGTGTACCTGATTTGAAGAAGCCCAACCTAGCTCAATGATATACATCAAGGTGTATTTGATGTTGTTTTAAGTTGACATGTGCAGGTGAAGAATTGATAAAGTATGCAGAAAAATTCTAAGTCCAAGTGTCGACACAGAGGAAGCAGTGTCGACACACAGAAGAAAAGAGTCGACACAACACTGGGAAGCAGTGTCGACACATAGCAGTTAGTCTACAACTACACTGGGAAAAAGTGTCGACACAGAAGAAGTAAGTCGACACATCACTGGGAATTTGTGTCGACACAGAAGAAAAGAGTCGACACAACTCTGGGAATTTGTGTCGACACAGAAGAAAAGCGTCGACCTCAACATTGGGAGAATGTGTCGACACAGAAGAGTATAGTCGATCTCAAGATTGTCGACATCAGCTGAATGTGTCGACACAGAAGAAAATAGTCGACCTCAAGTTTGTCGACACCAGCAGAATGTGTCGACACATTGTGATTAAGTCGACACATTAAAGCAGAATGTGTCGACACCTGAAGGCTAAGTCGACACTTACTAAGTTATAATTCTACAACAACTGTGTCGACACACAAGACTTGTGTCGACACACTGAAGAGTTAAGACCAAGTTATTTTCAGAAGAAGCTGTGTCGACTCAAAGGCAACTTAGTCAACATCACTGAAGACTGTGTCGACACCAAAGTCAATTGTGTCGACACAGTTAGACAGATGGTCTCGACACTTTCTGACAGACTGTTTCAACAACTTGTGGTTCAAGACTAAGGCACAGGACTTGTTTGAAGACTTGACAGCTGTGGGTTATCACCGGTTAACTGAAGCTGTCAGACTTGTCAGAAAACGGTTAGAAACCGGATCAGCCGGTTACCATGAAGAATGTCTATAAATAGACTGATTCAGAAGGAGAACAACAACCATAACAGATAGTCCTTTTTGAATAACTTTGAATCAAAAAGGAAGAGAAGGATCACAATCCAATTCATTTCAAGAAAGTGCTAGTCACTTAAGAAGATCTTCTCCGGGAGATCTAAGAAGACTATCTAAGGATAGATCTAAGAAGAGTTCTAATCAGAATTCAGAAGAATCTTTCAAAGTGCTGGATAGAGAGAGGTCAAGCCAGAATTAGAAGAAGAAGAAAGAAACCCCCAGTGGATTCTCAAGAAGCTGTTTGGAATCAACTCAGCTAAGTACATTTTCAAGAAGCTTTGAAGAAGGCTCAGATACAGTTGATTGCATCAGCTGATCAAGAATTGTCTTGGCCTTTTCTCTCTCAACTTTGGCAAGACAGTTTAATAATCTTTTCTATATTTCTGTAGGATCTGTTTACACAGATCTGAGTTGTAAGCCTATGTTATAAAGGCTGAGTGTAGGAGTGTTGAACTCTGAGTGGTAGGGCTGTTTGCCTGAGTGTAGGAGAAGGATATTCTCTGAGTTGTAGGCCTTGGGGCAAGGCTGAGGTAGGGCAGTTGTGCCTGAGTTGTAGGAACCAGTTGGGTTCTGAGTTGTAGGATCTGTTGATCTGAGATAAGTGGAAGTTTGGCCGAATCTAGCATACTGCTAGATAGGTGAAGGGGGAAAGTGGATGTACCCAGACCTTGGGGAACCACTATAAAACATTGTGCAATCTGTGATGTTTTATTTTCTGTGATTGCTGTGCTTATTGTGTTAGCTATTGATTTGAATTCTGCCTAGAAGTTTTTATAAGAAAAGCAGAACCTATTCACCCCCCCTCTAGGTGTTTAGGCTGCCTTGAAAGTTAAACTATCAACTTTCTTGGTTGGATCAATGGTGGAGGCCTTAGTGTGGATATAAGGTCTCTCCTCCACTATCATGAAGAGTCGGGGCTTGACTTCTTCCATGTAGTACCTGATCCTTTCCTTCCAAATAGGAAAGTTCAGCTTGGTGCACATTGGGATCTTCCCTGAATACTTGAGTCCTTCCATTTCAGAGATCTTCTTTCTTCTTGATACTAGACACAAGATCTTACTCAAGGTGTTAACCTTATTGCTTAGTAACCTCCCTCTGTTACCACTTGAAAGTATCTAGTGTCGACTAGGTCCACCTATGGGGGGGGGGAATAGGTCTCGTGCAGTCTTTTGCGGAATTTAAATAACCTGCACAAATAACAAACACAACACAGAAAAGCACACAAGCAATTATAGTGGTTCCTCGATTTGGGTACGTCCACTCTCCCCCTTCGACCTATCTCCCAACAAGGGACGACTCGGTCACTTCACCAAACGGATTGAAATCCAATCCTCACACTACGGAAGGCACCCTTCCAATCGAAGGAGTCACTACTCCTCCACCACGGGTTGCACCCAACCCTTACAACTAGGAATCACTATTCCTTTACAACAAAACAAAAATAGAATGTACAAGAGATACAAACTACACGTGTGGAGAACCCGATGTCCCTCTTCGTTCTTTGAAGCGTTCTTGATGAAGACAAAGAGTCCACGACCGGAGCACTCTCTTGGAGAGGATCTTGCCAAGATCGGTGACGACAAGTGAATGCGGTGACGATGCTTTGTAGATCCAAACTTCTTGACGAAGCAAGCAAGGTCTACCAACGATCTCAATCGGATCTGTCGTCTCAATCGATTCGGAATGAAGAACTAACATCGTTCAAAAAATCGAGAGACAAGGGATCTCGAGAGAGAAGCGTGAGACGCTATACTAGCCTCGGTTCTGTCGTCGGGAGATCAAAAAGGATCTGAGATCTGCAGCGGCGACTATCTTGCGAGCGGCGATGGTGACAGGACGATTTCCGCCATCGGCTAGGTCACGCTCGGCGGCTTTGATTTCTCGTGAATGATTACTGCGTAAGTTCAAAATACGCGAGTATAAATACTGTAGAACAACCCTAAATGACCGTTGTGGGGCCCACAAGAAGAAGCCCTAGTTCCGGTCAAAATAGCGTAACCCGTCTTGGTTCGGTCCAACGAACAGAGCAAATTTTCCTAAGGCAAATTCGACGAGATTCATTTGTGATTCCCGTTGAAGTCGGCGGGAATCACTCATGATTCCCGTCGAATATTCCTTGGCAGAATTCCAGTTGAAACACTTATCATCCGGAGGGAATCAGCGAGAATGCAAGGTCATTCTCGACGAATCGGCGAGAATCAGTTAGTGATTCCCGTCGATTCTGCCTTAGCATAATTCTTGAAGGAGGACAGTCAGCCAGATGAAGTCGGCGGGAATCAGTGAGTGATTCTCGACGATTTCGGCGAGAATCACTAATGATTCCCGTCGAATCGGCGAGAATCACTTAGTGATTCCCCTCGATTTTGACTTAGAGGATTTTCCTCTTCCTTCCCATGAACTTGGTCTTTGACCCATCCTTGCTCCTCTTCTGCTCTTGCTCTATCTTGTCCCTGTGCTTGAAAATAAGTACACTCCAATAGATGGAGCACACGTGAGTCAACACACTGATTTGCTCAATGAGGGATTACGTTGTGCAGACCCGTATATATTGACCCACTGCACCCTGACATTGGTGTGTACTTAGCATGGAATAGCTACAAGCACAATTTGAAAGAAAATCATCAAATACATTGTCAATTAAACTTAGCTTGTTCAGGGGCTTCTTCAAATCAGGTACATTGTGGATACAATACCCAACAAAGTTGTTGAAACACAAAGATGTTGAGGAGGCAAATGAGTCCATACGGATCATTCGAGAGAGGTTTTTGACCTGCCAAGATCGTCAGGCAAAGTATTACAATGCCAAACACCGGAATATGGAGTTCACGGTTGGAGATTGGGTATACTTGAAGATAAAGCCTTTCAAGAGAGTGTCGAGAGTTCGACGCTTGAAGAAGTTGGGTCCCAGGAATTTAGGGCCGTTTGAGATCACCGAGTGCATCAGTGAGGTAGCTTGCCAACTTGCTTTGTCGACGGAGATGAGTGGGTTACACGACGTCTTCCACATTTCTGTGTTGAGAAAGGCAGTGCGGGAGACCGATTCCGTGTTGGAGATTGATAGTGGTCGATGGATAGTAGCCTATCTACCAAGGTGAAGACGATTTGCATCGTCAATATCGACATACGACAGTTACGGAGAAAGGCCATCAAGATGGTGAGAGTCTATTGGGACAATTGTGGACGCGAGGAGCTCTCTTGGGAGCCAGAATAGGTCATGCGCGAGGAGTACCCCGATCTATTTTACTCAGGTATGACAAGTTTCATTTGTTATCCGTATTTTAAATTTCGTGATGAAATTTCTTTAAGGAAGAGAGAATTGTAACACCCTGAATTTAACCGTAGTTATTTTAGTGTGCGTTTAGTGTGCGGTTTGTGAGTTTTGGTGTGTATTTAGGGGGGTGGTTTGCAGATAACTATTTAGCTAGGGTTTGTTTTTATATAAAACCTAAAACCCTCCCCCTTTCCTCCCTCATTCTCACGGACCGAGCCACCTCTCTCTTTCTCTCAATCTCCCTCTTCCTCTCCTGATCTATCTCACTCCCTCTCTCAGTTTTCTTTTCTTTCACGCGCAGTAGAGCACGACTCCCTCGCCGCCACTGCCAAACCCCGTCTCCCTCTCTCCCATCACCACTGGAAGGAGGAGCAGAGCCCGCATCTTTTTCCCTCACTCTCTCCTAACCTCTCTCGTGTCACCACTGGAAGGAGCTGAGCCCGACCTCCCATCCCATCGCCGCTTGAAGGGCTGACCCCAGCCTCTCTCTACTTCACCCAAACTCCCTCCCTCTTCCTTATCCCGGCCGCCGCCGGCTAGGGTTGAGGTCATGACCGAACTCCCTCTCCACTTGGCCGACCAAGCGGGATTAGGGTTAAATTTATACTTGCGGGAGGAAGCCGTCTGGTAGTGTTGGTGGTGAAAACTAGGGTTTGGCTTGGGATTGCGGCAAAGTGTTCAATTTGGAGCTTAGACTGGTGCGTTGAAATCAAATCCGTGACGACCAAGCTATGGCTCTAAAACGCACGTCAAGGGTAGCAAATTTTCTTCTTGGGCAGGTGAAGCCCTTAATTTTAGCATGTTTGCATGGAAGCCGCTCCCAACCTACGGGTGGAGGAAGGGTGCTCTCCGACAGATCGATGTGTACATCACCGTTATTTAATTGAATTTAGTATCCGGAAGCGCGTGTATGGTTTTAGGCATGCTATGTGAAGCCCATCCAGACATGTGGTCTGGATTGGTGATGTTCTGGGGTTTCCCAAAGTAGACTCCATGGGAGTTGAATGTTTCAGATTGGGGGTCTGCCCGAGGCAACAGTTAGTATTGTAGGTGTGCTCTAGGAAACACCCAAATTTTTGCGTAGGATCGATGTATAATTAGCATTAGCTCTCGGGGAGCTTATGTTTTGCTGTATGCCTAACTGGTCTCTCGGAGACCGTGTGCTAGCGTGTCGAGTTGTGCGCCTTGGGTGCCCAACTTTGGTGGCCACGAGTGTAACACCTCCCATCCGTCACATGAGATATAACAGAAGGTCCGGTCGGGGCCCCATCCCATATACCACGAATAGTCAGTGGAGTTACATATTAATACCAAAATACTATATTGAGACTTCAAATCCTATCATAGAGCATTCTAGCGGAAGCTTTTAAAAAAGGGTGAATGAACCAATCAATAAACATGAATGTCCATTATAGTCCAAGACAGGAATAAAAGTAACAATACACAAAGAGTCTCGACCTTATGGCCTTACAACTGTTTACTTAAACAATAAGTGTTTTAAAGACTTCGGCACGCACACCGACTACACATGAGAATAGTAAAAGAAAACACTTTGCTTTGGCCTTCAAGGGCCAGCACTGCAACAAGGGCATAAGCCCGCTACTTGCCACTTGGCTCACCTGTCCCTACATAAGAACAATCCACCAGACGGTAGCAAAAACAAGGCAACGGTCAGCTAAAGCTGACCAAATTATAACGATCCCACCCCTTACTCGGGGCGGCGGTGCTCCTTCCCCACAATAATTTAGCAAAACCAAACATAGTAATGTAAGTGCATTTTAAGCACACTACACTACATGTGTAGGCAAGAATGACCACACGCCCCGTGCTCTCAGGGCACATTCTCGATGTCCGAACAAAAGCCATGGACTCACCATAGTTCACCATACAACAACATACATGAGCATTTGGTAGTCTTTACGGCCTGCGCAAGGACTAAGACCCGTAACTATGGCAGCGACAAGTAACACTACCAACGAATGCTCGACACAGCTACTGGGTAGGTTCGGCCCTTTCCCGTTGCTCACATTGCCGGGCGCAAAAAGCCACGATGCGGGTCAGCCTCCCCCTTCCCATTTTTCTAGACATTTCATAATCATGTTATGGTAAATGGATGGCTCTCTGACCACCAAGCTGGGCTCTCAAAGCACTCAGCCCAACTTCACTGGCCCAAGGTATCCATGACACATGCCTCAAACACTAGTTCTAGGTCTCCACGACACAGGCCTCAAACTAAGCTCTCAAGGAGCTACCGCCGGCGGTAGCACTACCACCATACGGTACCTGATAGAAATGTGATTCTACCCAGTTTTCCGGGTGCTCTTTGGAGTTAGTCACCAAGGTTTGCTGCTGCAATCTACCGCGTAGAAACCTGAAAAACAAACATCACAGAGTCTTCTCCGGCAACAACAAGCATAATGAAAAACATCACCAATCTAGACTAACCTGTCCGGATGGGCTTCACAAACCATGCCTATGCTCTTACTTTGATTCCGAACTCTATATGCAAAACTACGGGGATACTCCGCATCTACCTGAAGGAAGACCTCACGCTCACTGCACACTCGCGGGAGAGGGTTTCCTATGCAAAACGAAGAAGAATTCACATGTCCAAGTACAGAATTGTTACCCTTTGCGCCCTCTTCGGTGCCATGCTAAAGATCTTGACGGATGAAAGCGACCGCGATGATCTTGCCACCACAGATCTGGACTCTCCTTGCGAATCCGAGCTTCAGAACTCAAATGGCGGTGAGATCTCCCTCTCGGTGCTGTTGGTCCTCCAAGAAACCCAGGCCAAGTCATCACTCCGAAAGTAATGGAGTGAAAACGGCCAAACCGGGCTTATAAATAAAGCTACCGCTGCGCGGTATCTTAATTCAACGCCTCGTTTCGAGTGAAACCGCACAAACCTTCCAATCACAGACCGACATGTGGACATGCCGTTATTATGTCACTAACGCCGCGCGATAGGATGCTAACGCCGCGCGATAGGACACTAATGCCGCGCGATATCTATCATCGGTTACGACACGACATCTCACGCTATCACCCCACGCTAACTTCTACCGCAGCGCGGTAAAATCTTAAGACCACTATCAATTAAATTGACCTAGCTATCGCTGGCGGCAGCTTCCCGAGAACTCTGCCAGAATAATACCCCAGCTACCGCCCCGCGATAACTATCTACTGCCGGGAGATAACCTCTTTCCTGAGAACTCAGCACTTTCGACGAAATCCACGCTAACCCTGGAGCTACCTCCGTGCAGTAACTAGCTACCGCCGAGCGATAACCCCCATAGAAGAATTTCCTGCCTTAAGAAATTTGGGGCATTACAAATCTCCCCCACTTAAAAGAATTTTGTCCCGAAATTAAGTGATGTAGGAAACTACGGAATTAACTCAACTTTAAACTATGTACCTCAGTAGAATAACTCAAGGAACTCCGACTTCATGGTTTGCTCCCGCTCCCAAGAAAACTCCTCTCGGCCACTGTTATCCCAAAGGACCTTAACCATTTTAATATATTTGTTCCGCAGTTGCTTGACCTATACGTACTCAATTCGAATGGGCTTTACCTTCATCGTCAACCCATTGTTGACCAACACTTGGTTTGCAACAATGACTTGAGTAGGCTCTTGAATTGCCTTTCGCAGTACTGAGATGTGAAATACATTATGCAAACCGTTCAACTCCAACGAAAGAGCCAAACGATAGGCGGATTCACCAACCTGCTCAAAGATCTCAAGAGTCCCAACATACCTCAGACTAAGCTTATTTAAGTGTCAAATCCTTGATACGCATTTAAACGACTTTATCTTGAGGTATACCCAATCGCCCAACGCAAACTCCACATTTTGATGCTTGGCATTATAGTACTTTGCCTGCCTATCTTGAGAAATCAGTAGCCGTTCTCGAATCAACCGTATCATTAAAGTAGCATCTTCAACGTCCATTCGCTTGAACAACTTTGATTCTCCCGTTTCTACCCAAGACAATGGAGTACGACACCTACTACCGTACAAAGCCTCAAAAAGAGCCATCTGAATGCTGGTTTGGTAGATATTATTGTACGCGAACTTAATCATAAAAATATGGTCCTCCCACCTTTTCCCAAAATCCAAAGAACACATACGAAGCATATCTTTCATTGTGTTGTTCACTCTTTTAGTCTGACAATCTTTTTGTGGGTGAAAAGTCGTGCTGAAATTCAACTTGGAACCCCACAACTGATGAATGAGCCTCCAATCGTTGGATGTGAACCGACCATCACGATTACTAATGATGCTTCGGGGTACGCCGTACAAACGGACTCTGCTGTCCACATAAAGCTTCGCCAGCTTCTCCACTGAATCATCTTTCCTATTGGGTATGAAGTGTGACACCTTCGTTAAACGATCAACGATAACCAAAATGGCGTCGTTCCCCTTGTGCGATCTCGGTAAGGCAGGCATGAAATCCATGGAGATGTCATCAAATTTCCACTTCTGTATAGGTAAGGACATTGGGAGTCCGCCAGGCTTCTGGCATTCAGCCTTCACCAAGGCACACGTCTGACATTTTTCCACATCTAATGCTATGTCTTTCTTCAGACCTGGCCACCCGAACAGTTTCTTCATATCCTTGAACATCTTGGTGCTCCAAGGGTGAATCAAATACTTTGAGAAATGCGCCTCGTACAACAATTCTTCTCGCAACTTCCCCACATTGGGGACGCACAATCAGTTGTCTTTCCACAAAAGGCCATCATCGATAGAGAACTGGTCGTTAGACCCATAAACAATTTCCTCCAGTGACGTTTCAAGCTCACGTCCAACTCCAAGGCCTGCTATATTCTATCTGCGAGGCCGTATTGAACCTCCGTCCAACTCAAACATGCATTTGCACAAACGCCCTTGTCAACACAAGAGATTTCTAAGGCCTCCAAGTCCCAAAAAAGCCGCTCATCGTGCATTTGTAACCAATTGGCCCGTGCAGGAGTCCTACGGCTCAAAGCATCTGCCACTACGTTACCCTTCCCAGGAATATAACGAATCTTGTAGGTTTAGTCCCCAAGGAACTCCATCCATCTACGTTGATGCATCTTCAGGTCCTTCTGATCTATCAGATACTTCAAGCTCTTATGATCTGAATAAATATCGACCTTAACCCCATACAGATAATGCCTCCAAAGCTTGAGAGCGAATACCACGCCCGCTAACTCCAAATCATGGATCGAGTATTTTCTCTCATGCACCTTCAGCTGGCGCGATCTATAGGCTATCACCTTCCCGTGCTGAAGCAGAACACATCCTAATCCACTCCCATAGGAATCACTGTAAATATCAAAGACCTCTGATCCACATGGCGAACATAAGACTGGCACCGCGGTAAGACGACACTTTTGTTCTTCGAAGGCTTATGCGCACTCCAGCGACCAAACAAACTTCTGATCCTTCCTCGTCAGAGTGGTGAGGGGCAATGCTATCTGGGAGAAGTTCTCCACGAAGCGCCTGTAATAGCTGGCAATCCCTAGAAAACTTTGGACTTCTAACACAGTAGATAACACAGGTCACTCCCGTATTGCCACTATCTTCACCAGATCGACCACAATTCCCTCCCCACTGACCACGTGACTAAGGAATGCTACCGAGGACAACGAAAACTCACATTTGGATAATTTGGCATACAGTTGGTTCCTCCTTAGGGGATCCAATACTATATGTAGATGCTTGAAGTGATCATCCTCACACTATGAGTATACCAATATATCATCGATGAAAACTATCACGAACTGGTCCACTCTCTGAACGTCCTATTCATCAAATCCATAAATACAGATGACACATTCGTCATCCAAAACAGCATGATGGTGAACTCATAATGCTCATAACGTGTCCTAAAAGCCATCTTGGGAATGTCACTTTCCCTAATTCTCAACTGATAGTACCCAGATTTCAAATCTAATTTCGAGTACACAGTCGCCCCGACCAGCTAATCGAACAGATCTTCAATCCTCGGGATCAGATATCTATTCTTCTCAGTCAGCTTATTCAACTCTCGATAATCAATACATAGTTTCAAACTTCCGTCCTTCTTCTTGACAAAAAGGACTGGAAAGCTCAAAGGCGACGAACTTGGACGCATATACCCTTGATCTAACAGCTCTTGAAGCTGTATCTTCAATTCCACCATCTCCTTGGCGCTAAGCGGTACGGGGAGTATGGCACAGGCTTAGTACCTGACACTAGCTCGATGGTGAATTTGATCTCTCGCTGAGGTGGAGCTTGATAACGTCTTAAAAGAAGTTATCTATGTTCATTTTTTTAGCATAAATGGTGAAAAAGATGTTTTAATGTTTATGAAAAGATGATAAAATTTATATTTAACCTATGTTTGATTAATTTTACCATTTTCCAATATTTTCTTGTTAGAATCACCGAAAAATTCAATCCGGAGAAGTAATGCTGGAGCAGTTTTTCTGGCCGGGGAAGTTGTTATAACAACTTATTTAAGTTGTTATAACAACTTGCAGAATTTAAAATTATGAATTTTTAAAAACCTGTAGAGATTTCAAAAATGAAGGGAGACATCCCTTCAAATGGGAGGAATGAAACTAATGGACGAATTTGGCTGGAAAAGGGGACATAATTTCATTCTTGGAGAGGAGAAAGAGAGAGTCATCATCTCGGAGAAGGAGAAGAACGACTAGGGTTTGGATGCACCTGTAAGGAGGAAGAAGACTCGGAAGCGGATTTTGAATGCAATTCCTACATCGTTTTCATTTCGAAACATCATGTATAATAAGATATTTCTTATTGTGCGGTTTCATCCTTCGAACATGAACTAAATTTCTTGGTTGTGTACGTTGAGAGTACTTTGACTTATTGTGATGTGATGTTTGTAATTTCTTCTTTTATGATTGTTTGAAACGTATCTTTGTTGATTTTTATGTTTTATTTTATGGAAGTTTTGTATCAAGTATTCATCTTCTAATTTACGTGGTGAGATTCGAGAGAGGAGTTACGTATTGTAGGGTTGAATCCTTTATTTTGCACGGCGAGATTCGAGAGAGGAGTCATGTAAATCTTTAGCTAAAATTCCATCTTTATACTGCGCTACAAGATTCGAGAGAGGAGTGATGTAAGTGTAGCATAAATTTCAACATAGCATCAAGAAAGAAAGAGATTTCGTCTTGGGCTAGCAATATTGATTTGAGTGCTTTATGTTATTCTCATCTTACCTAAGTTAGAGATAACTAGGAGATTTAGGATAAATAGATTTTTGAGATCGAGAGATGATGAATTCCACTTTCAAATCGTCTTTCTAAATAAACGTTACTTAGTTTTTATTATTGCCTTTTTTTTAATTGTCTTTAATCCAAATTAACTTTCAATCATTTCGCTCGAATTTAAAGAAAAGGTAGAGCTAGTACTTGTGAGCATTAAATTAGTCACTTCTCCGAGGGAACGATCTTAACTCATTTTATATTACTTGATTTGGCACCTGCACTTGCGTTATTATATACATCTATTTCGGGCATATCAAGTTTTTAACACCGTTCCCAGGGAGAGGCAACTAATTTAGTGTTTAATTCTTGCAATATTAGTAAGCCCCGAGTAATTAGAGCTCACGTTTTTTTGTTTTGTTATTTTACCTGTAGTTCTGTTTGGTGCATGTCCAGATATAGGAATACTGAATTACTATCTTTAAATTCAAAAATAGAATGCACTTGTAGACATAACATAAAAATTTTGAGAACGCTTAGTATTATTCATCCTGAGATGGATAATAACGATCACGACAACATGAGTAATCATGAGGGTCAAGTGGACCACAATGGTTAAGATGATCAGAATAATCAACATGCTGTGCCACGAATGACATGTCGTGACTATAATACACCCTTGAGAGTAGGTTTGCACTTAAGCATAGCGCGACCTGCAATTGTGACTAATAACTTTAAAATGGACCCACTGATTATGCAATAAGTACAATATAATAAGTTTGGTGGTCTCGGTCATGAGGATGTGAATTTCACTTACGGACTTTCTTAGCAATCTATGACATGTTTAAGTTTAATGGAGCATCTGAGGATGCAATTTTATTAAAGCTATTTCCATTTTCTTTAGAGGGAAGAGATAAAGACTGGCTAGACTCATTACCTAATGACTCCATCACTACATGAGATCAATTAGTGGAGAAATTTCTGAATAATTATTTCCCACCCTCTAAGACTGCTAAACTGAGTAGGGATATAACAATTTTTATGCAAAATCATAGGGATACCATTTATGAGGTGTGGGAATGATTTAAAGAGTTATTAAGGAAGTGTCCACACCACGGGTTAGCCCAACACCAACAAGTCTCCATACTCTATAATGGAATGCAAACTACAACCATGATTTTGGTTGATGGAGCCGCAGGCGGTTCCTTAATGAAGAAATATCCTGAAGATGCTTATGAAATATTAGAAGATATCACTTTTAACAATTATCAAGCCTATGAATGACAAGGACATAACAATCCGGTTGTGGTACATCAAGTGGTTCAAATTACATCATTATCTACGCAAATGTCATCCCAATTTAATATGATTAATAAGAGGTTAGATTTGTTATCACCCTCTACATCTAATGCACCACTCACCGTTGAGCAGTTGAATCATATCACTGAGGAATCAAACTATGTTGGAGGTCAGCAAAGGCAGGTACCAACTGGTTTTGCTAATCATTATCATCCTGAGTGGCATAACCATCCTATTCTTTCATGGAAGAATAACTAAGGCATGACTCACCCTTTGGGATTCAATCCAAATACTAACCCAATACAAAATAATCCCCCCAATAACCAAGTAAACTCGAAGAGATTGACAGATGAATTTATCGTATGAATGTTTCAGAAAAATGATGCTAGAATGGTAAGAATTGAATCGTCTCTTAGATCCTTGGAGTCTACCTTGGGTCAATTAGAAAATACTTTAAGTCAAAGGCAAATTGGTTCATTACCTTCGGACACTACACCTAATCCTACAAGAGATGAACAACATAATCATTGCAAATCTATTACCTTGAGGAGTGGAGTAGAAATTACAAGTGGGGATGAGTTATTAGAAGAAATTAGAGAAGGTGAGAAATGAGAGAAAATAAATAAAACAAGTGAAACACAACAAGAAAAGTCTGTAGAGAACATGGAACCGTAGGCAGTTAACATCGAACTACCAGATAAAAGGAAGAAAGAAATTGTGTCTCCTCCACCACCATTTCCATCTAGGCTTTTGAAAATAAAACTCGACAAACAATTCAAAAAATTTATGGATGTTTTTAAGAAACTAACTATAAATATTCCATTCGCTGAGACACTTGAGCAAATGCCTAGTTATATCAAGTTCATGAAGGACATGTTATCAAAGAAAAGGAGGTTTGAAGATAAAGAAATAGTTGCATTAACGGAAGAATATAGCGCAATCGTACAAAAGAAAATTCCACCGAAACTAAAAGATCCCGGAAGCTTTACAATACCATGTTCGATAGGGGTAAAAGTCTCTGGAAAAGCATTATGTGACCTAGGGGCTAGTATCAATTTGATGCCCTTATCTATTTATACAAAATTTGGATTCGGGGAGATTGCGCCAACATCTCTTACTCTTCAATTGGCTGACAGAACTTTGGCATTTCCTAAGGAGATTGTTGAAGATGTGTTAGTTAAGGTAGAAAAATTCATCTTTCCTGCTAATTTTGTTGTATTAGATATGGATGAGGATAAGGACATACAAATTATCCTAGGAAGACCATTTTTAGCTATGGGAAGGACACTTATCGATGTCCAAAAGGGAGAATTAACGATGAGGAAGTTACGTTTAACATTCTAAAGGCTATTAAATATCCAAACGATAAAGAGGAATGTTATTCAATTAACAAAGTCAAAGATCCTACTAAATTAATGCATGGTCAAGGTAATTTAGAACGCAAGTTTTTGACAATTCTAACTAATGAAGAATGAGAGGAGGATGTTGAGATAGAAGAATGCGTCAAAGCTCTTGATTCTCATGAGAGTTTACCATTTAGTCGGAAATTTGAATCAATAACTAGGTCGAGTGCACCCAAAGAATTCAAACCTTCTATTGTTGATCCCCCGAGTTTAGAATTAAAACCCTTACCTGAGTATTTGAAATATGTTTTCCTCGGGGAAGGTAATACTCTACCGGTTATCATAGATGCTTCCTTAGAAAAGGATCACGAACAAAAACTACTTGAAGTCTTGTGGGAGTTTAAGGGGGCTATGGGATGGACCCTTGCTAACATTAGAGGGATTAGTCCATCCATGTGTGTGCATAAAATTTTTCTAGAAAATGAAGCCATTGGTAGCATAGAGCATCAACGTAGGTTAAGCCCCCCCCATGAAGGATGTGGAATGAAAGAGATAATTAAATGGTTAGATGCTGCTATTATTTACCCCATTTCAGATAGTAAATGGGTGAGCCCAGTACAATGTGTACTGAAGAAAGGGGGAATGACGATTGTAAAGAATGATAATAACAAATTAATACCAATGAGAACCGTGACGAGTTGGAGAATTGATATGGATTATCAGCGAAGAAAAAGATTTCTCCACTAGGTGAAATCTTACCTTTGGGATGACCCGTATCTGTTTAAGATTTGTGCTGATCAAGTGATCCGCAGATGTATCCTGGAATTTGAAGTGCAAGGTATCCTAAAGAAATGTCACACATCCCCTTATGGTGGACACTTTATGGGAGAAAGAACTGAATTAAAATTCTTAGAAGCTGATTTATATTGGCAAACATTGTTTAAGGACGCTCATTGGTTCACAAAGAGTTGTGATAGATGTCAAAGAAGGGGAATATCAATTGAGGGGCTAGCATGCCAATGACTAATATCTTAGAAGTGGAGGTTTTTGATGTATGGGGAATTGACTTCATGGGGCCATTTGTAAACACAAATGGAAATCTTTATATACTCTTAGCTATGGATTACGTCTCGAAGTGGGTGGAAGCTATAGACACACTAAAGAATGACGCCAAGGTTGTACTAAAATTTCTTAAGGCGAATATTTTTTTTCTAGATTTGGTACGCCTAGAGCCATAATAAGCGACGGCGGGGCACACTTTTGTAATATGTAGTTTAAATCACTCTTAAAAAATATGGAGTAACATACAAAGTTGCCCATGCTTACCACCCCCAAACAAATGGTTTAGATGAAGTTTCCAAAAGAGAAATAAAAGCAATCCTAGAAAAAATGGTAAGCGCAACATATAAGGATCGGTCACAAAAACTAAACGATGCACTATGGACAAATAGGACGACATTCAAAACTTCAATAGGCCTAACCCCGTATAAGATGATTTATGGAAAATCATGCCATCTGCCCGTTGAATTAGAGCATAAGTCATACTGGGCAATTAAAAGGTTGAATTTCGATCTCCACGCAGCGTGCAAGAATAGACCTTTTCATTTGAACAAACTGGAGGAGATTAGGTTTGACTCTTATGAAAATGCAAGGCTGTATAAAAAACGGACAAAAAATGGCATGATTCGAGGCTGCAAAGAAAGGAGTTCAAAGAAGGACAACTCGTCCTCCTGTATAACTCAAGATTAATATTATTCCCCGGGAAATTGAAGTCCCAATGGTCTGGATCTTTTCGGGTGAAGGAGGTACACCCGTTTGGAGTAATTACGATATGCAATGAGAATGACGGATCCAAGTTCAAGGTGAACGGACAACGGTTGAAGGAATCTTTTAATGACAATGATCATCGTAAGACAATGATCATCACGCTACAATAAAAAAAATATGAAGCAAAATGTCCGTCCGGGACGTTCTAAACGAGGCGCTTGGTGGGAGGCAACCCATCTATTACTCCTATAATTATATATATTAATATTTAAAGCACTTATTTTGTTCTTAGCTACATGATGCGCTTACAGCAAGTGTACTACTCGCATAAGTAATATAAAATATGGAGGCTTTCCTAAGTATCGAATCTCTCAAGGAACACCGCAAGGTGGAGTTGTCTTTCAAGGAGTACTTGAGATTGAAGTTCTTAGAGGCTTGGTTTTAGTTGTAATAAAATAAAAGCTAATTAAATCTACTCCTATGCAGGCCGCTATGCGCTGCTTCGCTCGGTGGAATGGAAGAGTAGGCAAGCGTAGGGGATGAAAAGAACAACAGATTGAGGGTTGCAAACACCTCTTCTCAACGCGCGCCTCTAGCAATCGCTAGAGCGACAATACTAACAGTGGTGGTGGGTGGAAACATAGCCGCTACTCAAGCAACTAAAGTAGTAAAACAAAATAGAATCACATAAACATGAAACAAATAACGTTCACTACTAAAGTACAACAACATCTACATATGAAGATTTAGCCACACATATACAACAACAAAGCAAGAACAAGTCAAGAAATCAACCGAATCTGAAGGCTCGTCGAGGAGTCGCGGAAGGAATCGCCGGGTTGTCAGTACACGTCCAAGCTCGGTCCTCAACTACGTCCGGGGTAAAGAAGGCTGTAACTACCCTCCAATGAACCCGTCTTCTTCGTGTTACGAAATGGAAGAAGGTTGCAAGCTTCCCTTTTCTTGTTGGCTATGGCGCCCAAACTTGCAGTGGAGCTAAGAGATGAATGAGAAGGCAGAGTGTAACATCCCATTTCCATCTAGACCTCTAGGAGTGGTTTTGTCATGACTAGGTCATGACAAAACCCTAAGAAGCCCAAGAAGACCAAGTGAGCTTAGGCATGAAGGTGGAGATCACCATGGTCTGCAAATAGTAGAATTCTAAACACTAGTTTAGGATGACCATAGGGCTTCACCATGACTCTATGACCCCACTACAATATCCCTAAACTATTGGAAGGTCCATTAGAGCTCTAAGGGTCCATTGAAATAAACCCAAAGTGGTCAAATTGACATAAGACCACCATAAGCCTAAATTTGGCAAGGTGCCGTAACTAAGGGCAATGTGCCCCTAATATGCCCAAAAAACCCTACCTAAGTCTTCCTAGACCTTAGGTGAGGTCAATGGGTCACCAAGGACCCATTGGGGACAACCCAAGAGGCTAAGTTGACCTAAGTCAACTCTAGCCCCAAAGTGGTCAAAGTGTCATTACTAAGGGTCAAGTAACCTCCAAGGTGCCAAGTCAACCATACCCAACCCTACCTAGACCTTATGGGAATCCAATGGGTCACCAAGGACCCATTGGGGTCAACCCAAATGGTCAATTTGACCAAGGTCAACTCAATCCTTGAAATAGGTCAAATTAGTCTAAATGGGCTATCCCAAGCTCAAGTCCTTTTCCATTTGGGCTAACCACCTCCTAATTAATTTATAGTATGAATTAGTGGGTTGCCAATAGGCTAGGGAGATGAACAAATTCGGCCTTGATGACTAGGAGAGAGAAAACTCCATTTTACCCTTTAATGGAGGAGAGAGAAAGTGGTTTAAAGGGGCCATTCATGGCCAAGGGAGACTAAGGGCCTCTCCATTTGATTCAAAGGGCTGAATATATTCTCCCTCATCAGTTTTGAGGAGTTTAATAACCATAACCAGCCATAAAAGTGGCTGAATTTAATTTCTCCCATAAGGAAGAGAGAGAAAGAGGGGAGAGAAAACCATTAATGGCCATGGGAGAGCAAGAGTTACTCTCTAATTGATTCCAAAGCCTTGATTCATCTTCCCCTCATTATTTAGAGGAGACCAAGGGTTTTAATTAGCCTCTAGGTGGCTTAATACAAGGGATATGCCAAGGCCGAATTTCACCTTCATGACCTTAAATGCTTTAGCCTTTCCCCTCCCCACTTGGTGATCTATAAAAGCCCCCATAGAGAAAGATAAGAAGTTTACACTCTTGACCAAACGAATTAGAGTTGTTGTTCTTACTGTAGGAGAAGTTCGTCAACACCACCACCGCGTCATGGCAACCTGACGTTCATCTCGCCTCCAAATCGCGAACAAGGTCCTCCTCTACTTCTTCTTTTATGAGTAGATCTTACGATCTTAGAAAGGAAGTCCGTACTCAATGGAGCCGGACCTATCTCGTGTTTTCATGGAAAAATCATGAAAAAAATATATTTTCGGGTCCGCCGGAAACCGCCACCTCCGGCATCCAAATCACCGCAGACCGATAGCCATCGCAGAAATATTTTTATAATATAAAAATTATGTATATAGTATATAAGGAGAAGATACATTAAATGGACGCATTTTGATGCTGTAAAATGAGGCCCTTAGAGGCCGATTTAGGAAAAATGGCCAGTCACAAAAGTTGTATCCCTTCGAGTCTAGATTAATTTAAAATTAATTTCAACTCGTTTGGGTAAGTGATTTGACCGCAACACTCGTTTTAGTGGGAGCTGTACGTAGAGTTGGGCAGAAACTAAAATGAATGCCCACTCTTCGTCCCTTGTCCAAACGACCTGAAATTTGGGCAGGGGTTACCCTTAGCCATACCTAGAGGTTGTCCAAAAATGGGAATTTTTGGAGATACTTTGCCTAAGGTTTTTGTTTTAATTTAATAAAGTTAGAGTAATTTATTTATGTGGTCAAATGACCTCTAAACCCTCCCAAATTTTGGTGAGTGGTCCATGACTATAAAACCTAGCTCTATACAAAATTCTAACTCATTTGAATGAGTTTTGAGTAGGAAATCACCAATCCTTAACTAAGCATTAATGAGGCGTTTTTGATTAAAAAGTGCAGTAAGAGGTTGGAACAGTCAAATCACCTCAACAGAGGCTGATATTTTGACCACTGACTTAGAAGGGTTATTATAACCCACTTGGAGAAAAATGGTGTGGTTTAGGGTTGATTTACCCTAGGATCCAAACTCAAACCCTAAAGGGAGGGTTTTGAGGGTTGTGAAGGACATGGGTGCCCTCGTATTGCCTTGAAACTCAGTAGAGTCGACGTTAGCATATTATAAATTATCTGAATGGAATCTTGGAAGATTTGGAGATAGGTAGATACCTAAAAACCCTAACCTTGGTTTTAGGGTAAAATCTCAAATAAGTAAAATCTGTTAGTAAACATTATCTAAAAACTGTGAAACTCGGGTAGAGTGAGTTTTGGAATGGGTAGAACCTATACCAATTTTACTGGAATTTTATGATGTTCATTTCTAGCACTTCATTTGTAAAGTTTGTTATAGCCCTAATTGATGTTTTAATTATTTAAATCTTTCTGTTCATTGAAACCCAATGAAATCTTGGAAGTAAATGTTTTAGGTTAGAATGGTTTCTCCTAAGTTTTTTTATAATTTTTAGTTGAGTAAATCTAGTACTTCATTCACAAATGTTAAAAAGGGGTTTTATGGTTTAAAAATTAATTATGGATGATATTGCTGTTGAAAAATTATGAGACTTAGGAATTAAGAATTTCAGGCCATTATATGCTTATAGACATTTATTCATGATTTTTATAATCTTAGTTATGACACTTTCTTTACAAGTCCATCTTATGGAGATTTTTGATAATTAATTTATTCAGAGATTAATACGTGCCGAAAAATTATGAAACTTGGCCAATACTATTTTTAAGGTTGTCAATGCATAGTATAATTAATTTCATTTTTGGATGAATATTTTCTGTACTTGATTCATAAATAACGAAAGATAGAAAATCTTGCTAAAATAGTTTTAGTGCCCTTTTGATGATAGAAAAATTGTGATACATTGGATTTACCATATTGAGATAACATAATGTTTATAATAATTTTGTTGGACATCTTGCATGAGTACTTAGGGTAGTTCATGTTCAAACCGGTAGCCCTTGAAATTTTTGAGGAAATTAATTAAATGCCAGATAAATTAGGAAAAGTTATAATTTTCTGACTATAGGCTAATTATGTCATGATATACCTCCAGTAAATAAGTTAGGGCATTTGGATGAGTATTGGATCATTTCCTGTCTGGTTCGACATATAGCATGGGATAGTCTGCAAATAGCAATTTGTGTTAACAATCATAGGATATGATGGGGTACAACGTTGGAGTTAGTTAATCTGTTGAATTGGTTGGATGTGAAAGTATTCACCATATAAGGATGGGAAGGTTAGTGAGAAGTGGTGTTGGCTAGAGTTAAGAGGTGCTCGGGTTCGACGAAAGATCGTCTTTCCCGAAGAGAGGAAGGTTAAAAATCACACTAGGTTAGTCTATCGTAATATGAGAAGGGAATGGGTAAAGGGAATCAACCAATAACAATAAGTGCCTTGCGTAAGGGAACGATGGGCTTCAGCTACCATCATAGTTCCTAGTGCCCTTTGAGATCCCTTCACGGGGTATACTGGGGGCAGTCCTTGGTTAACGTAAATTGTATTAACAAGCTGAAAAGAGAAACCTAGTAATTAGGGTCTCACATTTCACAAACACTGTTAGTACAGGAAGATTGTTGGGAGCTTCGGCTCGATTAGTTAAGAGACGGACGTTATGGTCCGGGGAGTTTCGACTCGATTGTTTGAGACAGACATTTTAGTCCGGGGAGCTTCGACTCGGTTTTTATTCTGAATACGTTAAATTTGCATGTGCATAAAAGGGAAAGAAAATTAAGGTGGTGGGTCTTCGGTATTGGAGGGTCGATGCATCGACGCCAATATGCTGACTCAGCAAGTGTGGTTAGCACTTCGCCAACAAAAGTCCGGTGCGCTAGCCGATAAGAGTACGCAGGAGTCCGCTTCATGCACCAAGCGTTGAGGCGTACGATAGGTCTTACCGGTAATGCTTTATTGGTTTATAGGTGGGCGAGGCCCAACCCACCGCTTCCGTCTACCACTACGGAGGTATCCTGGGAGGTAACGGCTCCAAAAGGGGGAACTAAAGGTCTGTGTGCACAGAGTCGGGTTTGTGTGTTGCACTTGCATATTCCATCATACCCACTAGCATGTCATAGCATAATCGATTCATTTAACCCCTGACACCTAAGGTATAAGTGGAATGGGACGCTTATACATTAGGACTTGCAAAATGACCCCTTGATCTATAAGCTTGTGTGGGCAAGTTTATAAATTAAGGTCAATTCTGATATATATATACTGCTGTTTGATAACCGACACCCCAACGTATAAATTGGTATTGAACTTTTTATATGATGGGAGCCTTGCAGAAGACCCCTTGGCTTATGTGTTCTCATATAAGTGAAGGTTACTTTTCATATTTCATCTTATTGCCATTATTTATTATAGAATTGCTAGATTATTTCTGCTGCCACCTGATTCTTTTGATTTAATCTCCACCTTCATGTCATTCCCTTTCTTCCTCTCCGCTCGGTACTTAGGAGCCATGGGGAAAGGGGTAGGGGATAATAGGGCTTAGTCCTTATGACTAACGGTTTTCGAACCACATCATTTTAGGGAATCATGGAGCCCAGCACGGGGGAGCATCCCCACAGACCGGTGCGCTTGGAGATGGGGTAGTCTAGCTCCGGAATTCATACAGCCGGGACCGTTTGTCTCAACCTTGAGTAGATGTTCTTTTTTTGCTTCCGCATGAGTGATTTATAGTGAGAACATGATGTACCGGGCATAAGCCCGTATTTTAGTACTCTGATATATTATTCTATGGACACTCCCTTCGTGGAGACTTTTATTTCTATACATGTGATTCTTGTGGACTAGTTTTGAGTTCATTCTTACTCTTATACTTTATTCTACACTTCTGCGATCGATCGGCCGGCAAGATCGGCGTTTTATAGTGGAGACCTTCCCGGGTGTGAAGGTGCCACCGCAAAGTGGCAGTTCCGAGCCTAAGACCCCGATGGTTTTAAAAGAAAAAAAAAGGGTTCTTACAAGTGGTATTAGAGGAAACCTCGATCGGAAAAGTAGAAGTCCACTAACCCTGGGACACTCCCGCGTGAGCTTAGTTTGAGGACAAACTAGCAGCGGAAGAATTGGTGTGCCCATAAGGGAAATCACATGTAAAAGTCCACTTCATCATTAATTTGAATTCTTCTTTGTAACCTGCGGCAAACCCTTCCCCAGCAGGACGCACCTCCGACTGCGAATATCTCATCTTATAATTCTCTAACCAACGAGTTAGACTCAACCCACTAGGACTTACGATTAACCATGACGACTTATAGTATGCCCTAGTTCAAAATGGACCTTGAGTATGAACTTGGTTAAGGTAAGGAGATACCCAAAGAGAATAAAGGAGGAGTTTAACACGAGAATGACTACCTAAGACGTAAACTCAGGTGTCCCTACTATCCCAATCAAGGATTACTCAAACTGGTAGGACAATCTTAAGGAGAATTGAGGCCAATGATATATTAGCAGAATGGCAGAAGTCACTTTATCTCGACCCTTGTACCAGTAAAAAAATTACATGGAGGCAACCACCGAGACAAACACTTAGGGTCGGATAGGAATTCAAGTTCGGAAGAAACCCATTTGGGATTGGGAACATTTTAACCCCGATAAGGTCGTTGTAAATTTGACTCATAGAGTTTAAAGTATGGAGTATATTGACGAGTCTCAGGGTGGAACCCCAAGTCGAAGATTGTTTCTCGAGGGATTGTGCACCCAGCTAGGACTGATATTACATGGTAATATCAAAGATACTTTGCCCAAGGTCGGTAGGGGCTTATCTTTTGTTTATTGGGGACTTGACCTTTATTTATTGGGAAAATTAGTATTTACTTGGGTTTCCTTAGACCTAATTTAGAGAATGCGGCGTAACAAACATAGTGAGGTTGAAGTCAATATAATTCAACATTATTCGGGCGAAGATAAGATTTTGTAAAAACATGTTTGGAATGTTGACCTGTAGCATTACCAAGACAATGACATGGTAATAAGACACAGTAATTTCGAGGATTAACTATTATCATGTAAAATTAGATGACGAATAACAAGATTCAGGATATCTGAGAAGGTAAAAATTTAATCACTATGTTGTATCATCAGAAGTATGGTGTATCTCAGAACATGTACCCCCAGAGTGAAGAAAGGTGTCATGGGTTTGGTGATGCACTGTAATGTCCGTCAGTTGATGTAGGCTATGTGAAAGAGTTTTTGGGGAACCATTACAGCCACTGCCCAAGTTGGAGTAGATGTTCGAGGGTATAATTAGGGATTTTCATACACAGGATTCCTCATCCCCACTCCGGGCATAATTATAAAGGGAACACTAAGGATAGTCTGGCCGAGGAAGCTAGGGTCACCCCGACCCGGAAGAAAACTCCCATGGTTATTTCTTGAAGTTTGGGAGTAGAAGTCCGTTATCATGGTATGCTTAAGGTGATCATGTCAAATCAGGATGAATAGTGTACGTCCAAGGAGAAAATGTCAGTCCAGGCTTATCTGAACTCTCGGCCGTCATTTAACACAACTCTCTACCCTCGTACGGAGGTACAGGATTCCACTGTCATGGATCTAGGATGAGGATCCAAAGGCACTCGACTCGGAATTTATGAAGAACCCCGATACCAGGGTGTGACTAATTCATGATAGGATGTTGGAGGCCCAGAGCAGACCAGCCAAATATTACGATGCGTGAAATTTACAATTAAAGTCTCAAGATGGAGACCATGATTCCTGAATATATGTCTGGTGCAAGGAGTCTCACGGGTACGTGGGCAGAAGAAGCTCAGTCCATGGAATATGGAATGTTACAGGATCCGGGAGCAGATTGGACCATTGGCTTACAGGCTGGAGCTACCACCGGAGTTAGCGGGTTTGCACGATGTATTCCACGTCACCTTTCTCAGGATGGCTTTACTACGGCTGAAACAACAGGTTCTTGGCATAGATGGCTCGACAGATTTTGATTAATCGGTAACAAGATAAGCCGGTCAGGATAGATGACACAGCGGTGCGGGTCTTGCGGTGCAAGAAGGTCCCACTGGTCAAGGTCTTGTAGACAAACCATGGGCAGGAGGAGCATACCTGAGAGCCACCGAATCTAATGCAACGGAGGTTCCTGGATCTCTCCGGGTAAAGTATACATTCAAATTCCTATGGGATGTTACAAGCAGTTACCCTCAGTAGAAACCCCGCAGGCCTAACTTGAATTTCGAGGACGAAGTTTTTGTTTTTGTTTATTGGGATTTGTAACATCCCATTTCCAGCTAGACCCCTAGGTGTGGTTTTGTCATGACTAGGTCATGACAAAACCCTAAGAAGCCCAAGAACACCAAGTGAGCTTAGGCATGAAGGTGGAGATCACCATGGTCTGCAAATAGTAGAATTCTAAACACTAGTTTAGGATGACCATAGGGCTTCACCATGACTCCATGACCCCACCACAATATCCATAAACTATTGGAAGGTCAATTAGAGCCCTAAGGGTCCATTGAAATCAACCCAAAGTGGTCAAATTGACCTAAGACCACCATAAGCCTAAATTGGGCAAGGTGCCCTAACTAAGGGCAATGTGTAACACCCCAAAACTTGGAAGGGGAATTGACGGCGTCGTTTTAGCCAAGTTTGGGTTTTGGAGCAGGCGACACGGGCGTGTCAATGGCGTGACACGGGCGTGTCAGGGCGTGGTCGACCGCGGAGCCGTGGTCGACATTCTGAGGGTCGACGTTCGTCGAGCTCAGGAACAGCCTGGGACACGGGCGTGTCCCTGGCCGTGTCCTTCTCGGGCTGTTTGCAGGATTTATTCTGCTACGAGTGACACAGGTCACGACACGGCCGTGTCGGGTCTGATACGGGAGTGTCAAAGGCCGTATCTTTGGCCGTGTCCTTCTCTGACTGGAAAAATTAGTCGGTGGGGGGCGTGACACGGGTCTCGACACGGGTGTGTCAAAGGTGACACGGGCGTGTCGGAGGCCGTGTCAAAGGCCGTGTGCTGGTTTTCGAATCGGTCGAGACGGCGAATGGGTAACACGGCCTGGCACACGGCCGTGTTGCAACCCGTGTTCGGCCCAGTTTTTGTAATTTTAGGCCGAATCGTGGCCGTCCGTTTCTTTGGTATGAGATCCAATGGCTGGGGGCTAGATCTGAGGGATTAAACTCGGGAATAGGGTTTGAAACCCTCACTTTTCTCCTATCTTTATCTCTCTTGATTCTAGAGAGAAGGGAGAGCAAGGAGGAGGAAGAAGGCCAAGATCCGGCCGCCGGCGAAGCTTCGGAGGTCCGTTTCGCGAGCGGAGTTCAGATCCGCGAAGGTGGGAGCGTTGCGGTGGTTTTCAACCGAGCAAATCTTCTCCATGTCTAGGAAGAGGGGACGGAAGGTAACGACACTTCTCCTCTCGGTTTTTAGGATTTAGGATGCATGAATAGCATCCCCTTCCTTTCGTATTTTGAGCACCGAATCTCTCACATGAGAGGGATTCGTGTAGCCTAGGTTCAAGAGGGACCTCCGGGTTGAGTATGTTCATCCCGGCATGCTTTGCATTAGAGATCCGCTCCGTTAGCGGATTAGGCATTGTGGGTGAAGCCGTGGTCGCGACCGTTAGTCCGACCCGGTGATGTTGCATAGTGAGATGTGAGGTTTCGGTAGAAATCTGTTGCGGCAATACGCCGTTGTGTGTATGCATTTCCCCCCTTTAATTGAGTGAGTACTCGTAGTCGGAACCGGACAAGGCTAGCTCTGCTTATTGCGGTAGATGGTTTCCTTGGAGCACGGGAAAGATACGGTGCGAATGGTGATTGGGGTGGGGAAACCTTTGTTTGTGCTGTGCAAAGGCGCGACTATGTCTCCGTGGTCGGCTGGCTATCCCGTGACGCGCAAGTCATGTGGGGATAGTGTCCCGGCGAGACTAGCCCCTTGTGTGGGACTGACGAGAATGTCGAGCGGAGGGCAAGCCCGGGCAATGTGGCCATGAGCGGGTGGGGTCCAACAAGGCTTCTTAGAATCGGTCGGTGTGAGACGGAACCCTGACGTGCGAAGTCAGAATGTGCGGGCAAGCCCGGGGTATATGACCCTTATGTGGGTGGGGCCTATGCGAGGTTCCATGTGATGGCGTGTGTGCCGTTAGGGACATGGTGGTTCCCTTGTGTTTGCGGCTTTAAGCCAATGGGGAAACGGAAGTACCCAGTGTTTGATGTTGTGCTAGATGCATACGAACTAGGGTGCCTTGGGTGAAACCCAGGTTGCATTCATGTTGCATAGTAGGCCCTTTCACTTTGTACAAAACATAGAGAACATGTATGCTGTATGAGACATCCAAGCCTGTTTTACCGCTTTATTATATATACTCTTTTGGTATACGCAGTGCTAACTTGCAGGTGGAGTGGTACCCCGGGGTCCGTTAGGGACGGCCGGGAGGAGATGTGTTTGTTACACAGTAGAGGTCAGCCTTTGCTGACCCACGTTACTTCAAATCCTTACAGAGCAAGGATCGCATGCAGGAGCTAGCGCGCCGGGCGAAAAGCCCTAAGCCTCATGAAGTGTTGCTGTGCTTGACTATTTTCTTTTCCTTGTTTTGCTGCTGTTGTTTGAATATGTCCGGCTTGCATGCCGAGGTCGCCTAGGGGTGCTTGGCACTTTTATAATTGGACTCATATTGTGTAAGGCCTTAAGGCCATTTGATACTCTTCTGTTAGTGGATAACTTCTGCCTGTTAGTGTTCATTTTTCCGCCGTGTTTGTCTGGAGTTTTGAGATTGGGTAGTTTTATATCATCTTTTAATACTAAAGCTGTGGCGTCCGTATGATGTGGGGCCCCGGCCGGACCCATATATTATATGGTCTTTACAGGGGAGGTGTTACAATTTGGTATCAGAGGGAGGTTGGCGTTCCAATGTGAAGTTTCGCGGTCGAAAGTATAAGTCGAGTCGCGTATAAGAAGTTATCCACATAGGAGTATCGCGGGACCATGAGCGTCCTTGTGTTCGAGTCTTGCAATTAGAGACTGATTTGCGTTTTCTTGCTTGTGTTTAGAGTGCAAGCAACGAGGCTGGGACCTCGAGGCCAAGAGAAGAGCTCTCGGCAAGTAGTGCGACTGCGCAAGGTCCGCTAGGGATGGGGGTCACACCGGCCGACTTCTGCCGTATGCTTGCAGAAGCGATGGTGGCAGCCCAAGCTGCAGCGACAGCACAGGTAGCAGCTCCCGTTGCTCAGGTAGCAACTCCTGCTACCCCGGTCACGGCATCGACTGTGCCGGTTGAGGGGGCCAGGCGGGCGGAGCCGCAGGCCGAGAGAGTGGTTGTCAGGCAGGGGGACCGGCAAATGAAGTACTTTCTGAGTTTCCACCCTCCAACCTTCAAGGGAATCGGCATGCCCACAGATGCAGAGGATTGGTGGGCTAGAATTCAGGAGCTTCTGAGGGCGGCAGAGGCGCCAGAATAGAAAAAGGCAGAGTTCGTAGCCTTTATGTTGGAGGGAGATGCCAAGTTATGGTGGGTGAGCCACAGTGGCCGGCAGTTTCTAGGACGCACACCGTCCATCGAGGAATTTGGGAATGCCTTCCTGAAGAAGTACATTCCCGCCTCAACGAGGCTAGCCCTCCAGAGGCAGTTTCTACATCTGGTGCAGCGAGACAAGTCAGAGGATGAGTATGTTCAGGAATTTACTCGCTTGGGTCGTTATGCAGGGACGACCATGGCAGACGATGAAGAGAGGGACAATCTCTTCTATCATGG
This sequence comes from Platanthera zijinensis, assembly GCA_039513925.1. Classification (NCBI taxonomy): domain Eukaryota; kingdom Viridiplantae; phylum Streptophyta; class Magnoliopsida; order Asparagales; family Orchidaceae; genus Platanthera; species Platanthera zijinensis. The sequence continues at coordinate 78,334,932 of CM077078.1, read as the reverse complement.
ATTGAGGGAGAATCTAAGACAACCCCTCATATCGATGAAATGTGCGGGTTTCAACAAATTGGTGGAGGCGGCCCGAATTTTGGAGAGTGACATGGAGCGATCCCATCATCGCAAGGGTTTCACACCCAAGCAGGGGGAGGAGAAGAAGCCTGCTCAGTCCCATGGAAAGACGGAAGGGAGCCGATGGAAGAAGAAGCCTTCCCCATATAAGTCGGGCGAGAAATGTAATTGGATGCCCGGAGGGTCACGCTCTAAGGGACCGCAGACGTGTTACAGTTGTGGCAAGCCAGGCCACATAGCAAGATTTTGTACCCAAGGGGGCACTGAGCAAGAGCCAAGGCAGGAGCAGACCGTACGCTCCGGACCAAGTGCAGTAGAGAAGGGGAAAATGGCGGAGTCGAGTGCTTCCCGGTTTCAACCAGTGCAGCCAGGGGCCTACAACCTTGGGAAGCAGGAAGCAATCCGCCAAATCGATGTGGTGACAGGTATGAGAGTTCAACCTGCATCGTAGATTTCTTCCTTTCAAGCCTTTTTATGTTTGTTGCATGTGTGTAGGCTTGGTAGTGGTATCTGGGTGCCCCGCTAGAGTACTTTTTGATACGGGAGCGTCGCACTCCTTCCTTGCGGAATGTTTCACCCGGAGGATTGGAGTTGAGTCCTTTGCAACAGACTCAGAGTTGAAAGTGCGCATGCCCAATGGGTCGTCTATGACAACCAGGGCTAAAGGGCGGATTTGTTGGAGTCTTGAGGGAGTCGACTTCATATTGGTAGCGGCGATCTTGCCGTTGTCCGAGTTCGATGTGATTTTGGGGATGGATTGGCTAGCGGAGCAGCGTGCCAGTATCGACTATTTGTCCAAGGTGGTAACCCTGAGGGGCGTGGGGCAAGCAGAAGTCAAGTTTGAGGGTCTGCATGGAGTGGCCTGTTCCCTAGTTTCGGCACTTCAACTAGTGCGAGCTGTTAACCAGGAGGGTATAGCTCTAGTAGCGTTGTTGGAGGTTAGCCTTTCCAGGCTGTCTCTTGGAGAAGTGCCCGTGGTGGCGGAGCTTGGAGATGTTTTTCCAGAGGAGCTACCGGGAGCACCTCCTCGGCGGGATATTGATTTCTCCATCGAGTTAGTGCCCGAGGCTAGACCGGTGTCACGACCACCCTTTAGGATGGCACCAAAGGAGTTGGCTGAGCTCAAGGTTCAGTTGCAGGAGCTTTTGGAGCAAGGGTATATCAGGCCCAGCTCTTCACTGTGGAGTGCGGCTGTGTTATTTGTAAAGAAGAAGGACGGTAGTATGCGTCTGTGCATAGACTACCGAGAGTTGAACAAATTGACTGTCAAGAATAAGTATCCGATTCCTCGGATAGACGATCTCTTCGACCAGTTGGTGGGATCGGTGGTGTACTCCAAGTTGGACTTGAAGTCCGGGTATTATCAGTTGCGGATTCGTGACGAAGACATACCCAAGACCGCGTTTGGTACGAGGTATGGTCATTTTGAGTTCTCGGTGATGCCGTTCGGGATGATGAACGCGCCGTCCGTGTTCATGGACTTGATGTACCGAGTGTTTCACGAATATTTGGACTGGTTCGTAGTCGTCTTTATCGATGACATATTGGTGTATTCCAAATCAGAAGCGGAGCACGAGTCGCACTTGCGGACAGTGTTGCAAGTATTGAGAGAGAACCAGCTTTATGCGAAGTTCTCCAAGTGCGAGTTCTGGTTGGAGAAAGTGGCATTTCTAGGCCATGTGATTAGTGGGGATGGGGTGGCGGTAGATCCAACGAAAGTAGAAGCCATCAGAGAGTGGCTAGTTTTGAGGACCGTGGCGGAAGTCCGAAGTTTTATTGGACTAGCCGGGTACTACCGAAGGTTTGTGGAAAACTTTTCGCGGATAGCTCTACCCCTCACTTCACTAACTTGCAAGGATCAGAAGTTTGTATGGACTCAAGAGTGCAATGAGGCGTTTGAAACCCTGAAGGAAAGGCTAATGACGGCGCCGATCCTAAGTCTACCAAATGGGACCGAAGGGTTCCAGATTTTCAGCGATGCATTCGGATGCGGTTTAGGGTACGTGTTGGTGCAGCATGGTAGTGTGATAGCTTTTGGGTCGAGGCAGCTGAAGCCTCATGAGAGAAATTACCCCGTCCATGATTTGGAGTTGGCGGCGGTAATTTTTGCTTTGAAGTTGTGGAGGCACTACGTTTATGGTGCAAAGGTGGAGATCTTCACGGACCACAAGAGTCTGAAGTATCTCCTAGATCAGAAGGACCTAAATATGCGGCAGCGTAGGTGGGTCGAGTTCCTTGGGGACTACGAGGTGGCGATTCAGTACACGCCAGGGAAAGCCAATGTGGTGGCAGATGCTTTGAGTAGGAAATACTCGGGGCAAGGAAATTGGATTGAAGCTCACGATGAGCGGTTAAGGCAGGACTGGGAGTCCCTTGGTTTGGAATGTGTGGCAAGAGGCGAGTCTAGCGTGGCTCGACTAAATTAGATTGAGATGCAGAGTGACTTATGCGATCGTATTCGGGAAGCGACCCGTGTAGATGCGGAGTTCCAACCTTTCGTGGAGGAAGCTCTAAAGGGCGAGGGTAGCGCCTGGGAGATGGTTGATGGGATTTTGAGGAAGGGCGGAAGGATTTGTGTACCGCAGTTCGGCAAGCTCCGCGAGGAGTTGATGTTTGAGGCCCACTTCACTAAGTACTCCATTCACCCGGGTAGTACAAAGATGTACTTGGACTTGAAGAAGTCCTATTGGTGGCCTGGGATGAAGCGGGACGTAGCTTTGTGTGTGAGTCGGTGCCAAACATGTGTCTTGGTGAAGGCCGAGTGTCAGAAGCCGGGCGGGTTCTTGAAGCCTCTCCCAATCCCCGAATGGAAATTTGATGACATCTCCATGGATTTTGTGCATGGGTTGCCTAGATCGCAGCAGGGTAATGATGCCATTTGGGTGATTGTGGACCGTTTGACCAAAGTGGCACATTTCATCCCAAACCGGAAGGAGGACGGTGTGGAAAAGTTGGTGGAGTTGTACGTCCACAATATTGTACGACTCCATGGGATTCCGAAGAGTATAGTCAGCGACCGGGATGGACGTTTCACGTCTAAGGATTGGCGGTTGGTGCAGAAGAGCTTGGGCACAAAACTCAAGTTCAGTACGGCTTTTCTCCTCAGGTACCGTTTAGTTTTGTTTACCTTCCATGTTTTAAATTTCGGGATGAAATTCTTGTAGGGGGGGGGGAGAATTGTAACACCCCAAAACTTGGAAGGGGAATCGACGACGTCATTTTAGCCAAGTTTGGGTTTTAGAGCAGGCGACACGGGCGTGTCAAAGGCGTGACACGGGCGTGTCAGGGCATGGTCGACCGCGGAGCCGTGGTCGACGTTCTGATGGTCGACGTTCGTCGAGCTCAGGAACACGGCCTGGGACACGGGCGTGTCCCTGGCCGTGCCCTTCTCGGGCTGTTTGCAGGATTTATTCTGCTAGGCGTGACACGGGTCATGACACGGCCGTGTCGGGTCTGACACGGGCGTGTCGAAGGCCGTGTCTTTGGCCGTGTCCTTCTCTGACTGGAAAAATTGGTCGGTGGGGGGCGTGACACGGGTCTCGACACGTGCGTGTCAAAGGCGACACGGGCGTGTCGGAGGCCGTGTGCTGGTTTTCGAATCGGTCGAGACTGCGAATGGGTAACACGGACTGGCACACGGCCATATTGCAACCCGTGTTCGGCCCAGTTTTTGTAATTTTAGGCCGAATCGTGGCCGTCCGTTTCTTTGGTATGAGATCCAATGGCTGGGGGCTAGATCTGAGGGATTAAACTCGGGAATAGGGTTTGAAACCCTCACTTTTCTCCTATCTTTATCTCTCTTGATTCTAGAGAGAAGGGAGAGCAAGGAGGAGGAAGAAGGCCAAGATCCGGCCGCCGGCGAAGCTTCGGAGGTCCGTTTCGCAAGCGGAGTTCAGATCCGTGAAGGTGGGAGCGTTGCGGTGGTTTTCAACCGAGCAAATCTTCTCCATGTCTAGTAAGAGGGGACGGAAGGTAACGACACTTCTCCTCTCGGTTTTTAGGATTTAGGATGCATGAATAGCAACCCCTTCCTTTCGTATTTTGAGCACCGAATCTCTCACATGAGAGGGATTTGTGTAGCCTAGGTTCAAGAGGGACCTCCGGGTTTAGTATGTTCATCCCGGCATGCTTTGCATTAGAGATCCGCTCCGTTAGCGGATTAGGCATTGTGGGTGAAGCCGTAGTCGCGACCGTTAGTCCGACCCGGTGATGTTGCATAGCGAGATGTGAGGTTTCGGTAGAAATCTGTTGCGGCAATACGCCGTTGTGTGTATGCGTTTTCCCCCTTTAGTTGAGTGAGTACTCGTAGTCGGAACCAGACAAGGCTAGCTCCGCTTCTTGCGGTAGATGGTTTCCTTGGAGCACGGGAAAGATACGGTGCGAATGGTGATTGGGGTGGGGAAACCTTTGTTTGTGCTGTGCAAAGGCGCGGCTATGTCTCCGTGGTCGGCTGGCTATCCCGTGACGCGCAAGTCATGTGGGGAAAGTGTCCCGGCGAGACTAGCCCCTTGTGTGGGACTGACGAGAATGTCGAGCGGAGGGCAAGCCCGGGCAATGTGGCCATGAGCGTGTGGGGTCCAGCAAGGCTTCTTAGAATCGGTCGGTGTGAGACGAAACCCTGACGTGCGAAGTCAGAATGTGCGGGCAAGCCCGGGGTATATGACCCTTGTGCGGGTGGGGCCTATGCGAGGTTCCGTGTGACGGCGTGTGTGCCGTTAGGGACATGGTGGTTCCCTTGTGTTTGCGGCTTTAAGCCAATGGGGAAACGGAAGTACCCAGTGTTTGATGTTGTGCTAGATGCATACGAACTAGGGTGCCTTGGGTGAAACCCAGGTTGCATTCATGTTGCATAGTAGGCCCTTTCACTTTGTACAAAATATAGAGAACATGTATGCTGTATGAGACATCCAAGCCTGTTTTACCGCTTTATTATATATACTCTTTTGGTATACGAAGTGCTAACTTGCTGGTGGAGTGGTACCCCGGGGTCCGCTAGGGACGGCCGGGAGGAGATGTGTTTGTTACACAGTAGAGGTCAGCCTTTGCTGACCCACGTTACTTCAAATCCTTACAGGGCAAGGATCGCATGCAGGAGCTAGCGCGCCGGGCGAAAAGCCCTAAGCCTCATGAAGTGTTGCTGTGCTTGACTATTTTCTTTTCCTTGTTTTGCTGCTGTTGTTTGACTATGTCCGGCTTGCATGCCGAGGTATCCTAGGGGTGCTTGGCACTTTTTTAATTGGACTCATATTGTGTAAGGCCTTAAGGCCATTTGATACTCTTCCGTTAGTGGATAACTTCTGCCTGTTAGTGTTCATTTTTCCGCCGTATTTGTCTGGAGTTTTGAGATTGGGTAGTTTTATATCATCTTTTAATACTAAAGCTGTGGCGTCCGTATGATGTGGGGCCCCGGCCGGACCCATATATTATATGGTCTTTACAGGGGAGGTGTTACACAATGTGCCCCTAATATGCCAAACCAACCCTACCTAAGTCTTCCTAGACCTTAAGTGAGGTCAATGGGTCACCAAGGACCCATTGGGGACAACCCAAGAGCCTAAGTTGACCCAAGTCAACTCTAGCCCCAAAGTGGTCAAAGTGCCCTTACTAAGGGTTAAGTGACCTCCAAGGTGCCAAGTCAACCATACCCAACCCTACCTAGACTTATGGGAAGCCAATGGGTCACCAAGGACCCATTGGGGTCAACCCAAATGGTCAATTTGACCAAGGTCAACTCAATCCTTGAAATATGTCAAATTAGCCTAAATGGGCTAACCCAAGCTCAAGCCTTTTTCCATTTGGGCTAACCACCTTCTAATTAATTAATAGTATGAATTAGTGGGCTGCCAATAGGCTAGGGAGATGAACAATTTCGGCCTTGATGACTAGGAGAGAGAAAATTCCATTTTACCCTTTAATGGAGGAGAGAGAAAGTGGTTTAAAGGGGCCATTCATGGCCAAGGGAGACCAAGGGCCTCTCCATTTGATTCAAAGGGCTGAATATATTCTCCCTCATCAGTTTTGAGGAGTTTAATAACATAACCAGCCATAAAGTGGCTGAATTTAATTTCTCCCATAAGGAAGAGAGAGAAAGAGGGGAGAGAAAGCCATTAATGGCCATGAGAGAGCAAGAGTTACTCTCTAATTGATTCCAAAGCCTTGATTCATCTTCCCCTCATTATTTAGAGGAGACCAAGGGTTTTCATCAGCCTCTAGGTGGCTGAATACAAGGGATATGTCATGGCCGAATTTCACCTTCATGACCTTAAATGCTTTAGCCTTTCCCCTCCCCACTTGGTGATCTATAAAAGCCCCCTTAGAGCAAGATAAGAAGTTTACACTCTTGACCAAATAGATTAGAGTTGTTGTTCTTGCTGTAGGAGAAGTTCGGCAACGCCACCACCGCGCCATGGTAACCCGACGTTCATCTCGCCTCCAAATCACAAACAAGGTCCTCCTCTACTTCTTCTTTTATGAGTAGATCTTAGGATCTTAGAAAGGAAGTCCGTACTCAACGGAGCCGGACCTATCTCGCGTTTTCATGGAAAAATCATGAAAAAAATATATTTTCGGGTCCGCCGGAAACCGCCACCTCCGGCGGCCAAACCACCGCCGACCGATAGCCATCGTAGAAATATTTTTATAATATAAAAATTATGTATATAGTATATAAGGAGAAGATACAGTAAATGGGCGTATTTTGATGCTGCAAAACGAGGCACTTAGAGGCCGATTTAGGAAAAATGGCCAGTCACGAAAGTTGTATCCCTTCGAGTCTAGATTAATTTAAAATTAATTTCAACTCGTTTGGGTAAGTGATTTGACCGCAACACTCGTTTTAGTGGGAGCTATACGTAGAGTTGGGCAGAAACTAAAATTAATGCCCACTCTTCGTCCCTTGTCCAAATGACCTGAAATTTGGGCAGGGGTTACCCTTAGCCATACCTAGAGGTTGTCCAAAAATGGGAATTTTTGGAGATACTTTGCCTAAGGTTTTTGTTTTAATTTAATAAAGTTAGAGTAATTTATTTATGTGGTCAAATGACCTCTAAACCCTCCCAAATTTTGGTGAGCGGTCCATGACTATAAAACCTAGCTCTATACAAAATTCTAACTCATTTGAATGAGTTTTGAGTAGAAAATCACCTATCCTTAACTAAGCATTAATGAGGCATTTTTGAGTAAAAAGTGCAATAAGAGGTTGGAACGGTCAAATCACCTCAACAGAGGCTGATATTTTGACCACTGACTTAGAAGGGTTATTATAACCCACTTGAAGAAAAATGGTGTGGTTTAGGGTTGATTTACCCTAGGATCCAAACTCAAACCCTAAAGGGAGGGTTTTGAGGGTAGTGAAGGACATGGGTGCCCTCGTATTGCCTTAAAACTCAGTAGAGTCGACGTTAGCATATTATAAATCATCTGGATGGAATCTTGGAAGATTTGGAGATAGGTAGATACCTAAAAACCCTAACCTTGGTTTTAGTGTAAAATCTCAAATAAGTAAAATCTGTTAGTAAACATTATCTAAAAACTGTGAAACTCGGGTAGAGTGAGTTTTGGAATGGGTAGAACCTATACCAATTTTACTGGAATTTTATGATGTTCATTTCTAGCACTTCATTTGTAAAGTTTGTTATAGCCCTAATTGATGTTTTAATTATTTAGATCATTCTGTTCATTGAAACCCAATGAAATCTTGGAAGTAAATATTTTAGGTCAGAGTGGTTTCTCTTTAGTTTTTTTATAATTTTTAGTTGAGTAAATCTAGTACTTCATTCACAAATATTAAAAAGGGGTTTTATGGTTTAAAAATTAATTATGGATGATATTGCTGTTGAAAAATTATGAGACTTAGGAATTAAGAATTTCAGGCCATTATATGCTTATAGACATTTATTCATGATTTTTAGAATCTTAGTTATGACACTTTCTTTACAAGTCCATCTTATGGAGATTTTTGATAATTAATTTATTCAGAGATTAATACTTGCCGAAAAATTATGAAACTTGGCCAATGCTATTTTTATGGTTGTCTCTGCATAGTATAATTAATTTCATTTTTGGATGAATATTTTCTGTACTTGATTCATAAATAACGAAAGATAGAAAATCTTGCTAAAATAGTTTTAGTGCCCTTTTGATGATAGAAAAATTGTGATACATTGGATTTACCATATTGAGATAACATAATGTTTATAATAATTTTGTTGGACATCTTGCATGAGTACTTAGGGTAGTTCATGTTCAAACCGGTAGCCCTTGAAATTTTTGAGGAAATTAATTAAATGCCAGATAAATTAGGAAAAGTTATAATTTTCTGACTATAGGCTAATTATGTCATGATATACCTCCAGTAAATAAGTTAGGGCATTTGGATGAGTATTGGATCATTTCCTGTCTGGTTCGACATAAAGCATGGGATAGTCTGCAAATAGCAATTTGTGTTAACAATCATAGGATATGATGGGGTACAACGTTGGAGTTAGTTGATTTACCCTAGGATCCAAACTCAAACGCTAAAGGGAGGGTTTTGAGGGTTGTGAAGGACATGGGGGCAAATGCCCTCGTATTACCTTGAAACTCAGTAGAGTCGACGTTAGCATATTATAAATCATCTGGATGGAATTTTGGAGGATTTGGAGATCAGTAGATACCTAAAAAACCCTAACCTTGGTTTTAGAGTAAAATCTCAAATAAGTAAAATCTATCACTAAACATTATCTAAAAGCTGTGAAACTCAGGTAAAGTGAGTTGTGGAATGGGTAGAACCTATAGCAATTTTATTATAATTTTATGATGTTCATTTCTAGTACTTCATATATAAAGTTTGCTATAGCCCTATTTTATGTTTTAATTATTTAGATCTTTCTGTTCATTGAAATCTCATGAAATCTTGGAAGTAAATGTTTTAGGTCAGAATGGTTGCTCCTGAGTTTTTGAATAATTTTTAATTGAGTAAGTCTTGTACTTCATTCACAAATATTAAAAAGGGGTTTTATGGTTTAAAAATTAATTCTGGATGATATTGCTGTTGAAAAATAATGAGACTTAGGAAATGAGAATTTCAGGCCATTATATGCTTGTAGACATTTATTCATGATTTTTAGAATCTTAGTTACAGCACTTTCTTTACAAGTCCATCTTATGGAGATTTTTGATAATTAATTAATTCAGAGATTAATACTTGCCGAAAAATTATGAAACTTGACCAATGCTATTTTTAAGGTTGTATCTGCATAGTATAATTAATTTATAATTTTTGAATGGATATTCTCTGTACTTGATTCATAAATAACTAAAGATAGAAAATCTTGCTAAAATAGTTTTAGTGCCTTTTTGATGATAGAAAAATTGTGATATTTTGGATTTACCATATTGAGATAACATAATATTTAAAATAATTTTGTTGGACATCTTGCATGAGTACTTAGGGTAGTTCATGTTCAAACCGGTAGCCCTTGGAATTTTTGAGGAAATTAATTAAATGCTAGATAAATTAGGAAAAGCTATAATTTTCTAATTATAGACTAATTATGTCATGATATACCTCCAGTAAATAAGTTAGGGCATTTGGATGAGTATTGGATCATTTCCTATCTGGTTCGACATATAACATGGGATAGTCTGCAAATAGCAATTTGTGTTAACAGTCATAGGATATGATGGGGCACAGCGTTGGAGTTAGTTAATCTGCTGAATTGGTTGGATGTGAAAGTGTTCACCATATAAGGATGGGAAGGTTAGTGAGAAGTGGTGTTGGCTAGAGTTAAGAGGTGCTCGGGTTCGACGAAAGATCGTCTTTCCCGAAGAGAGGAAGGTTAAAAATCACACTAGGTTAGTATATCGTAATATGAGAAGGGAATGGGTAAAGGGAATCAACCAATAACAATAAGTGCCTTGCGAAAGGGAACGATGAGCTTCAGCTACCATCATAGTTCCTAGTGCCCTTTGAGATCCCTTCACGAGGTATACCGGGGGCAGTCCTGGGTGTACGTAAATTGTATTAACCAGCTGAAAAGAGTAACCTAGTAATTAGGGTCTCACATTTCACAAACACTGTTAGCACAAGAAGATTATTGGGAGCTTCGGCTCGATTAGTTAAGAGACAGACGTTATGGTCCGGGGAGTTTCGGCTTGATTGTTTGAGACGAACGTTTTAGTCCGGGGAGCTTCGGCTCGGTTTTTATTCCAAATACGTTAAATTTGCATGTGAATAAAAGGGAAAGAAAATTAAGGTGGTGGGTCTTCGGTATTGGAGGGTCGATGCACCGACGCCAATACGCTGACTCGGTAAGTGTGGTTAGCACTTCTCCAACAGAAGTCCGGTGCGCCAGTCGGCAAGAGTACGTAGGAGTCCGCTTCGTGCACCAAGCATTGAGGCGTACGATAGGCCTGACCGGTAGTGCTTTTCTGGTTTAGAGGTGGGCGAGGCCAAACCCACACTTCTGTCTGCCACTACGGAGGTATCCTGGGAGGTAACGACTCCGAAAGGGGGAACTAATGGTCTGTGTGCACATAGTCAGGTGTGTGTGTTGCACTTTCATGTTCCATCATACCCACTAGCATGTCATAACATAATCGATTCATTTAACCCATGACACCTAACATATAAGTGGAATGAGACGCTTATACATTAGGACTTACAAAACGACCCCTTGGTCTATAAGCTTGTGTGGGCAAGTTTATAAATTAAGGTCAATTCTTATATATATATATACTGCTGTTTGATAACCGACACCCCAACGTATAAATTGGTATGAGACTTTTTATACGATGGGAGCCTTTGCAGAAGACCCCTTGGCTTATGTGTTCTCATATAAGTGAAGGTTACTTTTCATATTTCGTCTTATTGCCATTATTTATTATAGAATTGCGAGATTAGTTCCGCTGCCACATGATTCTTTTGACTTAATCTCCACCTTCATGTCCTTCCCTTTCTTCCTCTCTGCTCGGTACTTAGGAGTCATGGGGGAAGGGGTAGGGGATGATAGGGCTTAGTCTTTATGACTAACGGTTTTTTAACCGCATCATTTTAGGGAATCGTGGAGCCCAGCACCGGGGAGCAGCCCCAGAGACCGGTGCGCATGGAGATGAGGCAGTCTAGCTCCGAAATTCATACAGCCGAGACCGTGAGTCTCGACCTTGAGTAGATGTTCTGTTTTTTGCTTCCGCATGAGTGATTTGTAGTGAGAACATGATGTACCGGGCATAAGCCCGTATTTTAGTACTCTGATATATTATTCTGTGGACACTCCCTTCGTGGAGACTTTTATTTCTATACATTTGATTCTTGTGGACTAGTTTTGAGTTCATTCTTACTCTTATACTTTATTCTACACTTCTGCGATCGATCGGCCGGCAGGATCGGCGTTTTGTAGTGACGACCTTCCCGTGTGTGAAGGTGTCACCGCAAAGTGGCGGTTATGGGTCTAAGACCCCAGTGGTTTTAAAAGAAAAAAAATGGGGTCTTACACAGGAAGCAAGCACCGGCGAGAGGTAAGCTTCACGATCATGGCAAGAAATTCTCTCCTTAGTGGAAGATGAAGGGCGGAGGTGGAACACCTTGAGTAGATGTTCTGTTTTTTTGCTTCCGCCCGCGCGTGAAGGAAATCACACGGGTAACCATAGAGAGCAAAATTTTTCGGCAAGTAGGTGAACCGTGCGTTTTACTCGCGCACAGGCACTTCTGCCCGTGCGTGAGCAAATCACATGCTTAACCATAGAGAAAAATAAAACAAGGAAGCTACAGGAAAACCGTGCGTTTCCTTCGCGCACGGTTCAGAGGAAACCGTATATTAAGATCGTCGAGCACAACTCGATGAAATTCATCGAGTTCCACTCGACAATCTTCCATCGAGTAAAACACACAATCTGGAAGAAAACGTGTGCTAAGGAAATGCATGACCGTGCATTTTCGACAAATCATAATTCTTGCCTTGGGGAAAACGCACCTCCTGCACAGCAAAAACCAAAACTGGTGCACCAGCTCCCATCACCAATACACAGCATAAAAACTAATAAATCCTCACGGGGAGTACCCTAGTACTTACCCCCGACTATAGAATGCGCAATTGCATACCCTTGGTCCAAAGCGGTGCACAAAGTGGTCCTTGACCAATCGAAGCAAATATAACCAATTTCGGGTAAAAATGCAGTGCACGAGTGAGAATACAGGCCCAGATGAGTCCGAAAAACTCTATATAAATTGGACTCATCACACAACCTGCCTTAAACATTTGCTTGTACTTAGCAAATCATCACTCCGTGGACTAGAAAATAGTTAGCTGGCTTAGTAATTTCCAAATAATGTATTGAGAGAAATCAAATACATCATGAGCATAGAAAATATAATAGACAAACTTTTTAATTATACTACGAAATTTATACTTTTTGACAGGTGTAAATAAATATTGTATCTACTCAAAATTAGAATTCTGGAGAGAGAAAGTAGGCTGGTCACTCAGGTGAGCATTGCAAAGACCGGGGCTCAGGATCACCTCCGAAGAAATCCATCAATGTCGGGGACCATACGCCTGCCCGTTCACACTCTCACCACGGTACTAGTTCGACTCAAGCGTGAATCTGTAGGACTTTAGGATAATCATGGGGCTTGGGTGTATACATAGGTAAGGATGCACAAGGATAAAAAAAACTATGGCTACGCACAACCCAAATGAGCTCATACAAAAATTATCCTCAAACCAACAAAAATTGTAGGTGCACCACACCACCAGACTTGAACTTGACTAAAAGTGTGTGTGCAACGCCTACCACCACAACAATAATGCAAATGGAATTTTCTTTTTCACTATCTTATTTCGTATCAAACAACATGTTTCTCGTTTTTTTCCCTTTTTTTACTTTTCTTTTCTTCTTCCAAAAATTTTTTTCGTTAAAAACCACATTCAGCACATATTATCATGAGAACTCCAACTCACAATCACATAGCAACACCATATCAACAACACCAAATGCAAGAAGTAACATACTAATAGATCGAGATAGGGGCGCGCTACTGGGAAAGGCTTTTAGGTATTTGTGATCGTGGAGTAGGGCTGAATCAACAGGAGGGATAGGCACAACATAGGCTAACAAGGATTAACGTTAAGATGGGGTACAAAGCTCAACCGGGCCAAAATGATGGCCTACATCACGCTCACACTTGACTAACCATGCACCAATGCTTCGAGAGTAGTTTGGGGCAAGTTCTTAGCCATCGAGAAAAATGATCCTTCCTCCCGACTCGAGCAAAACGAGTCTAGTGACGGCTACACACATCTCTACACTACTATTCGATTACTCCAGATTCAAAATTTTTGAGTAGTACAAATAATATTTACATTTGCAGAAAAAGTATAAATCCACGAGCATAAAGAAAAATTAAATCTATATTTCTACACAGACCATGAGTACTTGATTAGGAGCATTGCACGAGTTTCGCACTACTCTATCCTAAAATCCTAAGCCAGCACCGCTATTTTAAAGTTTACACAAAAGAAATGCATTTGACTCGAACCACGCGCGTGGTTAAGATCGCGCTCATGTGGGTGTAGGTGCACAATGCAGATAAGAATACATTAAACAGAAAATCAAAATGTGCTTTTGGTATGCAAATGAAAGTGAAGCATGTGCACAGGTAACCACATATCTTTCCCCCACCAGTCTTAATCTAAACAACCTAACACAAGATTTGTAATAAAATTAATGAAATAAAAGTTAGGGGAGAGGTTACTCCATGCTCAACAAATGAGCATACCAGAAGAGGTGAGAAAACATGAAGCCAAACCTGCAAAAATTTTACTCACTCCGCCGCGCAAGGGAAAGGCAACTTGCAAAAAAGCTCCAGCAAAATCTTATATATACAATATGCAAAACAATTTTCTTAAAACAGTAAAAATATCTAACTACACCTACTCCTAGATAAGTACTAGGGTTCTTGTCCTCCCAGCACGACTTGTTCGGTCAACGAAAAGTCCTAGCTGATGGGCCTATGAAATAAAAGGTGCACAAGTAACTGACAAAATATCTGTTGTAGTAGCGAGTACCGATACAGAGATAAAGGAGTTACCCCACTACCTAAATAATAATACCTGCCCAACATAGGTAGAGGAAATAAGAAATAAGAAGAGGAGCACCGACCCTTGCTCATCTCATCACCAGCTAAATCCTTGCCTAGCAAGGCGTCGTCCACCACAGGTCTGCAGGAGGCGATGATGACGATAGGGACTTCCACTGCGAAGGAGGTAGAAACTGTAACACCCCTATCCGTCTTATAGCATATAGCAGTAGGTCCGGCCGGGGCCCGACGCTATATACTATAGACAGACCGGTTGGTTACCTATTGAAACCAATCAACCAATCACAACGTCCTACACAGAGCACCTAGCAGAAGCAAATAATTAAGTTGCACTGATAAAAGAACCCAGCCAAGCATGAATGTCCACTACAATAAACTTATAGGAATGTATAATACAAAAATAATGGCCTTATGGCCTTACAAAAGTTTGCTCAATAAAAGTGTCTTCCAAACCTCGGCACGCAGGTCGTTCACACAAGAGTTCATAAGAAAAACACTCAAAATTAGGCCTTCGAGGGCCGGCACGGCAACTTGGGCTTTAGCCCGCTATTTACCGCTCGGCTCCGCAGCACCTACAAGAAACAATCCACCGCACGGTGGTAAACAAAAGCAACGGTCAGCTATGCTGACCAAATTATAACGACCCCGCCCCCAACACGGGGCGGCGATGCTCTTTCCCTGCACATTATTAGCATAACAAAGCAGTAAAGTGTAAACACACTTCATCACAAGCGTAGGCATGCACAGCCACACACCCCGTGCACTCAGGGCACATTCACGGAGAACAGGCCAACGTCACGTCATTTAAGCCATAGACGTTCCCGTCTCACCACCATCCAATGGACGACCAACCTTATGAGCATTTTTTCTTCCTGGCATCGGTCACGTCAATTTAAGCCATAGACCGCCGAAGACCCTCATTTATGCAGACAGTTCCACCGAACGATATAGATCAGGTACGGTTTTACCTGACCCGTACTCATACCACAACGACAATTTAAGCCATATGTATAGGTCAAGACTCCCTGAGTCCCGTTTCCCTCACACAATTCACATAACCCGATTATGTTCAAGTTGGCTCCCCGACCACCATGTTGGCAACATCCCGCATTTGCCCAGTTTTCGGGGTGCACCTTGGAGTTAGTCCCCAAGGCTCCCTGTTGCAATCTACCTCATAGAAAACCCGAAAAACAACCATTCACACGAAGTCTTCTCTGGTTACTATGCAATGCAACATCACCGATCAAGACTAACTTGTCCGGATAGGCTTCACACATCATGCCTATGTTCGTTCTCGCATACGGACTCTACAAAAGGGGGACTTTACATATCTACCCCAAGGAACGCCTCAACTCATCGCACACTTACGTGAGAGGGCTTCTTATGCAAAGGAAAAGAGGAATTCACATGTCTTTGGATGAGAATCGTTACCCTAGCATTATTCCTTGGCGCCATGGAAATTTATGCGGATGGAAAGCACCGCAATCTCCTTGCCTCCGCGGATCCGATGTTGGCTCGCGATTTGGTGCTCCGAGCACCGCCAGTGACCGGATCTAGCTCTCCCTTCTCTCTAGCTTTTAGAGAGAGAAACCCCAAATGGAATGAGTGTTTTCAAAGCCCTATTCCCGTTTTTAACTCATCAGGAACAACCCCCCATCGTAGGATCCAAAACCAAGGAAACGGACGGCCACGATTCAGTACAAAATTAGAAATCCTGGGCCGAACACGGGTTGCAATACAGCCGTGTGCATGGCCTTGTCACTCATTCGCCTTCACCAGGAATTCCCGACCAGAACACGGCTTGTGACACGGCCACCGACACACCCATATCACATGTGACACGCCCGTGTCACGGCCCGTGTGTAAAATCCATGATTCTCCCGAGAAGGACACGGCCATGTGACATGCCCGTGCCACATGCCATGTGCTAGACACGCCCTGGGACATGCCCGTGTACCAGGCCGTGTAATCTCCTTAGCACAAAACCACCGACTGCCTGAGCAGGACACGCCCTGGGACACGCCCGTGTCCCAGGCCGTGTGACAACACCCGACGATCGCTGATCGCCAAAACATCGACCACGCGACCCGTGGCCGAACACGCCCGTGACACGCCTTGGGACACACCCGTGTCTAAGGCCGTCTCACCTTCTCCAAGTCCTAGACTTGGCTTAAAACGTCACTCGTCCCTCTTTTGAGTTTCGGGGTGTTACAACTCTCTCTCTCTTAAAAGAATTTTGTTCACGAAATTACCAAAGGAAAGATAAGCAAAAACCAAAAGCATTACCTTAGAGAAATAACTCTGGGTATTCCTCCAGCATGGTCTGCTCCCATTCCCAAGAGAGCTCCTCCTGACCGCAATTGTCCCACCGGACCTTGACCATCCGGTTCTCCTTATTACGGAGTCGCTTGACCTCAAAGTCTTCAATACGAACTGGCTTGAACTTAGTCGTCAACCCTTCGTCCACTGACACTTGATCCACTGCGATCACCTGCGAAGGCTCTTGCACCGCCTTCCGCAACACTGAGATGTGGCATACATCGTGTAGTCCACTCAACTCCACCGATAGCCTCAAACGATAAGCCGCTTCGCTGACCCGCTCCAGAATATCAAAGATTATAAGGTATCTGGGGCTCAACTTCTTCAAGCGTCGCACCCGCGAAACACCCTTGAACGGCTTTATCTTCAAGTATACCCAATCGCCGACTGCGAACTCTACGTTCCGGTGCTTGGCATTGTAGTACTTAGCTTGCTTGTCCTGAGCGATCAGCAAACGCTCTCGAATGATCCGCACCAAAGAAGTAGCACTCTCCACCTCCTGTTTCTTGTACAACCTTGCCTCACCCGTTTCTAGCCACGATAATGGCGTGCGACACTTCCTACCATACAGGGCCTCGATGGGCGCCATTTGAATACTCGCCTGGTAGCTGTTGTTGTATGCAAACTTCACCAAATACAGGTGGTCTTCCCAATGCTTCTCGAAGTCTAGAACGCACATGCAGAGCATGTCTTCCATAATTCTGTTGACCCTCTCGGTCTGCCCATCCGTCTGCCGATGGAAGGCTGTGCTGAACTTCAATTTAGTCCCCAACATCTGTTGCACCAACCTCCAATCATTGGACGTAAAATGCCCATCGCGATCACTCACGATGCTGCGGGGCACACTGTGTAGTCTGATTATATTATCCACATATAGTTTCGCCAGTCTCTCCACTGAATCATTTTTCCTATGCGGAATAAAGTGCGACACCTTAGTTAACCGGTCAATGATCACCCAGATGGAGTCGTTCCCTTTCTGCGATCTTGGCAAGCCATGCACAAAATCCATCGATATGTCGTCGAACTTCCATTCCGGAATATGCAAGGATTTCAAGAATCCTCTAGGCTTTTTGCACTCCACCTTTACCAAGGCACAGGTTTGACACTTAGCCAAAAACAGTGCCACATCCTTCTTGATCCCTGGCCACAAAAACAGCTTCTTTAGATCCCGGTACATTTTCATGCTCCCTGGGTGGATTGAGTACTTTGTATTATGAGCCTCGTACATCAACTCCGCCCGTAGATTTCCCCTGCTTGGGACGCACAAACAATGGTCCTTCCTTAACAGCCCATCCTAACCGAAAACTGGGAATTTTACCCATCCAACGCTGCATCCATAAGCTCCTTCATTCTACCATCCAACTCCAATGCCTGCCGAACGCGATTAGCCAGGTCATACTGAACTTCCGTCCAGTTCAACAATGCTTTAGCGCTAGTCTGCTTGTCCACACAACAGATCTCCAACGCCTCCAACTTCTGAACTAGCCTCTCATAATGAACCGACAACCAGTTGGCTTGGGCGGGAGCCCTGCGACTCAACGCATCCGCAAATGCGTTGCCCTTCCTCGGTACATAATGAATCTTGAACGTGTAGTCCCCCAGGAACTCCATCCATCTCCGCTGCCTCATGTTCAGATCCTTCTGATCTAACAGGTACTTCAGGATCTTGTGGTCGGTATAAATATCGACCTTTACGCCGTACAAATAATGTATCCATAGCTTAAGCGCAAAAATCACGGCCGACAACTCCAAGTCGTGGACCGGATAATTCCTTTCGTGAACCTTCAGCTGACGCAATCCATATGCAATAACATTTCCATGCTGTAGCAGCACGCAGCCCAAACCACTACTTGAGACATCACTATAAATCTCGAAGCCCTCGGTCCTACTCGGCGAACTTAGCACTGGCGCCATGGTCAACCATCCCTTCAGCTCCTCAAATGCTTGCACGCACTCCTGCGTCCACAAGAACTTCTAATCCTTCCTTGTCAACTTTGTGAGAGGTAACACTATCCGCGAGAAGTTCTCTACAAAGCGCCTGTAATAGCCGGAAAGCCCAAGAAAACTACGGACTTCCGCTACCGAAGACAATACAGGCCACTCCCGTATCACAACAATCTTCGCCAGATCCACCGCTATACCTTCCCCACTGACAATATGACCAAGGAATGCTACTGAGGGTAGCCAAAACTTGTATTTGTAGAATTTTGCATAGAGTTCATTCCTCCTTAGCATCTCCAAAACCAGATGCAGATGCTTGAAGTGATCTTCCTCACACTGCGAGTACACCAATATGTCGTCAATGAAGACGATCACAAAACGGTCTAGGTACTCTCGGAACATCCTGTTCATCAAATCCATAAACACCGATGGCGCATTCGTCAGTCCAAACGGCATGACCGTGAACTCGAAGTGCCCATACCTTGTGCTGAATGCCGTCTTCGGGATATCACACTCCCTTATCCTCAGCTGATAATACCCAAACTTCAGATCAAACTTCGAATATACCGACGATCTGACTAACTGATCGAAAAGATCATCAATCCTTGGGATCGGGTATTTATTCTTCTTCGTTAGCTTGTTCAACTCCCTATAGTCAATACACAACCACAAACTCCCATCCTTATTCTTAACAAAGAGGACCGGTGCGCTCCAAGGAGACGAGCTTGGACGCACATACCCTTGCTCCATCAACTCCTCTAGTTGAACCTTCAACTCCTCCATCTCCTTAGGCGCCAACCTATAAGGAGAACGTGACACAGGTTTGTCACCTGGCACTAGCTCGATGGTGAAATCAATCTCTTCTGTGGCGGGGCTCCGAGAAGATCGCCCGGGAACACGCCGGGGTACTCACATACCACTAGGATATCATCCAAAGTTGCCTTAGGCTTTACAGCCTCCACTAACGTGAAGAACAGCTCTGCTCCAGCACGAACCGCCTTCACAACCTGAAGAGCATACATCAACGTCTTGCTCGACCCCTTCAATCCCGCAAACGTCGTCTCCTGCCCAACACCCAGCTTGACCTCCTTACAGTTGCAATCGATACAAGCCTTCTGCTCCGAAAGCCAATCCATACCAAAGATAACGTCGAACTCTACTAGCGGCAGCAACGACGATAGCAAGTTGAACTCTTGGCTTCTAATATGAACCTTTACAGCGCATACTCTGTCCGCACGCATCGAACACCCATTCGGTAGCAACACATCCAACTTATCCTTCGCCATCGAAGAAGGGGCTCTGATGCGCGATATAAAACTGTCGGACAAAAAGGAGTGTGAAGCTCCCGTATCGAATAGTGCTCGTGCCAGACTATTGCCAATCAGAACAAAGCCTATACAAATAGTATAAAGTTAACAAGCACTGGGTAACAGTATTTAAAGCTAACTTGCTATAAATTAAACCGTACCTGTCACCACGTCGGCCTGTTTGATGGCCTCCTATTGGCCCAAGTTATAGACTCTCGGTTGAGTCAGAGCATAGTGGGACGCGGTTGACTCCACCGCCTTGCCCTTCTCTTCATAAGTGGCTCCTTGCTTTCTCTCAGACTTCAGACGTCCGCTACAACAATCGTGGGCAAAATGCCATGTATTTCCACAAGTATAACAAGCGCCCGGGGTTCGGTTGGTAGCTGCCCCCGAAGCACCTGAAGAAGGGGCTGGACCTGACATCTTAGCCTTCTTGTAGAACCTGCGATATCCATACTTCGAAGTAGTCGGCACTTTAAACTCCGATTTCTTACCACCAGATTCCTTCTTTGCTAGAACATTCTTCATGTCCTTTTCCAAGGACCGGACTGAGTTGACCAAGGTCATGAAACCCTGCGCCATAGGCCCCGAAAGTAACAACCTCAAATCATATCTTAACCCTTCATAGAAACGGTTCGTATTGCGCTCCTCATCGGCAAAGGTAGCGCTTGCGTATCGTCCCAAACGAATGAACTCGTGGAGGTACTCGTCCACAGTGCTGTCTCCTTGCACCAACTTTTGAAACTCATTTTACAACGCGATCCTCTGAGTTAAAGGGAGGTATCGAGCCATAAACAAACTCGAAAATTCCTCCATAGAGACATCAGCCAACTGCCTTCCCCTCAGGTGGTGTAGCTCCAACCCTTCCCACCATAACCTCGCGTCCCCATCCAGCAAGAACGTCGCAATCGTGGTCTTCTACCACTCTTCAGTTTCCATTGCTGTCAGCACTCTATTGACTCTCGATAGCCAATCCTCTGTCTGAGTCAGGGTTCCCGTTCCCGAGAACACTGGCAGATGGAAACCCATCACATGCTTACGTTGTTTCTCAGTTGCTCTCTGAGGCAACTCCGGCTCCACCATCACCTGTTCCACCCTCCTAGGCTCTGCCGCTTTGAGCGGTACTTGCTCCACAGCAGGAGCAGGCTGCTTCACCTTCCTCGCAGGCTGCACATTGATCATTGCAAGTACATCTTCTGCCACCAATCTAATGGTCTCGGCTGAAGGAGGTGTTACAGGCGTATCATTTGGTGCGCTGCTTGCCTCAGAACCTGGCCGTTCCGACGGTCCAGCACCACTCCTGGTCACCTATAATCGTGCAAAATACCGATAAGCGGCCAAACAATATTTCAAACAGCAATTATAAGAACACGTAAGTTCCTCAAACATGTGTATTTTCATTCCTAAGTGGATATTCATGGGTTCTTTTCATGTTATAACGATGACGCACAGACATGTGCTCACCACCCCTTAAAGTGAATTCACCCACGAATTCATTTAAGCTTGACCGAAACCGGTAGTCTGATACCAAATTGTAACACCCCTATCGTCGTATAGCATATAACAGTAGGTCTGGCCGGTGCCCGACGCCATATACTATGGACAGATCAGTTGGTTACTTATTGAAACCAATCAACCAATCACAACGTCCTACACAGAGCACCTAGCGGAAGCAAATTATTAAGTTGCACTGATAAGAGAACCCAACCAAGCATGAATGTCCACTACAATAAACCCATAGGAATGTATAATACACAAATAATGGCCTTACAAAAGTTTGCTCAATAAAAGTGTCTTCCAAACCTCGACACGCAGGCTGGTCACACAAGAGATCATAAGAAAAACACTCAAAATTAGGCCTTCGAGGGCTGGCACAGCAACTTGGGCTTTAGCCCGCTATTTACCACTTGGCCCTGCAGCACCTGCAAGCAACAATCCACCGCACGGTGGTAAACAAAAGCAACGGTCAGCTATGCTGACCAAATTATAACGACCCCGCTCCCAACACGGGGCGACGATGCTCTTTCCCTGCACATTATTAGCACAACAAAGAAGTATAGTGTAAACACACTTCATCACAAGCGTAGGCACGCACGACCACACACCCAATGCACTCAGGGCACATTCACGGCGAACCGACCAACGTCACGTAAATTTAAGCCATAGACGTTCCCGTCTCACCACCATCCCATGGACGGCCAACCTTATGAGCATTTTGTATTCCTGGTATCGGTCACGTCAATTTAAGCCATAAACCGCCGAAGACCCTCATCTATGCCAACGGTTCCACCGAACGACATAGATCAGGTACGGTTCCGCCTGACCCGTGCTCATACCGCAACGTCAATTTAAGCCATATGCGCAGGTCAAGACTCCCTGAGTCCCGTTTCCATCACACAATTCACATAACCCGGTTATGTTCAAGTTGGCTCCCCGGCCACCATGTTGGTAACATCCCGCATTTGCCCAGTTTTCTGGGTGCACCTTGGAGTTAGTCCCCAAGGCTCCCTGTTGTAATCTACCTCGTAGAAAACCCGAAAAACAACCATTCACACGGAGTCTTCTCCGGTTATTATGCAATGCAACATCATCGATCCAGACCAACTTGTCCAGATAGGCTTCACACATCATGCCTATGTCCATTCTCGCATACGGACTCTATACAAGGGGGACTTTACATATCTACCCAAAGGAATGCCTCAACTCATCGCACACTCGCGTGAGAGGGATTCCTATGCAAAGGAAAAGAGGACTTCATGTAACGTCCCAATTCGCGCTAGGCCCCTTGATTGCGTATTTGAGTCAAGGGGGCTGTGGTGAGCCCAATGGGGGATGTGGGTGAACAGGTGCGGACGTGCGGGAAATGAGGAAAACAAGGCAAAACAGCATTTTTGGCTGACACGGGTATGGACACGGCCGTGTCCATACCCGTGTGCCTCATAAAAATAGGCTTACCAGTCAGAGAGGTACACGGGCATTGGGACACGGGCGTGTCCCTAGCCGTGTGCCAAGGACACGGGTCGGGACACGGCCGTGTCTCTACCCGTGTGCCGCAACCCTGACCCGGCAGAAAGTGGTTCTGGGAGGAACACGGCCTTAGACACGGCATGCCACACGGCCGTGTCACCTGAACACGGGTAGGAACACGGCCGTGTGCCTACCCGTGTCTGCGATGTATAAAAGGAAAAAGTTGGGAAACCCTAGCATTTCATCTCCTTTCTTCTGCCCCGAAATTCCTGAGAGGGTTCTTGGCTGGAGGAGGAGGAAGAGCTTGCCGGAGCCATCCTTGGAGGAATCAAAACGCCGCCACCGTCAAGGGAAAAACAATGCCGCCGCGAAGGAGTGCGAGGCTCATGGCCGGCCATGGTGGTACCGCTGGACTTGAGGTGAGCTTCCTCCCCTCTCCCTTGGTGCTAGATCTATAGTTATTATAGGAGAGACATCGACTCCATAGAGTCTTGATGGTGAGGAGGAGAGTTCTTAGGATGAGCCATGCCTAGGTTTTAGGCTTAGTCTCCCTCAACCTTCTCATCCTTCAAAGTGGAGATGAGAGGGGTTTTCGTTGGGGGTTTGGCTTTGAAAGGAGAAATAAGGTTGGGTGTGATTTCTGGAGAAGTTTATGCGAGGTCGTTGCAAGGAAGAAGATGAACGGATGCCGTTCATCTCGCCTTAAGATGCGTGCAGAAATCTGATTTCTGCACGCGGCGACCTTCGTGGCCAATTTCGGAGGTGTTCTGGCCAAATCTGGGTGATCGACTCAACACGAAAGTCGTAGCCCTTGAAATTACCTTTCCAACGAGGGGTTGCTCGTTTCCATGCGATACCTGTAGCCACGGGAAAGCTGGTTCGAGTCCGCTGCGTTCGGGAAAATTCCTGTACAGGAAACTGTTTCCTGTACGTATTCGAGTTGAATTTCTGGTATGTTGCGACCAGATCTGGGCGATCGACTCAACACGAAAGTCGTAGCCCTCGCGAATACCTTTCCAACGAGGGGTTGTGCATTGTGATCGGATTCCTGTAGCTCCGGGAATCCCAGTTTTAGTATTGGACTATCCTATGTTAATGCACTTGTTAAATTTATAATGTTAGCACTCTTGCAATGATTGTGATTTGCTCACGTGATATCTTGCTCCCATATATCTATAATGTCGTTGTTACTATAATTTAGTATGGTTACTCATTTGGTTGTGTAATAAGGGATAACCATGCAATGGTAGAGAAATGGATTGGATGGGAAGGCTAGATATTAGGAGTTGATATTGGTAAAGGATATATTTATACAAATTGGCGTTGAACATATCTAATGTACGTAGTGTTGAGGTGAAATCATTGAATAGGTGGGCGTGAACATGATGAACACTATGTGAAGAGTATTTTGTAACTGTAATCCGAGCCCAAGGGGTTTATTAACAACCGATGCTTAGAGTTGAAGTCTCCCTACGGGTAGCGTCGAGTGAGTTGTTTTGGGGCATGTGATGTGCGACGATTCATCGTGTCGCGGTGTTGAGATAATGATTGTGGCAGGTCTACGGGTTCGCCAGTCGTCACACCGATGGGAGCCAATGAGTAGACCTTGGGCGGTAGGGTTAGATACTTGGTGTCCATAACCCGAGATCTCCTCCCTGCCATGAGAACGGTTGGGCTTGCACCTCGTGCGTTTCCGAGGTTCCATCCGGTTCGAAATCAAGGCCAGGTTGGGCTGTGATCTTGGTGCACATTTACCCAAGACCCCTTCTGAGCCGTAGTACGCATGTGAGCTCCGCTGTTGTGTTCTTAGCGTTGAGGCGTACGGGGGCCTAGGATAGGTAGTGTGATACCACCTAGTAGTGGAGACGCCCGCTCCACTGTCGCCGTCTGGCCACGACGGACGACGCCTGAGAGGTTAGCTACCTGCTCGAAAAGTGGGAACTTCTAGTCTGTGTCGACATAGCAAGTTGCATGTGCGTGCGCATGAGTCGGTCATAACATAACATTCATAACATGTCATTCATTGCATACACAAGATCCTCATCGTATAAGTTTGTATGGGCATTCTTATACGATGAGTTACTTTACTGTTAAGCCGATCCTTAACTTATAAGTTTGTATGGGCACTCTTATAAGTTAAGTTGCTATTCTGATTAATTATACCTGCTGTCATTTTTATGGATATTTGTAGAACTGCTAGTTGTGTAGCGTAGTTTATACTTCACCATATTTACTGTCACTTGCTTGTTTACTTGCTTATGTATTTATATTGTACCTGTATTCCTTTCTCCGCCCGGTGCCGAGGAGTTGCCGGGGGAGCGGATGTGAAGCCACTTAGTCTTATGACTAACGGTTGCTACGTCTTCCTTTTTAGGAGGAAACCCCGCAGGTAGAGCGGCAACGGACTATGCAGCAGGACAGCCAGGCCCGGATGATAGGACCTGAGGTGGTGGTGCCATCGGCACCGTCAGTGACAGTAGTGAGTGTTTTCATGTAGCCGTTTGGCAAAACATTTCTAGACTCTTGTTTCTTTTGTGCAAGCCTGTTGTGCTTGTTATCTTCCGCTATTTTTGGACTTTAACTTAGCTGTGAACTGAACTGCTTTTAGCTTTACTTTTCTGTTATGGTTGGGTTGGCATAATTGTTGTGATATGGATTGTAGCCGGCGGAATAGGCGTCTTGTGGTAAAGGCTAACCCGTGTGTTTGTGCAAGCCTGGAGTTTCGGGGTGTTACAGAAACCTTCTCGCACCGGCAGATGCACTCTACATCGACATGAGGACAAGGCTCATCGTCATCCCAATGCACCCGTGGAGACTCAGCATGCACATGCTCAAATAATGAAGGGGGGTCAAGTAATTAATGAGAGGAAAAACTAAAACACGCAGAATATGGGAGAGTGATCCCAGTATCACTCTCAGCAGGATCCGAGCACAGATCATCGTCAGTATCATATGAGTCGTATCGGGGGGAATCCGAGAACTTGAGGTCCGCGTAGGTAAGAGTGACCGCCTTGTACAATAAGGTGGTGCAAATCTCCGCATCAGAAAGGGGATATTCCTCATCCCACCAGGGTGCGTCATCGCGATCCGAAGATCCACATTCTCCATCAGAGATAGTAGAGTCCTCATCCCACTTCGGCGCAACCTCAGACACCGAATCGCCATCAAATACGGCTTCATCAGCCGACTCACATAAAAATGGAGTAGCACCATCAGGAAAAATTGCGGAAGGACAAAACTGCTCTTGAAACTAGGCATTGAATGAGCCGGCCCAATCACCAAATCGTCCGCTGACACCTCCCCGTCGACGGGAACAATCTCATCGTCCCATACATGAGAGCCCATGAGTTCCTGATCCTCTTTTTGCTTGCTAATACCAGAGTGATATTCATCACTCAAGGGAGGCTTTTAAAAAGGAAGCGAGGGACCCGTGAAAGATCTATATGAGGCGAGAGATTCTTCGGTAATCTCAAAGGGAAAAGAACGAGCAAGATGTGCGATGTCAGTGTATGGGCCAGGCAACACCCTAGTATGTCTGTCCATAGTAGTCCTCCGTAAACGGGGGTTGCTGCGCGCACGCCTGTAGAGGGAGAAGGCTTGCACAAATGAGGGCAATACTTCACCATGTGGCCTATACCTTGTCATAGAAAACACCTAATACAATGCTCGGCATTTAAAACAGCCAAGGCGTCAATGTATCAGTGCAAAGTGTCATAGAGATGACACTCAGCTATAGAATACATTGCGAACAAAAAATATTTGCAACAAGGGTGATACACAACTGAGAATAAATAAAAAATAACACGGATCTTCTTGCTAAGACAAAAAATCAGAAAAAGGACACAAAGAAATAAACAAAAGATAAAGTAAGCAACAAAAATAATAAAAAGAAAATAACAATCCCAAGACTCCTTTCAGAAAACTCACACAACAGTGTTCCCCGGTAAAGGCGCCAAAAACTTGATGCGCTTACGACAAGTGTACCGCTCACACAAGTAATATAAAATGGGTAGGCTTTCCCAAGTATCAAATCTCTCAAGGAACACCGAAAGGTGGAGTTGTCTTTCAAGGAGGACTTGAGATTGAAGTCCTTAGAGGCTTGGTTTTAGTTGCAATAAAATAAAAGCTAATTAAATCTACTCCTATGCAGGCCGCTATGCACTTCTTCGCTCGGTGGAATGGAGGAGTAGGAAAGTGTAGGGGATGAAAAGAACAGCAGATTGAGGGTCGCAAACACCTCTTCGCAACGCGCGCCTCTAGCAATCGCTAGAGTGACAATACTAACAGTGGCAGCGGGTGGAAACACATGCGCTACTCAAGAACCTGAAGTAGTAAAACGAAATAGGATCACATAGATATAAAACAAATAACGTTCACTACTAAAGTACAACAACATCTACATATGAAGATTTAGCTACACATATACAACAACAAAGCAAGAACAAGTAAATAAATCAACCGAATCCGAAGGCTCGTCGAGGAGTCGCGGAAGGAATCGCCGGGTTATCAGTCCGCGTCCAAGCTCAGTCCTCAACTACGTCCGGGGTAAAGAAGGCTGTCACTACCCTCCAATTAACCCGTCTTCTTCGTGTCACGAAATGGAAGAAGGTTGCAACCTTCCCTTTGTTGGTTGTCTATGGCGCCCAAACTTGTAGTGGAGCTAAGAGATGAAGGAGAAGGCCAAGAGCAAGCACCAGCGAGAGGTAAGCTTCACGATCATGGCCTAAACTTCTCTCCTTAGTGGAAGATGAAGGGCAGAGGTGGAACAGCGGAGTTTTGCCCTAAAACCGAGAAGGTATGGCTGAAAATGTTCTCCTCCCTTTAAATGGATGAAAATCTGCGCTTTAAATATAAACAGGTTAGAAAAATTGTCACACATGGTTAGGCGCACGACCATGCGTTAACCGTCCATTATTTAATTACAGAATAGGCTTGCGAAGGAAGAAGAAGCGTTGACCCGTGCGTTAGCTCACGCACGGACGCTTGGGGAAAACGCACCACCTGCACAGCAAAAACCAAAACTGGAGCACCAGCTCCAAACACCAATACACAGCATAAAAACTAACAAATCCTCACGGAGAGTACCCCAGTACTTACCCCCAACTACAGAATGCGCAATTGCACACCCTTGAGCCAAAGCGGTGCACAAAGTGGTCCTTGACCGATTGAAGCAAATATAACCGATTTCGGGTGAAAATGCAGTGTACGAGTGAGAATACAGGCCCAGATGAGTCCGAAAAACCCTATATAAATCAGACTCATCACTACAAAAATTTCATTTTGGAAGGAGTATGTCTGTAACCCTTACTCGATTTTGCTTGAGAAACTTTGTGAGAGTGTTGAGAAGCTTAGGATGAGAATAAAATGGAATAAGAAGGGTTGAGAAAGGGTGAAAAAGCTAAATTTTAAATTCCTGCATTTTGTTATAACAATCTTATTACATATGTAACAAGATTTAATTTTCTGACTGCTTTTTCTTGCGTTGCGCAGATGGCGGTTCAGCGCCGATTCAACTGAACCCGCGTACAAGTTTAATTCCTAGATGTTGCTGCAACAAACCCGTTACATATGTAGCAGGATTTATTTTATTAACTTCTTCTTATTGTAATCGCGCAGATGGCAGTTCAGCGCCGGTTTAACTGAACCGACGTGCAGGTTTCTCCTAAGCTGGCGGTTCAAGCTCAGTTAACTAATTAATCCCGCTTAACCCTAACCTAAGCTGGGTTTAATTTAATAACTAAATCCTCTCTAATTATAAGGAGTTTTCTTTACCCCCTTACCCATATTGCGATCCGTCGGCTAGGTCAAGTGAGGAAGAGCGAAAGAAGAGATCGCGGGTGGCCACATGGTGAAGGGTGGTAAAGGGGAGATCACGCGGCAAAGGGATGCGACATTGGCACTTAAGATCACACTCAGCGTTAGTGGCGGCGACAAGAAATATCTGGAGCCCGTGCGCAGTGTTGGTGGCGGCGATCGGCAGCATCTGCAACATTGGATCTTGAGGTTGAGTGTGGCATTCGTGGAGGCAACATCGACTGTGTGCTAGACGAAATAGAGCATAGGGAGGCACCACACACGATTGCCCTACCCGAAGTGCCATAGCGGCTTGCAGTTTTCTGCACTCACAATTTTGGGAAGATTTCTGAGGTATGACCCCCCTACTCTTGCACTCATGATGAAGAAAAGCATGGTAGAAAATTTATTTCTCTATTTGCTTGTGTCTGTTGTTGTGTAGATGTTTAGCTAGCATTATGTCATCTAATAGGGGCAATAAGAAGAGGAAAGGAAAGGAAGTTTACAGAAATTCAGAAAAGTTTGTTGGAGAGGGCGCGCAGATGTGCTTTGAGCAGGTGAAGTCCATCCCTTTCATAGAGGAGAGGTTATTCATGATGGAAAAATTAATGTGGAGTCTTGTTTACGCTGAACAAATTAAGGCGCTCCAGTGGGAGTCATTTTGTCACCCACGTACTGAGATTCTGTCGGCTTGGGTGTACGAATTTTACCCAAATTCCAGGAACATTGATTATGAGACGGTGATAGTTCGGGGAAGGGAAGTTAATTTTTCTGCGGCACGGATTAGTGATATGTCTAATCTGGACGATCAAGATTACGATGATTCTACGAAGATTTTGAACAAAGTCACTCTTGATGACATGTTGAAAGTTGTGTGTGCTATGCAGGCGCCCGAATGGATGAGTAAGAAGCCTACAATTATGAAACATCATGCTTGACTCGGCATGCCAAAGCGTGGATCTTGTTTGTCAACGCAGGCATAATGCTTACCAAACACCCAAATAGTGTGGCATTGGATAAGTTAGTGTTGATCCAAGGAATCATCACAGGGATGCACTTTAATGTTGGAAAAATAATAACTTTGCAGCTGCGGTAGAAGATTTGTGAGGAGAAACCTCGACAGTTATGGTTTCCATCACTAATCACAGAGCTTTGTAGGGATACAGGGGTGCCCAAGGAGGCGAATGACATGATTACACAAGTCAAGCAACATATTAACAAAACGGTCATCGAAGTAAATATCAAGGTCGCTATAGGAGATAGGGAAGGAAAAAGTAGTTTTGGGCAAGGAGATGCTCAGACCTCACAGACACCAGCTGCGAACCCTATACACATTAATATTCTAGCGACCGATCATGGCACAGACCCCGATCTTTTGATGGAGCATATTGAGTACATCAAAGCCTGTCAGTGGTGTCAGCATTTGTATGCAAAAGAATAGTTTGAAGATATTCGTGCCAACATGTGGAAGATCATGGAAAAGGCGAAGATTCCAATGTCGGAGCCGAAATTTAGTATGTTGGGCCAATTTGACGATGCTTGCTACCTTCTGACATCAGACCAGACTAGAGTTGATCCAGCGAAGGTTGTATACGATGACGAGGTTGCAGAAGATGATGAGGATGCAGAAGATGATGGGGACGAAGAAGAGTCAGATGATGAGGACGAAGCTGACAGAACTCCCTAGTGGCTGAATATCACCTTCAGTTATTTGTTTGTTTAGTCATCTACTTCGAACTACTAGGATGCTTGCTACATTATGTTTTATGGTGGCCTATACTATTCACTGACCTATATTTCATATTTCTATATAATCTTTGATTAGCTTTAAGCTTTGGAATGCTTTAAATGCTCTATGCTCTGGAATGATACGTATTTATTGATGATCATTACTTGCATGTTATATTTGGTGTTGTAATTTTTTTTACAATTGGAGCTAACTTTTTTAGAAATATGAAGACATTATTATTGTTCGAAGGAATGATTTATTTTCTTTTGTTGAACTTATTGTGATTATGCCCCCTCTTATTAATGTATTTTGAGATGATTAAGTGATCCCTGCAAGTACTCAGGGCATATAAATGTTCTAAATTTTGGTATATACTCAGGATGCACAACATGCAGATTAATCAATAGAATATGCGTACTGAAGGATACTTAGAGAATGAAAAGGGTGGACAACCTTCCAAACTTCTGAATTCAGGGGAGTCATTTATATTCAGTTATTTATGTCCTTATGTGTTTCATCACTATTATCATGTGTTATATCACAATTACAATTTATAAACTACAAGTAGTTTTGCTAGGGTCCAGTAAGGTTTTAAGTGTGTGTGTGTGTGGGGGGGGGGGGGGGGTTTATCCGCTACTAATTGGGTGTTTAGTAATTTGATTGAGCATGAGTTTAATGATCCAAATTCTTAACTTAATTAATGGTACGACTAGACAATCTTAAGAGTTCGGATTTTTAATTTGAAGTTAGTAAAATTTTTTGGGTAAAACACACTTAAGTATTTATTTTATGCACAACTTTCTTTAATTTATTTTAACTCCCCTGCAATCTTTTGATATTTACTTCTAAAAAAATAATAGGGAGGGGTGAGCAAGAACTGAGTTAATGATGTAAGCCAAGACAAGAGATTATATAGCTAAACCATTTTGATCATTCATGAGATTCTTTGAGCTTGTTCCTTATCATTTTGCTATTAATTATCAAATGATTAAATTCTTTAGATTTCTACTAGTTGTATCTTAATACACTAGCCATTTATGGGTGTTTCAATTCATCATATAAAAAAAAGAGGTTAAATGTCATAGTGATATGCAGCCTAAGTATGTATGTGCCTACTTGGAATGATCCCAACTATGACCATATATAAAAAAAGAGAAGGAAAAAAAACAATTTTGTCATAGTGATATGTGGCCTAGGTAGACGAATACATACTTGGAATGATCCCAACTATGGGCATAATATTTATATATTTAATGCTTAAGAATTAAGACTCATAACATGGTGAATGATTATGACTATTGACTAGGGAATTACCACTCCACTATCAAAGCCTACCTATAAATTGCTAACCAAGCCAAAGCCAAACCCATGTTCACGTGAACTACTAACTCTTGTCGAGGTTAAATAAAAAACTTAGCCTATTCTCATCCTTTAAAATTAATGCGGAGGCTCAATAAAAAAAATTACGTGGGAGTAAATAATTTTGAAGAAAACACACACAACACCAGAATTCTTAAATACGCTTTATATTTTATCAAACTAATGGATTTGTGATGGTTGAACTTTTAATGATTGACACGCTTAACAGTTGAGTACAACGGATTTCTTGAGTATGCTTTGAATGAGTTGGGTTAAGAAAAAAGGTCATTGAATTCTCATCTTAATAGTTATCCATTCACCCAATTCAATCTTATGAATTATCTTTACTCAGGACTAGCAAGGCTCAAGTGTGGGGGTGTGATAACTTCTTAAAAGAAGTTATCTATGTTCATTTTCTTTAGCATAAATGTTTAAAAAGATGTTTTAATGTGTATGAAAAAATGATAAAATTTATATTTAATCTATGTTTGATTAATTTGACCATTTTTCAATGTTTTCTTATCAGAATCATCGAAAAATTCAATCCAGAGAAGTAATGTTGGGGCAATTTTTCTGGCCGGGGAAAGTTGTTATAACAACTTATTTCAGTTGTTATAACAACTTGTAGAATTTCAAATTTCGAATTTTTAAAAACTTGCATCGGTTTCAAAAATGAAGGGAGACATCCCTTCAATTGG
The DNA here is from genome assembly GCA_039513925.1 of Platanthera zijinensis. Classification (NCBI taxonomy): domain Eukaryota; kingdom Viridiplantae; phylum Streptophyta; class Magnoliopsida; order Asparagales; family Orchidaceae; genus Platanthera; species Platanthera zijinensis. The sequence goes on along the minus strand of CM077078.1, from coordinate 78,302,682 downwards.
GAGGCATGAAATTAATGGATGAATTTGGCTGAAAAAGGTGAAAGAATTTCATTCTTGGAGAGCAGAAAGAGAGAGTCATCATCTTAGAGAAGGAGAAGAACAGCTAGGGTTTTGACGCACCGGTAAGGAGGAAGAAGACTCGGAAGCGGATTTTGAACGCAAATTCCTACAACATTTTAATTTCTAAACATCATGTCTAGTAAGATCTTTCTTGTTGTGCGGTTTCATCCTTCAAACATGAACTAAATTTCTTGGCTTTGTACGTCGAGAGTACTTTGACTTATTGTGATGTGATGTTTGTAATTTCTTCTTTTATGATTGTTTGAAATGTATCTTTGTTGATTTTTAAGTTCTATTTTATGGAAGTTTTGTATCAAGTATTCCTCTTCTAATTTACGTGGCGAGATTCGAGAGAGGAGTTATGTATTTTAGGGTTGAATCCTTTATTTTGCACGACGAAATTCGAGAGAGGAGTCATGTAAATCTTTAGCCAAAATTCCGTCTTTATACTACACTGTAAGATTTGAGAGAGGAGTGGCGTAAGTGTAGCATAAATTTCAACATAGCATCAAGAAAGAAAGAGATTTCACCTTGGGCTAGCAACATTGATTTGAGTGCTTTATGTTATTCTCATTTTACCTAAGTTATAGATAAATAGGAGAATTAGGGTAAACTGATTTCTGAGATCGAGAGATGATGAATTTTACTTTCAAATCGTTGTAGGATAGTAATTAATCATTTCATGAAAGATCATTCTAAAAACTCATCGCAATAGGAAAATGAAATCAATGTACGAGACTACTTCTCCAACTTGATAAAAGTCTTTCTAAATAAACGTTACTTAGTTTTTATTGTTGCCTTCTTTTTAATTGTCCTTAATCCAAATTAACTTTCAATCATTTCGCTCGAATTTAAAAAAAAGGTAGAGCTAGTACTTGCGAGCATTAAATTAGTCTCTTCTACGAGGGAACGATCTTAACTAACTTTATATTACTTGATTCGGCACGTTCATTTGCATTATTATATACATCTATTTCGGGCGTATCAGAGCTTGAGGGAGTGTTTCAGGAAAAACATCAAGAAACTATGATACGACTGGGATTCTATCCAGACCTGGCTTGGGCTTCAAAGCCTCCATTAAAGTGAAAAATAGAACTGCACCACTACGAACTGCCTTAACCATCTGGAGAGCAGACATCAAAGTCTTGCTCGATCCCCTCATTCCAGAGAATGTCGTCTCACTCTCTGTATCCACTCCCAGTCTGACCACCTTGCGATTACAATCAATGTTCGCACGCTGCTCCGAAAGCCAGTCCATGCCAAAGATCACATCAAACTCCACTATCGGTAGTAGTGACGCTTGCAATTCAAACTCTTGACTCCAAATCTGTACCTTCACGCAGCAAACTCTGTTCGAGCGCATAGAACACCCGTTAGGCAGCAACACATCCAATTTATCCTTTGCCATCAAAGAAGGCACTCCGATTTACGATACAAATTCCTCGGACAAAAAGGAGTGCGAAGCTTCCGTATCGAACAGTGCTCTCGCCGGATAATTTAAGATCAAAACAAAGCCTAGCACAACAAGTCATAAGCTAACAAGCAAAAGGAAACAAGTATATAGAGCTAAACGTGTTATTAATTAACTCATACCTATCACCACATCAGCCTACTTTATGGCCTCCTGTTGGCCAAGGTTGTAAACTCTAGGCTGGGCTGGAACGAAGTGGGATGCGGTTGACTCCACCGTCTTACCCTTCTCCGCATAAGATACTACAGGCTTCTTTTCTGACTTCGGGCGCCCACTCCAACAGTCTCGGGCGATGTGTCCCTGCTTGCCATAATTTTAACAAGTAACCGGGAATCACACTGTAGTAACTCCAGACGCACCTGAAGGTGGGGCTGGACCCCAAGTCCTCGCCTTCTTGTTCCACTTACGAAACCCAGACTTCGAAGAGCTCGACACCTTGAAATCCGACTTCTTCAAGCTTGAGTCCTTCTTCGCTTAAACTCTCTTCACATCTTTCTCCAAAGATCCGGAGGTGTTTACCAGAGTTAGGAAACCCTGCGTCATGGGACCAGAGAGCAGTAACCTTAGGTCATCACGTAAAACCTCATAGAATCGGTTTGTCTTACCCTCCTCGTCGGCAAAAGTAACGCCGCCATAACGTCCCAACCTCGTGAACTTGTGGAGGTACTCATCCACGCTACTTTATCCCTGCGTCAGTCTCTTGAACTGATTTTCCATGTCAATCCTCTATGCCGAGGGGAGGTATCTAGCCAGGAATAACCTTGAGAACTCCTCCACGGAGACATCAGTGAGTGGTCTTCCAACCAAGATATGTAAATCCAACTCTTCCCACCACAGTCACGCCTCTCCGTCCAACAGGAAGGTGGCTATGGTGGTTTTCTGTCATTCCTCCATCTCAGTTGTCGTCAAGATTATCTTAACTCGAGTGAGCCAATCCTCGGCCTGGGTTGGGGTTCCAGTCCCGGTAAACACTGGAGGATTGAATCTCATCACATGTTTGAGCTACTTTTCTGTCGCTCTTCTTGGCACGAAATGCTCTACAGCCGCTCGTTCCACCTCTCCAGGCTCTGCCGCACGAAGCAGAACCTGCTCCACAATTGGGGCAGGAGGTTGTGCTTGCCTCCCAGGCTGGGCATTTATTATTGCAAACACCGCCTCAGCCACGAGTCTTATCATTTTTGCCGAAGGAGGGGTTGTAGGCATATCATTAGGTGCACTTCTTTCCGCAGAGTGCAGAAATTTTGACTGTCCTGCACCACTCCTAGCCACCTATATTAGTAGAAACACTTGATTAGGCGACAAACAGATTACCAAAATGCAATCATTGGAACACTTAGGTTCCTCAAACATGTGTATTTTCATTCCTAAGTGGACATTCAAGGGTTCTTTTCATATTATAACGATGACACACATGCCTGTGCTCACCACCCCTTAAAAGAATTCATCCACGAATTCTCATAAGAAAGACCGATACTGTAGTCTGATACCAAATTGTAACACTACCATCCGTCACATGGGATATAATAGAAGGTCCGGTCGGGGCCCCACTCCATATACCACGGACAGTCAGTGGAGTTACATATTAATACCAAAATACTATATTTAGATTTCGAATCCTATACAGAGCAATCTAGCGGAAGCTTTTAAAAAAGATTGAATGAACCCATCAATAAATATAAATGTCCACTATAGTCCAAGACATGAATAAAAGTAACAATACACAAAGAGTCTTGTCCATATGGCCTTACAACTGTTTACTTAAACAATAAGTATTTTACAGACTTCGGCACGCAGGTCGACCACACATGAGAATAGTAAAAGAAAATACTTCGCTTTGGCCTTCAAGGTACATCACTGCAACAAGAGCTTCATCCCGCTACTTACCACTTGGCTCACCTATCCCTGCATAAGAACAATCCATCGGACGGTGGAAAAAACAAGGCAACAGTCAGCTAATGTTGACCAAATTATAACGACCCCACTCCTTACTCGGGGCGGCGGTGCTCCTTCCCTGCAATAAGTTAGCAAAACCAAACATAGTAATGTAAGTGCAATTTAAGCACACTACACCACAAGGGTAGGCAGGAATGACCACACACCCCGTACTCTCAGGGCACATTCTCGGTGTCCGAACAAAAGCCAAGGGCTCACCACCGTTCACCAGATGGAAATATACATGAGCATTTGGTAGTATTTACGGCCTGGGAAAGGCCTAAGACCCTTAACTATGGCAGTGACAGGTAACTCTACCTACAGACGCTCAACATAGCTACTGGGTAGGTTTGGCCCTTTCCCATTGCTTATATCGCTGGGCGCAAAAAGCCATGACGCGGGTTGGCCTCCCACTTCCAATTTCTCCAAACATTTCATAATCACGTTATGATAAACTGGTGGCTCTCAGACTACCAAGTTGGGCTCTCAAAGCTCACAACCCCACATCACTGGCCCCAAGTCTCCACGACACAGGACTCAAACACTGTCCGTAGTTCTCCACGATACATGCCTCAAACAAAGCTCTCAAGGAGCTACCACCGACGGTAGCACTACCGCCGCGCGGTACCTGGCAGAAATGCGATTCTACCCAGGTTTTCAGATTCTCCTTTGAGTTAGTCCCCAAGGTTCTCTGTTGCAATCTACCGTATAGAAACCCGAAAAATAAACATCATAGAGTCTTCTCCGGCAATAACAAGCATAATGAAAAATATCACCAATATAGACCAACCTGTCCTGATGGGCTTCACACACCATGCCTATGCTCGTACTTCGATTCCGAACACTACATGCAAAACTACGGGGATACTTTGTATCTACCTGAAGGAAGACCTCACGCTCACCGCACACATGCGGCAGAGGGTTTCCTATGCAAAAGGAAGAGGACTTCACATGTCAAAGTAGAGAATCGTTACCCTTTGCACCCTCTTCGGTGCCATGCCAAAGATTTAGACGGATGAACGCGACCGCGATGATCTTGCATCCACAGATCCGGACTCACCTTGCAAATCAGAGCTTCAAAACTCAAATGGCGACGTGATCTCCCTTCTGGCGCTACTGCTCCTCCTCCAAGAAACCCAGGCCAAGTCCTCACTCCGAAAGTAATGAAGTGAAAATGGCCAAATCAGGCTTATAAATAAAGCTACCGCCACACGGTAACTTGCTACCGCCGCGCAGTATCTTAATTCAATGCCTCGTTTCGAGCGCAACCGCACAAACCTTCCAATCACAGTACGACACGCAGATACGCCGTTACAGTTTCACTAATGCCGCACGATAGGATGCCAATGCCGCGCGGTAGCTGTCGTCGGTTATGACACGACGTCTCATGCTATTACTGCGCGCTAACTTCTACCACCGCACGATAAAATCCCGAGACCACTATCAATTAAATTGACCTAGCTATCACCGACGGTATCACTATCGCCAGACGGTAGCTTCCCGAGAACTCTGCCAGAATAATACCCCAGCTATCGCCGCGCGGTAACTATCTACCGCCGGGAGATAACCTCTTTCCCGAGAACTCAGCGCTTTCGATGAAATCGATGCTAACCCTGGAGCTATCGCCGCATGGTAACTAGCTACCACCGAGCGATAACCCATAGAGAAGAATTTCCCGCCTTAAGAAATTTGGGGCTTTACAATGAGTGCCAACCTTGAAGCAAAACGTGTGTTATGTCGTGTATGGGAAAAGGGGTGCTTACCCGCATCGTTGTCGTTAATTAGCACGATGATTTGAGCAATGATAAGAGCTGAACTGTACCCGCTCTTTGTCATTCAACTAAATAGAACTAAAGTATGTTACAATTGCTATTGGCATATGAGTGAGTCGAGGCTATAGTCCTGGCTAGTAATGCTCAAGCGGAACCATCCAGTCCGGGACTGAGAATTGTGGTCGACTAGCAGAGTTCACCTTTGAGGTATTTTATGCACGATCGTATGCCTGTGATGGCAAAAAGGTGAGACTTGGGGAAACTCGGTATACCGTTAAGGTGCCCTGAGTGCACGAGACATTGGGCTGTTTGCGTCATCGTCTGTGATGAATGATGCTTAAATTGCACATTTTTGTTAAATATGTAAACATGTTAATTGCAGGGATTAAACACTATCACCCCAAGAAAGGGGTGGGTTCATTATAATTTGGTCAGCTCTAGCTGACCGTTGTCTTGTTTGCCACCGCTTGGTGGATTGTTTTGCGTGCAGGTGCTGCGGAACCAAGCGGGAAGTAGCATGCTGGATCCCAAAGCTGCGTCGGCCCTCGAAGGCCCAAGTTTTGCTATAATTTTCAAGCGTTGCTAGCCTGTGTGCCGAAGTTTGGAAACCATAATTTTTAATTTGGAGAAACTTTATTGATGTAAGGCCTTAAGGCCAAAACTTTATGGTGTATGTCTTTTCATTCCCGGTTATAACTGTTAGTGTACATTCCAAATTGGGTGGTTGTTTTTATCTCGTTAGTGTTTCTGATAGTTTGCAATTCTATGTTAGGGTGCGTTTAAAATTATAAAGGAATTATGGTTTCATTTCATATTCCTTTAGACTGTTCCTGTAATATCGCGTGGGGCCCCAACAAGACCTTCTGTTATATTATTCGTGACGGAATGAGGGTGTTACAAGGGAAGCCTTGTGAAAGAAATGGATAGAGAAAACCTCTAATACCAATTGAAAGATAGGGTAAACTCTGATAAACTTTAGAGGGGGGGGGGTGAATAGATTTATTAAAATCTTTTGATTTTTGCGGAATTAAAAAAATCTTTAATAAAATATATTACTATGATATAAGTGTATGAGTGTATAAGTGCAGCAAATGAACTAGAGAGAGGATTACTAAGCTACTCAGCAAAATATATCACAGCACAAGCGCACAGGAAAATAACAGCCACACAGACAATACAAGAAATTTATAGTGGTTCCCCAAACTTGGGTACATCCACTCTTCTACCACCCTAGGTAAGAATCCACTATAGGTTTTGATCAGGTGATTGCCACCAATGAGCTTTTGATCAGGTGCTCAAAAATCAACCCAAGTCTTTTGGAAGGAGACTTGCAACCAGAATAATTTTGAAGGGAATTAAAATCCTGTATAGAGGTGGGGAAGAGAGGTTGATTTGGACTACTCTTTTCTCAAACAAAATGAGAGAAGTCTTGAGAATTCTTCAGATATTGTCTAAGCTCCCCCTGAGATTTACAGCTGTTCAGGAAGGGGAACTTTGCTAGGATGAAGGTCTTTTGCAATAAGATCAACTCTCCAGGGATCCTTTGACTGATTGAATATTCTTGTCACTTGAGATCCTGGAAACAAAGAAGGAGGGGAAGAAAGACTCTTGATTGTGTTTGATGTTCTTTCTTCTTCTTCTTCTTTTGAGATCAGTTATTTTTCTCTTTCTTTTTCGTATATTCTTCTATATGAGCATCAAATAGTGTTATCTTTTTGTTTTTGTATCTGGCAGAGAGATGATTAGGAAGATAGCTGCCTCAAGTTCGAATTCAAAAACCTGCAATAAATGATCATTCGAAATCTGGGAAATGAAAACCGGCAAGTATGCTGTCATATATTCTATTCTATGTCTATCCCGAGATATAAATAATTAATTCTATGGAAAATATTTACAATCAATGCTTCCAGTAACAGCTCGATTTAAAGGATATAAGTGCCTTAATTATCCAAGGAATTAACGACCTATAATAGATATAGAATCAGGAGACAGAAAAAGAAAGAATAAGTAACAATATGACTTACAGTTTTCGTCGACAAGCGAACAGATTTCGTCGACTCAAAATCAGAGATCGTCAACCTCAAACTGTTCGTCAACCTGAGCTCTACGAATAATTGCACTACATAAACTGACGGATTCTTTGCTTTAAGTTCGTCGACCTGAGAATCTGATTTTTATCGACCTAAGAACTTGGTCAAACTGAAGGTGTTAAGAGAATAACACATCTGGCATTGAGTCATTGAGAGCATTGAGAGTCATTGATAGCATTGAGAGCGTTGAGTGATCTTTGATTCTGAGTAAACTTTGTCTTTGAGTGAACTATGGCGTTGAGACAATTATGGCGCTAAGTGATCTTTGTGTTGAGAGCATTTAGCGAAACACACACTTCGCAGACCACATAATTTTTCTTCTAAGACCAAATCGTCGACCTCAGAACTCTTATCTTTCACTTAGAGTTCGTCGACCTGAGAACAGACTGAGAGAATTTTCTTCTAGGGGTGATTTTGGAGCTGTCTTCATGCATGTCCTGATCTTCCATCTGTAGGGCTGACCTAAAACTAGAAAGACATAAAACTTGACCCTTTTATACAACATGTGTCACACCCTAAGAAGAGAACCTAGCCCAAATCACCTAGGGGTTCCAACAATCTCCCCCTATTTGGGTGAGGTTACTTCAAACAAAATCAAAACAAAGTGAAATAAGCATAGCAAAAAAAATGAGATCACTGATAGAGTAAATAAGCTATCAGCACCTTTATACGGCTATGCACCCAAATTGTTCACAAACAGAAATAGAGACAAAATAAATACCTAAATGTCCTTGGGAGAATCAGAAGATTTAGCAAATTTAATTACCTTGTTAGGATCTTGTGCTTGTTTCAGTGTTATAGTCATATCTGCATAACCCAAAGTCTTTTGAGATGTGGCTCTGGGAACTATGGCTTCAGGATGCAGATTCCTATACTCTTCAGCATTGAACAGATTTCCAACTTGATATATTTCTAGCTCTTTCTTCCTGTAGGATGACATTGTAGAATACTGAGAGGTGTCCTAACCCCGTTCTCTTGCTTTTCTGATTTGAGATAGAGCAATAAATTCTTTAAATCTAGCCATTCTGGTAGTTGGACTAGTCTCAGGATCATAGGCTGGAATTGGAGGTCCTTCAGGGATATTGGCTTTGCTAGGAGATGGAGGAGGAGAGAATGTTGGCTTGGGGGCAAACTGCTGAGCACTATATGAACTTCTAGAGGAGTGCTGATGTCTGTGTTGGTGCTGACTGCCTCTAGAAGAGTGTTTAGAAGATCTTTGTCTCTGATAGGTTTTGGTGTGCTGGAAAATTTTTGCTGACCACTGCTTGCAGATCCTGCACCTAGAGGAGGAGGAGGTGGAGGATCTCTCCTGTGAAACCTTAGAGGAGGAGGAGGAGGGTTCTTCTTAGATTTCTTCTTGGATTTCATCTGATTCTTTGACATTCTCATCCACTGGGGCATATTAGGATAAGGCTCAATGTTGTGCCTTATATAATATGGAGTATCATTATGTGGATTGGGAGTAGAGACATGAGCTTTCTTTCTTAATTTCCTCTTCTTGGTTTTAGGGGAATCATCACTGTAGATTTCTTCACTACTTTCACTGTCAAAGTTGTACAAAGCATTAATTTCTTTTATATACTCGGGAGTTACCTTGGGAGGAGGAGAAGGAGCCTTAGGAGCTGAGATAGGAGTAGGAACATAGACTGGAGGGATGGGGTCAGTCATATACTTAGACTCAGATTCATTAGACTCTTCAACTGACTCTTTGGTATCAGCTACTGAAGCTTTCTCAGTAATCATAACTTCAGCTTTAGAGCTTTCTTCAAAACTAGCCCTTATTGTGGCTATCGCCTCTGAGGAAGCAGGTGGAGTATAACACATAATGGATTTTGTTGATAAATCAGCAATTAGAGCAAAAACAGAAAGAATGCTATCCAGATCTACTGATGGATGTATGACATAATATCCACTAGTCAGAACTTCTGGCATAGCCTCAACCATCTCACAATCAACTGCTGCTGCAGCTGCTACTGCTGCTTCTGCTGCTGCTGCTGGAGCTATTGCTACTGCTTCTACTGTTGCTGCTACTGCTGCTTCTGCTGCTGTAGGGACTTCTTCTGCTACTATTGGAACTACTGTTGATGCAGGAGCTTCTTCATAGAACATCTCCCCCTGCATGGCTTCAGAAGGCTCTGTTGCCATGCCTTGGGTTGAAGAAGGGATGGGGGAAGAGGAGGCAAGCAGGTTAGTGAGAGTGGTTATGAAGGTGACTAGGGGGGCAATCTCATACGCAATGAGCCTCTTGAGGATAGGAGTGAGATGAGATATGAGGGTATGGAAGAATGCATTGTCTAGGGTTAAAGGGGAAATGACAGATGGTGGTATGAGTTGTTGGATAAGATCTGGTATAGGGTTATCTATATTGTTGAGAGGAGACAAAGATGAAGAATATGAGGGAGTTTCTGGCGAGGCTCTATTATTTGGAGAATGGTGAGGAGATGACTCATTAAGGAGGTCAAATGTAGGGATGGATAACAGAGAGGATGAGGAAATGTTGGCCAAATGTTGTGGTAGTGGCGAGTTAGGAGGTGTGGGGTTATGAATAGGAGAGGCTGGAGGAGGTGGTGAGGAAACAATTAGAGAGGCAAGGGGCAGAGTTTTTTTTCAGCCAAGGAGGGAGTGGTTGTTACCACCCTTGTGTTCTCTGAAGCACCTTCTGATGGCTTGTCCTTGGAGGGCTTAGAGATGGTCCTCTCCCATCTGCCAAAGAGGGCAGATGTGAGCCTCTTAGAAGCATTGATGGACTTGGTCTAGGAGACCAGGAGTTCATCAGCTTTTGCCTTCAGAAATAGGCCTAAGATTTGTGCGTAGCATACCTCTTTCTTATTATTTCTCTTCCCGATGAGATCAAACAATGTCTGTCCCCAATTGATTTTCTTTTTATTCACCAGAGCAGCCATCACAAGAAACTGCTGCCTGGAGATGTAGTCATGGGCCGTGTGCTTCGCAAACAACACTTTCCCTACTACATCTGTGAGAAACTTGTATGCGAGCGACAGGTTCTTTTTAAGCAATTTATTAGGGTTTCCACCGGAGTGACCCATAACAATTAGCATGTTTGCAAACTCTTCATCGTCCAAATCTATTTCATCTTCTCCATTATCGACACCAAAAACTTCAGAAATAATAGAGGGAGAGAGAGTGACCTTTGTCCCACTGATGAGTCCAGACATTTCTTCTTCTGAGGATGTTGATGAAAATACCCATTCCCTAATTTCAGTTGCATGCAATTTTATTCTGCTTATCATGAACTGCTTCAGCTCATGTTCCTCAAATAATTTCAGAATGTCCAGGAAAATCTGATCGGATTGCAGGAATGAATCGAAGTCAATGTCGAAACCCGTATCGAACTTCATGCCGGCTGATCCACTTGCGGCCATTACTGAAGCTTAGGTTGAATGAGAGTGTAGGTATTTGCAACATAAAACAAGCGATCAAGTGCAGGAGGGGAATTCTGAAAGCGAGGGATTGAGGTTGAAGAAGAAAGCCTATAAAAAGGTTTTCAGAATATGAATCGACAATCTCAGCCCGACGAAATAAAGAGGGGACAATTTTCGTCGTTCTTAGAAAATTTCTAGAAATAGTTTTCGTCATTCTAGGTCGACGAAATTGCTTCAACAAGAGATTTCGTCGATCTCAGGTCGACGAAAATCTCAAGAATAGTTATCAGTTTGTCGATCTCAGGTCGACGAATAGAGATAAATCTATGACCACAGACAGAGCATTAAATTAAATCCTGACCATTTATCATACCAAGATGATTGATAAAGAATAGATGCTTGGATGAGTCTAATGGCTTAGTGAATATATCTTTTCTTTGCAAATCAGTAGAGATAAATTCAAGTTTAATCTTTTGTTTGCCAACACAATCTCTAATGAAATGATATCTAATGTCTATATGCTTTGTTCTAGAATGCAATACTGGATTTTGTGCAATTGAAATAGCACTTGTATTATCACATAGAATAGTTGAATTATTTAAGTTGATACCATAATCCAATAGTTGGTTTTGTATCCACAAAATCTGTGAACAGCAACTGCTTGCAGCCATATACTCAGCTTCAGCAATGGATGTTGAAATAGATGTTTTCTTTCTACAGAACCAAGATACAAGTCTGTCACCAAGGAACTGACAAGTTCCAGAGGTGCTTTTCCTGTCTACTCTGCATCCAGCATAATCATAATCAGAAAATCCAGTTAACACAAATGCTGTTTCTGTTGGATACTAGAGGCTTAGATCTGGACAACCTTTTATATATCTCAAAATCCTTTTTAAAAAAATAAGGTGAGATTCTTTAGGGTTCACCTAGAACCTAGCATAAAGACATGTGGCAAACATAATATCTGGTCTACTTGCTGTTAAATATAATAGGGATCCAACAATGGCTCTATACCTGGTCTGATCAACTGGTTTTCCAGATTCATCAGCATCTACAACAGTATTGGCAGCCATGAGAGTTTTCATGGCAGAGGCATCATTCATCCCAAATTTTTTAATGAGCTCTTTAGCATATTTAGATTGTGAGATGAAAATCCCTTCAGGGGCTTGTTTCACTTAGATACCAAGGAAATATGATAACTCACCCATGCTACTCATCTCATATCTTGAGTGCATTAAATCAGAAAATCTCTTGCACAATTTGGGATCAGTAGAACCAAAAATTATATCATCTACATATATTTGCACTAAGAGAATTTTATCATGATGCAACTTTATAAAAAGAGTTCTATCTACCATGTCTCTAGAAAAACCATGCTCTAAAAGAAAGCTAGCTTATGGTCTCATACCAAGCTCTTGGAGCTTGCTTTAAACCATAGAGAGCCTTATGCAATTTTAAAACATAAGAGGGATGAGATGGAGAGATAAAACTGGAGGTTGTTCAACATACACCTCTTCTTTGAGTTCTCCATTTAGGAATGCACTTTTCACCTCCATCTGGTTGATTTTAAACCTTTTGAATGCTGCATAAGCTAAGAAAATCCTTATAGCTTCTAGTCTGACAACTGGAGCAAAGGTTTGATCATAATCAATCCCTTATTCTTGCCTGTATCCTTGAGCAACAAGCCTTGACTTGTTCCTCACTATCACACCTTGGGCATCAAGTTTGTTTCTGAATGCCCACTTAGTACCAATTACTGGATAACCCTTAGGCCTTGGAACTAAGTCCCAAACTCTACACCTTTCAAACTGGTTGAGTTCCTCTTGTATTGTAATGATCTAGTTTGGATCTTGCTCTGCATGAGATATGGATTAAGGCTCAATTTGAGAGAGAAAGCAGGCAAGCATCACATCAGGGTTGAGTTGATGCCTTGTTTGCACTCCCACTGATATGTCTCCAATCACTTGAGATCTAGGGTGATCCCTAAGTGTGACAAGATCATTAGGTGGAGTTGGTTCAGCATCAGTTATTTGATTTAATTCCTCTTGTGGAATTGTATCAACTGTTGGAGGAAATTGAACTGCTTCCACAGTCTCTTCTTCACTTTCAGCTTCTTATATAACTTATGGAGAGGGATGTGATTCAACCTTTTAGGTAAGGTTTAGATAATCCAAGCTCTCACATAAGTTTGGTACTTGCAGATTATTGTTGGTAGAGATGTCTCTCTCCTTGTAAAACATATTAGATTCATCAAATTTCACATGCATAGATTCCTCAATTTTTAATGTTGATTTATTAAACACCCTATATGCCTTGCTGACTTGGGAATATCCTAGAAAAATTCCCATTGCAGCCTTAGCTTCAAACTTTCTAAGATGTTTCTTGTCATTATTGTGAAGATAGCATATACATCCAAATACTTTAAAATAAGTTATTATAGGTTTCTTCCCTTTGAGTAGTTCATAGGGAGTCTTAAGCTTTAGTTTATGTATTAGGCTTCTATTTAGGACATAATTTGCTGTGCTTACTGCCTCTGCCCAATAGGAAAAAGAAAAGTAAGCATCTTCAAGCAATGTACCTGCAGCTTCAATGAGTGTCCTATTCTTCCTTTCAACTACCCCATTTTGTTTAGGAGTTCTAGGAGCTGAGAAATAATGTCTGATACCTTCCTTCTCACAGAACTCTAGCATAAGAAGAGATTCAAACTCAGTGTCATGATCACTTCTGATCAATGCAACTTGAGTAGAGTACTCAATCTGTATGTTCTTGAGAAAATCTATGAGAACCTTAAAAGTATCTGACTTAGTTCTTAAAAAGAAGACTCATCTGAACCTGGAGAAGTAATCTACAATAACTAATGTATAAGACTTTCCTCCTAGACTTTGTACTACAATAGGGCCAAAAAGGTCCATATAGAGCAACTACAAGATTCTAGGTGAATCACTCTTATTAATGGATTTGAAGCTAGATTTAGTTTGCTTGCCTAATTGACAAGCCCTGTAGAGGCCTTCCTTCTTGTAGGGGCCAGAAGGTAAACCTCTAACAAGATTGTCCTTAGATAACCTAGCTATATTCTTATGGTTTATATGTCCTACTCTTTTGTGCCATAAGCTAGTTTTAATGCTAACAGAATTGAATAAGCAAATTTCAGATTTAGCTGATTCAAAATTTACTAAGTAGATGTTGCCTTATCTAATTTCTGTCAAAACAGTTGTGTTGTTTAAAGAAATAAGACATAAAGAGTTAGTGAAGCTTACTTGATAACCTGTATCACATAGTTGGCTTACTGATATCAGATTATGCTTAAGACCATTTACATAGGTCACCTTCTTGAATGTGACAGCTCCATAGTTGAAATCTCCATAGCCTTCTATTAGTCCAAAGCCTGAGTCCCCAAAGATTACTTTAGGTCCAGTCTTGGCTTTATAGTTGATTAGGCATTTCTTGTAACCTGTCATATGTTTAGAGAAACCACTGTCCAGGTACCATCTGTTTTGAGTTACAGGGTTCTCTTCTACCTGCTAAGAGGAAGATTAGCAGTTTTTGACCCAGGTTACCTTGGGTCCTTGTTGTTTAACATAACTAAAACTTGAAATAAATGAACATTCAGGTTGATCCTTATAACCTAAAGGATGATACCTTCTAGGAGGTATAATCCACTGACTAAAGGGATTAAAGGATTTATCAGTTTTTAGGTTACTCTGGTTATGAACTGAGTTTGACAAATTTGAGTGTGTTCATCGACCTGAGTTCAAAGATCTGGGTTGAGTTCTTCGATCTCTGCTCGAAGAATGAAGGTATCCATTCTCAGAGCCCTAGAAACATCGATCTCTTGTCGACAAACCATACTGGTTTTGTCGATCCCAGTTCGAATAATAGTTTACATTATTATTAGCATCCAGGGTTCGTCGTTCTGAGGTCGACGAACCATACCCAATTCATCGTTTTGAGTTCGACGAACTGTGCTGAACATAGTTATGTTGTTTATTTTTCATTTTCTGATTGGTTTACTTAAGTTCTAACTGTTTAAGAACTTCATTAACCTTCTCTACCTGTTCAGTATTTTTCTTACCATTTTAAGAGATGAAATTAATAGGTTTTGATAATTGATTTTTCTGAATTAGGATTGGTTCACTAGATGAGGCTCCTAATCCTAGTTTGTTATTGTTAGATCTTGTATTAACTGTGCTAGTTATGTCTAACAGTTGTAAACTTCTACCATTCAAGGATTCTTCTAGTTCCTTAGCCTTACTTAATTCAGAATTCAGAAAAACTATTTGTTGATTGGCTAAGCTTAATTCTTCAGTTAACTAATCATTTTCAGCAATGATTTTGTCTTGTTCTAAAAGTTTTTCCCTGAGAAGTTTGATTTTCTTTTCAGATCCTATTAGGTCTAAACACAAGAGTTTAAATTCAGATTGAAATTATTTAGATTGAAAGTCATAGGAAGACATTACCTGATCCTCTTCAGAGAGGAATTTCATCATTTGACTCTTCTGAATCTGATCTGCTGCTTCCAGCATCTATTGCAAAAGGCAAACTTCCCTTGCCTTCTTCTCTTCTTCATCATCTTCACTGGAGCTGGAGGAGGATGTTTCATCTTCAGTATCACTCCAGGTTTCAGCTACAAAGCCCTTCTCCTTCTTTTTGTACTTGCTGGAGGAGGCCTTGCTATGCTGATGTCTTCTTGAATCCTTCTCTTGCCTTCTGTCCTTCTTTTGGACTTCTGGACATTCTGAGATGAAGTATCCAGGTTTCCTGTACCCAAAATATACAACTTCTTTAGAAGGGGTCTTGTCATACCTGGGTTTATCTTCATTCCTTGAAGGCTTCCTCCTGAAGTCCTTCCTTTCCATTTTATAGAATCTCTTAGCAAAGAGACTCATAAGATCTTCATTGGCTGGCAAGCTGGGAGATTCTTCTGCATCTTTGAATGCTAAATTCCGTTCCTTCCTGGTAGGTGTTGAAGCCTTTGGTTCAACTGTAGCTTCTCTTGACTTGATCAATTGCTCATATGATTTGAGATTTACAAGCAGAGATTCTGTTGAAATTTCAGCCATGCTTCTGGCTTCTCTGATGGGCCAGATTCTGGTGTCCCATGTGCTAGGGAAGCACATGAGGATCTTGTCATTTACCTCGATTAGAGTAATCTCCTTGTCCAATGTTCTGAGCTCATTGATGATGGAGCTCAGCCTGTTATACATTCCTTCCACAGATTCTGCTTCATCTTTTCTGAAATTCTCATATTAAGATATGAGGTTGGATCTTCTATCCTTCCTCTCATCAGCATAGCCTTCTACTATTTGGTTGAGGGAATCCCAAATGGCTTTGGCAGATGTACATTCAACAACTTTCTAAAATATATAATCTGACATAGTTTGGGCCAGTATATTCATAGCTCTGGCATCAACAATCTTGGCTTTCTTATGTGCATCAGTTTGATCTGGAGAAGGCACTGCACTGAGATTTACTGGAGTTGAAGTAAAGGCCACTGGAGCTGGTGGTCCTATCAAGATGGAATTAAAGATGTCCTCATCAATAGAGTTCATATAAAGCTTTATTCTTGCCTTCTAGATCCCAAACTTTTGCAGGTTACAAATTAGAGGTCTGGTGCTGGCATAATCCTTGTTTTGTGCCATGATATAAGAAAATAAAATCAAATCAAAGAAACTAATAAGACTTATTCAGAGTTTATCCTGAGGATCTTGGTTAATCCAGGTGTAAGCCTGTATGATCTGATTAACCTTTCTCTGATACCAATTAAAAGAAATGGATAGAGAAAACCTCTAATACCAATTAAAAGATAGGGTAAACTCTGATAAACTCTAGAGGGGGGGGGGGGGTGAATAGAGTTGTTAAAATCTTTTTGATTTTTGCGGAATTAAAAAAATCTTTAATAAAATATATTACTATGATATAAGTGTATGTGTGTATAAGTGCAGCAAATGAACTAGAGAGAGGATAACTAAGCTACTTAACAAAATATATCACAGCACAAGCACACAGGAAAATCACAGCCACACAGACAACACAAGAAATTTATAGTGGTTCCCCAAACTTGGGTACATCCACTCTTCTACCACCCTAGGTAGGAATCCACTATAGGTTTTGATCAGGTGACTGCCACCAATGAGCTTTTGATCAGGTGCTCAAAAACCAACCCAAGTCTTTTGTAAGGAGACTTGCAACCAGAATAATTTTGAAGGGAATTAAAACCCTGTATAGAGGTGGGGAAGAGAGGTTGATTTGGACTACTCTTTTCTCAAACAAAATGAGAGAAGTCTTGAGAATTCTTCAGATATTGTCAAAGCTCCCCTTGAGATTAACAACTGTTCAGGAAGGGGAACTTTGCTAGGATGATGGTATTTTGCAATAAGATCAACTCTCCAGGGATCCTTTGACTGATTGAATATTCTTGTCACTTGAGATCCTGGAAACAAAAAAGGAGGGGAAGAAAGACTCTTGATTGTGTTTGATGTTTTTCTTCTTCTTCTTTTCAGAGCAGTTATTTTTCTCTTTCTTTTTCGTATATTCTTTTGTTTGAGCATAAAAGAGTGTGATCCTTTTTGTTTTTGTATCTGGCAGAGAGATGATCAGGAAGATAGCTGCCTCAAGTTCGAATTCAAAAACCTGCAATAAATGCTCAGCCGAAATCTGTGAAATGAAAACCGGCAAGTATGTTGTCATATATTTTATTCTATGTCTGTCCCGAGATATAAACAATTAATTATATGGAAAATATTTACAATCAATGCTGCCTGTAACGACTCGATTTAAAGGATATAAGTGCATTGATTATCCAAGGAATTAACGGCCTATAATAAATATAGAATCAGGAGACAGAAAAAGAAAAAAAGTAACAATATGACTTACAGTTTTCGTCGACCAGAGAACAGGTTTCGTCGACCCGAAATCAGAGACCGTCGACCTCAGAACTGTTCGTCAACCTGAGCTCTGCGAACAACTACACTGCATAAACTGACGGATTTTGTGCTCTAAGTTCGTCGACCTGAGAATCTGATTTTTGTCGATCTCAGAACTTGGTCAAACTGAAGGTGTTGAGATAATAACACATATGGCGTTGAGTTATTGAGAGCATTGAGTCATTGATAGCGTTGAGAGCGTTGAGTGATCTTTTATTCTGAGTAAACTTTGGCTTTGAGTGAACTATGACATTGAGACAATTATGGCGCTGAGTGATCTTTGGTGTTGAGAGCATTTAGCGAAACACACACTTTGCAGACCACAGAATTTTTCTTCTAAGACCAAATCGTCGACCTCAGAACTCTTATCTTTCACTTAGAGTTCGTCGACCTGAGAACAGGCTGAGAGAATTTTCTTTTAGGGCTGATTTTGGAGCTGTCTTTAGGCATGTCCTTGATCTTCCATCTGTAGGACTGACCTAAAACTAGAAAGACATAAAAATTGACCTTTCTATACAACATGTGTCACACCCTAAGAAGAGAACCTAGCCCAAATCATATAGGGGTTCCAACAGCTTGGTCAGCCCCTTGCAGGGTCGTTGCGGCGAGGCCGCACGGGATCGGGCGGTCTTGGCCGGCCCTTGCGAGTGTCGGCCGCAGTGAGGCAGTCTAGATTTGGGCGGCGTTGGCCGCCCCTTGCGTGGACCATCCGCAACGAGGCCACCCAAGATCGGGCGGTGTTGGTCGGCCCTTGCGAGGGCCTGCCACGACGAGACCAGCCAGTTTTGGGCAGCCTAAGCTGACCCTTACGAGGGCCGGTCGCGGTGAGGCTGCCCGAGATCGGGCGGCCTTATCCGGCCCCTTGCGAGGGTCGGTCGCAGTTTTGCCTCCTGAGGATGGGCAGCCTTAGCTAGCCTTTGCGGAGGTCATTCGCGCCGGTACCGCCTGCCCCCAGGTGGTTAGAGGGGGCAGCAAATCCCAGGCAAGGGCTGGCCAACACCGCCGGTTGGCGGTGGTTGGGTACCGTGAGCGGTAGTTTCTATATAGATTGGGCATACAGATCCTATGCTCGGCAGTTACCTTCATAACTCCCATAACTTTAGTGTGGGGAGAGCACAGTTTTGCTATATACATCCCAGTTTTCCTATAAATTGGGGTTGACCCCATCATTTGCCCCCCTAAAGTCTTCGGAGTCCATAGTCAAAGCGAGAGGAGTTTGTGGACTTTTACCCCTGTATTTTTATCAACCTTAATGGCGGGTGAAACAACGGACGAGCACAGTGTCAGGGTTGACAGTGAAAAGGTATGGCGAATAGGTGAATTGCGGGAAAATCATGACGGACGCAAGGCTCTAGCGCACGGAGGAGGAGACCAGACATAGCGGGATGGCCCTCTTTACGCGGGGGTGTGTAGGTGGGATGCTCCCCACGCGCGAGGAGAGCGCGCACGTGGGTTACGCTCGACGCGCTGTGTGCTGCCCCGCACATGGTGCGCACGGGTTGTGCCCCGCATGCTTCACGTACGAGCGTGTGTCACGCCTCACATGAGCGGGTTGCCCCCCCCCCCCCCCCCGCGCGCTGCGTATGCGCGCATGGGGTGTGCCATGTATGCTCGTGTGTGTTCGTGTGGGGCGTGTCGTGCATGCGTGTGTTTTGCTACCTTGTTCGCGGTGCATGGGTTGCAACTCCCGAGGTGTCCCCTCGTTTTGATTCTAACTTATTTTTCGCATGTTTTTAGGCTTCGGTGCATGCTGTTCGCAGTAGGCCAATGTGTACACATTCCACTCTTACTGTAGAGCAGATTTCTTCTTGGAGGGGGCGCTACAACATTCCCTCCAGTCTTGAAATCAAGATTCCTCAGCGCGAGCAGCGGGTGAAGAATCCCCCGGTGGGCTGGCTTACTTTATGTGAATCATCTCTTAAGTCCGGTCTTCGGTTCCCATCGTGCGAATAAGTCACAGTGATCTTGAAATATTGCGGGGTTCCGGCATCGCAGTTTACCCCTTTAGCAGTTACATGTATTATGGGCCAGATTGCCTTCTTTCGCAAACATGGTTCGCGGTTCTCGCTGGATCTCTTTTAGGAATGGTGTGATGTTTGTGCAGACGACGGTGGCCATATCGAGGTTCATAGCAATAAGAATTGGTTGGTGTTTGAGAGTTGGACGAACATGCGTCATGGGAACATCGTGTATGGGTACATCCATAATTGTTTGGAGTGGCTCGAGTTTTGGAGCTCCCTCCCAGACCGATGTCATCAGATAAAAGGTTGCGAGCATTATTTTACACCAATGCTCGGGTTTGGGGCTCCTAATGAACTGGCAGATCATCTATTTAGTATTTCTTTGTTATTGGAAGAAAAATGCTTGCTGCTGTGTGGCCTTTCTGCTGATCTTGAGTGTTCTGTCGCACTTCGTTGGGTCGTGATTGAAAGAGAAAGTTGGTGTTTCAGAGCCATGGATGTTGAGGTTCTGGGCTCTTATACCTCTCAGGCCCCAGCTGAGGGGGCATCTAATTCGACCCAAGTGAAAGAGAAGCATGTCTATTCATCCTTGGCAGCGATGAATAACACGGTGAGCTCATCTTTTTCACTGTGGTTTATTCTTGTTGCTCCTAACTCACTGTGTTTTGCTTTCTCTTATAGATTGGTGTATAATATTAGATTGCTCTTACTTGGAATGATTCTTATGTTGGTTTGAAGAACACATACATCTCCCTTCAGGAGAAGCTTCGAAGTTCAGAGAGCTCTCTTTTCTATTTGAGGGGGAGGCGCGAGCGTGACCTATCTCACTTTTGACCAGTCGAGTCAGACTTGAAGGCTGAGACGGTGCAGCTTCAGGAAGAGCTTCAGGCCAAGAAGCTTTTATAAAAGAGTGCACTGGGGGATCTTGCTCGCTAAGAGTCTGATGTGGGACATCTTTCTTTAGAGGAGCAACTTTCTAAGCTGAAGGCGGAGGGGGTGACATAGTACAAGAACTCGATTACCTTTAAACAAGACTGTTGTTTATAATCTGAGGAGATTCGTGAAAAAGTCTGGACGAGAGAGGTGGAGCCCGATATTTGCGATATCCGGGAGGTGGCGTTCCGTCACGGGATGGAGAAGACCCTTCAGATGATATCTCGCAAGCATGAGTGCATCATCTCTTATCTTGGCTTTGATGACCTTTCAGAGGGTGAGTTCATCGAGTTTGTTGAGGAGTAGACTCCATCTTCGTTGTATCTTGTTTTATTCATACTTGCATTATGTTTGATGTGCATTTGTGATTGGACTTTGTGCCCTTACTTTTTTGTAGCAGCTCTGTGTATTCTGCCTTCCTTTTAATAGATTGTCTTGTTATCGTTTTGAGCACTTTTTATATGAGTTGTTATGTTGGCTGCGCTATATTTACATGGGTAATTTGGTGCCAATCCGTTGAGGTTGATTCTTGAAGGAAGATACCCAGATGGTTCCACGACCTACTACCAGGGTGAATGCTTCTAACCGGGTAGTGTAAGGTCGGGTTTACAAGTCCAAGGTATGTTACTTAGTGGTTGGCGGTGAAGGGAAGACCTTCAAACCTAGGCGGTTGCGAGGAGGGAAGGCCTTGGCGGTGTAACAACCTACTGCAGGAGAAGGGAAAACCTTTGATTGTTGGCAGTGGGAGGCCGTAGGGACGTGATCCCAAAGAGGCGGTGAAGAGCGGATCTTTGAACCGGTGGCGAGCGAGGGGGCAGGCCCTAGCAATGCCACGACCTACTGCGGAGAGAAGGGCAGACCTTTGATCGTCAACAATGGGAGGACGCTGGGACATGGTCCCTGGGAGGCGGTGAAGAGCAGATCTTCGAACTGGTGGCGAGCGAGGGGGCAGTCCCTGGCAATCCCGTGAACTGCTGTGGAGAGAAGGGCAGACCTTCAATCGTCGGCAGTAGGAGGTTGTTGGGATGTGGTCCCGAGGAGGCGGTGAAGAAATGATCTTCAAACCTGTGGCATGCAAGGGGGCAGAACCTGATAACAACGCGGCCTACTATAGAGAGATGGGCAGACCTTCCATCGTCGGTAGTGGGAGGCCGTTAGGATGTGGCCCGAGGAGGCGGTGAGGGGCGAACTCAGGCGTTGTTTCGAACCACTACATGGAAGAGGGACATGCCTCTAATCTGTGGCAGTGGGAGCCTCGTGGGGGTTCATCCTTGTTGCTACGACGAGGGTTAGACCCTGAATGTGTCCCTGTAAAAGCAATGTTGAGAGTAATCATATCACTCAATAGTCATAGGGAACATAAATTGTTTGCGCACGAGAACTGGCTCGCGACTTTATAGAGTTAGTTGTTGTTTGCTTTGAGAAAATAGTTCAACGACGTGCATAAAATAAAAAAGTGAAATGGCGCTGCGACCCTTTTGTCTTAAAGTTTATTCTAGGGCCCTCTTACCCGCTTCCTCGCATCCTAAAGGTATACAGAACTGCTCTTTGCCCGAGTTAAATCTGTTGTAGGTAGCGTATCCTGGCTGCTTCCTGGTTTCCCATTGCGACTTTGACTCCTGCCGGTGTGGCGAACTTCATGGCCAGATGAAGAATTGACGGAATTACTCTGAACGCTGCCTAAAGCGAGCAACCGAAGACGCGTTGTATGGTGACACTGTCTCTTCTGCCACGAATGGAACCTGGTGAGTTACTTTTTTTGGGAATTCCACCAAGATAATTGGGAGGTTGACTGTTCCCACAACTAACACTAGTCCTCCATTAAAACAGTAGTTCAGGCTTGCCGCTGACTGGAGTTTTTATTTGGGGATGCACATTCCTCGAACTGCTGGCATGAACAGACGTTGATAGAGCATCCGTTATCTACTAGTATCTGCTTGACGCGAAAGCTCGGGTCTCTAATTTTTGCTATTATGACTAGTAGGTCCAGTTGTAGTGTCAACTGCCCCTCGAGGTCCTCGTCTCCAAAACTGATCTTTTCCTTTACTGGTGTGCTAGGTCCTATCCCACTCTGAGCGATTGAAGTTATCATGGCGAACAGAGACCCATCTATGGTCTTGACTATCCCCACAATTTGTTTGCCTCCTGGTGCTTCTTGACGTGCTGATGGATGCTCACTCCTTTGCTTGGTCGACTGGCCTCTTGCTTGGTCCTGAAGAAACCTCTCGAGGACCCCCTATCAGATGAATTGTTCGATCTCATCATTTAACCTAACACACTCTTCTGTTGAATTAACTATCCCCTTGTGAAATTTACAGTATTTTGTTCGATCCCCTCTTCCCATGGGGGCTTTTAGGGGCATTCGTAGCGTTGGGTCGTCACGAATCAAGTAAATTAAGTTAGCTCGAGAGGTGTTGAGCGGTGTGTACTCCTAGTATCGCTAAGGGGGATCGGTCCTCGCGATGATCCTGCTGGCGGGGGTTGCCTCTATGCTCCTCTCTATGTCATGGGGTGGTTCTTCTCTATTCCTATTAACTCCTCCTTCAAACTTTCTTCGATCAACCTCAATTGCCTCGTTAGTCGCTATCTGAGCTTCGATCAGGTGCATATGGTCCGGGTAGCTGGGGACTGTCTCCCTCATTAATGCGGAGTAGAAACCTCCAGGCCAGAGCACCCCGAGGAAGACCCCGTGCAGGAGTTCTGGGACCACCCATGGGATCTGTCTTGATTCTATGGTGAACCACTAAAAGAACTCTTTAAGGGTCTCACCCTCATTTTGGCAGATCCCGGAGAAATGGGTGGGATCCTTTATGATGCGACAGTTAGCTATGAACTTGTTTATGAACTATTGAGTGATTTGGGCAAAGTTCCAGATGATTTCTTCTCCGAGCGAGTGGTACCATGTTTTTTCCTATCCTTTCAATATGGCGGGGAAGACTTGGCAGAACAATTGGTCGGGCATGCTATAGATGTGGAGGATTGTGGCGAAGTGGTTTATCCCATAGACAGTGCCAATCTATTAGGGAATCGCGCGACGCTCTTGGTAGACCATGCCTACTCTGCCATCTTAGACCGTGAGCGACTGAGTGTGCCAACAGTCAAAGATTAACTTGATGTTGGGACGAAGAATTGATCACATGACAAAATTCAATCAGGGTGAAAAACTATGCGGTCGGTACAATGACAACCTAACTTCCAATATATGAGCATTTTACAGAGCTTTTGGGAGGAAAGTGAGGGCGACAGGTGGTGCATCGTTACAGTTGGTGAGAGGGGAGGGGAATGAACGATCGGTGCCACCGGCCATTGTGCTGATTTGGTGGTCTTCTGACGCTTGTTCACCGAAGATGCGGGCGCTTCGTTCCATTGGAGTTGTCTTGATGATACGGCAGGGGCAGCTGCACACGTCTCCTTCTTTACTTGCATTTCCGTGAACCTCATCTTGAATTTGATGCCTTCTCCTTGATTTGCAGTGGTGGTCTTGAACGTAGATTCTGTAGAAAAAGGGGGGGGGGGAGAGGAGTGAAATGGAGTGCCATCTTTAGGAAATGACAATCTTGCCCTAGGTCAAGGGAATGCCCTCCTGCGAAGAATGGCAGGCGACGATGCCAGCGCGGGCAGTCGACCGCCTCCCGTCCATACGGAGGGAATCCGACCACGGAGAGGCTGCCTGGCGTGGGAGGGCTTGAGCGGCCCTCACAGGGGCTGGCCGCGGCGAGGCTGCCCAGATCTGGTTGGCCTTGGATGGCCCTTGCGGGGGCCAACCGCGGATAGGCCCCATGGGAATGGGTGGTCATAGTCGGCCCTTGCGGGGCCAGCCGCAGTTAGGCCGCACAGGATCAGGCAGCCATGGTTTGCCCCTTGGGGGGTGAAAGTCTCTAGTGTCGACTAAATCCACCTATGGGGGGGGGGGGGAATAGGTGTCGTACGGTCTTTTGCGGAATTAAATTAACCAGCACAAATTAACAAACACAACACAGAAAACACACAAAGAGTTATAGTGGTTCCACGATTTAGGTACGTCCACTTTCCCCCTTCGACCTATCTCCTACCAAGGGACGACTCGGTCACTTCTCCAAACAGATTGAAATCCAATCCTCACACTACGGAAGGAAACCTTCCAATAAAGGAGTCACAACTCCACCACCATGGGTTGCACCCACCCTTACAACTAGGAATAAAAATTCCTTTACAACAAAACCAAAATAGAATGTAAAAGAAAATACAAATAAAGCTTTTGGAGATTCCGATGTCCTTCTTCGTTTGTTGAAGCTTTCTTGAAAGTTACAAAGTGTCCACAACCAGATTTCTCTCTTGGAGAGGATCTTGACACGATCGGCGGCGGCAAGTGATTGTGGCGGCAATACTTTGAAGATCCAAACTTCTTGACGAAGCAAGCAAGGTCTACGAACGATCTCAGTCGGATCAATCGTCTCCACCGATTCGGAATGAAGAACTAGTCTTGTTCAACGAATCGTGAGACAAGAGAACTCAAGAGAGATGCATGAGACGCTTGGCTTGCCTCGGTACTATCGTCGGAAGATCAAAGAATATTGGAGATTGGCGGCGAAGATGAACTTGCGAGCGGGGACAAGCGATTGACGGTTTCCGCGATCGGCTAGGGCACGACGTCAGCTGCTTTCTATTTCGCATGAATAGTTACTGTAAAGGTTCGAAATACAGGTATATATATCCTGATCCAACCCTAAAGACCATTGTGGGGCCCACAAGGATAAATGCTAGCCCCGGCCAAAACAGCGCACGACAAGGTGGTTCGGTCCAGCGAATGAGGAAAATTGCCTAAGGCAAAATCGGCGAGAATCGTTGGTGATTCCCGTCGAAGTCGGCTGGAATCACTCACGATTCCCGTCGATTCTGCCTTTGCTAAATTCCTGTGTGAAAACTGTCAGCCAGAGGAAGTCGGCGGGAATGCAGACTGGTTCTCGTCGAAGTTGGCGGGAATCACTCACGATTCCCATCGATTCTGCCTTGGCAGAATTTCTGTTCGAAAACTGTCAGCCGGAAGAAGTTGGCGGGAATGCAGACCGATTCTCGTCGAATCGGCGGGAATCACTAACGATTCCCATCGAAGTCGGCGAGAATCACTTAGTTATTCCTGTCGATTTTGACTTAGAATAATTTTCTCTTCCTGCCTTTGATGACTTGGTCTTTGACCCATCTTTGCTCCTTCTTCTCTTTATCTGCCTTAACCCTGTACTTGAAAATAAGTACACTCCAATAGAGAGAGCACACATGAGTCAACACACTGATCTACTCAACGAGGGATTACGTTGCGTAGACCCGTGTATATTGACCCACTGCACCCTGACATTGGCGTGTACTTCGCATGGAATAGCTGCAAGCACAACTTGATGGAAGAACGTCAAATACATTGTGAATCCGTCTTAGCTTGACTGGAGTCTTCTTCAAATCCAGGTAATTGTGGATACAATACCCAACAATCTCCCCCTATTTGAAGAAGCCAAAATCCTACTAGCTAAGATGAATTACATCAACCAAAAAGATATATATAAAAGTATGCGAGACAAGAAGTCAAAATAATAAAATTTCACGCATTCTGAACAAAAATTGAATCAGCATATGATCATATATATATATATTCAAAGAGTTGTTCATTTATAAGTACAAGAATAGACGTACACGTAGATTAAAAATAAAAAGTTTAGATTTCAAGTCTATCCCTCCTTTGCCTCAGCATCTCTTAGTTGTTTAGCCAGGTACTTCTTGCTTTGCCTTTCAAAAAATTCCTTTGGCTTCGGGTAGTACCGGGGGGGGGGGGGGGGGTGGAGCTTTGTTCTCCACTGTGTTTTACCTGAAGAAAATGTTTCTTTTAGCCTCATATTCTTTGTTCTTTTCCCACTCATACTGACTATATACTTCATTTCTATTAAGCTCTCCCCGTTGTTGTAGCATGAATGTATCCAGTATGATGTTCCTAGACACAGGACTCCATCGTTCATTCTTAACTTCACTTTCCTTCCTTCTTAATTTCTTCTCCGTTGGAGTTTCTTTAGAAGTTCCTTCTTGAAGTTTTCTTTTCCCTTTCGCAATCGCTTCTTGATCAAACATTGCACTGTGAGCAGCTTTGGCTGCGGCTTTAACAGCCTTTCTGGCATCAGCTTCACTTATGGGAAATTCCTCAGCAATAGTAACCTCATCAACAGCAGCAGTAACATCATCAGTAGGATTAACAGGAATATGTATACCTGAAGCTTGCTGAGCTAGCCAATGACAACTTTCAAAAACATACTCATTTGATTGCTTGAAGTTGTCGACCATGATTTGCTCTAACCCTGCCATCTTAGCTGCATATTCCTTCTCCCCATTTTTGGCTTCTAAGGCAATTGAGTTTGCATAAGAATGCAGTGACTCATCTATATGCTTTACATTCTGAGTAAAATCGGTCAGCAGGGTATTCTGATTCGTGTTGAGTGTGACCATGTTGGCATCGAATAATTTGATGTTGTTGGAAACAACATGAGCATTTTGATTTACCACTGCCAGGTCAGCTGTATTTTTCTGTAGCCCTTACATCAGAAGATTGACGGCAGTGCTGGCCTCAGCATACTTAGCTTCAAACTTTTGTTCCATCTTATCCAGCTTATGATTTATCTCCACAATATTCTTTAGCATCAGATCCTCTGATTGCTTTATTCGTTTAAGTACCCTGTGGCGAGATCGTTTTAAGGAGGTCTTCAGTTCATCTAATATAGCTTGAATGATATTTACAGTGTGATTTGCCAGGCTAGGTCCTAACGGATGATCCTGATGTATGGCCTGGTCGTGCTCTGGGGGGATAGGACTCTATGAGTCAGGATTCTCTTTTTCAGATACACTTGTGGAGCTTGATAAATTTACGGTCTCAAGTGGAGGGATAGAGGCAGCATCTGCCAACTTTTCATGTATACTCATCACCCCCTTCAGCATAGTATCAGGTTGTTCCTAAGGCCGGGAGGTCTCCCCCTCAACTGATGTGCCAGATACATCAGGAACTATTACCTGAATCTGTTCCTCAGAAGGGAGGTCAACATCAATCTCCCTCATGGCCATATCATTTCCAGCTAGCTCATCATCAAGTTCCTCAACAACCTGCTGTTCAGGGGAATTCACATCATCCTCACTAGCAGCAATATTCTCCACATCATCCTCTTCTTCCTCCTCGTTAGTCTGATCAGTAGCGAGAGTCTCCACTGCCTCCTTAACGATGAGGGTGATATCAGTAACAGTGTTTACTTGTCCTGTGACTGAGGCTTCCATCCTGATAGCAGTAGAAGGACTGGGTAATGAATCCCCCTCAGTTCCCGCATTCAGCAGATCAGGAACTTCACTGGGCTGATCCGAAGGATTTGTGAACTCTAGTGCTCTGTCTTCTTCATCAACACGTTTTCCAGACGCACCCCCTTGGACAATTCTTCTTTCCCATCTATCAAAGACACTGGAGTCCATCTTATTTAGGTAGTGAAGGGGAACTCCCTTAGTCATATCAAATCTATCACCATCCATCTGATTCAGGTAGAGACTGATGATTCTCCCGAAGTTAGGAGTACGTAGGGTATCTTTTATTTTCTCAAATAATATGGCCCCCAGTTCAATTTCTTTCTGCACACTATGGCGATCAGGATCTTAAACATGTCCCCTAAGATGTGATTGTGTGAGCCAGGCTTGCAGATCAGAACCTTCCCTATGATATCTGAGAGAAGCTTTCCTTCTTCGTTCATGTCCTTGCGTTTGATAGCCCTGGTCCCTCTAGCCAATCCACAAAAAAGAAGTGTCCTCGTACGATCATCTTCATCTAGATAGTCCTCTTGTTCAAAGCTGGAGAGCTGGAGATGATGTGATAGTTTGGCAGCCGTCATCTTTATCCTTAGACCTGCTATCTTACTCTTTATCAGGGTGTCCTCGTGTTGCAGCTTGGAGTTTGCGTAAAACTCAAGAACTTCCTTGTCTAGAACCTTGTACGAGTGCTCGAGAATGAAGGAGAGCCCGACTTGTTCCAGCATCAAGATGATGTTTCTGAATTCGTCTGAAGCATGGGCAAAGCCTGTCCTAACCAACTCACTTCCAGTGAGGAGCCCGACCGTTGTTCGAGGAGCCATTATGAACCTAAACGAGTTACACTCAAGGAATTAACTCTATCTAAATCTAGAGTTTGTAGGAACTGAACTAGAAGGAGGGATGATCCTTGAAAATGGAGAATCTCAAGGAAGCAACTGAAGTTTCCTCTCAAATGGAGGGTGCAAGGAAGGAGACACGTAGCAGGCGGTGAGAGGAGAGTAGCCCTAGGCCGATGAGAAGCTTGCGTATGGACTGAAGGCTGGCGGTGGATCGGCGTGACACGTGCGTCGAGATGATGCCGATGACGGGAACACAGAGTTGACGGGCTACGATCGACGGGAGACGACTGCGGGCTACGATCGACGGGAGCGACGGACGGTAGACTCGAAGGTTGCGGAAGTCGACGAACTATGGCTGGGGAGCGACGGGAGGCTCGTTTCCGCGAGATCTACTGAAGGGATTCAGCGAGGTTTCCGCAGGGTCGACGGGAAATGGCGAGGTTTCTGCTGCTTTCCGCAGGAATCTAAAGGGTCGACGGGAAGGGTTTCCGCTGCTTTCCGTTCAATTAAACAAGCTTCTTTCTCGACGGGAAAATGGTAACATTAAGCACTGGCTATTTCTTGTACATTTAAACCTTCTTTCACGGTCAGGAGATTTCCGCTCATTGACGGGAATTCTTGTACATTTAAACCTTTGAGGCGACGAGAAATCCTGCTAATTCGAAACTTTTCCCTTTTAAATAATGAGTAAAAAATTTCAGGTCAGAATTTCTACACTGAGTCGATAGAAGGATAACACTGGAAATAATCACTGGCTATTTCTTGGTGAGTCAAGATTTAAAAAAATATTAGTTGCACCTACTGGTACAAGTGTCTTGAGATTTATCGGATCAATTGACACCCACTCTCACACATTATCAAGATATAAAAAAATTATCAGATTCTAAAATAAGGATCATACGGTTATTGGCTTGCGTGTCCTTCCATTTCAGGTGTGTAGATATATATCTTTAAAGAAAATCTACATATATGTCAATATATATATATGTATATCTATGTAATGCGATTCAATTTTCGAAACTGAATACGCGTACCTGGGATTACAAGGTTGATCATTCGGATCCACTATTTGAAGTACAAAGGGTATCATGTACAAGTAGGACACTGTGGTTAGCATTATCTCTTATCCCATATACTTGTTCCATAGCAAGTCTGGAACATCTCTTGTCTAGGTCCCATCAGGTTCATGGGTACCTAGACTATCCTGCAAAAAAGAATTACCTTACCTTAGGAACCCAATAGGTATTAGGTCCTAGGTTCTTGTCAGCATAAAATACAGCATGCCTTCCTACAGGATTTCTGTCAGGAAGGCAGTCTCTTGCCAAAGGATGTGGACCTACCCTTGCCCTTGGCAAAGAACGATTGCGCCAACAATCTATGGTAAAGTGACCCACTCTGCCACAACACCAACACTCATGAATATTGTACCTCATTTTCTGACCAGGTCTATTAACGGAGTTATTTATGACCCTAGGTCTGAAAGAGGCGAAGCTGGAACTGCTCTCAGATTTACCCTTTCCACCGAGACTCGAGGGGGGGGGGGGTCTGATGGTGGACATGTGGTGAGTATCATGAGGCCTGGGGGATGGTGCTTTCTTTTCAGCCAGCAAACATCCGGGGGCCCCAGTGATGCTTGCTACATGTTTGCCAACTCCCTTTTCCTTTGTCCTAGGGTGGGAAGAAGTTCTGCGAGAGCTGGTTCCAGCAATGTCATGAAGTGAGGGGGCTGAGGCCGCAAATATAAACGGTTCATGATGAGCCATGTGTATTTTCTCATGGGTAGCCATAACAGCACTTGCTTGCACTAAGGGTATTTCCACATGAGGGTCGAACATTCCTGCAGTGACCATAGTTATTCTTATGGTCATACCTGAAGGAATGATGAGTGCCCCTCCTACTCCGTGTGGGGGTCTGTAAACAGTTTCCCCATTTCTCCACGATTTTATAATTCACGAGATCCACCCGTTTTCTCCCTTTCTCTTAATAGCATCTATC
Source organism: Platanthera zijinensis (assembly GCA_039513925.1). Classification (NCBI taxonomy): domain Eukaryota; kingdom Viridiplantae; phylum Streptophyta; class Magnoliopsida; order Asparagales; family Orchidaceae; genus Platanthera; species Platanthera zijinensis. The sequence continues at coordinate 78,272,027 of CM077078.1, read as the reverse complement.
TTGGAAAAATTAGATACTATCCTCTTCTCGGTCTCTAGATGAAACTCTAGATCTGAGATATTTGAGTCCTTCACCTTGATGGATTCCAATTGGAGTCCATCATGGTCCTCAGCTCAGCAATTTCCTTAGCTTGTTCCTACAAGTTGCTTTTCTGAAGGGCTCTACGAAGGGAATCAAGAGTTTCAATCTTTTGATTGAAGCAGTCAATTTCCCTTGCCTCAAAAGATGGACAAACCTCTGAACTTCTCCTGTCTTCAGGAGATATAAGAGGAAGGGAGCAATAAGAGGAAGATACCTTATCCTGATTATGCTGATCAGGGTTAGAGTTATGGTCTGCAGAGACTGATGTTTCAGCTTCATCACAACTGCATTCCTCAATCTCTTCTTCAGTCTCAGATAGAGACACTGGAGCCCTGATATTGAGAGGTTGTTCTTGACTTCCATCTTCAGAGACGAGGACCCCCACATATGCTTCATCCTTTTGCTGGCATTCAGTCCCGACAGTCTTCATTCCCTCCATGAGGTCAAGGATAGTTTGCCACATGGACTTTGTAGTCTTACACTTATCCAATCTTGTAAGAGATGATCCAGACCAAATATCAGAAATGATCTGTCGAACCAGCTTGTCCAAGATGAATAGTGAGAGCTCAGTCTTAGACATCTCTGCGGGACTCTTGGGGATTTGGAGATCTTTTCCAGAACCAGAGGCCTTCATGGGAATGAAGGGACCCTCTTCCATAATGAATAACGCACGAGGGTCAATGGATTCCAGATAAAACTGAACTCTCATTTTCCAGATGGGATAATATTATTTTGTGAAGGCAGGGAGTCTCAGAGGAGAGACATCAGTGTACAGCTCCATGCTTGAGTCTTATTTTCTTCTTTACACTAGATACAGAATCTTTCTCAACGTGTTAACCTTATTGATGAGTAACCTCCCTCTGATACCACTTGAAAGTCTCTAGTGTCGACTAAATCCACCTATGGGGGGGGATAGGTGTCGTGCGGTCTTTTGTGGAATTAAATTAACCTGCACAAATTAACAAACACAGCATAGAAAACACACAAAGAGTTATAGTGGTTCCCCGATCTGGGTACGTCCATTTTCCCCCTTCGACCTATCTCCCACCAAGGGACGACTCGGTCACTTCTCCAAACGGATTGAAATCCTATCCTCACACTACGGAAGGAACCCTTCCAACAAAGGAGTCACAACTCCACCACCACGGGTTGCACCCAACCCTTACAACTAGGAATAAAAATTCCTTTACAACAAAACCAAAATAGAATGTAAAAGAAAATACAAACAAAGCTTTTGGAGATTTCGATGTCCTTCTTCGTTCATTGAAGCTTTCTTGAATGTTACGAAGAGTCCACAACCAGATTTCTCTCTTGGAGAGGATCTTGACACGATCGGCGACAGCAAGTGATTGCGGCGGCGATACTTTGTAGATCCAAACTTCTTGACGAAGCAAGAAGGGTCTACGAACGATCTCAGTCAGATCAATCATCTCCACCGATTCGGAATGAAGAACTAGTCTTGTTCAACGTATCGAAAGACTAGAGATCTCAAGAGAGATGCGTGAGATACTCGGCTTGCCTCAGTACTGTCGTCGAAAGATCAAAGAAGATCGGAGATTGGCGGCGAAGACGAACTTGCGAGTGGCGACAAGCGATCGGCGGTTTCCGCGATCGGCTAGTGAACGGCGTCGGCTGCTTTCTATTTCGCATGAATAGTTACTGTAGAGGTTCGAAATACAGGTATATATATACCCTGATCCAACCCTAAAGACCGTTGTGGGGCCCATAAGGAGAAACCCTTGCCCCGGCCAAAACAGTGCACGGCAAGGTTGTTCGGTCCAGCGAACGAGGAAAATTGCCTAAGGCAAAATTGGCGGGAATCGTTGGTGATTCCCGTCGAAGTTGGCGGGAATCGTTTGTGATTCCCGTCGTTTCTGCCTTGGCTGAATTCTTGTTGGAAAACTGTCAGCCGGAGGAAGTCGGCGGGAATGTAGACTGATTCTCGTCGAAGTCGGCGGGAATCACTCACGATTCCCGTCGATTTTGCCTTGGCAGAATTTCTGTTCGAAAACTGTCAGCCAGAAGAAGTCGGCAGGAATGCTGACTGATTCTCGTCGAATCGGCGGGAATCACTAACAATTCTCGTCGAAGTCGGCGAGAATCACTGTGATTCCCGTCGATTTTGACTTAGAAGAATTTTCTCTTCCTGCCTTTGATGACTTGGTCTTTTACCCATCTTTGCTCCTTCTTCTGCTCTTGATCTCCCTTAACCCTGTACTTGAAAATAAGTACACTCCAATAGAGAGAGCACACGTGAGTCAACACACCGATGTACTCAACGAGGGATTACATTGCGCAGACCCGTGTATATTGACCCACTGCACCCTGACATTGGCATGTACTTAGCATAGAATAGATGCAAGCACAACTTGATGGAAGAACGTCAAATACATTGTGAATCCGTCTTAGCTTGACTAGAGTCTTCTTCAAATCCAGGTAATTGTGGATACAATACCCAATAAGGGGCCGGCCACGATGTGGATTCCCGAGATCGGGCGGCCTTTGTTGGCCCCATAGGGGGCCGACCGCGATGAGGTCTCCCCAGATCAGCAGCGTTGGCTGGCCCTTGCGAGGGAAAGCTGGGGTGAAGCTGCTCAGATCTTGACGGCCTTGGCCAGCCCTTGCGAGGGATGGCCGTGACGAGCCGCACTGGATCGGGCGGTCTTGGTCAGCCCTCATGAGGGCCGGACGCGGAGAGACTGCCTGGATCTGGACGACCTAGGCCAGCCCTTGCGAAGGCCATATGCGGCGAGGCCGCCCGTGATCAAGAGACCTTGGACGGCCCATTGTGAGGGCCGGTTGATGATGGGTGTCCTTGGCCGGCCTTCGTGGAGGCGGGCCGTGTTGGGACTGCTTGTCCCCGGGCGGATAGAGGGGGAGGCCGTCACTTGGCCGGGGCCTATCACAACCCGCATTTTCTCCACATTAAAGATACATCAGAGTAAGGGAAAATGTGCGTCATGATGCCATGTCAATAGGGGATAACTGCGGACGCTCAGGCAAGACTCCTACTTGACACATATAGAAAGATTTTTTAAAGTTATTTAGAGAAAAATCCAGTTTAAGTTAAACGGTTAGCCGTATCTCCCGGCTTAGTGGCTCATCTAGTCCACGGGGAAAATAGTTATATGCTGCAGAAAATATTTTTTTTATAAGATTAAACATCCTACATGAGTGTAAATGCCCCCAATTGACAACCCATGCTATGCAAGACCCTAGATTTATAATAAATATAACTAAAAGTCTTTACGCTAACCAGAAAGTAGTGACTTCATTTTGAAAAATATGACATGTATGATATACTAATAATAGGGTTTTATAAGTTGAAAATATCTAACATGCAGTCCTAGTATAAAACATCCCAGAAAGCAAGTAATCCAATCCATCTCAAAGAAAACAACTAGCAGCTAACAAGGTATCCTAAAATCAACTATCTTGTGGGCATCAACCATCTGACACAAACCCACATAAAACAGAAGTATGTCTGAACAAAGTAAGCAAACTAAAATAACAAACTACCTCGCAACGGCGAGGTGAAAACTACAGCCAGTACTGCTGCATAGGAACTCCAAAACTAGCTCCACTACATACTAAAGCTCCGAACCTGAGGCATTCCAAATACAGAATACCTCAGCAAGAAGGTACAAGCGTAGGCAGAAAAGTAAGCCAAAAAGTAAATAAAGGTCAAAAGGGGTACCAACCTAAGACCAAACGTACTGAAGTAAGTACAAAAGTAAAGTACCAAAATCGGAAACATAGAACTTACGTGAATCGTCACGTACAACCAATCACACTAGATGCACAAAGCTAAAAGGGTGGAAAACATGATTAAATCATAAGAAAGAATACTCAAAACTTTATTAGACACATGTGGTCAACTCTACCCAAAAGCACCGGCGAGGTGGTCACTCATCTAGACACACCCTCACAGATATAATATCTGTCTAACTGCAGGGGAGACTCATACACTCCACCATTCACCGCAGATGCCCAAACACCTAGTAGAGTTCCACGAGGTACTAATAAAGGAAACAAACATTTCGAATGTGGTTTCGTCCACTAACTCCCGCAATCAAGAAAACCTATATATATATATATATATATATATATATATATATATATATATATATATATATATATATATCCCAAGACTTGGCACGTCGGATTCTACTAGACATTTCTAGATTTAAGAAATGGTTGATCGACCTTTAGGAAGGATTTACAACCCTAAATAAACTCTAACACGTCCTACATAATAGTTAAGGGATGGTAAAAAGAGCAAGATTCAACCACATCATCAAAACATAAACCACTTTACCAAGTTAGACTAGTGAATTAAGAACATGATAATACAAGTGGATTTAAACAAAGAATTAAGACAACACTATAATCAACAAGTTATTAATGATAACAACAAAAAGAAGTTAGAAATTTCAGCAGATCGGGAGAAAGAAGGGAAAAAAGGGAGTAAAACCACCACTTGCCTTGGTTTTACAAGAAAAATTCTCCAAATCACTCCTCGTCGCAGATCGGGGCAAAAGAAGACGGGAGAAGTCGAAATCTGAACAAAAATGGCCGAAATAGAGGTTAGGGCCAAAAACCCTAACGAGAAAACTCAAGAAATAGGAAAAGTTTTACCACGATGGCGTAACTCTCGTTGAGAGCTTTTCGGATCGATATTCCGTTGAAGATTTCGAGCACCGGAGAACCGTCGGCGACCACCGGAAGATTCAGGAACAGGAGGAAGTCGCCCCTCTGGTTTCGGTTCTGTCACTTGGAGAAGATGAATAGGATTTTCTCTAACTTAATGCCTTTATATACTTAATAGTTATAATATGATTAATAGTATTAATAATAATAGTCATAGTAATAAAAATAATAATTTTATGCGCAGGCGCGCGGGAAACTAAAATAGAGGCTTAAAATGACCTCAAATCGAAAAGTGATCAACATGGAAGTTGTAGATCTCGTGAAGACGAACAAAATCAATGGTAACCATTTTTCTATATGACATCATTTTGACCCTCAAAATGGCGCCCAAATGCAGACTGAAATGGATATCTCGAGAAGGGGCTGAGATTTCTCGAGAACACACTTAGAGTTCTCGAAAAGGACCTACAGTACTCGAGAACAATTTTTAGAATTACTCGGGAAGGGCCTAGAGATTACTCGAGAACTAAAAGCAAAATTAATGAAGCAGATTACTTGAGACCTAATGGCAGAACTACTCGAGATGAAACAGATTACTCGAGAACTAAATTGCAATTGCTTTTTGTCCTAGTGAATTGTGGATTTTACAAATATATCCAAAAATTAAAGTATAGAGATGAATAGGAAATGACATTTTTGAATAGTGTTTTAATATTATAATAATCATATTTATATTTTTGAACAAGGAAACACGAGTTCAAAACAGAGTCCTAAACGAACGCCGAATTAAACGTAATTCGCACCGTAGGCGAACACTGATGCTACGAACCCAATGGCGAAGTCAAAACCAAAATCCGACAAGCTGTTCTTGAGATATAAATTTTCAAAGTCTACGGCGAACATAAATTCTACAAAACTTCGGAAAATCGCCGAGGTTCGAAAACCGCTCGGATCGCGACGAAATTTGACGAGCATGTCAAAAAATAATTAATTTAATTTCCTAACGTGAAATTTTCCATTTACAACAAGAATTCACAAATTTGACCGACTCGACCGAACAGACGCAAAAACGCACTAACGGCGACGCGTCGTCAACTCGACGTTAAAAGTAATGCCATGACATCATAAATACGTCATTATAGAATTAAATAATTATCGAAAAATCGGGTGCGTTACAGTCACACCCCCAAAAAAGAAGTTTTGTCCTGAAACTTGACACCACTCTAAAACTAAACCAAAACAAGAAAATCAAATACATCCAAAAACATGGAGACATACCAGAAATTAAGAAAAGAGTTGCGGATGAGATTCCCTCATTGCCGACTCTAATTACCACATCGCAATCTCGATGTCTTGATTTTTCCAGAGAATCTTACCATGGGAATTATCTTTCTCCGCAACACTCGCTCTTGAGATTCCAAAACACGGACATGAAATATATATACAAGAGGGGGGGGGGGTGAATAGAGTGATTTAAATCTTTTTACTATTTTTAAAATCTAACAGTAAAATTAGTGATAATAGTAGTTATATAAAATGAAAGAGGAACTAAGCTAAACTATATAACCACATCACAACAAAGCAAGGAAAAATGAACACACAGACAACACAAGAAGTTATAGTGGTTCCCCAAATCTGGGTACATCTACTCTTCTATCACCCTGGTAGGAATCCAGTACAGGTTTTTGCTCCGGTGACTACCACCACAGGTTTTTGCTCAGGTGCCCTGTCATCACAGGTTTTTGCTCAGGTGACCTGTCACCAAAAGATCTATTTGCAGGGAGATCTCACAACCCTTTAGGCTTTTGATCAAGTGCCCAAAAACCAACAAAGAACTTTTGAAGGGAGTTAATAAACCCTTTATACAGTGGATTAAGAAGGTGATGTTGTCTTCTCTTTCTCTAAACAACAGAGAAGACTTCAGTGGATTGCTGGTGTCAAAGCTCCCCCTGAGATGTTGAAATGTTAAGGAAGACTGGAGCTTTACTCAGGGTATAGGTCTTCAGCCTTGACTTGTTGAAGTCCAGAAACTTGTAGACAGATCTAGAAGTGTTGTCTTTGAGGATTCCTGGAGTAGAAGTTGAAGAGAACAATTGGTATTTGTTTGATGTTCTTCTTCAGTCTCCTATAAGATCAAGGGAAAACAGATTCTTTTTCTACACAGTGAAAGCAGATGTTATTCTGTATATTGTTTTGTGTATATCCTTGTGTATATGTCTTCTTCTTCTTGACGAGAGACACTTGAAAATCTCTTTTAAATTTTGCTATATAATTATGGTTTTGAATTTTGAATTATATGCATTAATTTCTTCTTAGATTCTGGAGAAGAAAACGACTTAAATGGTATTCAATGAGTTTCCCCAACTATCCTAATAAAATGAGCAAGTAATTAACTCTGATGAAATCCATAATTAATGCTGCCATGAACGGCTATATTCTTGAGAATATAAACATTAATTATTCAGAGAATTACTGCCAAAGAATAACATGACTTAGGGACAGAGATATGGAAAACTTATCATTCTGACTCGGAATAGAATTCGTTGACCTCTGGGCAGATTTCGTTGACCTGAGCTCCAAGCTCGTCGAGCTGAGAAATCCAATTCTACATCCTGAGCTCAGCGAACATTATCTGGAAATATCTTGTTAATTATGCACTCCAAGTTCGTCGATCAGAGAATCTGTCTTGAGGGAAGAATTCGTCAACCTGAGCTCGAATTTTGTCGAGCTCAACTTAGAGAAGGAACTCTGAGTTCGTCGATCTGAGATCGACGATCGTCGAGATGAGTTCGAAGAACTTTGAACTAATAAAATGAACTCTAAAATCTGCTAAGTCTTGAGTCTCCTGAAGTCCACTGCAGGCTAATCCATGAAGCTTGATTCTAAAAACTAGCCTAAACCCTAGGACTAACAAACTTGACCCTGACTATATAAGGTGGGTCAAACATCCTAAGTAGTGAACCTAGCCCAAATCTAAATAGGGGTTTCTGTTGGGTACATTGGAAAATGTGTACCTGATTTGAAGAAGCCCAACCTAGCTCAATGATATACATCATGTTGTATTTGATGTTGTTTTGAGTTGACATGTGCAGGTAAAGAATTGTTAAAGTTTACAGAAAAAATTCTAAGTCCAAGTGTCGACACAAAGGAACATGTGTCGTCACATAGAAGAAAGTTGTCGACACAACACTGGGAAAGTGTGTCGACACAGAAGGTGTAAGTCGACACTACTCTGGGAAAAAGTGTCGACACATAACATAGTCTACAACAACACTGGGAAAAAGTGTCGACACAGAAGAAGTAAGTCGACACAACACTGGGAAATTGTGTCGACTCAGAAGAAGTAAGTCGACACAACACTGGGAAATTGTGTCGACACAGAAGAAAAACGTCGACCTCAACATTGGGAGAATGTGTCGACACTGAAGAGTATAGACGATCTCCAGTTTGTCGACATCATCTGAATATGTCGACACAGAAGAAAATAGTCGACACCTGAAGGCCAAGTCAACACTTACTAAAGTTATGATTCTACAACAACTGTGTCGACACACAGGACTTGTGTCGACACACTGCAGAGTCAAAGACCAAGTTAGTTTCAGAAGAAGATGTGTCGACACAAAGGCAATTTAGTCGACATCACTGAAGGCAGTGTCGACACCAAAGTCAATTGTGTCGACACAAATAGACAGATGGTCTCGACACTTTCTGACAGACTGTTTCAACACTAAGGCACAGGACTTGTTTGAAGACTTGACAGCTGTGGGTTATCACCAGTTAACTGAAGTTGTCAGACTTGTCAGAAAACGGTTAGAAACCGGATCAGCCGGTTACCATGAAGAATGTCTATAAATAGACAGATTCAGAAGGAGAAAAAAAAAAGACACTGAACTACATATAGATCTAATCCTTTAAAATACATTGGATCAGAAAGTAGAGAGGGATTACATTCTACTCATTTCAAGAAAGTGCTAGGCACTTAAGAAGATCTTCTCCGGGAGATCTAAGAAGACTATCTAAGGATAGATCTAAGAAGAGTTCTAATCAGAATTCAGAAGAATCATTCAAAGTTCTGGATAGAGAGAGATCAAGTCAGAATTTGAAGAAGAAGAAGGAATCCACCAGTGGATTCTCAAGAAGCTGTTTGGAATCAACTCAGCTAAGTACATTTTCAAGAAGCTTTGAAGAAGGCTAAGAAACAGTTGATTGCATCAGCTGATTAAGATTTGTCATTGCCTTTTCTCTCTCAACCTGGCAAGACAATTTAAACTATCTTTTCTATATTTCTGTAGGATCTGTTTATACAGATCTGAGTTGTAAGCCTATGTTATAAAGGCTGAGTGTAGGAGTGTTGAACTCTGAGTGGTAGGGCTGATTGCCTGAGTGTAGGAGAAGGATATTCTCTGAGTTGTAGGCCTTGGGGCAAGGCTGAGGTAGGGCAGTTGTGCCTGAGTTGTAGGAACCTGTTGGGTTCTGAGTTGTAAGATCTATTGATCTGAGATAAGTGGAAGTTTGGCCGAATCTAGCATACAGCTAGATAGGTGAAGGGGGAAAGTGGATGTACCCAGACCTTGGGGAACCACTATAAATCATAGTGCAATCTGTGATGTTTTGTTTTCTGTGATTGCTGTGTTTTCATATTAGTTAATAAATTGAATTCTGTCTAGAAGTTTTAGAAAGAGAAGCAGAACCTATTCACCCCCCCCTCTAGGTGTTTAGGCTGCCTTGAAAGTTAAACTATCAAGTGGTATCAGAGGGAGGTTCCTCAAAAAGGACTTAACAGTCTGAGGTAGATCTGATAGGCAGATTCAAGAATCAAGAAGATGAGTTCTGGAGAGAATCATAAGGAGCTAGGGTCAATGAAATTACCCATATGCAAGAAGGAAATCTTTGGGATCTGGAAAGAAAGAGTCAGATTGTTTATGGAAGCATCTGACCCAAGGATTTACATCACAGTACAGGAAGGCCCCTTCATACCAATGAAGATATCTGTTCTTGATGCAAATATCCAAACACCAAAGACTTATTCTGAAATGACCAAGGATGAAATCATCTTGGCAACCATGGACAAAAGGGCACAGAACATCATTGTCAGTGCCATAGATGATTCAACATTTCAGAATCTGATTCACTGCAAGACCTCCAAGGAGATGTGGGACACATTGATTGTCTACATGGAGGGATCAGAAGAAGTAAGGCTGGACAGAAAATCTATGCTAAATCAGGAGTATGAAAGTTTTAGACAAGGAAAATCTGATAGCATAACTGAGTGCTATAAGAAATTCTATAGAATTGTGAATGAGCTAATTTCCTATGGAAGAGTCTTCAGTACCTATGAACTGAATGACAAATTCTTAAGATCCTTATCAAAGGATTGGGATACAAAGATCTGTGCCATAAGAGAAGTGGCAAAATTGGCAGAGATATCTCCTCCAACTCTGTTTGGAAAGTTGCTATCCTATGAAATGCAACTTATGGTAAGGAAGGAGGAGGAAAGAAACTCAAGAGGAGAGCATAGAGAAAAGACTGTGGCATTTAATGCTGAAGCCACCAGAAAGAATAGGAGGAAATCACCATCTCCTCCTAAGGAAGTTGAAGAAGGTAGTTCTGAAAATTCAGATAAGGGTTCAGTCAGCAGTGATTCAGATGCAGACTTTGCTGCATTCACTAGGCAATTTCAAAGGTTCTTGAAAAAGAAGCAATGGAAGTCTAGGCCTTCCTCATCACAGCAAGTAGATGACTATTATCAGAAAAGAAGGTCATCTAGGAAAGAGAAAAGCAGGTCAAAGCCCAGCAAAGCCACTACTTCAAAGATTGTCTGCTATTGTTGCAATAGGCCTGGACATGTAGTGGCTGATTGTCCTGACAAAAGGAAGGAATCTTCAGAAAAGAAGAAGACTTATCAGAAAGGCAAGAAGGAGAAATCCTTTGTAGCAAAGAAAGATAAAAGTCTGTCAGACCAGTCAACTTCAGAATCAGGATCTGAAGCTGAAGCATATATTGGATTATATGCTGCATCTGAGGAAGAGGAGTTTATGCAGTTGCTAGACTCCATCAATGAACATCAATGCATGGGTTTGATGACTAGATCAGAAGAGGACCTATGCCAGAATCAGTCTGGTCCTAATGAGGTAAACTGTCCTTCCAGTACATATGTTTGTAGTACAAGTGAAGAATCAGCTACATCTGCATCAAGTGATGAAGATGCATCTGAATCTGAAGGAGATGTCTATCAATTGATAGACAAGTATGGGGACTTGTTGCAGGCCCTTAAGAAAAGCAAGAACCTGGTTAAATCACAGGCTCAGGAAATTGCTGATCTAAGGGTTGCAACAACTGAGTTAGAAAAAGTCCTTGATCAAAAGTTAGCTGAAATTGCCAAGCTGAAGAATATAACTATTATTCAGATGGGCACAATTAATTATACTAATGATCAAGTAAAGAGTCTGGAGGACAGACTTAGAATTGAAAGGGATTTAGTGGCTAGTTACTCTAAGCCAAAATCTGTCTTACCCTTGATAGATGAATTTGTCACTCAGAAGGGTAAGGCTGGATTAGGATTTAAGGGTAACTCCAGGGCTGGCAGATTCAAGAGGAAAGGCAAAGCCCCTATTCAGCCACTAAACCTTTCAGTCCCCATAAGGTTTGGTAAGGAGAAAGTGTCTTCTAACATATATGATCATGAAGACATTCAGGATCATATCAAGACAAATGTTCTGAAGAACAAGGGTGTTAAGGCAAGCAGGCCTACCTATGGTCATAAGCCCTATGGCTTTAAGAAACCAGTAGGAGAAGTTGCAACAGCACCAGCAATGAACAGAAATGCTTCTGACAAGGATGTATCTAGATCTAGATACAATAAGTTTGAATGTTGGTGCTGTGGCAAGAGGGGTCATTTTGCATTGGACTGCTGGTATAACACAAGTGTTATAAAGAATAAGAGTCTACCTGTTAGAAGAGGTTATGATAACTTTATTAAGGCTAACCTGAACCAAGGACCCAAGACTTACTTGGGTTCTAAGGGTAAGTAATTCTGTATTGCAGGTGAATCCAAGTTACCATGCCCCTATATGGTACTTGGATAGTGGTTGTTCCAGGCACATGACTGGAACAAAGGGGCTGCTGAAGGAGTATTCATCTGTCAAAGATGGACATAAAGTGATCTTTGGTGGATCTGAAAAAGGAGTCATCAAAGGATTTGGTAACATCTCTTCAAACCTAATTACTATCACCCAAGTGGCCTATGTAAAAGGTTTGAAACATAATCTAATAAGCATAAGCCAGCTGAGTGATCTAGGATATGACATTTCATTTGGTAAGGATGGATGTCATATCAAAAGGTCAAGTGATCAAGAGATCATATTGACTGGGTATAGGAAGAGAAATGTGTATTGCCTTAATTTTGAATGTGAGAATAAGGCATCCCCCATTTGTCTTGTAGCTGATGACAATGCTTCTCATTGTGTTAAGTGGCACAAGAGATTGGCTCATCTAAACTACAAGACAATTGGCCAACTCTTTAGTAAAGAACTAGTGAGGAATGGGCCTCAAGTTAAGTGTATAAAGGAAGGGGTATGCTCAGCTTGTCAAAAGGGCAAGCAGACAAAAACCTCATTTCAAAGCCTTGAAAACAAGGATTCTGTGAGGTGCTTATACCTCTTGCATATGGATCTTTTTGGTCCTATGCCAGTTCACAGTCTAGGTAGGAAGGTCTACACACTAGTGGTTGTAGATGACTATTCTAGATTTACATGGGTGTTCTTTCTGAGACAAAAATCTGAAACCCCAAGTGTATTATTTAAGTTTGTAAAGCAAATTCAGAATGAACTGAATAGTACAGTGGTCAAAATCAGAAGTGACCATGGTACTGAGTTTCAATCTGAAAGCATGACAAACTTGTGTATAGACTTTGGGATTTTCCAAGAGTTCTCCTCACCTAGAACACCTCAGCAAAATGGAATTGCTGAAAGAAAGAATAGATCATTAATTGAAGCTGGTAGAACTCTATTGAGTGACACCTCTCTCCCAGAATATTTTTGGGCTGAGGCAGTTAACACTGCTTGTCATGTCATCAATAGGGCTTCTATCACCAAAAGCCACAGGAAGACTCCCTATGAGATTGTGAAAGGCAGAAAACCAAATCTATCCTATTTTAGGATCTTTGGCTGCAAGTGCTATATACTTAACAATGGTAAGTCTTATTTGACTAAGTTTGCTGCCAAATCCCAGGATGGGATATTTGTTGGGTACAGCACAAATAGTAAGGCCTATAGAGTCTTCAACTTAACTACTCAAGTTGTTGAAGAATCTGTGCATATTGTATTTGATGAAACAAGATTAATCAATTGTGAATTGTCTTGTAGATCAAATGACTCAACAGGTATAAGCAAGAAGATGGACAAGCTCTCCATTGCTGAAGCTTCAAAGGAAGAGGGAGCATTGGAAAATGAAGGCTGCTGTCCAGGGGGAGTACAAGAGATAATGGAAGCTGATGAAAACCAAGAGGAACAGCAGAATGAAGAAGCTGGAGATGCTCAACCTGAAGGGAATCTACCTCCAGCTATAAGATATCTAAGAGATCATCCTACTGATCAGATAATTGGTGATCCAAGACAAGGAGTGCAAACTAGAAGCAGAAATCAAAGCACAGTTTTGCATTCTAGTTTCTTGTCTCAAATGGAACCTAAGAAGTTTGAAGAAGCTATCCAAGACCAGCACTGGATTGATGCTATGCAAGAGGAGCTGAATCAGTTCAGAAGGTGCAAGGTCTGGGAGCTTGTTCCTAAACCAAGAGGCCACAACATAATTGGGACTAAGTGGATCTATAGGAACAAGCTAGATGAAAGTGGAATAATAATAAAGAATAAAGCAAGATTGGTTGCAAAAGGATACAGGCAGGAAGAAGGGATTGACTTTGATCAAACCTTTGCTCCAGTAGCAAGGCTGGAGGCAATCAGAATGTTCCTTGCCTATGCAGCCTACCAAGACTTCAAAGTATACCAGATGGATGTAAAGTCAGCATTTCTGAATGGTGATCTTAAAGAAGAAGTATATGTAGAGCAGCCATCAGGTTTTGTAGATCCTCTTAAACCTGATTCTGTGTACAAGCTTAGGAAAGCTTTGTATGGGTTAAAACAAGCTCCAAGGGCTTGGTATGAAACCCTGTCTACCTTCCTCATTGAGAATAAATTCTCAAGAGGAAAGATAGACAAAACTCTATTCCTTAGGGAATCCAAAGGAAAGATCATCTTAGTCCAGATCTATGTTGATGACATAATCTTTGGATCTACTGAAAACAACCTTTGTAAAAAGTTTGCCAAACTTATGCAAGGGAAGTTTGAGATGAGCAGTATGGGAGAACTTAAGTTCTTCTTGGGACTCCAAGTAAGACAGACTGATGATGGATTGTCCATATCCCAGTCTAAGTTCACCAAGGAATTAATTAAAAAATATGGTATGGAGTCATCCTCCTCCATGAGAACTCCTATGGGCACAAGTATGCCAATATGCAAAGATGAGGCAGGTAAACCTGTTGATGAATCATTGTATAGAGGAATAGTTGGGTCACTACTATATCTCACTGCTAGTAGACCTGACATTATGTATGCAACATGTGTCTGTGCTAGGTACCAAGCCTGCCCTAAAGAATCTCATTATACTGCAGTAAAAAGGATTCTGAGATATCTAAAGGGCACTCCTACTCTAGGTCTTTGGTACCCTAGGAATAGAGATTTTCAACTAACAGGCTATTCAGATGCAGATTTTGCAGGATGTAGAGAGGATAGAAAGAGTACTACAGGTACTTGTCAATTCCTGGGAGGAAGACTAATATCTTGGAGTAGTAAAAAACAGACTAGTGTGGCAATTTCCACAGCTGAGTCAGAGTATATTGCTGCAGGAAGCTGCTGTGCACAGCTATTATGGATGCAGCATCAGCTTAAAGATTATGGTATTCAGGTAAGTAGAACACCCCTTTTATGTGATTCTAAGAGTGCTATTTCTATTGCTAATAATCCAGTTTCTCATAGTAGAACTAAGCATATAGAAATCAAATATCATTTTCTTAGAGAACATGTAGAAAAAGGTGACATCTCATTGGAATTTGTAAAAACAGATTATCAAATAGCAGATGTATTTACTAAGCCTTTAGATGAAACCAAATTCAATAAATTCAAAATTGAATTAGGTATGTTAACCATTGAATAATGTATTAAACAAAATCATTAACAATGCTATTGAAATGGTTAATAAGTAAGTAAAAGTAGTAACAACAATAATCAAGTGTTAAAAAGGACACATTGAAGTTACAGAAATTGGCTAAGTAAGAATGTGTCGACACATTCAGTAATAATGTGTCGACTCAGAGAAATTATGTCGACAAGTCAGAAATATTGTGTCGACACAGAGAATATGTGTCGACACTTAAGAGGTTTATTGTCGACTTAACCAGGAATGTAATGTCGACTCAACCAGAATTATGGTGTCGACACTTACAAAATATGTGTCGACACTTGTCCTTAGTGTCGACACAGAATTTCTGTCTTTCTACTATGTATCCAAGGTGTCGACATAACCACATATTGGTGTCGACACATAGTAGGCTGAAGAAATGTCGAGTTAATAGAAGCTTGTGTCGACACATTCCGTCTGTGTCGACACATTTAGACTGTTTTTGGCGCCTTTTGAACTTCTTTCAACAGAAGCTATAAATAGGTCAAAAGCTCTTATTGTCGACACGCTTTCAAGGTTTTCGAGACTCAAACCCTGTGTCGACAATCTTTCTTTCTCTCCTCTCTCAAGCCTTCTCGACGACTCGATGGCGCCAAGGATTGAAGAAATGTTAATGAAGGGTATGAGTTGGTGCGCCAGGCGTTTGCAGAGGCGCCGCCTGATGTTCAAGGAGTTATCACCCTTCTCTCTGCATCAGGGTTAGAATTTCTTGTCTCAGAACCATCCAAGATCTGGAAGAAGGAGGTGCACGAGTTCTTTATCTCAGCATCAGTCCATTCTACTGAACTCAAGATCAAGTCCATTGTTCACGGGACTAAGATTAAGATTACTCAAAGAGGTTTGAGAAAGTTTTTGCAATTACATGTGGTTGAAAATGAAGAAGAGGTTCCTAGTTCTAAGACAAGGGAAGCCCTTCAATGGTGTGGTTTGGATTCAAACATGAAGATTGGAGCTGCATTCAATAGGAAAGGGTATGAATCAGCAAGGAAAGTTCTTGTCTGAAATAGTTGGGAAAGTAATTCTCTGCAAGACAGGTGGACATGATAGGATTTCTGCCTATATGTTCAACCTTATGACCAGGATTGTCTTTACAATTCCTACTGATTGGTCAGTAATCCTATTTGACAAGATTAAAGAAGGGATCAAGAAGCCTAACATGGCTAGGATCATAAGTCTATATCTCAATGGAGCAATTCCTGAAGTGATGCAGCAACTGCCAGGATCTAAAATCAATCATATGAGAAGGATGGACATGAGACTATTCTCCAGGTGGGAAAGGGTGCTGTCTAAGGATGTGCCTGAAGAGAGCAGGCCAGACACCCCTGTGAAATCCCCTTCTCCAGCTCACGAGACTGAGCAACAACAAGAGGACCCACTTAGGATACAGAGTGAAGAACAACCTGCCTCCTCTATAGTTCATCAAGTAGATACATCTGCACAGATGCAGGGGGAGCCAGTTCAATCTCCTGCTCAAAATGTATCTACCCCTGCTCAGGTACAAGTGGTACAGGTGTAGGGGGAGCAAATGTATTTTACTATAAAAGACTTTCTAAAAGTTTTTTTTTTTCTGCACAGGTTCAGGGGGAGCATGTGTCTTCTCCTACTCCAGATATGCAGCTGCCTGAGAATGTGCACAAGGATGCACCTAATGACTTATCTTCAGATGCTCCAGTTCAAAAGAATACACTCTGGATGAGTTATTTCCTAATGATGACATAGCTACTGATAGAATAGAAGAGGACCAAGATGTTGAGCAGCCTCTTGACATAGAGCTAGAACAAGAAGTGGAGAAAGTTCAAGAGAATGAAAAAGTTCAAGAAATAGAGGAGGAGCAAAGAATTGAGGGGGAGCCAGCGCATGTTGAAACTGAGCAACATGGCACTGAAGCAGATAGAGTTCACATTGAGAGTACTTCTGAATCTGAGACTGAAGAAGCCAGGTTGGCTAAGAGAAGAAAACTGGTTGTATTTAAAAGAAGAAGCAAAACTTATAAGCAGGCTTTACAGACAACACCTCCACCTCCACCTCCTGAAGTTGATTATAACAAGTTCTTGGTGGATTTACAGGTGAAATTGGATGACCACAGGGTGGCCATTGAGAAATATGTTGATGAAAGAAACAAAACTCTGCAGTTTGACTTAGCCCAAGATATCAAATCTATCCAATTTCAAGTCAACTTGAATAAAACTGAAATGACAGATTGCTTCCACAAGGGTGGCAATGCTGTAGTTTATCTGGCTAAACAACAGCAGGCTATCTCTACAAAGGTGGATGATATTGCTTTGAAGCAAGGTTATGTTCTGGAAAATCAAATAAGAATGAATGACAATTTAACTGAATCTCATAATGAGATCATTCAAGAGGTGAAGAAGATTGTTCCAGGGATGCCTGCAGATAGAGCCAAAGAAATGGAAGAGTTTGATAAGAATTTTCAGGCTGCAATTGCATCTGTTAAGACTGCCATCACAACCTCTCAACAGGAAATATCTGAAAAGCTTCAAAAGTTAAGACCATTTTTCAAGGAGGGAGTGAATTATTTGGATGGCCAAATTCGATTCCAGAAAGAAGATCTTAGAGATCATGTCTCAAGAGAAGCCATAAAGGGGGAGAGGATGCTAATTCATGCAGGCTCTGAGCATGCCAAATGGGTGACCAATAGTATAAGAGCCACATTGGGATATCCACCATTGTGTGATGATAACATGGTGGCTGAGTCAGGTCTACAAACAGGACTACTTGAAGGTGACCAACCTGAGGTTGCCCAAGTCATATACCCCCCTCCAGATTTTGATATATTGGATCAGCAAGTGCAATATATGTATAGTCCTTCAAAGGAAGTTGTAAATGTTATCTTTGGAAAGGTTGATAAGCCTGAGGTAAATTTGCAAGAACAGCAAGATGCTCTACTGTCAAAGAAAAGATTTAGAGAGCAGGCTGAGCTGAAGCCAGATTTTGAGCAGTGGAGTCCTACTTCCAGAAATATAATACTCACTGCATGGAAAGCTGTCAAAGATCAAGTTCATGAAAGGGGCAAGTGGTACAATGAGCAGGAATGGCAGAAGTATGAGACAAGACAAGAAGCCATTGTACAATTCAGAAGGAAAGCTAAGCTGGGAAGACTTCCACCTGATGCTATGGAGCCAAGCAAATACTTCCCAAAGCCTTTTCACTATTTTGAAAGGCAAAGGCTCAAGGAAGAAGCTAAGAAGAAAGCTGATCTTAAAGGAAAAAAGATGGCTGAAGAATCAGAAGCTCCTGTGACAGCTAAAATTAAATCTGGCCAAGGGATTGTTATTAGAGAGCCTGATCAATCCTGATAATGTTTTAGTTCTTTCATAATGTTTTGTAATGATGTAATGTGATCAGTCAAAGAAAAACCATGTAATCAAACATTACCCAGTAATAAACAAAATATTGTTAAATCTGTGATAGATTGTTTTATCCATGATGTTCTTATTATTTTGTTTATAATTAAGTATCCCTGTGTATTGTCATATATCATCATTTTATACTATTTATAAATGGTGTATATCATTGGCTATAAGGGTTATGACTTCTCCAAATAGGGGGAGATTGTTGGGTACATTGGAAAATGTGTACCTGATTTGAAGAAGCCCAACCTAGCTCAATGATATACATCATGTTGTATTTGATGTTGTTTTGAGTTGACATGTGCAGGTAAAGAATTGTTAAAGTTTACAGAAAAAATTCTAAGTCCAAGTGTCGACACAAAGGAACATGTGTCGTCACATAGAAGAAAGTTGTCGACACAACACTGGGAAAGTGTGTCGACACAGAAGGTGTAAGTCGACACTACTCTGGGAAAAAGTGTCGACACATAACATAGTCTACAACAACACTGGGAAAAAGTGTCGACACAGAAGAAGTAAGTCGACACAACACTGGGAAATTGTGTCGACACAGAAGAAGTAAGTCGACACAACACTGGGAAATTGTGTCGACACAGAAGAAAAACGTCGACCTCAACATTGGGAGAATGTGTCGACACTGAAGAGTATAGACGATCTCCAGTTTGTCGACATCATCTGAATATGTCGACACAGAAGAAAATAGTCGACACCTGAAGGCCAAGTCAACACTTACTAAAGTTATGATTCTACAACAACTGTGTCGACACACAGGACTTGTGTCGACACACTGCAGAGTCAAAGACCAAGTTAGTTTCAGAAGAAGATGTGTCGACACAAAGGCAATTTAGTCGACATCACTGAAGGCAGTGTCGACACCAAAGTCAATTGTGTCGACACAAATAGACAGATGGTCTCGACACTTTCTGACAGACTGTTTCAACACTAAGGCACAGGACTTGTTTGAAGACTTGACAGCTGTGGGTTATCACCAGTTAACTGAAGTTGTCAGACTTGTCAGAAAACGGTTAGAAACCGGATCAGCCGGTTACCATGAAGAATGTCTATAAATAGACAGATTCAGAAGGAGAAAAAAAAAGACACTGAACTACATATAGAACTGATCCTTTAAAATACATTGGATCAGAAAGTAGAGAGGGATTACATTCTACTCATTTCAAGAAAGTGCTAGGCACTTAAGAAGATCTTCTCCGGGAGATCTAAGAAGACTATCTAAGGATAGATCTAAGAAGAGTTCTAATCAGAATTCAGAAGAATCATTCAAAGTTCTGGATAGAGAGAGATCAAGTCAGAATTTGAAGAAGAAGAAGGAATCCACCAGTGGATTCTCAAGAAGCTGTTTGGAATCAACTCAGCTAAGTACATTTTCAAGAAGCTTTGAAGAAGGCTAAGAAACAGTTGATTGCATCAGCTGATTAAGATTTGTCATTGCCTTTTCTCTCTCAACCTGGCAAGACAATTTAAACTAATCTTTTCTATATTTCTGTAGGATCTGTTTATACAGATCTGAGTTGTAAGCCTATGTTATAAAGGCTGAGTGTAGGAGTGTTGAACTCTGAGTGGTAGGGCTGATTGCCTGAGTGTAGGAGAAGGATATTCTCTGAGTTGTAGGCCTTGGGGCAAGGCTGAGGTAGGGCAGTTGTGCCTGAGTTGTAGGAACCTGTTGGGTTCTGAGTTGTAAGATCTATTGATCTGAGATAAGTGGAAGTTTGGCCGAATCTAGCATACAGCTAGATAGGTGAAGGGGGAAAGTGGATGTACCCAGACCTTGGGGAACCACTATAAATCATAGTGCAATCTGTGATGTTTTGTTTTCTGTGATTGCTGTGTTTTCATATTAGTTAATAAATTGAATTCTGTCTAGAAGTTTTAGAAAGAGAAGCAGAACCTATTCACCCCCCCCCTCTAGGTGTTTAGGCTGCCTTGAAAGTTAAACTATCAGTTTCAACAATCTCCCCCTATTTGGGTGAGGTCACTAATCAAACAATACAATATAATCACAAAGCAAAACAACAAATATCTGGCAGAAAATAAAAGTCTAGCAGATATATACAACAAGTGCTTTGTGACAAATTAACACAAATAGTTCAGAGGAAAATAAACTAATCAAAGAGTTATTTAGGATTCTTGGACTTGTCTTTCTCAGAAGGTTGCTTGAAGATGATTTCCCTATTTGGATCTACTGCTTCTCTTTTAGACATTGTCATATCAGCTGCTCCATTGATGTTGCATGAAGTTGCTCTTGGAATAACTGCTTCTGGGTGTAAACTCATATAAGCATCAACATTGAAAAATTGATTAGCTTTGTCATACCTTTTTAATTCTTATTTCATGTAGGAAGACATTGTAGAATTTTGAGAAGAATCTTTGCCTTCTGCTTTAGTTTTATTAATCAGAGAGAGTCCAATAAGTTCTTGAAATCTAGCCATTTTAGCAGTATTTTCCTGTTCAGGATCAACAAAAGGAACTGGTGGAGATTCAGGTCTTTCAGAACTGCTGTCCTTCTTTGGTTCACCATGAGATTTTGGAGGACTCTTTTGCTATGTAGTTAGAGGTGGATTGCTTCTTGTAGACTGTTGCTGATGATGATGCCTACTACTCTGAGAATTTGGCTTGGAAGATCTGTCTTGTCTTTGATATGTTTTAGTGTATGGAGTTGATCTTCGAGAGACATTTCTAGAGGCCCCTGCAGATGGAGGAGGAGGAGGAGGAGGTCATCTCTAGTTCCTTTTAGGAGGAGGAGGAGGAGAGTACTTCCTACTTTTTTTCTTGCTTTCTATTCATTTTTTGATTGCCGCATCCAGTTGGGCATTCCTTTATATGGAGTTATGTTGTTCAGAACATAGTAAGGAGTATCTGCTTTGGGGTTTTGTTTAGGAATGGCCTTGGGAGGTGCTTTCCTTTTCTTAGCTTTACTCTTCTTGGTGGATGAATCATCATCATCATCAGATGATTCAATAGGGTTATCATATAAATCATCAATCTCTTTTAGAATTTCCTTGGAAATTTGCTTCTCAGGCTGAGGTTGTTCAGGAACTTCTAGCTCCATAACACTTTCAGTAACAATCTGAATGTCTTCTTCCATATCTACAAGCATGATATCATCCAAGTTTGGTATAGGACTTTCATCCATCTTATAAGTTGGAGGAGAGTAAGCCTTGGGCTCGGAAACAAATACTTACTCAATAATGGATACAACTGGCTCTGTAGTAACTTTTGTGACAACTGGTACTACAAAACTTGCCTTTAGTTGCTTTACAACCTCAGGGCTTATTGGATAAGAATAACAAACAATAGCCTTTGACTGCTCTTGAATAACTTCTGGTAAATAGTTAAGATATGCAGAATCAAAAGAATTTAATAAACAAATTAAATCTACTATTGGATTGACAAGACAATCACCAACAGTCATGATCTTTGGTAGATCTTCTGTTTCATCTGTACAAATCATTTCAATCTCAACTGCTGCAGGAACTGCTGATACTGATACTGGTGCTGCTGCAGCATCTGTAATTATTGCTGCTTCTTCATTGAACATCTCCCCCTGCCTGAATTCATATGGTACTAAAACCAGACCCCTAGAAGAAGAAGGGACAGAGGGGGCAGCAGTAAAAAGAGCAGAGAGGGAGGAGATGGAATCAACAAGAGGTGCAATTGCCTCTGCAGGGTTAAGAGTAACTGGAGTTCCTGAAATTGTACCAATAATGGTCACTGCATCTGGTGAGGTTGAAGTGAAAACCCATTCCTTTATCTCTGTCGCCGGCAGTTTGATCCTAAAAGTCATGAATTTATTCATATATTGATCTTCACATAACTGCAGAATGTTTATAAAGATTTGATCAGTATGTCGAAAGGATTCAAAGTCGATGTCAAAACCAGTGTCAAACTTCATGCTTGTGAGAGAAAGTGCTGGAATTGCCATTATTGTCCTGCAAAACGAAAAAGAGACCAAGTGCAAGAGAACAGAAAGCACGGGATGGAGCTCGAAGAAAACTTAGTTATAAGGTTTTCAGAATGCAAAGAGGCAGACTCCGTCCAGCGAAAAAATAAAAAGATCTTTGATCTGAGTTCGATGGAATATTTTATTGATAAATGAGTTCGTCGATCTCAGTCTGAAGAGCAAGAATAAATCGCCAATCTCTGTTCGACGAAGTACTCACTAAAGCAGGGATCGTCGATCTATGGTCGACGAAACCTGTTTCACTAAGAAGTGTTTGTCTATCTCTGTTCGACAAACTGTTCACGAAGAGTTCACATATTGTAGATCTCCGTTCGACGAATTGTGTCAAATCGTCGACCACAGACAAAAATTAAGTTAAATATTCCCCATTTATCATACCTAACTTATTTAAGAAGAACAGATGTTTCTTCTAATCCAACGGCTTGGTGAAAATGTCTGCTCTTTGTAAATTAGTAGAGACAAAGGCAAGATTAATTTTCTTTTTGTCTAAACAATCTCTAATGAAATGATGTCTAATATCTATATGCTTTGTCCTACTATGATGCACTGGATTTTGTGCAATGGAAATTGCACTTGTATTATCACACAGTAAGGTTGAATTATTTAAGTTGATACCATAATCTAGGAGTTAGTTTTGAATCCACAGTAGCTGTGAACAACTGCCAGCTTCTATGTATTCAGCTTCTGTAGTTGAAGTAGACACAGATGTATACTTTTTATAAAACCAGGACGCTAGCCTAACACCAAGGAACTGACATGTCCCTGATGTGCTTTTTCTGTCCACTCTACATCCATCAAAGTCATCATCTGAGTATCCAGTCAACTCAAATCCTGACTCAGTTGGATACCATAGTCCTAAATTTAGACAACCCTTTATATATCTCAAAATTCTTTTAAGGAAAATAAGGTGAGATTCTTTAGGGTTCACCTGGAAACTAGCACAAAGTCATGTAACAAACATTATATCTTGCCTCCTTGCTGTTAGATACAACAGGGACCCAACAATGCCCCTATATAATTTCTGATCAACAGGCTTGTCATGTTCATCAGAGTCAATCACATCATTTAAAGCCATGGGTGTTTTCTTAGCTGAGGCATCAGCCATCCCAAACCTTTTTATTATCTCCTTAGCATATTTGGATTAGGATATGAAGATGCCCTCAAGTGATTGCTTCACTTGGAGACCAAGAAAGTAGGAAAGTTCACCCATGCTACTCATTTTAAACTTAGAATGCATAAGGCCAGAGAAACTTTTGCATAGTTTGGAATCAGTAGAGCCAAAGATGATGTAATCTACATATATTTGTACCAATAAAATTTTATCATTATGATGCTTAGTGAATAAAGTCCTATCTATAATGCCTCTAGTAAAATTATGCCCTAGGAGAAAGCTAGCTAATGTCTTATATCAAGCTCTTGGAGCTTGCTTTAGACCATAGAAAGCCTTATGATATTTAAAAATATAAGAGGGATGAGTTGGAGAGATAAAACCTGATGGTTGCTCCCCATAAAACTCTTCTTTAAGTTCACCACCAAGGAATGCACTCTTGACATCCATTTGGTATACAGTGAACTTTTTGTAGGCAGCATATACAAGGAATATTCTTATAGCCTCAAGCCATGCAACAGGATTAAATGTTTGATCATAGTCAATGCCTTCCTCTTGTCTATAGCCTTGATCCACTAGCCTTACCTTATTCCTGATGATAATGTCTTGGGCATCTAGTTTATTTCTGAATACCCATTTACTTCCAATGACTGGGTAGTCTTTGGGTCTTGGAACTAAATCCCAAACTCTATATCTCTCAAACTGGTTGAGCTCCTCTTGCATTGTAATAATCATGTGTGGATCTTGCTCATCATCTTTTATGGATTGGGGCTGAGTTTGAGATATGAAGCATCCATGCATCAAGTCTTGGTGGAGTTGATGCCTTGTCTTCACACCCACTAATATGTCTCCAATCACTTGAGATGCAGGGTGATCTCTAAGTGTGACAAATTTAGTAGGAGGAGTTGGTTCAGCAACAGCTTGGGGAATTAATTCCTCTTGTGGAATTATAGTAGCTGTTGTTGGCTCTTCACTAAACTCAGTGAGATCATCTTCTCTGTCTTCAACAACATGTAGAGAAGGATGTACAACAACCTCATTGGTGAGGGTCAACTCATCCAACTTCTCACACAGATGTGGTACCTGTAAAGTTTTATTGGTAGAAAGATTCTTCTCCTTGTAAAACATGTTAGTTTCATCAAATGAAATATGTACAGTTTCCTCCATTTTCATAGTTGATTTGTTATAAACCCTATAGGCCTTGCTGACTTGGAAATATCCAAGAAAAATTCCCATTTCAGCTTTGGCTTCAAATTTTCTAAGGTGTTTCTTATTGTTATTGTGTATGTAACAAATACAACCAAAAATTCTAAAATAGTCTACTTTAGGTTGTTTCCCTTTGAGTAGTTCATAGGGAGTCTTGCACTTAAGTTTGTGAATAAGACTCCTATTCAGTACATAATTTGTTGTGCTTATAGCCTCTGCCCAAAAGGATAGGGGAAAGTAAGCATCTGCAAGTAATGTGCCTGCAGGTTCAATTAGGGTCTTATTTTTCATTTTAGCTACCCCATTTTGTTGAGGAGTTCTAGGAGTAGAGAAGCAATGCCTGATACCCCCTTCTCACAGAATTCTTGCATGGGAAGAGACTCAAACTCAGTGCCATGATCATTTCTGATCAATGCAACTGGAGTAGAATACTCAATCCTTATGCTTTTAAGAAAATTTTTAAGAACCTTAAAGTTATCAGATTTGTTCCTCAAGAAGAACACCCATGTGAACCTAGAGAAGTCATTTACAATCACTAAGGTGTAAGATTTCCTCCCATTCTCTGTACAGTAATGGGTCCAAAAAGATCCATATGGAGCAAATACAGAATCCTAGGTGAATCACTCTTATTAAGTGATTTAAAACCGTTTTTGGTTTGCTTGCCTAATTGACAAGCCCTGCAAATGTTTTTCTTCTTGTAGGGGCAAGAAGGCAATCCTCTAACATGGTGGTCCCTAGAGAGTTTAACAATATTTTTCAAATTAACATGTCCTAATCTCTTATGTTATAGTTCATTGTTGTTGCTAGTTTGATTAAACAGACATATTTCTGACCTAGCAGACTTAAAGTTTACTACATAAATGTTTCATACCCTAGTTCCAGTTAAAACAACTTTGTTATCTACTGAAGTAATAATGCAGGAGGATTATTACCTAGCTTGGACTTATAGTTGGTTAGGTTGTCCTTACTGCCAGTCATGTGCTTTGAACAATCACTATCCAGGTACCATTATTCCTCTATGGTGGGATAGTATTTCACCTACATTTAAACAGATTAGATGTTCTTGACCCAGGTTCCCTTGGGTCCTTGATTTTTTTCATAGTTAAAACTGGAAATGTAAGAATATTCAAGTTGGTTCTTATATCCTAGGGGATGAAATTTTCTTGGTGGAATTATCCACTGATTAAATGGGTTAATATAAGATCTTGGTTGATTATAAGTTTCAGGAAAATTTATGTTTCTGTTAAATTGAACTGGGAACGATGAATCTTGATAAGTTCGTCGATCTGTGTTCGATGAATAGGGATGAGTTCGTCGAAATCCGCTCAGAGAATAAAGGTATTCATTTTCTGTGCCCCAATATCGTCGATCACAGTTCGAAGAACTGTATTGGTTTCGTCGATCGTAGTTTGACGAATAATTATAAGAGAATTTTGCATTCAAAGTTCGTCGATTGGAGTTTGACGAACTGTAAGAATTTCATCAGTCTAAGTTCGACGAAACCTGTTGAACATAGTTTTTATTAGATTTCTTATTTTTCTTTCTCTTTTCTTGGTTTTCTGAATGACTTAAATTTGTTGATTATATTCATTTAGCTTTTCTTTACTCTTTTCTGTTATGAATTTTATAGGGGTTGACAGAATGTTTTTCTGAAGGAGATGAGATTGTCTTGATGAAGCACCTAAGCCCAGCTTGCCATTTAGTCTGGCATTTACTGTGCTTGTGATGTCTATCAGCTTGATGCTTCTCCCATTTAGGGATTCTTCAAGTTTCTTTGCCTTAGCTAATTCTAATTTTAGTGACATGATTTGTTCAGTTGCAATAGTTAGTTCATCCTTTAACTTGATGTTTTCTGATAGAAGTTTGTTTTGTTCAGTTATCTTATCTTCGAGTAGTTTGATTTCTTTCTCAGAATTAATCAAATCATTACATAATAATTTGAATTCAGTTCTACAACTATCTGAATCAAAATCAAATGAAGAGATTACCTGATCCTCTTCCTCTTCAGATTGCTCATTTTCAGAATGGCTGCCTGATGCATTGATAGCCATCAAGCAAACTTATCTTGCTTTTGCTTCCTCTTCATCTTCACTTGAGCTGGAAGATGAGGATTATTCTTCTAAATCACTCCAGGTTTCAGCAATAAAGCCCTTGTCCTTTCTTTTGTACTTGCTGGAGGAGGGCTTTCTGTATTGCCTTCTGGATTCCTTTTCTCTTCTTTTCTCCTTATTCTGATTCTTTGGACACTCTAAAATGATATGTCCAGGTTTCCTGTATTAAAAACAAATAATCTCTTTAGTAGGTGTTTTGTCATACCTTGGTTTATCATCCTGTCTGGATGACCATCTTCTGAAATCCTTTCTAGCTATCTTGTAAAATCTTCTTGCCAGTAGCCCTATAAGCTTATCATTGGCATATGGAGCTTCTGATCCTTCAATTGCTTTGAAGGAAATACTTGGTTCTTTTCTCCCTGGTGTGGAGGTCTTCTGCTCAGCAGCTTCTCTGGTATTCATCAACTGCTCATAAGATTTGAGTTTTCCCAATAGAGATTCAGTAGTGATCTCATTCAGGCTTCTGGCCTCCTTGATTGGCCAGATCCTAGAATCCCATGAGCTGGGGAAGCACATGAGAATCTTGTTATAGATCTCAGACAGGGTTATGTCATTGTCCAAGGTTTTTAGCTCATTGAAAATTGAGCTAAGTCTATTATACATATCACCCACTGACTCTGATTCTTCCTTCTTGAAGTTCTCATACTGGGAGATGAGATTAGACATTCTGTCTTTTCTTTCATCTGTAGATCCAGCCACCTTCTAGAATATGTCAACTGACATAGTCTGTGCTAAGATGTTCATGGCCTTGGCATTTGCTATCTTGGCCTTCTTTTGTGCATCTGTCCACTCAGGTGGTGGAATAGCATGTGTGTTGGAAGATACAGTAGTGCTAACCTATGGAGCTGGTGGACCTGTCAAAATAGAGTTGTATATGTCATCATCAATAGAGTTCATATATAGCCTAATTCTTGCCTTCTAGAATACAAACTTGTTCAGGTTGAAAACTGGAGGTCTGGTGCTTGCGTAATCCTTGTTCTGTGCCATGATATATAAAAACAAAATAACTAGGGAAAAGGTCAGATCTATCTAGGATCATTTGGTTCAAGTGTTAGCTTGTAAAACCAAAGGAACCTCCCTCTAATACCAATTGAAAGATAAGGATAGATCTGATTTACTCTAGAGGGGGGGGGGGGGAGGGGGTGAATAGAGTTATTTAAAATTTTTTACTGTTTTTAAAATCTATCAGTAAAATTAGTGATAGTAGTAGTTATATAAAATGAAAGAGAAACTAAGCTAAATTACACAACCACATAACAATAAAGCATGGAAAAAATGAACACACAGATAACACAAGAAGTTATAGTGGTTCCCCAAATCTTGGTACATCCACTCTTCTACCACCCTGGTAAGAATCCACTATAGGTTTTTGCTCCGGTGACTGCCACAACAAGGTTTTGCTCAGGTGCCCTGTCACGACAGGTTTTTGCTCAGGTGACCTGTCACCACAAGATCTATTTGCAGGGATATCTCACAACCCTTTAGGATTTTGATCAGGTGCCCAAAAACCAACAAAGAACTTTTGAAGGGAGTTAATAAACCCTTTATTCTGTGGGTTAAAAAGGTTATGTTGTCTTCTCATTCTCTAAACAATAGAGAAGAATTCAGTGGATTGTTGGTGTCAAAGCTCCCCCTGAGATGTTGAAATATTCAGGAAGACTGGAGTTTTGCTCAGGGTGTAGGTCTTCAGCCTTGACTTGTTGAAGTCCAGGAACTTGTAGACAGATCTAGAAGTGTTGTCTTTGAGGATTCCTGGAGTAGAAGTTGAAGAGGACAATTGATATCTATTTGATGTTCTTCTTCAGTCTCCTATAAGATCAAGGGAAAACAACTTCTTTTTGTACACAATGAAAGCAGATGTTATCTGTATATTGTTCTGTGTATATCCTTGTGTATGTCTTCTTCTTCTTGATGAGAGCCGCTTGAAAATCTCTTTTATATTATGCTATATAATTCTGGTTTTGAATTATATGCATTAATTTTTGCTTAGATTCTGGAGAAGAAAACGGCTGAAATGGTCTTCAATGAGTTTCCCCAACTATCCCAGTAAAATGAGCAAGTAATTAACTCTGATGAAATCTATAATTAATGCTACGATGAACCGCTATATTCTTGAGAATATAAGCATTAATTATTCAGATAATTACTGCCAAAGAATGGCATGAATTAGGGACAGAGATATGGAAAACTTATCATTCTGACTCGGAATAGAATTCGTCGACCTTTGGGCAGATTTCGTCGACCTGAGCCCCAAGCTCGTCGAGCTGAGAAATCCAATTCAACGTCCTAAGCTCAGCGAACATCAATCTGGAAATTTCTTGTTAATTCTACGCTCCAAGTTCGTCGATCAGAGAATCTGTCTTGAGGGAAGAATTCATCGACCTGAGCTCAAATTTTGTCGAGCTCAACTCAAAGAAGGAACTTTGAGTTCGTCGATCTGAGATCGACGATCATCAAGATGAGTTCAAAAAACTTCGAACTAATAAACAGAACTCTGAAATCTGCTAAGTCTTGAGTCTCCTGAAGTCCACTGTAGGCTGGTCCATGAAGCTTGATTCTAATGACTAGCCTAAACCATAGGACTAACAAACTTGACCCTTCCTATACAAGGTGGGTCAAACATCCTAAGTAGTGAACCTAGGCCAAATCTAAATAGGGGTTTCAACAAATTTGCTTCAAGTCTTTATACATTTTGGTGGAGCAAGGATGGTAAGCAACACTAGAACCATGAGCTTCATTACAAATCTTAGCCCGTATGTCATCAACAGCGGGGATACAAAATCAACCCCGATATTTCAGAGTATCTAACTCGTCTAAAGAGAAATCAGGTAGCTCTCATTTCTCAGTTCTATTCTAGAGATGCAACAAATAATGGTCATCCTTCTGGTACACTCTTGTAAGGGAAATCCAAGAGGGCTTTTCTACTTCAAAACTAGCAGGCACAGTACTACTCTCAACTTCAATATCCATCAACAAGAATTCTTCCACCAAGGATTGCACAGATAGATTGAAGATTTTGGTGGTCTTCCTACTCAAAACATCGGCTACTACGTTAGCCTTTCCTGGATGGTAAAGGATCTCCACTTCATAATCGGTTACATACTCTAACCACCTATACTGGCACAGATTCAACTCCTTCTGAGTGAAGACGTACTTCAAACTCTTATGGTCTGTATAGATTTTTCACAGCGCGCCATATAGTAAATGTCTCCAAAGCTTCAGCGCATAGATTACAAAACCAAATTCCAAATCATGCATAGGATAGTTTCTTTCATTAATCTTTAATTATCTTGATCCGTACACGATCACCTTTCCTTCTTGCATCAAAACACAACAAATTCCAATGTGTGATGCATCCGCATACATATCGTACTCGACTCCGTCAGTAGGTAAATTTAAAACTGGAGCAGTACACAATCTATTCTTCAACTCTTGGAAGGCTTATTCACACTTATCTCTCCAAATGAACTCGGTGTTCTTCTGTGTAAGTCTAGTTAGAGGAGTAGAAAACACAGAGAACCCTTCCAAGAATCTTCTATAATTACCGGCCAGACCTAAGAAGCTCCTAATCTCTTTAGGAGTAGAAGGTCTCTTCCATTCCATCACAACAGAAATCTTGGTCGGGTCTACAGAAATACCATCCTTGCTCACAACATGGCCCAGAAAGGAAACCTTGGGTAACCAGAATTCACACTTACTCAGCTTGGCATAGAGTTTGTGATCTCTTAGGATTGATAAAACTAAACGCAAGTGTTGAGTATGCTCCTCAACACTGCGGGAATACATGAGAACGTCATCTATGAACATAATCACAAAATGGTCCAAGAAATCTCTGAACACTCTATTCATTAAGTCTATGAAAGCAGAGGGGGCATTTGTCAAACCAAAGTACATCACTAAGAACTCAAAATGCCCGTGTCGGGAACAAAAAGCTGTCCGTGTATATCAGCCTCACGTACCCTCAACTAGTGGTAGCCTGAACGAAGGTCAATCTTCGAAAACACAACGCATCCCCAGAACTGATCAAATCGATCATCAATTTGAGGCAACAGATATTTTTTCTTTATGGTTACCTTATTTAACTCCCGATAATCTATGCAGAGCCTCATGGAACTGTCTTTATTCTTTATGAACAAAATAGGGGCACCCCACGGGGAAGAATTCAGCCTTATAAAACCACACTACAACAACTCATCCAACTGAGTACATAACTCTTCTAACTCACACAGAGCCATACGGTATGGTGCCTTAGCAATAGGGAGAGTACTTGGATCGAGGTCTATCACAAACTCCACCTCTCTCTCAGTAGGAAGTCCTGGAAGGCTATTCAGAAAGACATCTGGAAAATCTCGCACCACCGAGATATCCTCAAGACGTGGTGTAACAAAAGCTGTTTCCAAAACAAAAATAGACACAAGATACGCCTCACAACCAAAATATAGAGCTCGACAAGCACTTACTATAGAAATAATGAGGGAACCCTTATCCTGAAATCCATAGACACTCATAGGTTGGCCGTTGTCCATCTTGAAGTCCAGTCGCTTTGCCTTGCACTGGATTGCCGCATCATACTTGGACAACCAGTCCATGCCCAAAATCACGTCGAAATCTGCCAGATCTAACACAATCAGATCCGCAAAATCTAGGAAATCGCCTAGAAAAATAGGGCATCTCTGAATTCGTTGATTGGATATCACCAGATCTCCGGAGGGAATCTTGACGTTGAAGGAAACTCCTAATTGAACCACGTTCAAACGATGTTTATCTACAAAACTTCACGCAACGAAGGAATTGGTGGCACCCGAATCAAAAAGAATGTGTGCCCACCTATTATTCACCTTAAACTCCCCTAAATCCATAACATAAATAACTAAACGAAAGAAAACTAGGACAAACAATGGAGAGTAAAAGTTAAACTAGAATCTAACCTGATATCACTTGGGTAGAGGTTTGAGCTTCCTCTCAGGTCACCATATTTAGCATTCCTTCCCCTTTGTCCTTATTTGGTGGCGACGGCAGTGTCCAGAGCCGGGAAGGCTGCAGTGGGGCTGAGCCTGGGGGCATGAAGACTTCAGGTGCCCCTTCTGCTCGCACTGGAAGCAAGCCTTATCCTTTGACCAGCAATGACTCACGTCATGTCCCTTCCTTGAACAGAATGAGCACACAAACTCTCTTTTGGGTGCGCATTGGATGGCGAGCACCTGCTGCTACTTCAGAGTGGCAGTCCTCTTGAAACACTTATCGTAAGGGTGGTCGGATCGACCACAAAAGCTACATATTTCTCCACTTTTTTTTTTCAAAGAAGGGTCAGATGCCCGAGAACTTCCATCCTCAACACCTTTGCTCTTCTCTTTTCTCGCTCCGCACCTCGATTCTTGGCGTTTTCAATTGCCTCAGCTTTTAGAGCGGCTTCCACTACCACAACATAACATTAAGCTCTATAAGAGCATGCCCACTGTTGGACATCGCTTTTCAGTCCTCATAGGAAATGTTTCACTCTTCCCTCCTCTAAAGCTACCAAATCAGGAGAAAATCTGCTCAACTTACTAAACTTAATCTCATACTCACTCACCGTGAGCTGTCTTTGCTTCAGATGCAGGAAGTTATTCATCAGACGGTCCTGCTCGACCGAGGGTAGAAACTTTTTCAGCAGCATCTTCTTAAAAGATTCCCACGAGCATCCTTCATTTAGGCTCTCCTTTTCCCGAATCCACCAGCACTTTGCCAGGCCTTTTAACTGATAGGCTGTAATAATTACCTTCCGGGCTTCTACAATTCCCGAATACGAGAACATCTCCTCGATAGTGATGATCCAATCCTCCACAACCATGAAGTCAACACTCTTGTCGTAAGTGGGATGTCCCAATCGCTAAAAATGCGAGATAAAATTCATCTTTGGCGTTAGCACCACCGGGGGCACTAAAGGAGCAGGGGCATCGGGTACGACTCGATCCATGGCAGAATCTTGCACTAAGGGTTGCTGCGCGGGAGCGGCAGAAAACAAAGTCTGAATTTGCGATTGCATCGCA
The DNA here is from genome assembly GCA_039513925.1 of Platanthera zijinensis. Classification (NCBI taxonomy): domain Eukaryota; kingdom Viridiplantae; phylum Streptophyta; class Magnoliopsida; order Asparagales; family Orchidaceae; genus Platanthera; species Platanthera zijinensis. The sequence continues at coordinate 78,239,262 of CM077078.1, read as the reverse complement.
ACTACTTGCCTCGACAGAGCCTCATTACTATGGCGCAAACTCTCGATCAACGCATCGCTCTGTACACCTGAAGACTCACCCTCCGACTGGGGAGTCGACCTTGTCGCAACATGCTTTGGCGGCATTTCTAAAAGGGCAAAATGAATAACTCATCAGAATCCTAGCTTACAACTAGGCCACACACTTAGTTCAGACCATACTTAAAAAAACATTTGCTTATGTTGCAACTTGCTCTAGGATTTTATAATGATGCTATGTCCTACTTAGGATGATATCCTCTCATCGTATTGACTCATGTGCCTATGATATGAATGCATGGATTCTTTATTCTTCTTTAAAATCATGTGTGTACATGTGTCATCATGTAAACCTTAACTTAGCACGCGTGCTTATACGATGAAATGCTATGTATGTAGTTTTATGCATTTTAAAAGGCCTTAATGCATGTTATGAGCGGCGTGCACATGAAATATTATGCATCACATACTACATAACATCGCATGCAACGAGAAACGAAAACGTGCTAATGGGCACCCATGTGATGGTGGTTATGCATCATATACAACATAACTGTCACATGTTGCCACCTATGGTGGATCCATATACAAACACATATTATGCATCCCATACTACATAATATGCCCCATATACTTCTTATCATGCTATGAGTGTAGTGACTATGCTTCGGCTAAGACGTACTGATGATACATCGGTGTGTGTATGAAAATGAATGAAGGAAAACAAAACTATATAAGATTGACTGGTTCGACCAACTTGTCAAACCAACCTCCCTCTGATACCAACTGTCACAACCCGCATTTTCTCCACATTATAGATATATCAGAGCAAGGGAAAATGCACGTCATGATGCCACGTCAATAGGGGATAACTGCGGGCGCTCAGGCAAGACCCCCTACTTGACACATAAAGAAAGATTTTTTTTAAGTTATTTAGAGAAAAATCCAGTTTAAGTTAAACAGTTAGTCGTATCCCTCGGCTTAGTGGCTCATCTAGTGCACGGGAAAATAGTTATATGTTGCGGAAAATATTTCTCTTATGAGATTAAACATCCTACATGAGTGTAAATGCCCCCAATGGACAACCCATTCTATGCAAGACCCTAGATTTATAATAAGTATAACAAAAAAGTCTTTACGCTAACCAGAAAGTTGTGAATTCATTTTGAAAGAGATAATATGTATGATATACTAATAATAGGGTTTTATAAGTTGAAAATACCTAACATGCAGTCCTAGCATACAACATCGCAGAGAGCAAGTAATCCAATCCATTACAAAGAAAACAACTAGCAGCTAATAAGGTATCCCAAAATCAACAATCATGTGTGCGTCAACCATCTGACACGACCCCACATAAAATAGAAGTATGTCTGAACTAAGTAAGCAAACTAAAACAACAAACTACCTCACAACAGCGAGGTGAAAACCACAGCCAACACTGCTGCACATGAACTCCAAAACAAGTTCCACTACCTGCTAAAGCTCTGAACTAGAGGAATTCCAAACACAGAACACCTCAGCAAGAAGGTACAAGCGCTGACAAAAAAGTAAGCCAAAAAGTAAATAAAGGTCAAAAGGGGTACCAACCCAAGACCAAACGTACTGAAGTAAAGTACAAAAGTAAAGTACTAAAATCGGAAACATAGAACTTACGTGAATCGTCACGTACAACAAATCACACCAGATGCACAAGGCTAAAAGGGTGGAAAACATGATTAAATCATAAGAAAGAATACTCAAAACTTTATTAGCCACATGTGGTCAACTCTACCCAAAAATACAGGCGAGGTGGTCCCCTATCTGGACACACCCTCATAGATATAATATCCGTCTAACTGCGGGGGAGACTCATACACTCCACCATTCACTGTAGATGGCCAAACACCCGGTAGAGTTCCACGAGGTACTAATAAAGGAAACAAATATTTCAGAGGTGGTTTTGTCCACTAACTCCCGCAATCAAGAAAACCCATATATATATATATATATATATATATATATATATATATATATATATATATATATATATATATATATATATATATATATATATATCCCAAGACTTGGCAAGTCAGATTCTACTAGACATTTCTAGATTTAAGAAACGATTGATCGACCTTTAGGAAGGATTTACAATCATAGATAAACTCTAACACATCCTACATAATAGTTAAGGGACGGTTAAAAGAACAAGATTCAACCACATCATCAAAACATAAACAACTTTACCAAGTAAGACTAGTGAAATCAAGAACATGATAATACAAGTGGATTTAAACAAAGGATTAAGACAACACTATAATCAGCAAGTTATTAATGATAATGATAAAAATAAGTTAGAAATTTCAGCAGATCGGGAGAAAGAAGGGAAAAAGGGGAGTAAAACCACCACTTGCCTTGGTTTTACAGGAAAAATTCTCCAAATCACTACTCGTTGTAGATCGGGGCAAAAGAAGACGGGAGGAGTCGAAATCTGAACAAAAATGACCGAAATAGAGGTTAGGGCCAAATACCCTAATGAGAAAACTCAAGAAACGGGAAAAGTTTTACCACGATGGCGTAGCTCTCGTTGAGAGCTTTCCGGATCTATATCTCGTTGAAGATTTTGAGCACCGGAGCACCGTCGGCGGCCACCAGAAGATTCACGAATAGGAGGAAGTCTCCGCTCTGGTTTCGCTTAGGTCACTTGGAGAAAATGAATAGGATTTTCTCTAACCTAATGCCTTTATATACTTAATAGTTATAATAAGATTAATAGTATTAAAAATAATAGTCATAGTAATAAAAATAATAATTTTATGAGCAAGCGTGCGAGAAATGAAAATAGAGGCTTAAGATGGCCTCGAATTGAAAAGTGATCAACACGGAAGTTGTAGATCTCGTCGAGACAAACAAAATCCATATTAACCATTTTTCTATATGACACCGTTTTGAGTCTCAAAACGACGGCCGAAAGCAGACTGAAACGGATATCTCGAGAAGGGGCTGAGATTTCTCGAGAACACACTTAGAGTTCTCGAGAAGGACCTACAGTACTCGAGAATCATTTTTAGAATTACTCGGAAAGGGCCTAGAGATTTCTCGAGAACTAAAAGCAAAATTAATGAAGCAGATTACTCGAGAACTAAAAGCAGAACTACTCGAGATGAAACAGATTACTCGAGAACTAAATTGCATGAACAGTTGTTTTTTTGTCCCGATGAATAGTGGATTTAAAAAAAAAAATTAAAGTATAGAGATGAATAAGAAATGACATTTTTGAGTAGTGCTTTAATATTATAATAATCATATTTATATTTTTGAACAAGAAAACACGAGTTCAAAATGGAGGCCCAAATGTGCGCTGAATTAAACAAAATTTGCACCGTAGGCGAACACTGATGCTACGAACCCAATGACGAAGTCAAAACCAAAATCCGACTAGCCGTTCTTGAGATATAAATTTTTAATGTCTACGACGAACATAAATTTTACAAAACTTCGAAAAATCACTGAGGTTCGAAAATAGCTCGGATCGCGACGAAATTTGACGAGCATGTCAAAAATGAATTAATTTAATTTCCTAACATGAAATTTTCCATTTACAACAAGGATTCGCGAATTTGGCCGACTCGACCGAACAGACGCGAAAACGCACTAACAGCGACGCGCCGTCAACTCGACATTAAAAGTAACGTCATGATGTCATAAATACGTCATTATAGAATTAAATAATTACCGAAAAACCGGGGGCGTTACAGGGCCGGCCAACACCACCTGGTGGCGATGGTTGGGCGCGTGGTAGTTACTACGTAGATCAGGCACGCAGATCCCGCGCTCGGCAGTTACATGCGTAACTCTCATTACTTTAGTGGGGGGAGAGGGCGGTTCAACTATGTGTAGCCCGGTTTTCCTAGAAATTGGGGTTGACCCAATCAGTTCTGTTGTTTCGTATACAATTATTTTCTAGAACTTTTTTACTATCTGATATATTTTGGCTCTTTTTTAATTATTTTTATAAGCTGTTTTGCAGTCACATATCTGTTTTTGAGCAGTTTTACAATCAGATATTTGTTAGTTCTTACACAGTTCTTCATTTGAGCAGTTTTGCAGGTTGATTTGTGCTAGTTTTTATACAGTTATTTTTGCAATTTTACAGTACAATTTCTGCCAGTTCTTATACAGTTCTTTATATGAGCAATTTTACAGTCCATTTTTTTATCGGTTTTTGTCTAGTCTAATTTTTTTTCCTGTTTTCTTTCATTGTTAATATTGCAAGTATAATTTTTGAACAATTGTAACAAAATAAGAAAAATGTTTTTTGTGGTACTTATGTCCAATTATATTCTACTTTTTCTTGCATGTAATGTTTGAATTTTTGGTTTCCCTATTGAAGTCCCTGGAAGGAACGGTTTTTTCCGGTCCGGTCCCGGACCGGTCCCTGGCAAAACCGGTCCCGGTCCGGGACCGGTCTTCCCCCTAAAAAGGGGGACTGTCGGGACCGGAATACCGGTCTCAAACCGGTCCCAAACCGGTCCTTCACCCGTCCGGTCCCGGGCTAGCCCAATTATTTTTTTTTTATTTTTTTTAATTATTTTAATTTATTTACCAAAAATATTCAAATGAAAAATAATTGAAATAGTACAAATTCTTAAATGAAAGAAATAATTGTATTATCATCTTAAAAAATTACAAAATTCCAAAATAATACCCAAAAATTACAAATCAAGATTACCAAAAAGTTTAAAATTACAAATTACAAAATACATGTTACAAAATACAACTTAAAAAATAACAAAAAAATACAACATTTGAAATTTTAAATTTCAAATTTTCGTTCCGAGTTTTAATTTTGGCCGGCCAAATTAAGATTGTTCAGTTCTTCTTCAACGTCAGAATCGCTATCTTCGATTGATGCGACGTGCTGTCTCCTCCTAATGGCATCCATGCAAATCTCCAAGGACTCTTCGCTCAAACGGCTCCTTCGCACGTTCAGAATCCTGCCACTCAAAGAAAACGCAGACTCCGAAGCTACCGTACTAGCTTGGATAGTTAGTAAATCTCGGGCCATTAAGGCCATAATAGGATACATATTAATTTTATTTTTCCACCAATTTAAAATATCAAAATTTTCTATTTCGTGTGTGTTCATAAATTCTTGAAATTGTGTTTTACTATATAAACCTAATTCATTTAAAGTGCTCGAGGTTCGTTGTTTTTTCCTAGATGCTAATTCTAAAATTTTATTTTTCAAAATATCTTTTGTTTTAGGTTGGACGGATTCTTCTCTAGGTCGCGATCCATATAACTGGTCTTAATAATTATAAAAATTTGTAAAATCGAAATTAAATTTTGAAATGCTAATATTATCAAAAAAATTATATGTTTCACTCAAATTTAAATTACTATTAATTTCTTCTATTAGATTTTCTACTCCTTCTACACCCATTAAAGGATTTAAAGCGGCTGCGCAAGAAAACATGAGAGGCATTTCTTTATAATATTTTAAAATTTTTTCTTCCATTATTCTTATTAATGAACACCATTGATCATTTTTTTTATAATTTTTAAAAGTTTCTGTAATTAATACAAAATATTCGATAACTAATGAACTAGTCGGATAATAAACTCCAGATAAAATCGTTGTTGCTCGATAAAAAATTTCTAGTAAATTTATATAATCTTCAATCACGACCCAATCGGACGCGTGTAAATCATGTGTTTCAATACTATTATAAAATTACATTAGTAATGATTTTTGTAAAATGGCTCTTTTTAATATTTTATAAGTAGAGTTCCATCTTACAAGCATATCAAATTGAGGACTTAAAAATTTCTTACCTTGTGAAGTTACAAATTTTTTGAAATCTTGTTTTCTTTTTTTAGAACTATAAATAATTTTTAACATCGTTCTGATTTTTGAAACGTAGTTATTCATAAATTCTAAACTATCTTGTACAATTAAATTAAAAACGTGACACACACATCGAGTATGAAAAAAATATTCCGTTTAATATTGGATTCAAATCTTCTTCTAAATATTTAATAGCAACCGTATTATTAGTAGCGTTATCGAATGAAATACTCATTATTTTATCTTTAATTTTAAATTCTCTAATACATTTTATAATGGTTTGATAAATAGCTCTACCGGTGTATGGAAATTCGAACCCCTCAAAACAAATAATACGTTTATTTAACTTCCAAGAATCGGGATCGATCCAATGACAAGTAATATAAATATAAGAAATACCATTTGCTATACTACTACTCCAAACGTCACTCGTTAAACTCACTCGACCTTCAAAAGTTTCAAAATAATTTATTAAATATTGTTTAGACTGTAAATATGCATGTAAAGCATCACGCCTAAGTGTAGTTCTACTTACCAGATGATATTTAGGTTGAAGCGCTTTGTGTATATACTCCATCATTTCTTCGTTATCATAGTGATTGAATGATAGTCCGCATCTGATGACATTCTCCATTTGCCACTCTCGTTGTCAAGCTTGATCATACGTCCAAATTTGTCCGCTAGCCGAAATTTGTGCCTGACTTGACTCCGGGGCTCGTTTAGAGACACACGAAAGAATGTGTCGGGAGAGCGTTGAGTTGCCGCCGAGAGCCATTAGCTTCGCGCAATGTCTGCACTTCGCCTTGAATTCGCTGCCGATCCGAACTTTTTCAAAGTGCTCCCATACTGGAGATTTGTGTCTGTGCTCTACTATCTCATGAGCGACAGAAGAGGAGGAAGACGCCGGCATCGATGAAGAGAAATCCATTAAAGAGAGAGAGTGTGTGAGAAATTGAGAGAGAGAGAGAGTGTGAGAGAGTGAAATGTGAAGAGGTGAAAATGAGAGGGGAGGGGGGATTTTATAGTTTTTATTTATTTATTAATAAAAAATTATTAAAAAAAAACTAAAAATAATAATAAAAAAAGTAAAAAAACGGCTCTAATTAGAGCCGTTTAACAACGGCTCTAATTAGAGCCGTTGGGGAGGCTGGTAGCCTCCCCTACTGGCTGCTGCCAGGCATTATTACCTGGCAGCTTTGCTGCCAGGTAATAATTGCCTAGGCAGCTAGGCTGCCTAGGCAATTATTACCTGGCAGCAAAGCTTCCAGGTAATAAGCCTGGGACCGGTGCAAGACCGGTCTTAAACCGGTCTTGGACCGGTCTTTGCCTAGGACCGGTCCAGGACCGGTCTTTTCCTGGGACCGGTCTTGGACCGGTTCCAAGGAAAAAAGGGGGCCTTGTTAGGCCCCCTGGGACCGGTCCGGGACCGGACGGGTCCTAATCGGGACCGGTCCCGAGCCAGTCCTTACCGGGCCGGTCCCAACCGGTCCCGTTGGGACCGGTCTTTTTGTACACGCCTACCCACACCTAAGTTGTAGGTGTGCGCTTTTAAAATTTATTTTGAATGCATTGCCCTTACTTAAGTGATGTAGTTGTCTAGAACTGTCTCGCTCTAGTTCTGCACCAGAGTAACACATCCTATCAAAAGATTCCAGGAATGAACTGAACGAAGCTCGGGTACTCCCTTTGTTTAGGATACCGAACTATCCCAAAATACACTCCTCCTTTATACTCTCAGGCGGTGCTACAGTCGGGAGAAACAGTCTTTTCTGTTAAGTAGATTTTATATGTCTCTTCGTGTGAATGAGATTGTCCTTATTTTTGGGCTACCAAATAGTGGTCATGACTTTTGTTTATTAAAAGACCATTCACGCGGGTGACTCAAAAAACTGATCAAAGAGATGATGAGTTTGGTTGCGGAAGAGTGGACTGTTGGGAATTGTGACCTACAATGTTCCTCAGGATTTGAAGAGGCATCACCAATCATGCTAAGGGGCATAATTTATTTGATATGTGTTTCAGTTCTTGCATGCAGGTAGTCTATGATTGGGCAAGTCAACAAGAAGAATATACTGGAGAATTCAAATTTTGTCAAGCTCAGTTCAAAGTGTGTGTTTAAGAATTCATCGAGCACAGCTCGGAGTTCGTCGAGCTCAGCTCACAGATCATCGAGCTCAGCTCACCATTCCTTGAGCTAAAACTCAGAAGCATGAGGTTCAGAATTCGTCGAGCTCAGCTCTTAGTTCATCGAGCTCAGCTCACATATCGTCGAGCTCAGCTCACCATTCCTTGAGATAGAACTCAGAAGCTTGAGGTTCAGAATTCGTCGAGCTCAGCTCGCAGTTCGTCGAGCTCAGCACACAGTTCGTCGAGCTTAACACACAGATCATCGAGCTCAGCTCTCCACTCATTGAGCTAAATTCAGAAGCTTGAGGTTCAAAATTTGTCGAGCTCAGACCACCGATCGTCGAACGCAGTTCAAAATTCGTCGACCTAAAGTCTGACAAATTGACTAAGGCAAAACTACTGAGACAACTGAGACCGCTGAGAAGAAACCACTGAGACAGAAGACAGTCACAGCTGATAAGAAGAAAGCGTTGAGACCGTTGAGAAGAAAGCGCTGAGACACAAGCTTGTCTCAGCTGTTAAGAAGAAACCGCTGAGACTGCTGAGAAAGAACCGTTGAGACAAAGCCAGTGAAAATTCACAAGTCCTGAAGCGCTGAGATCCCAGAAAGATGGCGTTGAGTGACTTTACATCACTCAACACTTAATGAAGTTCTGGAATATTTTCTAAGTCCAGATGGTGATGACCACTGCTGATGTCATCAAAGTCAAATTACATGAAGCCGTTGCGGGAAAGCTGCAGTAGCGCCAAAAGTTGCATTCTCCTTTTCTGAGGGAGGTGGCGCTCAACAATCCTTGGCTGGGCCCACTCTCAAATTGTGTCATTGATTCAAATCAGCAGATATAAAAAGGAGAAATAAAAAGGCATTAGGGTTACAAAAAAAATGCAGAAAATACAAAGAAAATCAGAGGCGGCTGGACTTCATCTTGTCTAATAAGCTTGAAAGAAAAAGTCCAGCAAAGTTAGCCACAAGGCAAAGAAAGAAAGTTGAAGCTCTTTCAAGTTCAGTAGGATTGTTATCTCCAGAACAAGGTAGCTAATTCATCCATTCAATAAGAAGTTAGTTCGGTGAAGGGGCAGTCAGCCTTCAATAGCAAATAGCTGCTCACCTGTGCAACAAAGAATAAGTTGGCTGTAGAAGAAGACTCATCCCTTCTACAGCAAGTAGGATGGACTGATATCTGCTCAGTCCAACAAGGTAGACTCAAATATTTATCTCTGAGCCAGCTGCTTTATTTTTACTTAACATTTTGTATAAACTCCTGTAGGATTCAGTATATCTGAATCTGAGCTATAGGGCCTTTTGAATTGAGTTGTAGGTGACTAATTAGTCACTGAGGTAGCTGCCCTGCTAGGGTACTGAGGTAGGATCCAAGTGTGGATCTAAGAGTAGGGCTGACCTTCCAGCTTGAGTAGTAGGCCTTAGAAATAAGGATGAGGTAGGTGACTGGTGAGTCACTGAGCTATAGGTGACAAGTGTGTCACTAAGTTGTAGGCATTGGAGGAGGCTGAGCTGTAGGTGCCTGGAAGGGCACTGAGGTAGGTATCTGGATAGGTACTGAGTTTTAAGAGTGTTGCATCACTCTAAGAGTAGGGCTATGTGCCTGAATCTGTAGTGCTGAGAAGCCTGAGCTGTAGGCCTTAGAAATAAGGCTGGGGTAGGTGGTTAGTGGACCACTGAGTTATAGGAGCACTGCAGGGCTCTGAGGTAGGAACCTTATCATTCTGAGTTTGGATTCTGAAAATAATCTGTGTGTAAGGCTGAGGGCCTGAGGTGTAACCTCTGAGGAGCATATTGATGGAGTTTGTGCCTAGTCCAACAAATAAATTGGATAAGTGGGAGGGAAAGTGGATGTATCCAATTGGGGAACCACTATAAATATTTGTGTGCTTGCTGTGTTGCTTGTTTCTCTCTTGTATTGCAGGTATTAAAGACAGGCTCTAGATCATTTAATAAGAAAAGACCAAAAAGATCTAAGAAATTTTAAACACCTACTCACCCCTCTCTAGGTGACTAGCTAACCTTAAGTTAAACAACTTTCATGGACTCTTACCTTTGAGTAACGACGAATCAACATGTTAGTTATGTACATAATGGTTATTTTCCTTTTCTCGCAGATGAGATTAAAAATTCATGCATGCTCAATGACCATCAAAGGGCTCGAAGACTTCGAGAAGTATAATTGGTCAAAGGCCATCCACAAATTCATACATGGCTAGATAGCTAATTTGAGCAGTCAGAGTGCTCTATTAGAAGTATGTGAGAATTTGAGTTATTTTGACGGCCGCTTTATTATAAGCTTATATTATATTGTATTCCATGTATGACTATACGAGTATACAAGAATGCAATTGGTTGTTGACTATATAGCAAGACCAAAGATCTATCGATAATCATAGAAAATGAGTTACAATGCAAAGTTCTACTTTAATCTCCAAAGCAGTCTCATGATGTGATAATTTTCTCCTAACTGTGAAAGTGGTTAGCCACCTTTGATCATGTTAATAAGCATGTGTTTCATGATAAGTCTGAAAAGGAGTATCCGTCATTGAACATGAAACCAACATGTGCTTTTGAAAAAATCTTTAGGAATGTGACCAAAGGAAGCTTCATGCTATTTTATATGTGTCTTTGATCGAGAGAAGCTTCATCCACATGTCATATACCGCATTTACCTCCTTGTTTTTGGCCCTATAAATAGGCATAAAGGTGGAGGGGTAAGACATCAACTTCTCTCCAAACTCAAACATTTGAATAATTTCTAGAGAGACCTTTGTGACAATCGTCTTAGTTTGGGAGAGCTTCAGATGACAGTCTACGATGTTGATGAGGAAAACTTCGTCTGCACAGATTTGATTTGGAACAGATTTGGGCAAGGAATCAAAGAGGCATCTTAGAAAAGATTTGTGTAATCTGTCTCATTCTCCACTATCAATAACTTATAGTTTTTCTATTTCTGTTTATAGTGTAATATTGTGTGGTGCCAATTTGGTGAAGATCTTGTGATGAGCATCAAGGAGAGAAAGCCTTGTATTTGTTTATTTGTTGTCCATATATTTATAGTGGTTGCTTTCAAAGTTGGACGTCGATCGTCCCGTGATTTCACCCTATTTGGTTTCCATGTTAAATCTGTGTAATTTTTATTCATGTTATTCTATGCTATGTTTAGGTTGTGTATCAGCATACCTCTAAGCAGCCATGTTCAGAGGGGGACCTATCTTTGGACAAGTGTGGGGGGCCGCCCACACTGAATTTTTTTAGTAGTATTTGTCACAGTTTTTCAGCCTTAGCAACTATTATTTGTATTTTGTCATGACTATAAGCCGTGGCAAATACCTCCAAATCTAAATAAAAAAAGGCCAGCTCCTCTCCTGACTCCCGACTATTGAATTAAAATTAAAAAACTCAAGAGGAAAATGCTTTCACGACCGTCGACCGACTCCCGGCTCCAGGAAGCACCACAGTAGGCTGGGAGATAGTGGTGCATTGCCGAGCGAGGACTGAGGAGTGTCACAGGAGGGATGTTGATGTTTGGGAGATCGTTCCGCATTGTTGCTCTTCTTCTGCTGTTTTTTCCGCGACGATTCAATTTAAGTTGGTGAGTGAATAGTGATTTCTTCTTCTAATGAGATTCTGATTTCTGAGTAGCTTAGTTTGATTAGATGATGTTTCTGAACATTGGGGGGGGGATCTTTTGCACTTTTAGGATGTCAACGAGACAGCGAGTAAAAAAATTAAATCTTATGCACTTTTAGGAACCCTGATTTGATTTTAGAGTGATTTGATTTTTCGGAACTTCTAGGTTTCTGATTGTAACAATCTTATGATTTTAGAGTGTAGTTAACAATCTTATGATTTTAGAGTGTAGATATTATGACTTTAGAGCGCTTTCTGATAATCAAATCTTATTCTTCCACAGAAAATCTAATCCTATGGTAGGTCCGCCCCCGGGTCCTTGAAATTTTCGGAACCCTGATTTGATTTTTCTTTTCTTTTATTTGTTGGATATCTTCTCCTATAAATTGTTGAGTTGTTAGCGTGTTTGTTTTTTTCCTTGAGTTACTAGGGTTCTGAGTTATAGTTCATGGTTCTATCTTATGAACTCTTAGGCAACAAAAAGAAGTGATTTATTATTACAAATTCCCATTCCTATTATTGAATTCTTTTCTTAAACTTAAATGCAATTTCAGTTCTGCATATTGAATTCTGTTATCAGAAAATTATGCACTTTTAGTTCTAGACTCTAGAACTTTTATGCTTATCAGAATACACATTATTGGTGTTCAGAGCCCCCTTGGCAATTTAGCACCAGATCAAAAGTTCATGTGTAAGTTTTACCCACCTCTTTCATGATTTAGGAGTTTATTTTATTAGATTGTAATGAACCTTTCATTTATGTGTAATTAATTGAAGCAATAAGCCACCTTGGAAGAATTTAGATAACTATGAAAGTCATGGATAGATATTTTAAAAGAAAAGTCATAGATCAACCACAAAATAAGAATGTAAGTCCCCAAAAATTGCTCAATGTATATGACCTTCCTGTGGACCCGGGATTATGAAAGAATATTAATGACTATGATCCAAATTATAGAGCATAGATCTTGTTGGAACTCAGTTCGGGAGGTTAGCCGTTCTAGCATTAGCGGCCTGTCCAGTCGGGCTTCTGGCAGTTTGGCACAACGAGTTATTGGGATGGTTGTTCAACGGGCTTGTTTGAGGACGCAGTATTCCTCAGTTGTTAGCCGTATCAGCAGTATGGTTGATTAGTCGTAGCGGTATGGTGAAGCCGCAATAGCCTGTATGGATCCGCATTAGTGATCTGGGTTAAACTGCATCGGCCGGGCAGGAGGTCGTAGCTATGGTTTAGGTGTTAGCCGCAATGGTCTTGTGAAGTCACATCGATTTGATTGAAGCCGCAGTAGTGAAGTGATGGGTAGCTGCATTGCGGTCTTGTGGAAGCCCACAGGTGCGGCCTGGCAGCTTGTCTGGCGGTATTCTCTAGTGGCTGCAGGGTGTATTATTATATTTTGTGTAGTGTGCGGTTTGTATATGTCAAACCGCACAAGCCGCCCGGCTTAAGTTTTGTCCCACATTATGTATTATACATTTGTACTCTCTCACCTCCTCCATTTTCTATAAATAAGGGGCATACTTATGTAATGATTACCTTTTTGGAGCAATAAAATTTGCGGTTTATTTACCTCTTATCCATTTCTCTCTCATTTTTCACTTGGTATCAGAGGAAAACCGGTCCTTTGCTCCATTTTGTTTACTTCGCCTTATTTGCGGTTTGACTTTTGTAACCACGCAGTTTCTTTTTCCCTCCCTTCTTCCGGCTTCTTCCCTCCCTTGCTTTCTTGTCGCGTTGTTTGCGGCTTGTTCGCGCAGTTTCTTGTACTCCTTTCTGTTTGCTCGGTTTCTCTCTTAAGGTACCGTCTTTTGGCCGCAACATCTTTCCTGCTGACGGTGTGTTGATACTGAGACCGGGCGGTCTCTTCTCCTGTTCTCGCAGGTTCTTTTCTCCTTGCGTGTTCGTGCGGATTGACTGCTTAACCGTGCGACTTGTTTTTTCTTCTTCATGGACACTCTGTCTTCTTCTGCTACTTTCTCTGTTCCTCACTCTCTTGCTTCTACTTCTGTGTCTACTTCTAGTAATTTGGGTAGTGTGTCCAAGCTTATAGGCCCAAACTATCCAAATTGGAGTGTATCTTTTGTCTTTCTTTTACGTTCTCAGCGTAAGCGCTTTCATTTGACTGATGACCCCCCTCCTGTTGGCTCAACCACTTATGATGATTGGGATACTTCTGATGCCTTGCTCCGCACTTGGTTGGCTAACAGTTTGTCTGATGAATGTCTTCCTGTCATTAGACATGATCAAACTGTCAAAGCTGCATGGATTCATCTTGCTACTCTATATTCCATGGGGGATCAGACTTCTCGCATCTATACTAGATATGTGGATCTCTTTGCTCGTCCTATTATCACCCCTGCTGCTGCTTATTAGGAGGTTTAGAGTCTTGGGACTGAACTTCTTCAATATCGTCCTTTTTCTGCTGATCTTGCTGAGTAACAAAAACATTTTCAGGAACTTCTTGTAGTTTGATACCTGATTCGTATGACATGATTCATGAGAAGATTCTAAGAGAGGCGGATACTCCGACTCTTGATGCTACTGCTGCTCGCATTTCTGTTGTTATAACTCTGCTTCAGCGTCCTTTGCTTCCTTCTCCTTCTTCTGATATTGTTGCTCATCCTGCACGTCAAGACAATTCTGGTGGTCGATGTGGTCGTACTTGAGGCCGTGGTTATTGAAAATTTCTCTGCTCTCATTGTGGAAAAGTTGTCCACTTGGGTGATCATTGATGGGGAAAACATCCTCACCTTCATCCTGCTTCTACTGATTCTACTAAGAAGCCCACTATTCTCTTGCTACTTCTGGTGCTGCTCAGTTAGCTACCACGAGTAGGTGGCTTATTAATTTTGGTGATACTAATAATATGACAGAGAATTCTTGGATTTTTACTTCTCTTGACCAAAGTACCTGGTTACCTCCGGTTCTTATTGCTGATGGTTCTCCATCACTAATTTTTGGGTCTGGCATAGTGAATGTTACTCATTCTCTTCAGCTTCAGGACACTCTCTATGTCCTGATCTTTCCGTTCAATCTACTTTCTGTTACTGCTCGTTGTAAACAGTTGAACTGTGAAGCTATATTTACTACTTCTACTTGTGCCTTTCAGGTTCCTCAGTCTAAGGAGACGATTGTTACTGGGACTGAAAGCAGTGTCTTATTCTATCTTAATACTTCTTCAGCCTTTTCTGCCTCCTCTTTTTTGCTTCACTGGCATCTTCGGCTCGGACATCCTCCTCCTCGGATTCTTTATCAGCTTCAGCCTGATTTTCTCGGGGAGATTCTTCTATTCATTGTGAAGCTTGTAAGTTTGGAAAACATCACAGATCTACTTTTCCTGCAAAAAATGGACGTAGTTCTTCTCGTCCTTTTGAAATTGTACATTTCGTTATATGGGGCCCTGCTCCTACTCAAACTGTTTGTAGGGGTAGTTTATTTTTTGTGACCTTTATTGATGATTTTTCTCGTTGTACATGGTTATATTTGCTCCGTGAATGCCCCGAAATTTTTTCTATTTTCACAGCATTTTATAATGAGATGCATACACAATTTGATACTTCTATTGAAATACTTCGGTCTGATAATGCTAAATATTATCTTAGTCATAAATTTACATAATTTTGTATAGATCATGGTATTGTTCATCAGACCACTTGCCCTTATACGTCTCAACAAAATTGTGTTGCTGAACGGAAGAATTATCATCTTCTGGATGTGGCTCATAGTCTTCTTACTCATATGCATGTTCCCAAGTCATATTGGGGTCATGTTATTCTTCTCTCATGCTCTCTTATTCATCGAGTTCCATTATCGGTTATCGATGGGAAAACCCCCTTTTCTATCTTGCATCCTAATGTGAATCATTTTCCTTTGCCTCCATGTGTCTTTATGTGCGCTGCGTTTGTTCCCTCTCCTTCTTCTAGTCATGACAAACTGTCACTACGCTCGATCAAATGTATTTTTCTGGGTTATTGTCCGACACAGAAAGGATACAAGTGTTATGATCCTATTATCCGCTGACAGAATGTTTCTGCCGATGTCACTTTCTTTGAGGATATCCCATTCTTTTCACCTTCCTCCATTCTTCCTTCTTCTAATGATCCAATCACTTTTTCTCTTTTGTAGGCCCCTTGTCCCGAGCCTGTCATTCTTTCTTCTCCTTATGATTCTCCTGCTCTTTCAGATTCATCTGTTGAGCCGATGCCAACATATCTTGGTTCGCTAGTCTCTCCTTCAGATGGAACTAAGCAAGTAGACAAGACTGATCTTGATCTTCTGATTGCTCTCCAGAAAGGTGTTCATTCATGCACTCAGCATTCTCTTGCTGGTGTGGTGTCTTATACTTGACTATCTCCTCTAGCGCAAAGTTTTCTCTTGCCCTCTCGACAAATGTTCTTCCTGCGTCTTATCGTGATGCTCTGGTTATTCCAAATTGGAAATCTGCTATGGATGAAGAGATGAAAACTCTTGCTGAACGGGGTATTTGGTCTCTTGTTCCTACTCCTCCTAGTGTTGATATGGTTGGGTATCGCTGGGTCTTTGTGATCAAGTATCTTTCTGATGGTACTGTTGATAGATAAAAAGCTCGCTTGTGGCTAAAGGATTTACGCAAACTTATGGGGTGGATTTCTTTGATATTTCTCTCTTGTTGCCTGGATTACTACTATCTGTGTCCTTTTTTCTATGGCTGTGAATAGAGATTGGGAAATGTCTCAGTTGGATGTCAAGAATGCCTTTCTTTATGGTGATTTGAATGAGATAGTTTATATGAAGCAACCTCCTGGGTATTTTGCTCAGGGGGAGTCTTAGGTGCGTAAGTTGAAGAAAGCCTTATATGGTCTTAAGCAGAGTCCGAGAGCCTCGTTTGACAAGTTCAACGAGGTTATTTCTGTTGCTGGATTTGTTCAAAGCGCTGCAGATCACTCTTTGTTTATTCAGAAGACCTCGTATGGTCTTGTAATTCTTGCAGTATATATGGATGATATTCTTTTTACAGAGGATGATAGGAAAGGAATTAATATGACAAAGCAACATCTGCTCCAGCATTTTGTTATAAAGAATATGGGGTCTCCTAAATACTTTCAGGGGATCGATAAACTCTCGAAACCCTAGTTTAATCATTCTTTCACAGCAGAAGTATGCATTGGATCTTTTACAAGAGACAGGTTTTCTTGGAGCAAAACCTGCTCGGTCTCCTATGGATGTGGGAGATGACAAATGCTGGAGTGAGTCCTCTCCTCTTCTTGAAGATGTCACCAGGTACAGACATCTTGTTAAACTCATCTATCTGACTGTTAATAGACCAGATATTTATTATATGGTAGGGAGAGTAAGTCAATTTATGCAAGCTCCCAGGGAATGTCATATGCAGTCAACTCTGAAGATTCTCGAGTATGTGAAAGGTGTACAAGGGAAAGGGCTCTTTTTCATGAAAAGGGGACATTTAAAAGTAGAGGCTTATTCTAACATAAGCTACGCAGATGACAAGGGTGATAGGAAGTCAACATCTTATTTTTCCACCTTTGTTGGAGGGAATCTAGTCAGTTTGAAGATCAAGAAGCAGGTTGTAGTTTACAGATCGTGTGCAGAAGCAGAGTTCAGAAGCATGGCTCTAACTGCTTGTAAGCTTAAGTGGCTTCGGACTCTCTTGATGGATCTGGGAGAGTTTTATGATCACCCCCTACGATGTTCTATGACAATAAAATAGCTATATACATTTCGAAGAATCCGGTTTTTCATGAGAGAATAAAGCATATCGAGGTTGATTGCCATTTTATTAGAGAAGAGATTCTGAAGAATCAGATATATACGTCGTTCGTTACCTATGATAAGGAGCTAGCTGATTTCTTTAAGAAACCGGTTACTTCATTCACATAAGTCTGTAGCAAGTTGGGCATGGTTGACATATATGCTCAAGCTTGAGGAGGAGTGTTGGAACTCAGTTCTTGCGATTAGCCGTTCTAGCCACAGCGGCCTGTTCAATCGGGCTTCTAGCGGTTTGGCACAACGAGTTATTGGGATGGTTTTCCAGCGGGCTAGTTTGAGGCCGCAGTATTCCTTGGTTGTTAGCCACATCATCGGCCTGGTTGATTAGCCACAACGGTCTGGTGAAGCAACAATAGCCTGTATGGAGCCGCATCAGTGATCTGGGGTTAAATTGCATTGGCCTGACAGGAGGTCGCAGCTGTGGTTTAGGTGTTAGCTACAACGGTCTTGTGAAGTCGCAGCGGTCTGATTGAAGCCGCAATTGTGAAGTGATGGGTAGCCGCACTGCGGTCTGGTGGCAACTCGCAGGTGCGGCCTGACGGCTTCTCTGGAGGTCTTCTCTAATGGTCGTAGGGTGTATTATTGTATTTTGTGTAGTGTGCGGTTTGTATATGTCAAACAGCACAAGCCGTCCAACTTAAGTTTAGTCCCACATCATGTATTATACATTTGTACTCTCTCACCTCCCTCATTTTCTATAAATAAGGGGGCATACTTATGTAATGATTACCTTTTTGGAGCAATAAAATTTGCGGTTTATTTATCTTTTGTCCATTTCTTTCTCATTTTTCACTGATATGAAGCATGTGATTTGTTGGAGGCTATGTAATGTTTGAATTTGTGTTTTTGACTCACTTAATGAAAACCATCTTAGGGATTACTAATACTCTATCATAAGCATTACAAAGGAATGATCAAGATATTGTGAATATTATGACTCTTATCAAAGTTTTCAAGATACGACTACAAGCAATGCGAGATAAAAGATGGGATTCTGTTGGTACCCTAGTTTGATTTGAGTTTAGTCTTCTCTTTTTGTCCCTTGACCCAAGAAATATCTATGGTCAATGGTTAGTGGTCTAGCTGTAGAGTCCTCGCTTTTCCAGATGAAGAATTTGGTTAAGTAGTTTGTTCGTTCGACTATCGTCGAACGCCGCTCGACTATCGTTGACTAACTGTTCGACGATCGTCTATCAGTTGTTCGACTTTCAGTCTACGAGGATAGTTAGACTATCGGTTGATAGTTCGACTATCTGTGTGCTTTGATAGTTCGACTATCTGCTTGGATAGTTCAACTATCTGATAGCTCTACTATCTGTTTGATAGGTCGACTATCTGCGTTGTTTGATAGTTCGACTATCTGTTGATAGATCGACTATCTGCTTTCTTCTGATAGTTCGACTATCTGTTGATAGGTCGTCTATCTGTTCTGCATTGATAGTTCGACTATCTGTTGATAGGTCGACTATCTGTTCTGCGTTGATAGTTCGACTATCTGTTGATAGGTCGACTATCTGTTCTGCGTTGATAGTTCGACTATCTGTTGATAGGTCGACTATCTGTTCTGCGTTGATAGTTCGACTATCTGTTGATAGGTCGACTATCGGTTTTGCTTTGATAGTTTGACTATCTGTTGATAGGTCGACTATCTGATAGCTCGACTATCTTCTGATAGATCGACTATCTATTGTGATAGTTCGACTATCTCCTGTGATAGTTCGACTATCTGGATCGTTCGACTATCTGCCCGATAGGTCGACGATCTCCGTGCGTCGGTCGACGATCTCCGAAGATCGTTCGACGTTTTCTGTCTGCCTTTTTATTTTGTATTTATTTATTATATTTAATTAATTAATACATTATCTGGCATATTTTATTTCAGTTGTTTTGTGATAATATTTCCAGGCAATATATGCTCCATTCCTTTTGCCTGAGTCAAATCTTTTCAGATAAAGTTGTTTGTCTTATTAGCTGACATTGTATTTTACTTTATCTGCTGTCAGTCCTTTATAGCCGTTAGACTGAAAAGTCTTTCTTCTGCTATAAAGAGTTGGTTTCTGATGTGACTTTATTTAGTACTTTATTATCAGATTGCTTCCTGCAGCTTCTTCGAAAGAGGTTTATTCTTTTTATAGAATGTTTCTGCTGCAGAGATTGTTTTGTCTTTTTGATATTTACAGCCCAGGTCTCAAGTTTCAAAAGAAGACAAACAATTTAAATTAAAGAGAGCCGTTGCTTGTTGCTGATATAAAAAGGATCCTTTGAAGAAGGATTCAAGCTAGCTAACCAGCTACCCAGTTATTCATTTAAGCATTCAAGCCTTCATCAAGAAAAAGTTTTCTGCTCTCAGCAATTCCCATCCAACTGAGAAGTGTTAAGCTCTTCTACTCTTCTTCAACCTGAGTTCTCCTGCTTTCAGGAAGTTCAAACTCAGAGTTCTTTTGAAGAAGAAGAAGAAGAAGACAGCTGCTTGAAGATCTCTAATTTTATTATTTATTATCTTCTTGTAGTTTTTCCTTCAGATCTTTCTGAAGAGTTTTCTGCACTGAAGCAAGACTTCACCTGGACATCTTTGAGCCAGGGGGAGCCTTGATTCTTTAGAGCTTTCTAGCTCAGTGCAAGTTTTTGTGCTTCTCTAATCTATTGTAAAATAGAGAAGACATCTTAACCTTCTTTCCCCCTCCTGTATAGGGTTATTACTCCCTTCAAAAGTATCCCTTGGTGGCAGGGCACCTGATCAAAAACCTGTGTTCGGTTTTTAGACACCTGATCAAAAGTCTAAAGGGTTTCTGGATCTACCTGAAGCAGATCCTGTTGGTGGCAGGGCACCTGATCAAAAACCTGAGTGGATTCCTACCTTGTTGGTAGAAGAGTGGACGTACCCAAGTTGTTTGGGGAACCACTATAAATTCCTTGTGTCGTCTGGATTGCCTTATTTAATTCCTGCATTGTGGCTGTGATTAGATATAACTAGGTTGCTAGTTGCTGATTAGGATTTCCAAGCCTTGACTGTAATTACAGTTAGCTTGAGTTTGTGCACAACACTTGTGTTAGGCTATAGGGTTAATTCTATATCTATAATCTTTTCATTCCGCATTTCACTCCAAGGGAGTTGGGTAGACCATTAAGTTTTGTCTAGTGCAAAATTTGATAACTCTATTCACCCCCCCTCTAGAGTAGTATCTATCCCTTCACTTTCAATTGGTATCAGAGGGAGGTTGACTGACTGAATAGGCTAACACCTAAGTCACAAGATCCTGATAGATACCAAAGCTTATAGATATTCACTATCATGGCCCAGTCCAAGGATTATTCCAGCACCAGACCTCCAGCATGCAACTTAGCTAAGTTTGGCATCTGGAAGGCAAGGATAAAATTATATATGAATTCTATTGATGAAAGCATCTTTGCTTCTATTTTGTCAGGACCCCCAAGAGCACCTGCTGCTGTTACTGCCTCATCATCTGATATGAGTGCAGTGCCTCCTCCAGATTACAACGATGAGTACAAGAAGGCCAAGATAACAGATGCCAAGGCGATGAACATTCTGGCTTAGACAATGTTTGATGAGGTATTCCAGAAGGTAGCTGACTGCTCCTCAGCAAAAGCTATATGGGATACACTGAACCAGATTGTAGCTGGTTCAGCTGATGAAAGGAAGGACAGAAGGTCCAACCTTATCTCACAATATGAGAACTTCAAGAAAACTGATGCTGAATCAGTTGAAGCCATGTACACCAGGCTCAGCTCAATCATCAATGAGCTGAGGACCCTTGACAAGGACATATCATTGACAGAGGTCAATGATAAGATTCTTATGTGCTTCCCTAGCACATGGGATCTAAGGATCTGGCCCATCAAGGAAGCCAGAAGCACCACAGAGATCTCCACTGAAACTCTTCTCGGCAAACTCAAATCTTTTGAGCAAGTGCTGAAGACAAGGGAAGCAGAAGCAGAAGCAAAGACCCCTACTCCAACAAGAAAAGAGCAATCTCTAGCTCTTAAGGCTACTGATGCTTCTGAAGGCAGCCAATCAAATGAGGAACTAATGGCATTGTTTGCCAAGAGGTTTCTCAAGATGGGGAGAAAGGAATTCAGAAAGAAGTCTTCACGCTATGAAGACAAACCAAGGTATGACCATTCACCTGCTAAAGAAATTATATGTTATGGTTGCAGGAAGCCTGGACACATCTTACCAGAGTGTCCAGAGGAGAAGAACAAAGATAAGTGGAAAGAAAAGGAACAGCACAGGAAGCACTCCAAGCCATCCTCCTACAAGAACAAGAAAAAGGAGAGAGGTTTCATTGCTGAAACCTGGAGTGATTCTGATGAAGAATCCTCCTCCTCAAGCTCCAGTGAGGATGAGGAAGAGAAGAAGACAAAAGAAGTTTGCCTCATGGCAATAGATGCCTGCAGCAACCACTCAGCTGTAGAGAGTTCAGATTCAGAAGAAGAAACGCCAACAGAAGATGAGGTACTATCTTCTTATGACTTCACTTCTGAAGAATTTAAATTAGATTTTAAATCTTTATGCTTAGATTTGATTAGCTCAGAAAAGGAGATTAAAGAACTTAGAAATAAGTTAGCTGACTCAGAATTAATTGCTACAGAAAATATTAAGCTAAAGGAAGATTTCACTACTTGTAGTGAAGAAATTAAATTTCTTAAAATAGAGTTAGCTAAGTCTAAAAGGTTAGAGGAATCTCTTAATGGTAGAAGCCTTAAGTTATTAGAAATTACCAGCATGACTAACACTAGGTCAGGTAATAACAAACTAGGCTTAGGAGCTTCTCCTAGTGAACCCCCAGTTATTCTTAAAAATAATCTTTCAACTCCAGTGAACTTCATTTCAGCTAGTGGAATGAAGAACACTGAGCAAGTAAACCAAGTTAATAAAACTTTAAATAAAGCTAAGAGAGAAAAGAGGAAGAAATTCTTTAAAGAAATGCAAAGAGCGTCGAACGCCGCTCGACGATCGGAAGCTCAATGGTCGAACGAAGCTCGACGATCTGAGCGCCCATCGTCGAACGTCGATCGACGTTTTCAACATGATTTTCAAAATCATAATCAGTACCATAGAAACCTAAATGAAAATAGAAACCCTAGGTTTGTTGACCCATCATCTGCATGGAGAATCCCACCTAGGAGATCTCACCCATTAGGTTATCACCCTCAGCCTGCATTTTCATTTATTTCTAGCTTTTCTTATGTGAAAAACAAGGGACCCAAGGTTACCTGGGTCCACACTGTCTAAATAAATGTCTTGCAGGTGAAGGCCTATCCAAACACTCAAAATAAGTGGTATTTGGATAGTGGATGCTCCAAGCATATGACAGGAAATAAAAATCTTCTGTCAAAATTCAAAGCTAAGCTCAGCCCAAAGGTTATCTTTGGAGATTCCAGCTGTGGTCAGACAGAAGGCTATGGCAGGATTACAATTGGAGATGTTACTTTCAAGAGAGTTGCATATGTGACAGGACTGAAGCACAATTTGATTTCAGTCAGCCAGCTATGTGATGCTGGCTACCAGGTTTCATTTTCTAACTCCTCTTGTAATATTACTTTAAATAATAATGTTGTTTTAGTAGGCATTAGAATAGGTAATATTTATTTAGTAGATTTCAATTTAACTCACTCTGAAATCTGTTTATTTAATGAAGTAACAATTAATAATAATTCTTTGTGGCATAAGAGGCTTAGTCATGTTAACCTTAAAAATATATCTAGGTTGTCTAAACACAACCTTGTTAGAGGTTTACCTTCTTGCCCCTACAAGAAGGTGAGCCTATGCAAGGCTTGTCAGCTAGGCAAGCAAACCAAAAACTCTTTTAAATCAGTAAATAAGAGTGATTCTCCTAGAATCTTGTACTTATTACATTTGGACCTTTTTGGCCCAATAAATGTACAGAGTTTAGGAGGGAAGTATTACACCTTAGTAATTGTAGATGACTTCTCTAGGTTCAGTTGGGTTTTCTTTTTGAGAACTAAGGCTGATAACTTCAAAGCCCTTACAGACTTTCTACTATGTGTGTAGACTGAGTACTCTACTCATGTGGCCTTGATCAAAAGTGATCATGGTACTGAGTTTGACTCTTCTCATGCAAAAATTCTGTGAGAGAGAAGGTATCAGACATAGCTTCTCAGCTCCTAGAACTCCCCAACAAAATGGGGTAGTTGAAAGGAAGAACAGAACACTCATTGAAGCTGCTAGTACATTGTTGGCAGATGCTAACATGCCTCTCTCCTATTGGGCAGAAGCTGTTAGTACAGCAAATTATGTCTTGAATAGAAGTTTGATACACAAGCTTAAGTGTAAAACTCCTTATGAGTTGCTTAAAGGAAAGAAACCTAAAATTAATTATCTTAGAGTATTTGGTTGTGTAGTGTATATTCATAATAATAATAAAGAATATCTTAGAAAATTTGAAGCAAAAGCTTCAATGGGAATCATGCTTGGATATTCCCAAGTAAGCAAAGCTTATAGGGTTTATAACAAATCAACCTGTAAAATTGAAGAATCTGTGCATGTATCTTTTGATGAGTCTCAGATGTTTTACAAGGAGAAGGAAAATTCTCCTTCCTCTAGTTCATTGCAGGTACCTGATGCTACTCAAGAAATTCTTCAATTATCAACTCTTCAGATCACTGAATCAGACAGTAATGAAGACATTGCTGAAGCTGTTGTTGTACCACCAACAGTAGATCAAATTCCTCCTGAGAAATTAATCCCAACTGTTGCTGAAGATCACATCCCACCTGCTGATATTGTCACACTTAGAGATCACCCCACATCTCAAGTGATTGGAGACATATCAGCTGGTGTGCAAACAAGACACCAATTAAGATAGGATGTGATGCATGCTTGTTTCCTCTCACAGGTTGAGCCCCTCACCTTTAAAGATGCAGAGCTAGATCCCCACTGGATCATTGCTATGCAAGAGGAACTCAATCAGTTTGAGAGATGTAAAGTTTGGACTTTGGTTCCAAGACCTAAAGGCCAACTGATCATAGGCACCAAGTGGGTGTATAGAAACAAGTTGGATGCAAATGGAATTATTGTAAGGAATAAAGCAAGGCTTGTAGCTCAGGGCTACAGACAGGAAGAAGGTATAGATTATGACCAAACCTTTGCTCCTGTTGCAAGGCTAGAAGCAATAAGGATCTTCTTGGCCTATGCAGCCTATATGAAGTTTAAGGTCTTTCAAATGGATGTCAAAAGTGCATTCCTGAATGGTGAGCTTAAGGAAGAGGTGTTTGTTGAACAACCACCAGGGTTTGTTTCTTCAACTCAGCCCTCACATGTGTTTAAGTTGCAGAAAGCTCTTTATGGTCTAAAGCAAGCTCCCAGAGCCTGGTATGAGACTCTAGCTAGTTTCCTTTTAGAGCACAACTTTACTAGGGGAGTAGTTGATAGAACCCTTTTCGTCAAACATCACAAGGACACAATCCTGTTAGTTCAGGTGTATGTAGATGATATTATATTTGGCTCCACTGATCCCAAACTTTGCAAAAGGTTCTCTGACCTGATGCACTCTAAGTTTGAGATGAGTAGTATGGGTGTGCTGTCTTACTTTCTTGGTCTCCAAGTTAAGCAAGATGCTGATGGTATCTTCATCTCCCAATCCAAATATGCCAAGGAATTGGTAAATAAATTTGGGATGGCTGATGCTTCAGCAATGCCTACACCTATGGCTACTAATGTAGTTATTGATTCTGATGATCACGACAAGCCAGTTGATCAAAAGAATTATAGGCCATTATTGGTTCCCTATTATATTTAACTGTAAGTAGGCCTGATATAATGTTTGCTACATGCCTTTGTGCTAGATTCCAGGTCAACCCCAAGGAATCTCATCTGATTCTTCTCAAGAGAATCCTGAGATACCTGAAGGGATGTCCAAATCTAGGACTTTGGTACCCAGCTGAGTCAGAATTTGAATTAATTGGATATTCTGATTCTGATTATGCTGGTTGCAGAGTTGACAGGAAAAGCACCTCAGGAACTTGTCAGTTCCTGGGAGAGAGATTGGTCTCTTGGTTCTGTAAGAAGCAGGCATCTGTCTCAACTTCAACTGCAGAGGCTGAATATATAGCAGCTGCTAGTTGTTGTTCACAGATCCTGTGGATTCAAAACCAGCTTGTGGATTATGGTTACTCACACAAGAACACCAAAATCATGTGTGATAGTACCAGTGCTATCTCAATTGCACAAAATCCAGTGCACCACTCTAGAACGAAGCACATTGAGATTCGGCACCATTTCCTGAGAGATTGTGTGGAAAAGAACAAGATTTGTCTTGAGTTCATATCCACTGAGTTTCAGAGAGGTGATATATTCACCAAGCCCTTAGATGAACAGAAGCATCTGTTCTTTTTAGTTCAACTTGGCATGATCAATGGACGAGACTAAGTGTGACTATATCGGCCTATGTTGAAACCTGCTTGAAGATCGTCGAATGACGTTCGAAGATAGTCGATCGGGTCAAGCCCATCATCGACCTATGGTTGATAAAAGCTTGTCTGGTTGAAGATCGTCGACCGGCGTTCGACCATCATCAAACAAGTCGAGCTTATCGTCGATCTCTGGATGATGACAGCTTGTTGTTTGAGAAGCCAGAAATAGTCGAACGGTTGATCGACTACTCTGCTTTTGGGCCGATCGTCGAACGGCCGTTCTACCATCGGGTCAAGTATCTTTTTAATAGATCGACTATCTCCGGTCTAATATAAAGCCGATAGTCGACCTAGGTTAAAAGATCTTTTGTTTTATCGTCGACGGAGCGTGACTTTTCGCATTCTGTCTTCCCTCTTGCGATTTTCTGCTGCTTCGTCTCCTTCGTCTTCGTCGTCTTTCTCGCGCATTCTCCAGCAATTCAATGGCGATTTCTCCCGCAGTGCTAGCTGTTGTAAAGTTCGATGCAGGTTTCAGCGTCGATTTTGACGCTTTCAGTTGCTGTGAAGCAGGGATTGTGAAAGTTCTTCAGTTGTGCCGGGATCAAGGTCTAGAAAGGTTAATGTCTACAAGGATAAAGTTAAATGTTCCCGAGATTAAGGAATGGGCTTTCACTTCGTCATCCTCTGACGATTCGATGACTGGCACCATCGTCAGAGAAGAGGTAATTTTAACTCCAGCCGTTCTGACTGATGTTTTTGGATTAATTAATGGTTAAGAAGATTATGAGCAAGACGCTCAAGAGTTCGGAAGAATGCTGACTGAGCTGGGACATGCGGAGGGCATTCCCACGAAGCTGCTCAAGGTCAATTTCCCATTTAAGATTAAATTTCTTGCTGAGATAGTTGGAAAAGTGCTCCTTGGAAAGCACTCTGCTCATGACAACATTACAAGGCAACAATTTGCACTGATGTGTGCAATTGTTAATCAGAAAAAGATTGATTGGGCAGGAGTAATGTTTGATCTGATAAGGAAAAAGAATAGTAAGAAAGAGGTCACCCTAGGAAGGGTTATTGGAATTTTCCTGAAGGAAAAGTATCCTCAGCTGCTGGTCTCCGTTGCAACAACCATAAATGCGAGCAAGAAGATGGACCCGAATCTGTTCTCCAAGTGGAAGAGGACCTTTGTGAAGCCCGCTCTCACAGGGGTTGCTCCAGCGACATCAGAGAGCACTAGGACTGATTTAGTCGCTCCTCACCCGGTAGAAGCTGGCTCAGCTCATCTTTCCCTTCCCTCATCTTCTTCTGCTATGCAGTCTGCTTCAGTTGAAGTTCCATCAACTTCAGCTGAAGTACGACTTTCTCCTTCTCCTGTTCGAGAAACAACCACGGTTGTTCTTCCTTCCCCTCCAGCATCTCCTCTTCCTTCTCATCTGGCTAGGATATCTGCTCCTAGTTTTGATTTGATAGGATCTGAGAGGACTCCAACACCTCATCAGTCCCATATTCGCTCTCCAGATCATATTGATCTTCCAGCATCAATCCATCATTCTCCAGTTAACACTCCTGTTAACTCTCCAGCTCCATCTCCAATTCGATCTCCAGTCCACACCACTTTTCATCCTAACTCTACAACCATCTCTGCTGCATCTCCATCCACTACAATTCCATCATCTTTTGAAATCACCCCAGGATTCATTTCCAGCATTTTGGAGTTGATTACCCCTTCAATCAAAATAATGATTGAAGAGGCAATTGCTCCACTTGCCTCCTCCATTGCTACCTTAACTGCTTCCATCCAATCACTTTCTAAATCTGCTGAGCCCTCTTCCTCAAGGGGCCTGGTTTCAGTTTCCACTGAAATCAGGCAGGGGGAGATGTTCTGTGAAGATGTCTCAGAGCCTCCAGCCTCCCTTCCAGCATTTCTTCCAGCAGTTCAAGAAGAGACTGATGCAGTTCAAGCTCAAGATGAATCAGGTTCAGTGTTATCTGACAAAGAAATATTTGATGCAATTATGCTATCTGAATTTGCTGTGAAAGTTTGCTTAGAAGATCTCACCACTCCCCTGGTTGCCCGTTTTCTAGAAGGGATTATTACATCCTACCTAGATGAATCTTGGGAGTTGGTAAAATATGAAGGTAATTCACTCATCCGCTTTATTGACGAGTCAATTAATTTGCTAGCTTGTGAATACCTAGAAGGAATGATTTTAGCTTATTTAGCAGATTTGTGTTCATAAATCTACAGATTATATTAAAGAAGATATAGCTGCTCAGGTTATAGTAATTGTTTCAGATGCTGCTCCAGATGTTCCTGATGTTCAAGTAGATCCAGAACTGGATTCCTTCTTAGATGATATAGAAGATGTGTCTGAAAATCAAGAAGAGAAAGCTAGAGCTGCTTGGCAATTAAGAGCTCAATCTTTGTTAGAAGAGAAAGAAAAAGATTTGCAAGTTGAAAAGTCAACTGTTTGGGATGATTCCCCAGGACTTGATTTGGATTCCCTTCTGGCTCAGGATGCCATAGAAGAGGAAAAAGAGAAAGCTGATCTGAAATTAAAGGAAAAGGCTGTTTCTGAAGCCTATGACCCATATGACAATCCTCCATCATCTCACTCTGAAGATGAAGAGGATTCAGATTTATCTGAGAATTCAAAGAGAAAGAAAGCTTCTCAGAAGAAAAGAAAAGCAATTGCTCCTCCTCCTCCCAATCGTGATAATGATACTCCATATTATATTCTGAAAGGAATTGACCCCAAGTCAAAAGAGTTTCAACATTGGATGTGGTTCTCCAAGAACCAGCAGAAAGAGAGAAAGAAAGCTAAGAAATATGATAGTCCTACCCCCAGATGGAATTCCAGAGGTCCTCCTCCTCCACCTCCCGGTGCAGGAGCCTCTGGCAACCTTTCTGCTAGTCCTTCTGCTCCGTCAGCAAAATCTGCTCCATCTCAGTCTTCTTCAAGGAAAAGCTCTCAAGGTTTTCAAGGTAAATCATATTCTGGCTATCAAAGAACTGATACAGTAAGAGAACAAGTGAAGGAGGTTGTGTTTCAAAGACCAACTTTTTCCCCTCCTCCTTCTCCAAAGAAAAGGATTTCATCTCCAATGCCAGAGCTTTCTGAAAAAGTTGTTTCAAAAGGTAAGTAGTTTATTTTGATTAAAAATTCTAGCAAGAACTTTGCTAAGTCTGCTCCCCTGTCTTATCTAGTTAATCAAGATAAAGAACCAGATGATACTCATTCTGAGACTGTTTATGAAAGTCCTGAGCTTAATCCTGACTTTAGGATGGCTCGTTTTCTCGAATTGGTTGGAGCAGCTCAAATCAGGAAAGCAAAAGCTGAAGGAAAGGATACTACTGGATTAACCACAATGTCTACATTCAGAAAGAAGGAGTTCGAAAAGTTCCAGGTCAGCCCTGAGGTCTTTGACCCTTCAAAGTATATGGAAAAGCACCCTGAATCCGTTGTTCCAAGGGCTGCCGAATTAAAGATTATTGGCATGCAAGACTTGAAGATGTCTAAGAAAGAGGCTATTGACCCTTTGAGGAAAGTTTCCTTTATTCCTAGCTCTTCTAACCCTAAGCCAGACTCTGTTGACTCTTAATTTTGTTTGACTGTTATTTATCTGTTTGATAACTGCTGTTAATTATTTATCTATTTCCAGTATTAATTTTATTGCTCTTTAGCTAGTTCTATGTTTTAGTTTTTGAGAGACTTAACTCAAATAGGGGGAGATTGTTGGTACCCTAGTTTGATTTGAGTTTAGTCTTCTCTTTTTGTCCCTTGACCCAAGAAATATCTATGGTCAATGGTTAGTGGTCTAGCTGTAGAGTCCTCGCTTTTCCAGATGAAGAATTTGGTTAAGTAGTTTGTTCGTTCGACTATCGTCGAACGCCGCTCGACTATCGTCGACTAACTGTTCGACGATCGTCTATCAGTTGTTCGACTTTCAGTCTGCGAGGATAGTTCGACTATCGGTTGATAGTTCGACTATCTGTGTGCTTTGATAGTTCGACTATCTGCTTGGATAGTTCAACTATCTGATAGCTCGACTATCTGTTTGATAGGTCGACTATCTGCGTTGTTTGATAGTTCGACTATCTGTTGATAGATCGACTATCTGCTTTCTTCTGATAGTTCGACTATCTGTTGATAGGTCGACTATCTGTTCTGCGTTGATAGTTCGACTATCTGTTGATAGGTCGACTATCTGTTCTGCGTTGATAGTTCGACTATCTGTTGATAGGTCGACTATCTGTTCTGCGTTGATAGTTCGACTATCTGTTGATAGGTCGACTATCTGTTCTGCGTTGATAGTTCGACTATCTGTTGATAGGTCGACTATCGGTTTTGCTTTGATAGTTCGACTATCTGTTGATAGGTCGACTATCTGATAGCTCGACTATCTTCTGATAGATCGACTATCTATTGTGATAGTTCGATTATCTCCTGTGATAGTTCGACTATCAGGATCGTTCGACTATCTGCCCGATAGGTCGACGATCTCCGTGCGTCGGTCGACGATCTCCGAAGATCGTTCGACGTTTTCTGTCTGCCTTTTTATTTTGTATTTATTTATTATATTTAATTAATTAATACATTATCTGGCATGTTTTATTTCAGTTGTTTTGTGATAATATTTCCATGCAATATATGCTCCATCCCTTTTGCCTGAGTCAAATCTTTTCAGATAAAGTTATTTGTCTTATTAGCTGACATTGTATTTTACTTTATCTGCTGTCAGTCCTTTATAGCCGTTAGACTGAAAAGTCTTTCTTCTGCTATAAAGAGTTGGTTTCTGATATGACTTTATTTAGTACTTTATTATCAGATTGCTTCCTGCAGCTTTTTCGAAAGAGGTTTATTCTTTTTATAGAATGTTTCTGCTGCAGAGATTGTTTTGTCTTTTTGATATTTACAGCCCAGGTCTCAAGTTTCAGAAGAAGACAAACAATTCAAATTGAAGAGAGCCGTTGCTTATTGCTGATATAAAAAGGATCCTTTGAAGAAGGATTCAAGCTAGCTAACCAGCTACCCAGTTATTTATTTAAGCATTCAAGCCTTCATCAAGAAAAAGTTTTCTGCTCTCAGCAATTCCCATCCAACTGAGAAGTGTTAAGCTCTTCTACTCTTCTTCAACCTGAGTTCTCCTGCTTTCAGGAAGTTCAAACTCAGAGTTCTTTTGAAGAAGAAGACAGCTGTTTGAAGATCTATAATTTTATTATTTATTATCTTCTTGTAGTTTTTCCTTCAGATCTTTCTGAAGAGTTTTCTGCACTGAAACAAGACTTCACCTGGACATCTTTGAGCCAGGGGGAGCCTTGATTCTTTAGAGCTTTCTAGCTCAGTGCAAGTTTTTGTGCTTCTCTAATCTATTGTAAAATAGAGAAGACATCTTAACCTTCTTTCCCCCTCCTGTATAGGGTTATTACTCCCTTCAAAAGTATCCCTTGGTGGCAGGGCACCTGATCAAAAACCTGTGTTCGGTTTTTAGACACCTGATCAAAAGTCTAAAGGGTTTCTGGATCTACCTGAAGCAGATCCTGTTGGTGGCAGGGCACCTGATCAAAAACCTGAGTGGATTCCTACCTTGTTGGTAGAAGAGTGGACGTACCCAAGTTGTTTGGGGAACCACTATAAATTCCTTGTGTCGTCTGGATTGCCTTATTTAATTCCTGCATTGTGGCTGTGATTAGATATAACTAGGTTGCTAGTTGCTGATTAGGATTTCCAAGCCTTGACTGTAATTATAGTTAGCTTGAGTTTGTGCACAACACTTGTGTTAGGCTATAAGGTTAATTCTATATCTATAATCTTTTCATTCCGCATTTCACTCCAAGGGAGTTGGGTAGACCATTAAGTTTTGTCTAGTGCAAAATTTGATAACTCTATTCACCCCCCCTCTAGAGTAGTATCTATCACTTCACTTTCAGATTCTATATTACATGAAGTAAATATCTTCTTCAAAAAATGATATTATTGTTCTAAATATGGAAGATAAATTAGTAGCTCAAGGGAGATCGAGACGCAAATCAGAAAACAATACAAACTTTCACTTCTATCGCGTTGAACAATTTTTTGTTGTTATTGATCTACAACTTACTGAGCTAAATTATCGATTTGATGAAGTGAACACAAAATTGCTTCAATGTATAGCCTATTTAGATCCAAGTAATGACTTTTCAGCTTTAGATAAGTAGGAAGTAATTCGATTTGCTGAGCATTATCCGTTGGACTTTTCTCCAAAAAATATTATGGAACTTGATAATAAACTAGAAATTTATATTTTAGACATTCACATAAGTAGAGAATTCTCAAATGTGAAAGGGAATGGATGATTAGCCCAAAAGTTAGTATAATTGTAGATGGATGTTCTATACCCATTATTGTATTTACTCATAAAGTTGTCAATATTATTACTTGTTGCAAATGCTAGTGTAGAAAGAGCTTTTTCTGTGATGAAGATTATCAAAAATTCATTACACAACTGGATGGGTGATGATTGGATGAATGCTTGTCTAATAACATATATTTAAAAATATGTCTTTTCTATCATCGACAACAAAGTTATTATGGAATGTTTCCAGAACATGAAACATTGAAGAGGAGTATTGTAATCAGTATGTAATATTTTTTTGTTAATTAAAAATGTCCTAATTTAGATATTTTTTTGCAAATTTCTAGTCATTTTTTATCGTATGCTTCAAAATATTTTGTAGTTATTTTATTGAACACCCCCACTGAAAAATCCCGCTAGGCCCGCTTATTGTCATGTTGGTACTTACTTGAACTAATTTATAGGTGTTTTGGTCAGGCTTTCATGCTCTCTAGCCTAATGAGTGATATCAGAGGGAGATTCATTATTATAGTTGTTATCGGGCTAACCTGTTTGAGATTTGAGATAAGCTGATCAAATATTTTGGGTTAGTGATCGGGTGCGGTAGGTGACAACTATTAGCCCGCTCCCTATTCTCTTAAATTGCTTTCTTTGAAATACTTGGCTCAAAGAACTGAGGTCAGTCCGACTAGTGATAGAGCACTATGGAGCCTACATCAGGTTCAGGCTCCTAGAAAAAGATAAAATTAAATAGCATAAACTACAACTAATGGCACTTACTAATTGAAGATCTCATCTACATCAAGAGATGACAAGTTCCTATCTTTGAAGAGATGCTTAAAGATTAGTGGAAGATTGAGCCCTAAAAACTTTGTGGATTCATCGGACGGATCGTAAAACCGAATGTATAAAACCTTGTTGCCAGTTTTGTTGATGCAAAAATACTTTGGAAGACTCTCGATACATAATATGATAAGTACTAACATCAACAAGCTATATTGACTAAAAAAGCTTAGTGAGTTCAAGTATAGGGAGGGCTTATCAATCTGGGATCATATAAATGAATTCTAAGGTTATGATACAGGAGGCTCATCTATATTAGCCATAAGGGCTTGAGATGTCTCTCTCAAAAGAAGTTGATCTTTGATCTATCTGTAGATCAGTTGGAGAGATGCGACCATTATATAACTGGGAAGCAAAATAGAGTATCATTCCAAAACCGCACTTCCACCAGAAAATATAAGGTACTAGAGCTCATATACATAGATGTCTGCAGGCTTTTGAAGGTCCAGATGAGTGGAGGAGCATCTTACTTTATGAAATTCATTGATGATCATTCAAGGAAACTTTAGGTCTATGTTATTAAGATCAAAATTGAGGTCCTTGACACCTTTCGTAGAATCCATACTAAAGTGGAAAGATAATTTGGAGAAAGCTACAGTGCATCAAGTCGTACAATATAAGAGAGTATATTGGTCCCATTTATGTGTACTATAGAGAGCAACAGATCAGACATGAAAAAACTCTGCTCCAGACACCACAACTGAATGTTGTAACTAAAAGAATGAATTGAACTATGATGGAGAGGGTGAGGTGCATGCTTTTTGAGTCAAAGTTACCCGACATGTTTTGGGGTGAAGATTTATGCACACCTATATACGTCATAAACCTCTCTCCTAACTATACATTACAGGAGGATATTCTTGATATAGCCTAGTATAGGAAGGACCTTTTATATAATAACTTAAAGGTCTTTGGTTGTAAAGCCTTTGCGTGCGTCCCTTGAGATGAAAGATCAAAGTTGGATTCTAAGACCAGACAATGTATTTTTCTAGGATATGGACGTAGCGACAAGTTTGGTTACAAGTTCTTTGGTCCAGTTTAGAAAAAACTTATGTGCAGTTATGATGTTATATTTTGTGAGGATTAGACTATGGTTAATCCTAAGAAGACTGAATCTCTCACTAATGTAGTCTTATATGATTAGAGGTGTTGATACTGAGGAGACCACATAGCCTGAGATAAGACAGGGCACTGAGCCACATCCAGATCACGAGGACACTATAGATGGTAAGTCTACAAAGGAGATCACTGATGATGAGCCTACACCAGCACATGAGCTCACTCTATGGAGGTTTAATAGAGTTCGTAACCTATCTTTGATATACTCCACTACCGAGTATATTATGTTGATTAATGTGGGGGAGTCTGAGTGTTTTGATGAGGCGGTGTAGTGTTCGGAGAAAAAAAGAATGGAATGGTTATTCTGTAGGAGGAGATGTAAGCTCCATTTGGGGGACTTATTTTCATCGGTCAAGCGGTTACGATCAAATGAACCGGGCCTTAATTAAGGCTCGATTCATGCGGTCGTAACCGCTTGACCGGTGAAAATAAGTCCCCCCAAACAGAGCCGTAGTCTCTAAATGAGAACCACACTAATGATTTGGTGAGATTGCGTAAAGGAAAGAAGGATATGAAGAATTGGTGGATTTTTATAGTAAAGTAGAGAGACCCCTCAACGCCACTCAAATACAACGCTGGATTTAAAGATTGAGCAGATGGATATCAAGATAGCCTTTCTGCACGGTAATCTTGAGGAGGGGTTGCATATGGAGCAGTCTGAAGGTTTCATGGTCAAGGATAAGGAGATTCTTATATGTCATCTGAAGAAGAGATAGTATGCCCTAAAGTAGGACCCGTGATAATGGTACAATAAGTCTGATGCTTTTATGGGGGAGATCAACTTCACGAGGACCACCCTTGATCATTGAGTGTTTATAAAGTTGTATGCTCCAAAGGATTTTAACATCTTTCTCCTTTATATTGATGACATGCTGATAGTCGGGAGAAGAACTGCATGCATTGCCAAGCTAAAACAGCAGTTGAGCTCCACGCTTACGATAAAGGATTCGGGAGCTATAAAGACCATCATACAAACACATATTTGGAGATATAGAGTCTCCAAGTTACTTTGGTTATTGTAGGATAAATACATCAGGAAGGTTCTATAGAGATTTAGTATAGATCTGGCAAAGAATGTGAGCTTGCTACTTGTGGTTCACTCCAGATTTTACAGAGATAGTGCCAAGCACACTTAAGGGGAAAGAGGAGATGTGGAAGGTCCCATATGCTTTTATAGTTGCCAGTCTTATGTACGTGATAGTGTGAACCGCCTTGATATAGCACACGTGCGTTGTTGTCACTGTTAGTAGGTTTCTCTCCATCCTGGGAGAGAGCATTGAAATGTTGTGAAATGGATTCTAAGGTACTTACATGGGACGTCAGACTTGATATTAATGTTTGGATATAATGAGCCAGAGCGATTGGGATACACTAATGCAGATATGGTAGGGTATTTAGAATCTAGAAGATTGACCTCTAGTTACCTGATCATGTTTGTTGGGGGAGTTGCTTCATGGAAGTCACAACTGCATAAGTGTGTTGCTCTGTCGAGTACTAAGGAAGAGTTTTTTATAGTCACTGACGCAAGGAACGAGTTTTATTGGATGAAGAGTTTCATCAAAGAGCTGAGTTTCACTCAAGAGTGGTACACTCTTATATAATAGTCAGTGTGTGTGAAAGTCTTAGTTCAAGAGTAGCTACATACGAGGGGAATATGTTTTTAAGTCTTTTTAACAACTTTTGAGTTTGGTTGAGGTTTGTGTTAGATTTTACAGTTAGCTTTCAAGAGACACAGCAAGACACCGGAATTTGTAGGTATTCCCTTATCTAGGTTCCATCCACATTCCCTCTTCACCTATCTAGCAGTGATCTAGATTCGGCGAACTCGTCCTTTATCTCGGCTCCTTGAGCATACACCTCAGATACCACAGGATCCTACACCTCAGAGTGAACCACACTCCTATAACTCAGAGTATAACACTCCTACCTCAGGCTAAATAGCCCTACACTCGAAGATATTAGATCTCCTACCTCAGATCTACACAAAGATCCTACCTCAGGCAAAACAACCCTACCTTAGATTTTAAGTAGGATCCTACACCTCAAAGACTTAACTCCTACACTCAGCCTTTATAATGCATGCCTATAACTCAGATCAACAAATGATCTTTTTGATTGAGTAAAGTTTGATGATGATTGACTCTAGAAAACAATTCTCCGAACCTCCTTTATGAACTGAGAAAACCCAGTCCTATCTTCTTCTCAGCAATAAGAATATTGATCTTTAGTATTTCTGCTAATGATGAGAAGGAAATCTGCAGAGCTCTATTTCTTCAAACCTTTTATGTAATAGTGTTGAGTGCAGTGGCCCTAAAGATGAACATCAACTTTTGAATGCTTTGCTTCTCCTTCTTCTCTTACAGAAAAAGAGTTTTTTGTTCTTGCTGTAGAAGACTTATTGATTTTTAGTTCTTGAATTTTCTTCTTACAACCGGCTTCTATCTGTATGCTACAGACCTTTTGTAAATCCGAGTGTAAAGGATTTACTCACTGATGGAGACAATGACAATCCAGAAAAAAAAACTTCTTTTAATTTCTCTGTAAAGTCCTTTTTATGTCCCGCCGTCAAATGGCTCTTTTCTCTGTATGAGCAAACCTAAATTGGTAACTGCAAAAAAACTTTAGCTTTAATTGATGTACTAAAGGCATGCGGCGCCATTTGTCTTCTAGCACGAAAGTCCCACAATATTTTAATTTTGGATGACGTCAGCATGTCATGCTTGTGGACTTAGCAATTTTCAGCCACAGGCGTTGAGTGCAGTCAAGTGACTCAACACAAAACACTTGCCAAAAAATATGCTTCCTGAGGTGTTGAGTGAGTCTTCATCACTCAACACATTTGACTTGTATAGTCTAACTGATAAGGTGTTGAGTCAGCTTTCATCACTCAATGCTTTTGGACTTGGTAGAATTCTTCTTGTTGAAGGCATTAAGTAAAGCTTCAACACTCAATGCTTTTGGACTTCATTGAATAACTGATGAGGTATTGAGTGATCCTTCTTCACTCAACGCTTCAATATTTGGTAGAATTCCTTTTGAGTAGGCATTGAGTGAACTGCTTTCACTCAACGCTTCTTTCCTTTGACATATTTCAATTTAGCAATACTGAGGCTTTGACTGTTAGATCCCCTGTCAATGCTTTTAGACTCCTAGCGTTGAGTGAAGTGTATTCACTCAATGATTCTGGACTTAGCCAGTTTTCTGCTTTTTCAGCAACCTGTCTTGAGTCCAACTAGCATTGTGACCCAAACAACCTATCTAATCAATGAATAATAGATAACCTACATACAATTAACTTGAACATATATAGTAGATACACACATGTTTATATCTTTGACCTGTGGGCCTTCTTCAAATCCAAGACAATGTAATCAATGGACCTAACAATCTCCCCCTATTTGAAGAAATCAAAACCCTTATCAATGATATACACTACCATATGAACAGAAAAACTTCACAGCAATCAAGAGAAATAAGAAATATAAAATCACAGTATGATTAACACAACAAAATGATATTTATAAACAGAATGTGTGTGCTTATAGTAAAGTTCATATCCCTATAGCCTTATGAAACCTAATACATAAAGCATTTTAGGTTTCTGGTTCCTTAATGACTATGTCCCTGTTTGGTTTCTTAGCAGCCTTCTCATCAGCATCAGTCTTCTTTTGCTTTTGTCTTTAAAAGTAGCTGTAGAGCTTTGGAAAGTACTTGTTTGGCTCAAGAGCATCTGGTGGTACTTCACCTGTCTTCTTGTCTCTTCTGAATTCTCTCCTTGCCTCTCAATTTCTTTCCAGTTTAGCCCATTCTAGGTGTAACGCCTCCCCTATAATGATCGTATAATATGGGTCTGGCCGGGGCCCCACAACATACAGAATCCACAACTTAAGCATTATAAGATGATATAAAACTACACAACTCAAAACTCATGTAACATCCCAATGTTACTTCTAGACCCCTTAACTTAGATTGGGTTAGGCATGGGGTGGGTGTTAGGGTAATGAGCTAGGTTTGACCCTAGATAGTGGGTTGTAGCCATGTGGGGCCCACTATGGGGCCAAAGTCAAACTAGGTCAAACTAGCCTAAACAGGGACCTTAGCAACACCATGACCCCACCATGATGCCCTAACCCTAAGTACAATCTAAGTGGACCCCAAGGTAGGTCAGGGGGTCAACCAGTTGACCATGATGGGTCAAGTCAACACCTTTGACCTAAATAGTGAAAATGGTGCCCTAGCCCAATTCACTGGGTTGGGTCCACCCAAATCAACCCAAACTCATTAGGTGGGCCTAAAGTGACCCTATACCCCCTATGGAAGAGAAAAATATGGGCATGCAATGGTAATTTTGGGAATTACCTAGGAGAGAGAAAATATGATAAATAGGAGAGAGAAATGTGGAGGAGTTATTTTGAGCCACTTGGGCTCATCCCACCAACCCACCATGGGTTGGCTCACCATGCATGAGTATTAGGAGGTGTGGGACCCCCACCATGCTGCCTTGGGCCAAGCCCAAACCCAACCCAAGCCCAATATGACCTAACCCATTTATGGAAGTCAACTCCCTCTCTTCACTCACCCAACTTGGCCCTAGACTTGGCAACCCGACCCACTAAGGTCTAGTCAACCCTCATGGACCAGTGGGGCCCACTCCCAAGCCACCTAGCCGGCCAAACCCACTAACCCGACCCCCAACATTGGTGAAATCGCCTAGGCTTTGGTGAAATCGCCCCCCATCTTTAACTCAGCCCCAAACCACTTCCCCCTCTCATTTCCATTCACTCCTACCCCTGAGACAGAGAGAGAGAGCCGGAGACCACAGCTGCTATGGCCAACAGAGGAGGAAATCGCCGGAGCTTGCATGCCATGGGAAATCGCCGCCACCCTCAGCCACAACCGCCGCCGTTGGTCCGTATCCCCTCCCCTCTTATTGTACTAGTATCCTAGATCATCTAGGTTAGAGGTCGAGCTCAAACGAGCTCGACACAGGAATCAAAAAGCTTGGAAAAAGCTTTAAAAATGGCGGCCTGGAGGTTTTTCGGGTTGGTTGCGCCGCCGCCGTCCGCCGCTCTCCGCCGTCCAGTCGCCGGCCAGATCAAGCTCCGGCCACCGTGAGGCCGGGGAAGCAATTGGCCGGAGGCCCCGCCGCCGGCGATGGCCAGAATCCACCCCGCAAGGGACACCTGCTCGGGTTTTGGCCTGCATGCAATGCATGGGGAAGAAGACTCAGCAGCCGTCAGATCTACATCAAGATCTGTGCTGGCTGATATAAATTTCTTAATATTAAATACATATATGAATAGTAAGATTAAATGTCACAATATATCAGACACCTTGCATGTTGTTTATGAGGTACCTAGAGGCCCCATCTTAGGATGAACCCTGAATGAAAAAGTTAGGTAGATGGGTTAACTTTGCAATGCCACAGAAATCATGACTTTTGGACCAGTAGGCTGCCCTGTAGGGCTGTTTTGCTAGGACTGCCCCTAAACTAGGGCAGAAACCAAATTTGATGCCCAAGTCAAACCAAGCATCACCATGACCTGAAATTTTGGTCATGGGTGTATTTAGGGCATGCCTATGCCCTGCCAAAAATTTGGAATTTTTGGAAGAACTTTTTCTATAGTTTTTATCAAAATATCAAAAATTAAATTAAGGGCATAATTGTAATTTTAGTCACCCAAATGACCCCAAATTTTGGTGGTATGTCCTTGGGGTCATTATTGGTGTCTGGTAGAAATTTCAAGGCAATTGGACCCCTGCATGAAGGGTTATTCCATGTGTTTGTGTAGGCTAATTTAGGCCTTGGTGTGCAATTAGCAATAATTTGTATTTTGTGTATTTAACCTAACTGAGGCACCCAAAAACCATGCAATAAATTCCAGTGATACTTTAGGGCATGTTTCACCCCTAGAATTATTTTTGGGATTTTTGGAATTAAAAATACCACTTAATGGAATTTTTCAAATTATAGGTCCTTTTGTAAAATAAATGGGAAAAATAGGTTTTGGCTATAGAAAACTTTCAGATTCAGCCAAGTCAAAGTATGGTGTTTTAATTGACTTAAGAAAATTTCTTATCTCTGTTTGGCAACTGTTAGAGCAAAATTCATGGAAATGACCATTTTACCCTTTTTGTAAATGTTTATGAATTAGTATAAATACTTGTTGGATAATTGTGAAAATAATCCTAGAGTTGCATAACTGTTATATTAGTCTTGTAGATTTATATCAGAATTTTTGGGTACAATATTAATTATTAATTAGCATAATGGCATTTTTGGTAAATAATTAAGAATGGATTTTGATAGACCATTACCTTGTAGAAATTAATAAAACTCTGCCATTAGTCATAAAATGGTAATATAAATGCTCAGTAATTTTCCTGGAATTTTGGTGTATATATTTCTTGTACTTCATTTGGAAAGTGATAAATAGGTAGAATTTGTATTAATTATGGGAAAAATAGAAATATAAAAAGAGAAATTATGAAATGTTGTAGACAGTAATATTTTATTCATATGCAACTCAGGAAAATTCCCTTAGGTCAGAAGATTTTAATTGATAATACTTCTTGTGTAAAATGACCTAGGGAATAATTTAAAAGATTTATTTAAAGGCCTTAATGACCTAGGAAAATTATGAAAATCAACCCACTCATTTTATTAGTCCATACCACCCTAGGATAAATATTTGGGGTCAGTTGGATCAAGGATTTAGAAGTTCGATTTCAGGGTGGTGTTAGGTCATGGGGTGCGCATAGTAAAAGTAGGCTGGACTATAGGTCGCCAGGGGATAAATCAACAACTGAGTTAGAGTCTAAGTTCGGAAGTATAACCCTGGGTGGCAGATGCATTATAGAGACGAGAGTAAAAGTGCAACATTAGCCATGCCTAGGTAGGGTTGACGGAAGACCGTCACTCCTTAATCTATACCTTAAATCACTAGGTCACTCTATGTAACAGGAGAGAGAAAAGGGGGTCTGGGGTAAGAAACAACTAAAGTAAATATCCTTGAGAAAGGGAGCTTTGGGATTCAGCCCATCGCAGCTCCTAGTGCCCCTGAGAACCCTTCACCGGGAATACCTTGGGCAGTCCTGGGACTAACCTTAAGACTCTAAGTATGATAATCTGTAGATAAGAGTAGTCTAATAGGCTAAGTGATCTGGACATGTGCTCACTCGTGCCGGGTTGGAGGGACTTGGAGTCTTTTGACTACTTGCTCACCCGTGCAGAGTTGGAGGAAAGAAATTGGCTTATATACACTCACCCGGCCAGGGTTGGAGGGTTTGTAGCATATACTCACCCGTGGCGGGTTGGAGAGATTTGAGACAGAATAGTCCTTGGAGCTGGAGGCTCAATATATAATACTTGCATGTGCATATACTAGTGGCGGGCCATGCGGTACTGGCCGGTCGTCACACCGACGGCAGTACGGTGGACCAGGCGGGTGCGAGGGTTAGAAGGACCAGTAGGATGTTTATACTGGAGTCTGGAGGACTTTTCCTAATAACGCGCACCCGACCCAACAAGACTGACAGGTAGTCAGCAAAGTGGTATGCAGAGACTCTAGAGTGCACTTGTAGGTGTACAGAGGCGTACAAGAGAGGTCTAGGCCTGGTAGTGTGTATACCCGCCTAGAAGGCGGAGACGCCCGCTCCGCTGCTGCCGTAGCCACAACGGTAGTACCTGAGAGTGATGCTAGCTCTCGAAAAGTGGGAACTAAAGGTCTGTGATCACGGAGTCGTGTGTGTGTGTTACACTGCATGTTCATATCATACCCACCATATAGATGCATAACATTAACCTTCATAACAATTTAAGTCACCTAATGTATAAGTGGTATGGGACGCTTATACATTAGGACCTGCTATACGATCCCTTAGCCTATAAGCCTGAGTGGGCATGTTTATAGGTTAAGGTTATTTTCCTTTATATATATGCTTGTGACTCTGACACCCCATTGTATAAATGGTATGGGACATTCTATACAATGGGAGCCTGCAAAAGATCCCTTGCTTATGCGTACCTGCATAAGTGGAGGTTACATTTCATTATATTTTGATTATATATATACCCTGTTAGTTTCCTGTCACCTGCTCGCCTTTGCCACCCCTTGTTGTCCTCCGCTTCGTCCTCCCGCACGGTGCCTAGGAGTTGCAGGAGGAGGTGCTGAGGATACGACTTAGTCTTTTTGACTAATGGTCGGTGACCTTACTATTTTAGGAGCTCGAGGAGGTGGACCAGCACGTCGAGGAGGCAGGACTTGAGGGGCAGATACCAGCTACTACTACTGGGGCACGTCTACAGGTGATGAGAGAGTTTTAGTTATTCCGCTGCTGTATGTGAGAGTGAGAGAGATTATGATGTACTGGGCATAAGCCCTATTTACTTTCACTTATGTGCTCATTATGGACTGGCTTTTATTTCATTTGATATATATATGTGATGTGGCTGTGGACTTGCTTCTGCTTTTACTCTGATTTATTATGCAATTATTCTCATATTGGCCGAACAGGTTATGATCGTACTAGCCGGCAGAATCGGCGTCTTGCGGTGACGACTAACTCGTGCGTTAGTGTCACCGTAAGGCGGCGGTTCTGGGCACAAGATCCGGGTTGCCTCGGATTTGAGGAACAAGATCTTACAACTCAGACTAAAAATAGTGAAAACAAATAACAATACTAGAAGTTATCCACCATCACAGGAGTATCAAAACGGCCTTCAGGCCTTACGACAATCATGAGTCCTAAGTCTGAAATAATAACAAACAAAGTAATGTGCTTTAGCAATTCTAGGCTACCTTGACATGCAAGCCGGATTACAGTTCATGGAGCAAAGTACTTGACAAACACAAGAAAATAACAAAAAGTTCACTTCATGATGCTTAGGACTTTTTGGCCGGCGAGCTTGCTCCCGCTTGCGATCCTTGACCGGTAAAAATTTGTTGTAACATGGGTCAGCAAAGGCTAACCTCAACTATGTAACCAACACATCTCCTCCTGGCCGTCCCTAGTGGATCCCGGGGCACTCCAACACCCTGAAGTTCAGCACTTCGTATGCAAATATACATGAACTTGGAAAGTAATAAATAGGTTTGGATGTCTCATACAACAAACATGTTTCTATGTTGAGCAGGTAAAATAAAGGAGCCTACAATGCAGCATGTATGCAATCCTGGGTTTTACCCAAGGCACCCTAAAGCGCATGAATCTAACACATCATCACACATCATTAAACGGGTACTTCCAATTTACCCATTAGTGTTCAAGCCGCAATCAAACGGGTACTTCCAATTTCCCCATCGACGTTCAAGATGCAATCAAACGGGTACTTCCAATTTCCCTATCAGTGTACAAGCCGTCACACAGAACTCTTGCCAAGGACCCACCCACTCTTGTGTCTCAAAACCCAAGCTCGCATGCAAGCTTTGAATTCTCACGTCAGGATTCCGTCTCACAAATAAAAAACCAATGCTAAGAACCCTTGCTTGACCCAACCCACTTGTGGGATTCATTGCCCGGGCTTGTCCAAATCTTTGCATTATCATCAGTTTCACATAAGGTGATTTGTCTCGCCAGGACACTCTGCACACATGACTTTGCAACATCACGGGCTAGCCAGTCGACCACATAGACAAAGTCGCGCTTTAGCACATCACAATCAAAAGACTTTCCCGCCCTAATCCACTATTCATACTCACACGAAAATAAGGGGGAAACCACATCACAAACGACATCTTGCCGCAAACGGATTTCTAGCAAAATCCTTAAGGCTCGTTATGCAACATCACCAAGTCGAACTAACAGTCGCGACTACAGCTTCATCCACAATGCTTA
Organism: Platanthera zijinensis; assembly: GCA_039513925.1. Classification (NCBI taxonomy): domain Eukaryota; kingdom Viridiplantae; phylum Streptophyta; class Magnoliopsida; order Asparagales; family Orchidaceae; genus Platanthera; species Platanthera zijinensis. The sequence continues at coordinate 78,195,355 of CM077078.1, read as the reverse complement.
ATCCAATAGCGGAGCGGATTTCTAGTGCAACATCATGCCAGGGACAGACATAATCGACCCGGTGGCTCCTCTTGAACCATGGCAACCCGAACCCCTCTCATTTGAGAGATCCGGTGCCTAAAAGCTTGAAAGAAAGCAAGAAATAAATGGATGTCATGCACACATCCTAAAGGCCAAGAGGAGTAGTGTCGTTACCTTACGACTCCTCTTCTTAGCCATGGAAAACTTGATTTGCACAGATGAAAGTGTGTACCTTCAAGTTTTCTCCACGGATCTGGCCTCAGATCGACGATCGGAGCCCCGAAGCTTCGTTAATGGCAGAGAAAGGCCTTCTTCCTCATCCAAACTCTCTCACTCTTCCCAAAACCCTAACTCTTTCTCAAATGAGATGAAATGAGGGTTTAGAACGTTTCAACCCTATTTATGCCCTTTGGACGGAGTGTCCTAGACCTTAGGATCAAATCCCAAGAGAAATTAGACTGCTAAAAAGCCAAACGATGCAACTGCTCCCGAGCACTACCGCCGAGCGGTAACTACCTATTGCGCCGCGATAACTTCCCGATCCATCAGTCCTTTTGGAAAGAAATTGATATCCCCAGCATTAACAATACTGTTGCGCAATAGCCACTCAATGCTTCCCACTCAATGCTTCAGGAGCTACCGCCATGCGATAGCATCCTACCGCCGCGCGGTACCACTCGACGCACTCAATGCCTTCCTACTCAACGCTAAGCTATCGTCGGGCGATGACTACCTATCGTCAGGTGATAGCTTCCAGTGGCTCAAGTTCTTGAAAAACTAGGGTGTTACAACTCCACCCCCTCAGAAGAATTTAGTCCTCGAAATTAAGCATGTACTCAAACAAAAGGCATACCTGAAGCAAAAAGTTCTGGGATGTCCTCCTGCATTTCTTACTCACACTCCCAGGAGAATTCATCTTGCCCACAATTATCCCAACACACTTTCACGAGCTTAACCTCATTATTCCGCAATTGCCGAAATTTTGAATCCTCTATGCCAACCAGACGGACTTTCGTCCTTAAGTCCTCTTCTACCGGCACCGCTGCCAACTTGATCACAACGCTCGTCTCCACCAAGGCTTTCCTTAAAACTGAAACAAGGAAGACATCGTGTAATCAACTCAGATCTGGGGACAATGCCAACTAATAGGCAGCTTCTCCAATTCGTTCCACGACTTTGAACGGCCCCAAGAACTTCAGACTCAACTTCTTGAGTCGGCGAATTCGTGAAACACCTTTGAACGACTTAATATTTAAATATACCCAGTCGACTAACGCAAACTCCACGTTCCTATGGAGCGCATTGAAATACTTCACTTGCCGATCCTTAGCTACCTTCATGCGCTCCTGAATCGTTAACACCAACTCACAAGTATCGGCCACCACCTCTTTTCCCAAAAGTTTGATGTCTCCCACCTCTATCCATGACATCAGTGTTCGACAACGCCATCCATACAAAGCCTTGTATGGCGCCATCTTGATACTCTCCTGGAAACTGTTATTATAGGCAAACTTCACCATGAAAAAGGTGATCTTCCCACCTCTTGCCAAAATAAAGGGTACACATTCTCAGCATATCCTCCATAGTACGGTTTGTCCTTTGGTTTTGACCATCGGTTTGAGGATGGAACGTCATACTAAATTTGAGCTTTGTGCCCAGACTCTTTTGTACCAACCTCTAGTCTTTGGATGTGAACCGTCCATCGTGATCACTAACAATACTCTTGGGAATTTCGTGCAACCGCATGATATTACGAACATACAGTTCTACCAGCTTCTCCACGCTTTCCTCCTTCCGATTCGGGATGAAGTGAGCCACTTTGTTCAAACGATCCACGATCACCCAAATCACATCATTTCCCTGCTGTGACCGAGATAAGCCATGTACAAAGTCCATGGAGATGTCATCAAATTTCCACTCGGGGATAGGAAGAGGCTTCAGGAACCCGCCCGGCTTTTGACACTCAGCCTTCACTAAGGCACAAGTTTGGTACCGACTCACGTACAAAGCTATGTCCCACTTCAAACCAGGCCACCAAAAGGATTTCTTCATATCCAAGTACATCTTTGTACTGCCCGGGTGAATGAAGTACTTTGTGAAATGAGACTCAAACATCAACTCCTCACGGAGCTTCCCGAACTTTTGTACACAAATCCTTCCGTCCTTCCTTAAGATCCCATCAATCATCTCCCAGGAACTACCCTCGCCTTTTTGAGCTTGCCGAACTACATGCACAATAGTCACTTCCTGAATACGATCAAAAAAGTCATTCTACAACTCTATCCGGTTAAATAGAGCCGTGCTAGACTCGCCTCTGGCTACACACTCAATGCCAAGGGACTCAAAGTCCCGCACCAACCGCTCATCATGAACTTCAATCCAATTCCCATGTCCTGAATACTTTCTACTCAAGGCATCGACCACCACGTTGGCCTTGCCCGACATATACTGAATCACCACAACGTAGCCTCCAAGGAACTCGACCCACCTGTATTGCCCCATGTTCAAGTCTTTTTGATCTAGAAGATACTTCAGGCTTTTGTGGTCTGTGAAGATCTCCACTTTCGAACCGTACACATATTACCGCCACAACTTTGACGCAAAATTACCGCCGCCAACTTAAATTCATGGTCGAGGTAATTCCTCTCATGAGGTTTCAACTGTCTAGACCCAAAGTCTATCACCTTGCCATATTGCACTAGCATGCAACCCAAACCGCATCCTGATGCGTCAATGAAAATTTGAAATCCTTCAGTCCCTTTAGGAAGACTTAGGATTAGAGCCGACATCATCCTTTCCTTCAAGGTATCAAATTCTTGATTGCACTCCTAAGTCCACACAAAATTCTAGTCCTTACGAGTCAGAGTAGTGTGGGGCAGAGTTATTCGCGAAAAGTTTTCACAAACCTTATATAGTACCCGGCTAGTCTAAGGAAACTCCTGACTTTCGCCACGGTGCTCAGAACTGGCCAATCACTGATGGCCTCAACTTTCGATGGATCCACCGCCACCCCATCATCACTAATCACATGGCCCAAAAATGCCACCTTCTCCAACCAGAACTCGCACTTCGAGAACTTTTCATACAAATGGTTCTCTCTCAAAGTCTGCAAGACTACTCTCAGATGAGCCTCATGCTCTGCCTCTGATTTGGAGTATACCAAAATATCGTCGATGAAGACCACCACAGATGAGTCTAAATATTCCTGAAACACTCGGTTCATCAAATCCATGAATACCGATGGCGCGTTCATCAACCCAAACGGTATCATCGAGAACTCGAAGTGACCATACCTCATTCCAAACGTTGTCTTGGGTATGTCCTCGTCTCGAATCCGCAACTGGTAGTACCCTGACTTAAAGTCCAACTTAGAGTACACCACTAACCCTACCAACTGGTCGAACAAGTCATTTATCCGTGGAATCAGATACTTATTCTTGACGGTCACTTTATTCAACTCCTAGTAGTCTATGCACAGCCGCATACTACCATCTTTCTTCTTCACGAATAGCACTGGCACGCTCTATGGAAAAGAGCTGGGTCTAATGTACCCCTACTCCAATAGTTCCTGCAACTGTACCTTGAGCTCGGCTAACTCCTTCGATGCCATCCTAAAAGGAGGACGTGACACCGACCTAGCTTCTAGCACTAACTCAATCGAGAAATCGATCTCCCGTCGAGGAGGCGCTCCAGGAAGCTCCTCAAGAAACACATCCTAGAATTCCGCCACTACCGACACTTCTCCAATTGATATCTTGGAAAGTTAAACTTCCAACAACGCTACTAGAGCTACTCCTCCAGGGTTAACTTCCAACACCAATTGCATGGCCGAAATCAGGGAATAGGCCACTCCACTAAGGCCCTCAAATTTGACTTCTTCCTTTCCTTGGCATCTCAGGGTCACCACCTTAGATAGGCAGTCAATAATGGCGTGCTGCTTTGCCAGCCAGTCTATCCCCAAGATCACATCAAACTCAGCTAACGGTAGAACCACTACTACAAACATGAAGTCAACTCTATTTAAACTCCAACCAATGCGCCCTTTCGTCCCGGTGGTCATGAAAGACCCATTGGGCATGCACACCCTAAGATATACGTCTGCAAAAAAGGGATCGACTCCAATTCTACGGATAAAGCCTTCTGCAATAAAGGAGGGTGACACTCTCGTATCAAACAGTACCCTAGTGGGGTAACAAGAAACTAGCTCGAAGCCTACAACACAGGAAATACACATAAAAATCTCGAAAGTCTAAAACCAATAAACAAACTTTAACTTTCCCATACCTTCCACCACATCGGGTTGTCAAATCGCTTCCTGCTGCCCAAGGTTGTATTCCCATGGTTGCACGGGTTAGAAACGTGAAGTGCTCGACTCCGTCATTTTACCTTTCTCCGCAATGCTGGGACCGGAACTCACGGAATGCTCTTGCCTTGGCTCCTGCTCAGTGCCAGCCTCAGTACAAAAATGAGCTATGTGTCCTGGCTTGCCACACTTGTAGCACAATGGTGGTCCCTTGATGCAAGAACCCCCATACGTCATACTGCTCTTCTCCCATAACTTGAAGGGATGGGGCTTCTTCTTCCACTTACTCCCATCAGACTTCCCTTGCGATTGAGAAGGCTTTCCTTCTCCTTGTTTTACTGCAAGTCCCTTACGACGTTGGGTTAATTCTATGTCACTTTCCAACGTCCTGGCCGCCATAATCAACTCGTTGAATCCCACATTTTTCATAGTTATTAGGGGTTGCCTCAAGTTCTCTCTCAACCAATGGTAGAAGAGATTGTCCCTCTCTTCATCATCAGCCATGGTCGTTCAAGCATAACGACCCAATCGAGTAAACTCCTGAACATACTCATCCACAGTCTTGTCTCGTTGCACCAAGTGCAAAAACTGTCTCTGAAGGTCTAACCTTATCGACGAAGGGATATACTTTTTCAAGAAGGCATTCCCGAACTCTTCTATGGATGGGGTGCGTCCAGGAAACTAGCGGCCGCTATGACTCACCCACCATAACTTAGCATCACCTTCTAACATGAAGGTCACAAACTTATACTGCTTCTTCTCTGGCGTCTCTTCCACCCTCAGCAGTTCTTGAATCCTCGCCCACCAGTCGTCCGCATCGATCGGCGTGCCAACTCCCTTGAATGTTGGAGGATGGAAACTCAGAAAATACTTCATCTGTCGATCTCCCTACCTGATGACCACTCTCTTAACCAACGACTTTGTTGGCCTGGCTCCTCCGCCTGGTATGATTGGTGCCGCATCCGGGGTAACATGAGTCGCTACCTGTGCAACAAGGTTCACAACTTGCGCTGCCGCTGTAGCTTGGGCCGCTATCATTTCTTCTGCAAGCATGTGACAGAAATCGGTCGGGGTTACACCCATGCCCATCGGACCTGGAGTAGTAGCACTGCTTGCCGAAGGCTCCTCTTGCAGCCTCGACATGCCCGCCTCGTCGCTTGAACCCTTAGCAAAAGAAAGATAAAATAAGAATCAACTTCTAATCGTAAAACTTAGACACTAGGATACTCATGGTCCCACAATAATCCTATATAGATAACTTATTTACACGATCTGATTATGTCAAATCGACCACTAAACCTTACCTTGGACACTAACCTCATTTTGATACAAAATTATAACGCCTCCCCTGTAATGACCGTATAATATGGGTCCGGTCGGGGCCCCATAACATACATACTCCACAGCTTAAGCATTATAAGATGATATAAAACTACCAAACTCAAAGCTCATACTAAAAACAACGGAAACAAATAATAATACTAGAAGTTAACCACCATCACAGGTGTTGAAACCGAAGAATCGGTCTCTGTGGAGTTCGACCCTCGGGGAAGGGGTGATCGCACACTTCTCTCTCACAAGCTAAACAACCAAAGACTTAGCACAAGGAATAGACCCAAGGCTCCAACATAGAGGTCCCACCACACACCCGGAAGATCTTAGAGCAATTCCCCTCCTTAGCCAAGTGCTGAGATAAGGATACCTCAAAAAGCGCAAGAAGACGAGCGCACAAGTAAGAATGCCTTCTGAGGTACCCCCTTGGGTCTATTTATAGTTTTCTGAAAACGGTCTGCAAACAGCCAACCTCCGCTATTCCAAACAGCTATGTGCAGTTCAGATTTGCCTACTAACAGCGTAAATCCGCTGTTCTAAAAGGCTATGGGCAGGCCAATGAGAATAGAATGGAAAAAAATACATCATACAACACTAGGCGAGTTTCTTTTGAAAACCTCCACTCGCATGGGTGTGGCGAGTACTCGATGGTGCTGGCACTCGCCGCCTCCCTATGGCACTGGGTGAGTGCATGCCAGAATTTCCCACTTGCCAAAGGCCTACTAAGATCTTAGGGCAGATGCGAGCTTGCTACTTCACTCACCCCTGCTCCGCTCCAGCCCACCTTGGCGAGCCGATGGATGCCGAGTTCTAACTCAATGCCAAGAAAATGCGTTGAGTGTCCGAGCTTCACTTAACACCAAGGAGGAGGCATCAGATGAGCAAGCCTCACTCAATGTCGGGGTGAAAGGCATTGAATGGACTCGATGCCAAGGGAAGGCATCAAGTGGACTCGGCGCCAGGGGCCCGACTCGCTTGGCATGACTAGTCTGGCTCCTGTCGATCCTTACTCACCGGATATGGGATGGTACATAATCCAGGCTCTTAGCAAGGTTGCCCCATGCTAGGAAAGAAACATCTAACCTCGCAAAATACGGCGAGTGTGGCAGAAGCCAGAAAGAATCTTTTGGTGGGATCCACCAACGGCTATATATACACGACAGCGTACCTAGGCGACCTTTGCCATTCCCCTTATTTTGATCTTGCCAAGATGCCTCTTTCCAAAGAGCTTCAAGAGAGGCTGGACCAGGCTCGCGGGCTCAACTCCGCTCGCGCTGCCAGCCTGGTTACCATAAATCCCAGCACTTCGCCACTTGAGTCATCAAATCCTCAACCTACCAAGAAAGCCAAGCCAACTCAAAAAGCTGCCGAGTCGATTTATCATGACCCGGCCTCTACCCCAGATTCTGGGCCAGCCCCAAACTAAAGGGGAAGGAGATTATCGTGGTCCCTGCCGACCCGGGCAAGCATCAGACCGGTGGCGAGGCCTCGATGCCGCGAGTCGACTCTACCCCTAATGACGCGCATCCCAAAAATCCACCTACTCTCTTGCGCGACCCATTGCCTCTTTTCAGGACCACGAGGCTGGACTCGCAGAGGCAGGATTCGCCAGCTTGCGAACCTTCTCGACAGCCCACACATGCACCTGTACTTGCGGAAGGAGATGTTGGGTCCATCCCGATCCCGAGCTTCAAGCTCATCCCTTAAAGAACTCAACTTCCAGGTCGCAGCAAGGACCTATTGTGGCCCCCTTCACCAACCCATTGAGGGTAGCCGAGCCCGTCCCGTAAGCTCCACTTCTATTGGATCATCTCGCCTAGTTCTTTTGAAGAACTCACCTATTGTACATTCATCTTGATTATTTTTCTTTGTAGGTCTTCCTTGCCAATCTGAGGCTGAAGAATCTTCTGAGCCAGCCCAACATTCGCAACCCCCTTCCCCCAATGCAATAGATAACTTCCTGGAAATCTCTCTAGACTCTGCCGAGCTGAGGAAGCGAGTCGTTGAGGTCTTCAAGAAGCTGGGGCGTGCGCTGCGTAGGATGCAGGAGGAGAATGATCTTGGAGAGCAGAGGCTATAAGCACTGAAGCGGAACTACGTGCTGCTCACAAATGAGGTGAAGCGCGACTCAGAAAGATGGATGACATCTCCCACCCTCCTTATGGACAGGATCAGTGAGAACATGCGGTTTATCTACCATGATCTGGAGTTGGTCCGCGAGTTCAACAACCTGCGCCGACCTCCGGGGATGGGGATGCGAGGCCGGGGTAGGTGGAAATGGCTCCCTAGATGAGCCTACCGGCACTCGCCCCCCATACCCCAGCTCGCATGCGCTAAAATAACTCTCCTTGTTGTTGTACTTTCCTTTTTCTGGATTGCGAGAACCCCCTGTCTGTAATAACTTGAAACAATTTTTAGATTTCATTGTTTATTGATTCTGCATAATATGCTGCGCTTTAGATTCGGCTCGCCATAAGATAGAATGGGTCTCAGGGATCGGCGAGTCGGGGTCAGCGAGCCGGACTAACCGGTTAGCTCGGCTATTAATTCCGTTTTCTATAAATATGCCCCCTCACCAACCCCTGGCTATCGCCTTCATTACTAACTCTTACTCACCTCTTTTTCCCTTCTCTCCACCTCGACTCGTTCCATAACTATTGGAACCATGGGCAAAACACGACCCAATTCTAACGGGAGGTCGAAATGTGCTCGGCAATTTGCCAAGTACAGCTTCTTCGAGGGAGACACCAACGAGTAGGAGCTCGCCAACTTCATCATCGACTACGTCCCCGCGGGGTTTTCTACACACCGACCCGCGGAAGGCTAGGCCATCAAATATTTTATAAGGATGAGCTCGACTTCCTCATCTCGCATTTTGAGGTGGGGTTGCCCCTCCCCCTATGGCTGGAAATCCTCCAAATCCTGAAGTACTTCGGGGTAGTCCCGGCCTAACTGAACCCGAATGCCATCGTTATGATGGTGGCATTCGCCTACTGCCTCCGCCGAAAGTGGATAGAGTTCAACCTGACCGTTTTCAGGAAACTCTTCATTTATCGCGCGACCAATGACGGGGTCGCCTTCCTGGTCGGCTCGCAGTTCAAGGTCCGTGAGACGGCCAACAAGAACCATAATTGGTTCTAAAAGCTTGTCTTCATCAAGGGAGAGCTCGACAACATACCCTTCTCACCTCAGCAGAGGAGCGAGGAGGTGTGCCGGCCCCCGATGGTGATGAGCGATGATTCAGAGCTCCACAAATTCTTCCTCGGTAAGGACTTTGAGGTCTCCTTCCTCCGAAGGGGCCTCAACTTGCTCCCCCCAGTACTACCAGATGAAGGTATAGATATTTCCCTTTTTTCCTCCTCAATGGGCTCGCTTAGAAATTATAATGATTTCTAACTCCCAAGTCTTTTTCTGCAGGGGAGCGGCTGATTCCCGAGCACCCTCCTTTTACGGACTCGGGACTCTACCCTGACCCACTCGCATGTGAGCGGAGCCGCAGTAGCCTGCCGAAGTGAGCTTGGGTCAGGCAAACCCTCCTCCAACAAAAGGATACCCGACCATGCGGGCTCCAGCTCGCCTCAATGTCCCACATCACCAAAAAAGATGAAGAATGCGATGGCGGTCTCCAAGGGGAAACAACAAAAACAACATTAAATATACCTGAGCTCCCTAGACACCACGACAGAGAAGTCGCCAGAGAAGGACTAGGGTGGAGGCGACCCGCCCGCCTCCAACACCGCTAAGGAGCTCGCAACCCGCGAGCTAGACCTACCAAAGGGCCACCTCAACTTTGGTCTCGGCAGTAAGGCTAAGGACAGGCTCGGCGAGCCGATGGTTCGATGGGATGAGCAGGCCCACAGGGTCTCTATCTACTCCCTCATCCCCTCCTGGTCGGAGCGCCACCCTCCCAGCGAGCATTCCTATTCCCTAGGGTTTTGGATCTATGGCCAAGAGGATGTCACGGCCTTCGACTACATGAGCCTCCAGCGACTCGCCCATGAGATCTCGCAGGCTCAAATGCGCGCGCTAGAGCTCGTGCACATGTAAACTCACCGCGGCTACCAGTTCAGCCACAATCTGGCAAAAGCCGAAGCAGGAGCGGGATATCACGAACGATGACGCCGCCGCCCTGACAAAGAAGCTAGAAGCCACCGAGAGCCTCCTCGCCAAAGCTGCTAGCAGGGTGGTAAGTATCGGCTGACCCCTTCTCCTTTTGACTTGGGTTACCCATAGTTTATTACCTTTTCTTTCCTAATAGTATGCCGAGACCACGGACCGCATGCGTGATCACGCCTCCGAGCTGGAGGAGAGAAACAAGGTGTTGGAGGAGTAGACCAAAAGCCTCCAGGTTGAGGTCACTCGCCTAATGGACATCGTCTTGCTCCCCTATGGCGGCGAGTTGGGCGGCCCAATACAGAGACCAAAGATCTTCACCGTGGCTGAGATAACCAAAAGTCTGCGCGTGAACTCCATTAGAACCGCCGAATTCACCCTGCAAGTCATGCAAGACATGGAGGTGCAGACGGAAGGCTGCGAGGAGAAGACTGTAGGAGACTTGGTGCCAGAGCTGTTCTCTCCTCCTACTTGCCCCCTGGCGAGAAGGAAGATAGCTTCGATTCACTCTTCAAGGGCGTCGCCGGCTGTAGGGACGACAATTCTGGAGGGGAGGACGAGAGCTAGCTAATCTTTTTTTGTCTTTGTAATGATCTCTCCCCCCTAATTCTGTAACCTCGCTGAGGCGAGTTCCTTTTGTAATGATGTACATTTAATGAAAAATCACTTTGCCAAATCTTCCTTTTCTTTTCTGTGTTCATTTTCTGTGTTGCACTCGCACGCACGCCACCCCCTTCAACGCGCGACCTCGCTAGGATAACATTTGCCGTTAGAATGTATTTGAGTTAGGATACGTACTCGCGTAGAGACCCGGAGATCTCTACAGCCCTAGACCATCAAGAGATAGACCACTCGTCTCGCTGGCCCCATGAACACCCAGCTCGCCCGCGAGATCTTTCCTTTCCAAAGATTTGTTCCAAGCCTGAAATTTCTTCGAGATTTTAAAAGTTAAATCTCCATGGGATTGAGCGTAGTTGCCGAGAATAGCCTCGACCTTCCCTTATGCCGAGATCTCAACTCGCCATCTTTGACCCTGGCCTGCTCAGATTGTGTCACCCCATGGTAGTTGCCGAGATCCCATCCCTCCATCTCTAGCTCACCCAAAAATTGTCGAGCCTCATGTTTCCCCAGCCTCTGTCCCACATTGCTTCAACTGCCTGGTGGTGACTGGCAAAAGCAGCTCGGGACTTTGCTATAGAGCAAAAAATGATGTTTATCGAGGATCCCGTCCATGCCAGCTAGATGGAAGCCTGACAGCGGGAGCCTCTCGAGACCTAACTCCAGGGTCATAATGATGTCCATCGAGGACCCCGACCCTGCCAGCTATATGGAAGCCTGACAGTGGAAGCATCTCGAGACCTAACCCCAGAGGAAGAAAGATGTCCATCGTGGATTCTGGCCCTGCCAGCCAGGTGGAAGTCTGACAACGGTAGCATCTCGAGACTTAACTCTGGGGTCATAAAGATGTCTATAGAGGATCCTGGCCCTGCCAGCTAGATGTAAGCCTGACAGTGGGAGCATATCGAGACCTAACCCCAGAGCAAGAAAGATGTCCATTGAGGACTCCGGCGCTGCCAGCTAGGTGGAAGTCTAATAGAGGGAGCATCACGAGACTTAACTCCAGGGTCATAATGATGTCCATCTAGGATCCCGGTCCTGCCAGCTAAATGGAAGCCTCACAGCAGGAGCATCTCGAGACCTAGGCTTTGTTTGGTTGGGCTGTTGCTGATGGAAAGCTGTTGATGAACTGTTGCTGATTGAAAAAGTGCTGATTCTGGAAAACACAGTTTTGTTAAAAAACTGTTTGGGTGAAACAGAGTTTACAAAACGGAGTTTTCAAAAAGTTGTTTGGATACAAAACAGAGTTTATAGTAAAAAAAAATTTCAAATTTTTAAGTAACAACCTTTTTAAATTATGAAAAAATAAAATTATTTATTGAAATAACACTACACCAAATAAAGGTTCATTCATAACATCAATAAAGGTTCAGTCATACATTTTTTTTTATGTTTTACGCTCTAGCTGTAACATCCCTACCCGTTACATGGGATATAGTAGAAGGTCCGGCCGGGGCTCCACACTATATTCCACGAATAGGCGGAGAGGTCACTTTATAATATCAAAACTACCAACGATTCCTAACACAGAGCATTATAGTGGAAGCTTCATGGTTGAAAACTTTGAACTCCAAAACAACAACAGAAATGTCCACTACTAACAATTAGGAATGTATACAACCCAAAACACAAGGTACATGGCCTTATGGCCTTACAAGTTTCTCTTAATAGGTGTGTGGTTTACAAACATCGGCTCGCAGGCCGGCCACACATGAATAAGAGTAAAGTAAAGTAAAGCCTTCAAGGGCAGCAACGCAACCAGGGCTTCAGCCCGCTATTTCCCGCTTGGGCCAGCTCCACCTGCAAGAAACAATCCACCAAGCGACGACAAACAGGGCAACGGTCAGCATTCAGCTGACCAATTAAAACAACCCTGCCCCTGACACGGGGCAGCCGAATTCCTTCCCTGCAAAGAATTTTATTAACCAGCACATACATATATATATATATATAACACGCACACACATATAACAACACACACACACATAACACACACACACAAAACACATATACACATACACACATAACAACACACACACATACACACATACACACATATATATAACCAAAACAATCACAAAACATAACACACACATACAACCACAACAATAACACAACATAACACACATATAATAACATATCACACATACAAACACAACATTTATACACACAAAACACACACAAAAAACACACTGACACAACACATATACACACAACAGCACACTCACACTACAAAATACACACACAAAAAACACACACCAGCACACTCACACTACAAAACACACACAAAAAAAACACCAGCAATTGAAGAACGGGAAATCAAACACTACCAGTATATGCAAGAGCAATTGATGCGGAAAATCAAATAGGGCCCAAACTTGCATCTTGTGTGAACCATAGAAGGGGGATCAAAAACCTTGGAAGAACGGGAAATCTGTAATCACAGAGAACCAGAGAAATCGTCGGATTTCGAATGGGAGGCGATAGCAATCATTGAAAATTCCAAAAACTTACCAGAAATCTTTGAACGGGAGCCGGAAATGCCGCTAGCAGTAGAGTCGTCGGAAATCATACATGAATCGCGAGGAAGAACAGTCGCCGGAACTCGAACGGCAGCCTTCAATCGCCGAAAATGGAAGGAGAAGAATAGTCGGCCAATCGCGCAATGAGTAGGATTACGGGAGAAAAGATAAAGGGATGCTTCTCCGTTGAACGCAAAACGCCGGAAATCGAACAGAATCGCCGGAAATGGAAGGGGAAGAACAATCGGCCGATAGAGTGATGAGTAGGGTTACATGAGAATCGTAAAATAAGGTTGCTTCTCCGGTTGAACGCAAAATATAACAGCGGATTGGGATATTGAAAAAACAGCGGAAGTTTAAAACCGCAGTTTTCAACATAAGCCGCACCAAACGCTGCTTTTACTCAAAATGTCGGTGCGTTTCCACCACACAGCAGGCAAAAAGCCCAACCAAACGCCGCCCTAACCCTAGCGAAAGAAAGATGTCCATCAAAGACCCCTGCCCCGCCAGCTAGGTGGAAGCCTGATAGCGTGAGCATCTTGAGACTTAACTCCAGGGTTGTAACGATGTCCATCGAGGATCCCGACCCTACCAACTAGATGGAAGCATGATAGCGGAAACATCTCGAGACCTAACCCCAGAGCAAGAAAGATATCCATCGAGGATCCCTGCCCTGCCATCTAGGCTGAATCCTGACAGTGGGAGCATCTTGAGACTTAACTCCAGGGTCATAATGATGTCGATCGAGGATCCCAGCCCTGCCATCTAAACAGAAGCCTAACAATGAGAGCATCTCAAGAATAACCCCATAGCAAGAAAGGTGTACATCGAGGATCCCGTCCCTGCTTGCTAGGTGGAAGCCTGACATCAGGAGCATCTTGAGACTTAACTCTAGGGTCATAACAATGTCTATCAAGCATCCCGACCCTGCCAGCTAGATGGAAGCCTGATAGAGAGAGCATCTCGAGAACTAACCCTAGAGCAAGAAAGATGTCCATTGAGGATCCAACCCCTTCCAGATAGGTGGAAGCCTGACAGCGGGAGCATCTCGAGACTTAAATCCAGGTTCATAATGATGACCATCGAGGATCCCAGCCCTACCAGCTAGATGGAAGCCTAATAGTGGGAGCATCTCGAGACCTAACCCCAGAGTAAGAAAGATGTCCATCGAGGATCCCGACCCTGCCAGCTAGGTGGAAGCCTGACAGCAGGAGCATCTCGAGACTTAACTCCAGGGTCATAACGATGTCCATCGAGGATCCCGGCCCTGCCAGCTTGATGGAAGCCTGACAGCGGGAACATCTCAAGACCTAAACCCAAAGCAAGAATAATGTCCATCGAGGATCCCGACCCTAGCAGCTAGGTGGAAGCCTGACAACGGGAGCATCTCGAGACTTAACTCTAGGGTCATAACGATGTCGAATTTGGATCCCGGCCCTGCAAGCTAGATGGAAGCCTGACAGCGAGAGCATCTCGAGACCTAACCTTGGAGCAAGAATGATGTCGATCGAGGATCCCGGCTCTGCCAGCTAGGTGGAAGCCTGACAGCGGGAGAAAGCTCGGGGCTTACTTTATGAATATGACTTGTCACAAATTTAATTGCAAAAAAGGTCTGAAAGAATAAGAGATTTCTTATTTATAAAAGGGATATATGTACATGATTTATTGGTAGAAACATTTCAAGTCGTCACCATTCCAGGTGTGACTTGAGGCCTGCTCCTCTGGGACCTCTTCCACTGTCACCACTTGGATGCGTATCTCTTCCTCCTTCACCCCCGTCTCCTCTATTCTTCCTCGGCCTCCTGTCGGGACGACTCTTACATCCTCCTCTCCATCTCCTTGGCTCCCTCCTTTCAGGATATGGAGTACACCGCAGTGACATAGCATTCCCTTGCCACCCTGGGGTCTCCCCAGACCCTGACCTAAATGCCCTCAACGTTGAACTTCAAGCACTGATGGAAAGATAAGGGCACGCAGCGGAAGGCACTAATGAAGGGCCATCTGAAGAAAGCGTTGTAACTGCTGGGCACGTCAACGATGATGAAACTATTGTTTCTAGACTTCCCCCCTCCCCAAGATAACATGGAGTCCTACTCCTCCCTCCACCTCCTTCCTCTCTCTTAAGAACCCAAAAAGAGGACCGTCCAAGTCCATCACCCACTGGGACTCCACCTTCACCGCGTCAAACGCCTTCTTGAAAATGACATTGACCGAACTCCTGCTATTAATGAGGAACCGAGAGACAGTAAAATTCTCAACCGCAGTCTGGATGACCAACGCGTCGCAAAAAATATCCACATGATCCGGCATGTCCTTCTTGGAGAAGGTGATCTTCTCCTCCGGGGGTTGGGCTAGAGATGTGGAGGTGACCCTCTGACGATATATAGTATGGAGGCTCTCCTTCCGGGCAACCTCAACTCCCCCCCATGGATCACTCTGATCCCTTCTTGGTTGCCGACATCGACCCTATCCTCGCACCGATCCTCTCCCCTAGGCAGGAATTCTTCAATCTGCACCTCTCGGCGGTCTTTTTGCTGCTGTTTCTCCCTGGTTCCCCTCAACTCTAGAAACTCCGGTCACGTGGTCGTAGCATGGCCCTCCTCATGATGAAATTCGCAATAGGGTAACTCCACCCTGACTCCCTGTCTCAACTATCAGGCTCTCCTCCTCGTCAAGGCTATCGCCAAAGCCTGGTGTTGATCAGGGAGAGGAGGCCTTTGGCTTTTCCAACAGCCAGGGGAGTTGAACTGACCCTAGACCCCCTGTCAGTTGTCTTCTCCATGGAAACCTCCCCGCTGGCCTTGGCCTTGCCACTCCTGCTGCCTCCAGTCGAGCCGATTGTTCGGCACTTGGAGCCCCCATCCCGGCTACTATTGTTCTCTCTGTCGGGGTTCAGCTCTCCACACCTCCTGACCTCTGCCACCTCCTTACACCTTCTCCTCCTCCGTGGCCCACCTGGCCAACTTCTTGGTGAACTCCGGGTTCGACACCTCACCGTTGACCTCCCTCGCTGCCCTCTCCATCAGCTCCTCATAGGAGAGAAGAGGCAGCCTCTTCAACTCCATCTTGAAAAAGCCCTGCTACATCCCCAAGGTGAAGGCCATCATCAGGGTGTGCCCTGACATCTCTTGGACCTGGGTGACCTCTTCCTAGAATCGGTCCACATAGCTCCCCAAGGTCTCGTTCACCCCCTTCTTGATGTGAAACAAGGACTCAGACTCCTTCTTCATCTTCTTAGAAGTGGTGAACCTAACCATGAACCCCTGACACAAGTCATCAAAATAGTAGATAGATCTGGCTGGCAGCTGGTGGAACCAATCTCTTGCCTTCTCCTTGAGGGTAATGGTGAAGAGTCTTCATTTAAAGGCATCTTACATTGGCTTATCAAAACCACATCCTCGAACCACTGGATGTACTGAACTGGTTCATCCTTCCCGGTGTAGTAGGACATCTCCGACTCCCGAAACCCCTCTAGAGCTGGGGCGGAAGAAACCAACTCGCTGAAGGGGTTGCCTCAACCTGCTGGGCAAGCCGGGGGATCTCGCACACCCATCTCACCGATCCGGCCTCCACTTACCGAGACGGGGAATAGCACTCTCCTAGGGAGATCTCGCCCACTCCCCTCCTCTACTTCCTCCTTCCCAGCTCGCCTAGCTGGGGCATCCTCACTTAGGGCTGGGTCAGCGGTGACTGGGACGACCGGTGTCTAGCACTCATCTCGCGTGCCGATTGCGTACTTGACGAGGCTAAGCACCTCCTGCCTGAACTCTTCGAACATCCTGACGGTGGCTAGAGGGGGCGGGGGAGGCAAGTCGTCCCAACCCAAACCTTGTCCTTCTCCTCCAATCATCGAGCTCGCAGAAGATTTTAAGTTCTGATCACGCTCCACGCTCACCGCACCAAAATATTGAAACTGAAGAATCGGTCTCTATGGAGTTCGACCCATGGAAAAGGGGTGATCACACACTTCTCTCTTACAAGCCAAACAACCAAAAGACTTAGCACAAGGAATAGACCCAAGGCTTCAGAACGGAGGTCCCACCTTACACCCGAAAGATCATAGAGTACTTCCCCTCCTTAGCCAAGTGCTGAGCTAAGGATACCTCAGAAAGCGCAAGAAGACTAGGGCACAAGTAAGCATGCCTTCTGAGGTACCCCCTTGGGTCTATTTAGATTTTCTGAAAACGGCCTGCAAACAGCCAACCTCCGTTGTTCCAAAAAGCTATGTGCAGTCCAGATTGGCCTACCAACAGCATAACTCTGATGTTCTAAAAGGCTATTGGCAAGCAAATGAGAATAGAGTGAAAAAACACATCATACAACATTGGGCAAGTGGCCCTTGAAAACCACCACTCACATGGGGGTGGCGAGTTCTCGATGGCGCTGGCACTAGCAACCTCCCTATGGCACTGGGCGAGTGTATGCCAGAATTTCCCAGTATCCAAAGGCCTACCGAGATATATGGGCAGGAGTGAGCCTGCTGCTCCACCTGCCTTTGCTCTGCTTTAGTCCACCTGGGCAAGCCGATAGATGCCGAGATCCCACTCAGCACCATGAAAGAGGCATTGAATGTTTAGGCTTCACATAATAACATGAAAGAGGCGTCGAGTGAGCAAGCCTCACTCGACTCCAGGGCAGAAGGCGTTGAATGGACTCGATGCTAGGGAAAGGCGTCGAGTGGACTCAGTGTCAGGGCCCCGACTCGCCTAGCTTGACTAGTCTGGCTCCTGTCGATCTCCACTCGCCAGATATGGGTTTGTATAATAGGAGTATCAAAATGGCGTTAAGGCCTTACTACAATCATGAGTCCCAAGTCCGAAGCAATAACAAACAATGTAATGTTCTTTAGCACTCCTAGGCTACCTCGACATTCAAGCCGGATTACAGTTCATGGAGCAAAGCACTTGACAAACACAAGCAAATAACAGAAAGTTCACTTCATGAGGCTTAGGCCTTTTTTGCCGGCGAGCTTGCTCCGGCTTGCGATCCTTGCCCTGTAAAAATTTGTTGTAATGTGGGTCAGTAAAGGCTGACCTCATTTATGTAACCAACACTTCTCCTCCCGGCCATCCTTAGAGGACCTCGGGGCACTCCATCACCCTACAGGTCAGAACGTCGTATGCAAATATACATGAACTTTGAAAGTAATAAAACATGTTTGGATGTCTCATACAATAAACATGTTTCTATGTTGAGCAGTTAAAATAAAGGGACCTATAATTAAGCATGTATGTAATCCTGGGTTTCACCCAAGGCACCCTAAAGTGCATGAATCAGTTACATTGTACCACTTGAAAGTTTGATACCACTTGAAAAATAGCACTTGTCCTGGGTCAAGAAATCGGTCTGGCCGTCTCTGAAACCACTTGAAAGTCTGGTTTCCAAGGTCAGCTAAACACCTACATGGGGGGGGGGGTGAATAGGTTTTAGGTCTCTTTTAGATTTATTTAGACCTTAATTGATTTTTCTGTGTTTAGTGATTAGGTTAGTTAGGCTTCCAAGATCAATCACAGACGACACAGTTAGTTTATAGTGGTTCCCCGACCTTGGGTATGTCCACTGTCCCTCTGCACCCATCTAACAGTGTGTTAGACAAGGCTCTTCCCCCAAAACTCGGCTCCAAGGAGCTTACAACACAATCCCGCATGACCACGTACTCAGTCTTCTACAATACTTACTCCTTAGGCAATATGCCCTACCACTCAGATCCCAACTGGATCCTACCTCAGCCTTTATAACCCAAGCCTGCCACTCAGATTCACATAAGAATCCTACACTCAGATCAACAATAGATCTTACCTTAGACTTTATAACATAGGCCTATACTCAGATTCACTCAAGAATCATACACTCAGATCCTAGATTCGATTCTTCAAAAAATAACAGTGATTTGAAACAATTAGACACTAGAGAAAAATCTCTGTGTCTGTCTTCCTGGGCAGCAGCTGAGTCTCCCCTAACCTCTTCTTCACAGCAACAAGTTGACAGATATCTTCAGATGAATTACGGCTTGTTCTAGAAGTAGCTTGTAGAAATCTCTGCCTCTTTTCTTTTTGGAATCAGTTCTGATCTTGCTGTGGAAAATGAATATCGCAGACACTATCACTTTTCTCTTTCGGGATGACTGAACTGAACAGGATCTTCAGACTCAACAATAATGGAGAGGAAGAAGACGATGTTCAGCCCCAATTCAAAACCAGAAAACCTTAATTGCTTTTTGTTAACCTAGTCAATTTTCCCTTTTATTGTCGTCGATCAATAGCTCTATTGCGATGTGGCCCTGCTTTAATTGCCAATTTACCACCTACCATATGCAAAATATGACAACAGCTGGCCGCTGGCACCTTCAATGGCTTACTCCATCTTTCCCGCAACGAATTTGAACTGCGTTGACTTTGTTGACTTTTGTTGACTCATGCTGATGTCAGCCTTTCTGAACTTAGCCAAATTCTCAGAATCCACTCTTGCATTTAGAGAGTTGAGTGAATGGGATTCACTTAACAATTCTTGACTTAGTCATTTCTTAAGCTTTCTTGGCGTTGAGTGAATGGCCTTCACTCAACGCTTTTATACTCGGCTTAACATTCTGCTCATTATGCATCCTAGGCGTTGAGAGCGTTGAGTGTAGCTTCATCACTCAACGCTTTTTGCCTCAGACTATTTTCTGCTTCTTAAGCAACCTTGGCGTTGGGAGCGTTGAGTGTAGCTTCATCAGTCAACGCTTTTTTCCTTAGATTATTTTCTTCTGTCTGAAGTCGTTGAGTGAGATGGCCTCACTCAACGATTTTGTACTTGGCCTTTTTTCCTTTTGTCTGACGACATTGAATGAGTTGGTCTCACTCAATGATTTTATACTTATCCAATTTCCTTCTATCTGACGGCATTGACTGTTGAAGCTTGTCTCAACGCTTTCTGTCATTTGGCGTTGAGTGAACTGGCTTTACTCAATGCCTGTGTACTTAAATGAATTTTCCAGTCCATCTTCTATAGCGTTGACAGAATCAGTATGGCATTGAGTGAACTGGCTTCAATCAACGCTTTTGAACTTAGCACATTTTTTTACAGAAATTTTGCTGCTTTGACTTAGGCAGCAATACTTGACGATTTAAGTCGTATGGCGTTGAGAGAGTTGACATCACTCAACGCCTGTGTACTTAGATATTTTTCTGGTTTCCACTGCTTAGGCTTTGATAGACCCAACTTTATTCAACGCTTTTTGTGTTATGGCATTGAGTGAACTGCCTTCACTCGTTGCCTGTGGACTTAGCTGCATTTCTTTGTCCAACTTCCTTCCTTAAGCCATCTGGCGTTGAGTGAGCTTGCTTCACTCAATGCCTGTGGACTTAGGCAATTTCTTGCCTATCCATCTGTTTGGTATTGTATTCACAATTACCTGGATTTGAAGAAGCCTCCAGTCAATCTAAGATGGATTCACAATGTATTTGATGATTTTCTATCAAGTTGTGCTTGCAGTTATTCCATGCAAAGTACACACCAATGTCATGGTGCAGTGGGTCAATATACACGGGTCTGCGTAATGTAATCCCTCGTTGAGTAGATTAGTGCGTTGACTCACGTGTGCTCTCTCTATTGGAGTGTACTTATTTTCAAGTACAGGGTCGAGGTAGATCAAGAGCAGAAGAGGAGCAAAGATGGGTCAAAGACCAAGTTCATAGGAAGGAAGAGAAAAATCGTCTAAGTCAAAATCAACGGGAATCACTAAGTGATTCTCGCCGATTCGATGGGAATCATTAGTGATTCTCGCCGAATCGTCGAGAATCAGTCAGTGATTCCTTCCGACTTCATCCGGCTGACTGTCCTCATACAAGAATTCTGCTAAGGCAGAATCGACGGGAATCACCAAGTGATTCTCGCCGATTCGACGAGAATCACCTTGCATTCCCGCTGATTCCCTCCGGATGACCAGATTTTCAACTGGAATTCTGCCAAGGAAAATTCGAAGGGAATCGTGAGTGATTCCCGCCGACTTCGACGGGAATCACCAACGATTCTTGCCAATTTTGCCTTAGGCAAAATTCCCGTTCGCTGGACCGAACCAAGTTCGCTGTACGCCGTTTTGACCGGGACTAGGGCTTCTCCTTGTGGGCCACACAACGGTCATTTAGGGTTGGCTTCCAGTATATATACTCGCGTATTTGAACATACCGAGGATCGAATAACGAAAAATCAAACCGAGGCCGAGCGTGCCCTAGCCGATCGCGGAACTTCACCGATCGCCATCGCCGCTCGCAAGCTAGTTGCCGCCGCTGATCTCAGAGATTCTTTGATCTTCTGACGACAGTACCGAGGCAAGCCTAGCATCTCACGCTTCTCTCTCGAGATCTCTTGTCTCTCGATTTGTTGAACGAGGATAGTTCTTCGTTCCGAATCGATTGAGACGACTGATCCGATTGAGATCGTTGGTAGACCTTGCTTACTTCGTCAAGAAGATTGGATATACAAAGCATCGCCGCCGCAATCACTTGCCGCCGCCGATCTTGAAAAGATCCTCTCCAAGAGAGTACTCCGGTCGTGGACTCTTCCTCTCTTTCAATAAAGCTTCAACGAACGAAGAGGGACATCGGATTCTCCATAAGCGTTGTTTGTATTTCTTGTACATTCAATTTTTGTTTTGTTGTAAAGGAATTTTTATTCCTAGCTATAAGGGATGGGTGCAACCCGTGGTGGAGGAGTAGTGACTCCTTTGGTTGGAAGGGTTCCTTCTGTAGTGTGAGGATTGGATTTCAATCCAGTTGGTGAAGTGACCGAGTTGTCCCATGGTGGGAGATAGGTCGAAGGGGAGAGTGGACGTACCCAAATCGGGGAACCACTATAATTGCTTGTGTGGTTTTCTGTGCTGTGTTTGTTTATTTGTGCAAGTAATTTTAATTCCGCAAAAGACTGCACGACACCTATTCCCCCGCATAGGTGGACTTAGTCGACACTAGATACTTTCACCATCTAACTCCTTGGTGTTCACCTGTCCTATCATTGTAACTAGGACAAACCTGCATGCAATAACTTGCAACCATATCAAATACAACTTTGTGTATATCATTAACTTATTTGACTTCTTACAAATCAGGAACATTGGGAGCAATGGACCCAACAATCTCCCCCTATTTGAAGAAGTCAAAACCTCACTTCAATTTCTTAGTCAATGACATACACACCATATTTGCAGCAATAAAACAATATAACAATACAGTTACAGGAAGGTTACCTACTCCCCCAGTTTAGAAGCATCCCTGCTCCCCCTGTCTTACTGCCACAGTTGAGCTTGATCAATCCTTTTGGCCTTAATAGCACTTGATCCAAAGCTTGATCAACATCTTCTTTCTCCCTTTTTGACTTCTGTAGAATAGTCAGGGAGAACTGGCTTCCTTTGGTCTTCTTCTCCCCCTAGCTATGTGTAGGAGTTTAACTAATACAACTGCTAGCTTTCTCTCTTCACAAGGCTGAACCTGCTTCTGCAGCTATTTTAATTGCTCCCCCTCAATAGGAACAACTTCTATCACATCTTCATGATAGACACTTTTGTCTCCACAATCTTTATGCCACTAAAGGTCTTTTAATCTTGTAAGAAAAAGAACAACCTACAACCAAAAATACTATATGGAGTAACTGAAGCTAAACTAAGTTCAACATACCCAATTCAAATTTGAAGGTGTTGAACTTTGCTTCATCTAGTAGCTTAGTGAAGATGTCAGCCACTTGTTTGTCAGTGGGGACAAACTCGAGGTAGATGTCTTCCTTTTCCACATGTTCCCTAATGAAGTGATACCTAATTTCTACGTGTTTAGTCCTGCTGTGTGAGAGAAGATTTCTAGCAATAGAAATTACACTAGTAGAATCACAATAAAGAGGAGTCTGACTTATCTCAATGTTGTAATCCTGAAGCTGATGTTGAATCCACAGCAATATAGCATAATAGCTTCCTGCTAAAATGTACTCTGACTCTGCAGTTGAGATTGCCACACTCATTTTCTTCTTGTTGCTCCATGACACCAGTCTTCCACCTACGAACTGACAGGTACCTGAAACACTTTTCCTGTCTTCTTTGTAGCCTGCAAAATCTGTATCTGAAAAGCCTGTTAAATCAAAATCCCTATTCCTAGGGTACCATAGGCCAAGATCTGGTGTACCCATAAGATACCTTAAAATTCTCATTGCAGCAGAGTAATGAGATTCTTTAGGGAAGAGCTAATACCTAGCATATACACATGTAGCATACATGACGTCAGGTCTACTAGCAGTCAGGTATAGAAGGGATCCAATTATCCCTCTATACAAAGATTCATCAACAGGTTTCCCTGCCTCATCTTTGCCTATAGACATACTTGACCCCATGGGAGTTCTCATGGTGGAGGCATTCTCCATGCCATATGAAGGATGGTAAAATCTTTACCACCTGAGGGGATAGATCTATTTAACACTAGAGGGGGGGGGGTGAATAGAGTATTTTAAAAACTTAATTGGTTTTTATAGCGGAATTAAAATAGTGATATATATACCTTAATAAAGTGCAGGAATAAAAGAACTAATTAACACAACACACAACAAACATCAATAAGAAAACAGCAAACAACCAGATGACAAAAGAAATTTATAGTGGTTCCCCTAAATTGGGTACATCCACTCTTCTACCACCCTGGTAGGAGTCCACTACAGGTTTTTGATCAGGTAACCTATCACGAATAGGTTTTTGCTCAGGTTCCCTGTCACCACAAGATCTATTTGAAGGGAGATCTCACAACCCTTTAGGATTTTGATCAGGTGCCCAAAAACCAAGCTGTCTTTTGATAAGGAGACTTAAGAACCAAATGTTTAACTTTTTAAGGGAGTTAAAACCCTGTGTACAGTGGGGTGAAAAATGTGATATTGTTTTCTCTTTCACAAACAGCTGAGAAGACTTTAGTGGATTGCTTGATGTTGACAAAGCTCACCCTGAGATGATTATTGTTCAGGAATTTGCTGGAAGCTTTGTAGGGTGTAGGTCTTCTTGATGATCTCCAGAAGTTTTCAAAATGATTGAGTTTTAATGTCTCTTGAAAGCTTGGAGAAGATTTGCAGATGATGAAGAATGAATGAGTATGCAGACTGAATGTATTTCTCTTTGTCTGCTTGTGTTTCTTTTACAATTCTATAACTTCTTGTATTCAATCTTCTTGAAAACTCTTTTATATTTCCTTGCAGAAATTCTGTCTCTCAATTTGAATTCTATTTCTTAATTGATTGCTAAAATCTTGGAACTTAGACAAACGACTAGAAGGGCAATAAATTGATTCCTTAACTATCCCAGTTATTAAGCTGAATATTGACTCTGTGAAATCCAGTAATTAATGCTGCCAATGAACGGCTATATTCATAAGAATATATGCATTTAATTACTCAGAGCAATATAGGCAATAATATATAATATAAGCCTTGGTCAATCCAGAAATTAACTGTAGAGAATAGAAATACTGAACTGGCAGATTTCATCGACCTTTGAACAGATTTCATCGACCTGAACTCAAAGTTCGTCGAGCTAAGAAATCATCTTCGTCGACCTGAGCTCAGAGAAAAATAGTCTGGAAGGAAACTGACAAACTGAGCTCCAAGTTTGTCGAACTGAGGTAGAATATCATCGACTAGAGAAACTGAGAGAGAAGAGAGTTCGTCGACCTGAGCTAGTATTTCGTCGAGCTCAGCTCAGAGTAGAAACTCTGAGTTCGTCGATTTGCGATCGACGATCGTCGAGCTGAGTTCGAAGAACTTTGAACTGATTTCTGAACTCTCTAGAACTGCAATTCTTTTAAGTCTAGATCTCTGAAGTCTTCTCAAGGATGGATCATAAGATGTCTAACCTAGTCAGACTGTCCTAACCTTAGAACTAATAAATTGACCCTAGGCTATACATGATGGGTCAATAACCTAATAGTGAACCTTAGCCCAAATCCAAACTAGGGATCCAATAATCTCCCCCTATTTGGGTGAGGTCACTAAACAAAATAGAAAAACACAAAGCAATATAAATATCTGACAGAATTTTAAACTAATCAGCAAATATGATATAGCTTAGTGTAATACACATATATATCTCAGAGAAATAAATGTTCATGGATTGTCAGAGGGAGGAGCAGAAGATGATTTATCAAATATAATTTTCCTATGAGGATCTTCTGCTTCCTTCTTAGACATCTTTATGTCTTGCACTCCAAGGACTATAACAGTTGATGATCTGGGAACCACAGCTTTTGGATGTGCCTGCATATATGCATTTGGATCAAATAAATGTTTGTCTACCAGGAATTTTTCAAATTCTTTCTGTCTGAAGGTTGACATTGTAGTGAATTTTGATGCATCTTGTAACATCCCATTTTCAAATTGGACCCCCCTAGGAGTGGCTTTGAGTAAGACTAGGTCATGACAAGTTCTCAGGGAACCAAGAAGAGCAAGTGACCTAAAGACCTAGTGGAGACTCAGTTGGGTTGCAAAAGGCAAGTTTCTAAAACACTGGGTTGAGTGACCTAGTGGGTTCAAACTGAGCCCAAGGCATCCCTAGACCCAATATGGGGACAATGAGTCACTAGGGACTCATTGGGGTCAACCCTAGTGACTAAATTGACTCAAGTCAACTCTAGCCCTAAAGTGGTCAAAGTGCCCTTCCTAAGAGTCATGTAACCTCCAAGGTGCCAAGCCAACCCCAACTAACCCTACCTAGGCCTTAGGGGAGCCTAATGGGTCACTAAGGACCCATTAATGTTGACCCAAAAGGTCAAAGTCACTAAGTCAACATTTAACCCAAGTCAAGTCAACATAGCCTATTTGGGTTAACCCAAGCTCAAGCCACTCTCTCCTCTAAGTTAACCTTGAGTGCATGATTAATATGATTATTCATAGCTGCCAATAACCTAGACCATAGACTAATCAACCTAGTGACTAGGAGTACGAGAGAAGCCTAAATTTAGAGAAATAAAGAGGAGAGAGAAAGTGTTTAAAGAGGCCACTTATGGTGGAAGGTGAACCACTCCCTTCATGATATTTCCTAAGGGAATTATAAACCTTAGTGGGCTGCCAATAGGTTGAGGGAGATGAGCAAATTCGTCCATGATAATTAGGAGAGAGAAAAAAAATATCATTTTCATGATAATGGAGGAGAGAGAGAAATAAGAAAAAAAAAGGGAATGAAGGGGTTCGGCCAAAGGGAGGCCAAAAGCCACCCTTAATGGCTGAATTCAACTCCCCTGGGGAAGGGGAGAAGTTTCCAGCCATTTCCCGACCACCTAAGCCCTGGTTCAGCCCCCCCTCCTCCATGGCCGAGCTTAGCCATTAATGGCTTTAATGGCCATTTTCAAAACCGCCTTCCCCCTCCCCTCCTGGCCATTTATACCTCATCAACAAGCTAGGGCGACGGATTTCGAAACCCTAGATAGGAGGGAGAACCGCTGCCGGAGCCACCAAGAAGAGGAAATGCCGCCGCCGCCGCCATGCATTCCCGTCGCTCCACCCGCATCCAAGCCCGAACTCAGGTTCTCCCTCACCTCTTCTTCCATGCTTAGATCCTAGGAATGTTTAGGAGCTGATGTCGTGCTCAAATAAGACGAAATAGGAGTTTAAATTTCAGAAAAAAAATTCCATTTTTCATGGACTTTTGGAGCTCTCGGGTAGGGTTGCGCCGCCACCTCCGGCCGCCCTAGCTCCGGCAAAGGGAAGCCCCCACCACCGGGAACACATAGGAGACGTTTTTCGGTGGTGGCGCCGCCTCAGGCCGTCGGGATATGGCCCGTGAAACACCTCCCCCACGGCCTGAAATTCTGCTCAATCGGAGAAGACGAACAGCCTCCGTTGGATCTTGCTTTAAGGTTCGTGCAACCCCTATTAAATAAGTTTAATGATTTTATATATTCAATTTTCTGTATTTTATTTACACAGATTTACTGTAAATGGAATTTAGGCCCCTTCTAGGCACCTACTGAAAAAGTTTATAGCATGAAAGTTGTAGGTCCTCTAAATACCTACAATTTGATATGCTGTGGTGAAATTTTGGTAGGGAACCAAGACCTGTATGGCCATTTTATTATGGGTATGTCCTAGAATTAGGGCAGATTTGTTATAAAAATTATTTAGGCCCTTTAGGGGTATTTTCATCAAAGATGATCTATATAAATGTTGTAGGTCTATTTATTATCTACAGTTTGATATGTTATGGAAAATTTTAGGACAAGTATACTGACATTTAGGGCCATTTTTCTAGGGTAGGTCCTATATGTAGGGCAGATTTTTAAATAATTCCCCACACCTAACCCTAGGACCAAATTCCCTGAATTTTGTACAAAGGCTTATTATTACCTAGATCTAGATCCTGTAAAAATTGGAGACCATTTGCGATAGTGTAGCTTAGGGTTTTGCCCTAACCCTAGAAAAGCTTGGGTAAGATATTTAAAGGGTCAAATGACCTCCATACCCTCCCAAATTTTGGTGAGGTGTCCCTGGTATATGTATCTAGGTCTGGTTCAAATTTCAACTCATTTGGTTGAGTTTTGAATAGGAATCCTCTAAACCCTAGTTTTGACCTAGTGAAGGGAAGCTTAGGGAAAGGTTCTTTTGACACTTGTGTGATCATCTCACCTCAACAGAGGTTGAGATTCTGACCACTGGTTTAAAATGTTCCTAAGAACTCCCTTAGGGAAAATGGGATGGATTAGGGTAAGTTTACCCTAGGGCCCAGGTTCAAACCCTAAATGTGGACTTTGGGGGCTTGTGAAGTACATAGGGGCAAATGCCCTTGTATGGCCTTGGGTTTTGGTGGAGAGGTGGTTAATGGGTATTTAACCCTCTGGTTGTAATATTTGAGAATTTTGAGGTAGGTAGGTACCTCAAAACCTAAACCCTAGTTTTAGAGTAGAAGGGCTTTTAGGTCAAAGTAGTAGTTTAAATGCACTCAAAAGCTATGAAACTTGGGTAGAGTGTTTCTAGGGTAGTTAGGACCCTTGGCTGATTTTACTAGAATTTTTGGATTATTTTTTTTAGTACTTCATTCATGAATATGGGTATAGCCCTATTTGATGTTTTATTTATTAAAGATTTTTAATTCAAATAAGACCCCCTTAAAACTCTGGAATTTGATGTTGTTGGCCAGTAGAAATGCTCATGAATTTTAGTTTAATTTTATGTTGATTAAATAGAGTAGTTCTTTCACAAGTGTTATTAAAGGGCTATATGGTTTAAAAATATTTTATGGCATAAATAGTTTCTGGAAAATTATGAAAGTTGGTAAATATATTTTTTAAAATCATTTTGAATCAGTGGGATTTTATTCTGGATTTTTGGAGTTATGAATATAGTACTTGATTCACAAGCATGCTAGATTAGGGTTTTAGTAAATGATTTATTATAAATTAATTTCCGGCAGTAAAATTATGAAACTTTTATAATACTGTTTTCATGGTATTTCTAGTACCTTGTAATTAATCCAAATTATTTAGAAGAGAATCTAATGTAGTTTATTCATTAGACATGAAAGAAATGGATTATTGCAAAAATATGTTTAGGCCTCTTAGACCTTAGTGAAAATTGCCAAACCTTGGATATATCATTTTTAGACATAGTAGTATTTGTCTTAAATTTATTATGATTTATACATGACTGAAAAGTATACTCCTTGTTCAAATTTGGAAGACCTTGGATTTTAGTAAAATTAATTAATTAATAGATTAATTGAGAAAATTGTTATAACCGGGAATTGATTCAATTATGTCGTGATAGGACCCCAGTAAATAACATAGGCTGTTCGGATGAAAACACAAAGGACATCCTATCATAGACATCACTTAGTATAAGGTGGTCTGTAGTTAGTAACTTTGGGAAATGAGTAACAGGATAAGGTTTGGGTTAGCGTAAATGTTGGTTGGATTTAAAGAAAGAGGATGGATCACCATAGGAGGTTTCAAGTGTGGTGAGGAATGAGTTGATGCGCTCTAGAAGGTGCACGGGACCGACGAAAGATCCTCGCCCCTGTAAGAGTGAAGAGTCAAATCCACCCTAGGTTTAGTTTGATGCAATTTATAAAGGGAACGGGTAAGGGAAAAACAACCAATAATAATAAGTGCCTTGCGAAAGGGAACTTCGGGCCGTAATGCCGCAGTCTTGGTTCCTAGTCCCTATTGAGAACCCCTCACAGGGTATATTCCGGAGGCAGTCCTGGGCTAACGTAAATCTTAAAACAAACGAAAGAGTAATTAGCCTAATAGGGATTCACATTGCACACACTCATTAGTTAGGGTTGGTAATGGTTAAGTCGTCCCGAGGTGTTCAAGGGGGCACCGTCCCGTGGTGTTCTAAGGGATGAAGTCTGGAGATGAGCCGGACGGTTTAGTTCGGGGAATTTGGTCTCGGATGTGGTTGATACGGACGGTTTAGTCCGGGAGTTTGACACTTTAAATTATTAAATATTAAACTGCTGCATGTGCATAAAAATAGGAAAAGTTAAGGTGGTGGGTTTTCGATATCGGGGAGTTCGATTGCACTGACACCGATATCGTTGACTCGGCAAGGTGACTAGCACTTAGCCAAGGTTAAGTCCGACGGACCAGTCGGCAAGAGTACGTAGGAGTCCGCCTCGTGCACCAGGCGTTGAGGGCGTAGGATAGGTCAGACCAGTGGTGCTTTTACTTGTTTTGAGGTGGGCGAGGCCCAACCCACCGCTTCC
This sequence comes from Platanthera zijinensis, assembly GCA_039513925.1. Lineage (NCBI taxonomy): Eukaryota > Viridiplantae > Streptophyta > Magnoliopsida > Asparagales > Orchidaceae > Platanthera > Platanthera zijinensis. Next base: position 78,165,753 of record CM077078.1, on the reverse strand, counting down.
GTTTGCCACTACGGGAGTAACCTGAGAGTTATCTCCAGAAAGGGGGAACTAAAGGTTTGTGTACACAAAGTTGGGTGTGTGAGTTGCACTGCTTGAACATCATAACCCACCATATAGTTGCATGTCATAATCATTCATAATAACCTTGACACCTAAAATATAAGTGGAATGGGACGCTTATACTTTAGGACTTGCAAAACGACCCCTTAGTCTATAAGCTTGTGTGGTCAAGTTTATAAATTAAGGTCAATTTGATATATGTATATCTGCTGCTTGATAACCGACACCCTAATGTATAAGCGGTATGGGACGCGTTATACGATGGGAGACTTTCAAAAGATCCCTTGGCTTATGTGTACTCACATAAGCGAAGGTTTAATTTCTTACTTACTTCCTTTCTGTTATACCTATTACAACACTTAGATTGTTCACTTGTTATAACTTGCTAGTTAGGTCCACCGTCATCTGTTTTGGAATTTATCTCCACTTTCATGTCCTCCCCTTTCTTCCTCTCCGCCCGGTGCCTTAGAGTGTAGGGGAAGGGGCGGGGGATGATAGGGCTTAGTCTTTTAGACTAACGGTTTTCGAACCATATCATATTAGGGGATCGCGGAGCCCAACTCGGAGGAGCAGCCCAGGAGGCCGGTACGCTTGGAGATGGGGCAGTCTAGCACTGGAGTCAAGACTGTAGGGACCGTGAGTCCTGACCTTTAGTAGAGTTTTAGTTTTGCTTCCGCATTGAGTGATTTTGTAGTGAGGACTTGATGTACCGGGCATGAGCCCTTATATTTCTAGTATCTTTGTTCTCTGATGATTTCTGTGGACACTCCCTTCGTGGAGTTTTTATTTATATATGATATTATATTATGGACTGCATTTCTCTTTACTGTTCTACTTGCTACTTGATTGTGATCGAAAAGGCCGGCAGAATCGGCGCGTTGTAGTGATGACCTTCCCGGGTGCGAAGGTGTCACCTCAAAGCGGCGGTTCTGGGCATAAGACCCCGGGTTATCAAAAAAAAGGGTCTTACAAAGTGGTATCATAGGAAACATCGATCAGATTAGTAGCAGTCCACAAATCCCTGGGTCACCTCCGCATGAGTTTAGTTTGCGGACAAACTAAGCAGCGGAAGTAGTGGTGTGCCCATATGGGGAATCACATATAATTGTCCACCTTTAAGTTCTTATGAACCGATTTCTCATAGTAAAATTTTCTTTTCGCAGCCTTCAGCACAGCCTACTCCATAGGGTGAGGTTTTGCAGACTCCGGATGCTGCACCACCTCGACCAGTTCCCGCTCCTTTCCTACATATGGACATGGGGAAGACTCTGACAGCCATCCTAGAAGCCTTCAGGGCTCAACAGGCTCCGGCTCCGCAGCTGATTCCGGGAACCAACTGGCTGAGTATCTTCCGAGGACTTTCTCCCCCGTCCTACTTAGGGACAGAGACGGCAGTTCGGACATAGGAGTGGTTGGACATCATGCATGAGATGCTGACTGGGATACGATGCCCGGTGGAGGAGAGGGTGGCATTGGTGGTCTCTTGCCTAGAGTCCCATGCCAAGAGGTGGTGGAAGACGCTCCTGGACAAGACTTATGCCGACAGGGAGGTTGCGGAGGTCACTTGGGGAGAATTCAGGGTCGCGCTGTTGGAACATTTTGTTCCGCAGTCGGCCAGGGATGAGCTTGAAGACCGGTTCTTACAGCTGAAGCAGGGCACCAGGTCGGTGGTGGAATACCATCGGGAGTTTGATCATCTGGCTCGGTATGCAGATTCTTATCAGCTGGACAAAGCCGGGTACACCAAGAGGTTTTACAAGGGCTTGAAGGAGGATTTGAGGGAGGCTCTATTGTTCGTGTCCGATGGGCCTATTCCTCGGATTCTAGAGATGGCCAAGAGGATCGAGGCAGACTGGCACGCTACCCGAGGCCGGAAGCAGCCAACTGAGGATCAGAATCGTGGAGCAAGAAATGAGCAGCGATGAGGCCTTGCTAAAGATGTGGGCAGGATGGAGGATCAGCCTCGTCAGGAAGTGAGACAGGAGCCGAGGGAGCAGGTGACTCTGGCTCCCCAGCCTCTCCAGATGCGGGAGATGCCAAGACCTCAGATGCAGGATGTGCACAGACCAGGAGGGAGGGCTTACCCTCCACCAGAGTGTTTTCACTGCCGTCAGGTGGGGCATATCAAGAGGAACTGCCCTATGAGAAGGGGGCCCCCTCTAGCGCCGCAGATTGCCCCACCTGCTCAGCACTATGGAGGCCGAGGACGCAGTCAAGGATAAGGATACTAGGGCGGAGACCGTAGGCAGGAAAAGGGAGCAGGTATATGCACTGGACCTGGCCCAACCCCGGCATCCTGAGCAAGTGATCACAGGTACGACAATGTTTTGTTTGCTTTGTTTTAATTCTTTTTCCATCCTTTCCTAGGAAACTATTATCTTTAGCATTAGGTAGTAAAAACCAAGAAAAGAACTCTAAGTTAAGTCACAATCTCAGGCATTGTCTTCATTTGCGGCAAACCCGCACACACTCTCTTCAACACGGGTGCCTCGCACTCGTTTGTGTCGGAGACCTTTATCCAAGGGTTGTATGGCGTGGAGAAATTCACGGGGTCGATGATGAAGATACGGCTACCTGACGGGTCGGAGCTGTTCACCTCATCCCATTGCAATATGGAGGCATGGATAGGCGAGAAACCTTTCGAAGCATCAGCGACGATCTTTCCACTGCCAGATTATGATCTGATTCTGGGTATGTCATGGCTCCATTGGAACTATGCCCAGATTGACTGCTTGGCCAAGAAGATTACCCTTAGATATGGGGATTCTTTCATCGTGATGGAAGGTACTAGATCTGCGTCCCATATTTTCTTATCATCTATTCAGACGATCAAGGCCCACATGCAGGGCGACGAGATCTATCAGATTCTTTTCGAGATGACGGAAGTCAAGGGATCCTTATCCGACGTTCCCGTAGTGCGAGATTTTGCGGACGTCTTCCCGGAGAAGCTACCAGGGCTACCCCCGTATAGAGAGCAGGACATCCAGATATTGCTTGTACCAGGGGCTAAGCCGGCATCCAGAGCTCCCTACTGCATGGACCCAAGGGAGTTGACGGAGTTCCAGAGTAAGTTGCAGGAATTGATGGAAGCCGGGTTTGTTCGGCCGAGCTCTTCGCCATGGGGAGCCCCAGTGTTGTTCGTCAAGAAGAAAGACGGAACACTCAGGTTGTGTATCGATTACCGAGCATTGAACCAGCTAACAGTTAGGAATACCTATCCTCTGCCAAGGATAGATGAGCTGTTTGACCAGCTGGAGGGAGCCCATTTCATCTCGAAGTTGGACTTGAGATCGGGTTATTATCAGTTGCGGATCAAAGAAGAGGATATTCAGAAGACTGCTTTTAGTAGCAGGTATGGACTCTACGAGTTTACCGTGATGCCCTTCGGGCTCACGAATGCACCATCAGCGTTCATGACTCTCATGAACCGGGTCTTCGAGTCTTATGTAGATGTGTTTGTCATCGTTTTCATCGATGACATCCTCATTTACTCGAGGACTGAGGAGGAGCACGCGAGGCATCTGACGCTGACCTTGGAGAGGCTATGGTAGCATCAATTGTATGCCAAGTTCAGCAAGTGTCAGTTCTGGCTGAAGGAGGTGGCCTTTTTGGGACACGTTATTAGCTGAGCAGGGTTGGCAGTGGATTCAGCCAAGATTCAGGCAGTCCGAGATTGGTCAAAGTTGAAGACAGCTACGGACGTACAGAGCTTCCTAGGACTTGCCGGCTATTACTGGAAGTTCGTAGAGGGTTTTTCTAGGCTTGCCCTCCCACTTACCTCTCTAACGAGGAAGGAAATACCATTTGTCTGGACACCGCAGTGCGAGGCGGCGTTCCAGGAGCTGAAAAATCGACTCACTTCGGCCCCGATTCTTGCCCTCCCATCGGGGAGAGAAGGATTTCAGGTTTATGCAGATGCCTCCTACCAGGGCATGGGAGCAGTTTTGATGTAGAAGGGACATGTGATCGCTTATGCCTCCCGCCAGTTAAAGAAACTTGAACAGAACTACCCAGTTCACGATCTGGAGATGAGAGCGGTCATTTTTGCATTAAAGGTCTGGCGGCACTACCTCTATGGAGTTCACTGCGATATATTTTTAGATCACAAAAATCTGAAGTATGTGGATACGCAAAAGGAGCTGAACATCCGGCAACGCAGATGGGTGGAATTTCTAGCGGACTATCAGTATGAGATGCACTACCATCCGGGTAAGGCAAACGTGGTGGCCGATGCACTGAGCCGGAGAGCTGCCACAGCTGGAGCAGGACCTCAGCTTATGTCCATGGAGCTACTACGAAGTTTTGAAGAAATGCATATCACTCTAGTATCACCTGATGACCCTGAGCTGTACAAGGAGTACCTGGCCGCTACGAACACCACCTATGATACTCATGACAGAGTCAGAGATTGGCAGAGGCGGGATGCCAAGCTAGAGCCGATTTCCGGGCCTTGGAGGCAGGCTCAGCTGGGGACTACTCGATGCGAGATGGACTGATATGTTTCAGAGGTCGGACTTACATACCGGATGGAGGCCAGATTCAGGAGGATATCATGTGTAAGACCTTTTTTTTTTGAAAACCCGGGGTCTTATGCCCAGAACCGCCGCTTTGAGGTGACACCTTCGCACCCGGGAAGGTCGTCACTGCAACACGCCGATTCTGCCAGCATTTTCGATCACAATAAGTAGCAAGCAAGAAGAGTAAGCAAGTCCACCAGAAGAAAATATCACATAATATAAAAAAAACTCCACGAAGGGAGTGTCCATAGAAATCATCAGAGAATAAAGATACTAGAAATATAAGGGCTCATGCCTGGTACATCAAGTCCTCACTACAAAAATCACTCAATGCGGAAGAAAAACTAAAACTCTACTAAAGGTCGGGACTCACGGTCCCTGCAGTCTGTACTCCAGTGCTAGACTGCCCCATCTCCAAGCGTACCGGCCTCTTGAGCTGCTCCTCCATGCTGGGCCTCGCGATTCCCTAAAATGATGTGGTCCGAAAACCGTTAGTCTATAAGACTAAGCCCTATCATCCCCCACCCCTTCCCCCATGCCCTAAGGCACCGAGCGGAGAGGAAGAAAGGGAAGGACATGAAGGTGGAGAGTAGTCAAAAGCAGATGACGGTGGACCTAACTAGTAAGTTATAACAGGTGAACAATATAAGTGTTGTAATAGGTATAATAGAAAGGTAAGTAAGTAAGAAATTAAACCTTCGCTTATGTGAGTACACATAAGCCAACGGATCTTTTGCAAGGCTCCCATCGTATAACGCGTCCCATACCGCTTATACATTGGGGTGTCGGTTATCAAGCAGCAGATATACATATCTCAAGTTGACCTTAATTTATAAACTTGCCCACACAAGCTTATAGACCAAGGGGTCGTTTTGCAAGTCCTAAAGTATAAGCGTCCCATTCCACTTATATTTTAGGTGTCAAGGTTGTTATGAATGATTATGACATGCAGCTATATGGTGGGTTATGATGTTCAAGCAGTGCAACTCACACACCCAACTTTGTGTACACAAACCTTTAGTTCCCCCTTTCTGGAGATAACTTCCAGGTTACTCCCGTAGTGGCAAACGGAAGCGGTGGGTTGGGCCTCGCCCACCTCAAAACCAGTAAAAGCACCACTGGTCTGACCTATCGTAGGCCCTCAACGCCTGGTGCACGAGGCAGACTCCTGCGTACTCTTGCCGACTGGTCCGCCGGACTTAACCTTGGCTAAGTGCTAGTCACCTTGCCGAGTCAACGATATCGGTGTCGGTGCAATCGAACTCCCCGATATCGAGAACCCACCACCTTAATCTTTTCTATTTTTATGCACATGCAGCAGTTTAATATATAACAATTTAAAGTGTCAAACTCCCGGACTAAACCGTCCGTATTAACCACATCCGAGAACAAATTCCCCGGACTAAACCGTCCGGCTCATCTCCAGACTTCATCCCTTAGAACACCACGGGATGGCGCCCCCTTGAACACCTCGGGACGACTTAACCATTACCAACCCTAACTAATGAGTGTGTGCAATGTGAATCCCTATTAGGCTAATTACTCTTTCGTTTTTTTTAAGATTTACGTTAGCCCAGGACTGCCTCCGGAATATACCCTGTGAGGGGCTCTCAACAGGCACTAGGAACTACGATGGTAGCAATAGCCCAAAGTTCCCTTTCGCAAGGCACTTATTGTTATTGGTTGTTTTTCCCTTACCCGTTCCCTTTATAAATTGCATCAAACTAAACCTAGGGTGAATTTGACTCTTCACTCTTACGGGGATGACGATCCTTCGTCGGCCCCGCGCACCTTCTAGTGCACATACACTCATTCCTCACCACACTTGAGACCTTCTATGATGATCCATCCTCTTTCTTTAAATCCAACCAACACAAGCTGTCCTTACGCTAACCCAAACCTTATCCTGTTACTCATTTCCCAAAGTTACTAACTACAGACCACCTTATACTAAGTGATGTCTATGATAGGATGTCCTTTGTGTTTTCATCCGAACAGCCTAAGTTATTTACTGGGGGTCTATCACGACATAATTGAATCAATTGCCGGTTATAACAATTTTCTCAATTAATCTATTAATTAATTAATTTTACTAAAATCCAAGGTCTTCCAAATTTGAACAAGGAGTATACTTTTCAGTCATGTATAAATCATAATAAATTTAAGACAAATACTACAATGTCTAAAAATGATATATCCAAGGTTTGGCAATTTTCACTAAGGTCTAAGGAGCCTAAACATATTTTAGCAATAATTCATTTCTTTCATGTCTAATGAATAAACTACATCAAATTCTCTTCCAAATAATTTGGATTAATTACAGGGTACTAATAACACTATGAAAACAGTATTAGATAAGTTTCATAATTTTACTGTTGGAAATTATTTTATAATAAATCATTTACCAAATCCTTTATCTAGCACGCTTGTGAATCAAGTACTATATTCATAATTCCAAAAATCCTGAATAAATTTTCCACTGATTCATAATGATTTAATAACCCTCTTTACCAAATTTCATACTTTTCCAAAAACTATTTAAGCCATAAAATATTTTAAAAACCATAAAGCCCTTTAATAACACTTGTGAAAGAACTACTCTATTTATTCAACATAAAATTAAAATAAAATTCAGGAGCATTCCTATTGGCCAACAACATCTAATTCCATAGTTTCAAGGGGCCTTATTTGACTTAAAAATCTTTAATAAATAAAACATCAAATAGGGCTATTCCCATATTCATGAGTGAAGTACTAGAAATAATTATCCAAAAATTCTAGTAAAATTATCCAAGGGTCCTAACTACCCTAGAAACACACTACCAAAGTTTCATAGCCTTTAAAAGAATTTAAGATACCATTTTGACCTAAAATCCCTTCTACTCTAAAACTTGGGTTTAGGTTTTGAGGTAGCTACCTACCTCAAAATTCTCTAATATTACAACCAGAGGGTTAAATACCCATTAACTACCTCTCCACCAAAACCCAAGGACATACAAGGGCATTTGCCCCTATGTCCTTCACAAGCCCCCAAAGTCCACATTTAGGGTTTGAACCTGGGCCCTAGGGTAAAATTACCCTAATCCATCCCATTTTCCCTAAGGGAGTTCTTAGGACCATTTTAAACTAGTGGTCAGAATCTCAAGCTCTGTTGAGGTGAGATGATCACACAAGTGTCAAAAGAACCTTTCCCTAAGCTTCCCTTCACTAGGTCAAAACTAGGGTTTAGAGGATTCCTATTCAAAACTCAACCAAATGAGTTGAAATTTGAACCAGACCTAGATACCTATACCAGGGACACCTCACCAAAATTTGGGAGGGTATGGAGGTCATTTGACCCTTTAAATATCTTACCCTAGCTTTTCTAGGGTTAGGGCAAAACCCTAAGCTACACTATCCCAAATGGTCTCCAATTTTTACAGGAGCTAGATCTAGGTAATAATAAGCCTCTGTACAAAATTCAGGGAATTTGGACCAAGGGTTAAGTGTAGGGAATTATTTTAAAATCTGCCCTACATATAGGACCTACCTTAGAAAAATGGACCTAAAAGTCAGTAGACTTGTCCTAAAATTTTCCATAACATATCAATCTGTAGATAATAAAAAGACCTACAACATTTATATAGATCATCTTTGATGAAAATGCCCCTAAAGGGCCTAAATAATTTTTATAACAAATCTGCCCTAATTCTAGGACATACCCATAATAAAATGGACCTACAGGTCTTGGTTCCCTACCAAAATTTCACCACAGCATATCAGATTGTAGGTATTTAAAGGACCTACAACTTTCATGCTATAAACCTTTTCAGGAGGTGCCTAGAAGGGGCCTAAATTCCATTTATAGTAAATCTGTGTAAATAAAATACAGAAAATTGAATATGTAAAATCATTAAACTTATTTAATAGGGGTTGCACGAATCTTAAAGCAAGATCCAACGGAGGCTGTTCCTCTTCTCCGATTGAGTAGAATTTTAGGCCATGGGGGAGGTGTTTCACGGGCCATATCCTGGCGGCCTGAGGCGGCGCCACCCCCGAAAAACGTCTCCTATGTGTTCCCGGTGGTGGGGGCTTCCCTTTGCCGGAGCTAGGGCGGCCGGAGGTGGCGGCGCCGCCCTACCCGAGAGCTCCAAAAGTCCATGAAAAAAGGAATTTTTCTGAAATTTAAACTCTTATTCCGTCTTTTTTGAGCACGACATCAACTCCTAAACATTCCTAGGATCTAAGCATGGAAGAAGAGGTGAGGGAGGACCTTATTTGGGGTTCGGCGACGATGGCGGCGGCGGCGGGTTGTCATGGCATTTTTCCTCTCCGATGAACTTGTCCGATCCCTCGTTCCCCCACAAAAACTATTGATCTTATATGCTATTTTGACTACCATGGACGCTTTGAGGGAGATGGAATAGTCAAAAATGAGAATAGGTGGCTGCAAATGAGGTTTTGGGGAGGTGAATGGGGGCTTGGGGAGGTGAATGGGGTGGCTCATGGTCTCCCTCCATAACTCCTCTCTCTCTTTTCCTCTTTCTCTCTCCTCATTATTCATGAAAATGATATTTTTTTTCTCTCCTAATTATCACTGACGAAATTGCTCATCTCCCTCAACCTATTGGCAGCCCATTAAGGTTTATAATTTCCTTAGGAAATATCATGAAGGGAGTGGTTCACCTTCCACCATAAGTGGCCTCTTTAAACACTTTCTCTCTCCTCTTTATTTCTCTAAATTTAGGCTTCTCTCTCTCTCTCCTAGTCACTAGGTTGACTAGTCAATGGTCTAGGTTATTGGCTGCTATGAATAATCATATTAATCATGCACTCAAGGTTAACTTAGAGGAGAGAGTGGCTTGAGCTTGGGTTAACCCAAATAGGCTATGTTGACTTGACTTGGGTTAAATGTTGACTTAGTGACTTTGACCTTTTGGGTCAACATTAATGGGTCCTTAGTGACCCATTGGGCTCCCCTAAGGCCTACGTAGGGTTAGTTGGGGTTGGTTTGGCACCTTGGAGGTTACATGACTCTTAGGAAGGGCACTTTGACCACTTTAGGGCTAGAGTTGACTTGAGTCAATTTAGTCACTAGGGTTGACCCCAATGAGTCCCTGGTGACTCATTGGCCCCATATTGGGTCTAGGGATGCCTTGGGGTCAGTTTGAACCCACTAGGTCACTCAAACCCAGTGTTTTAGAAACTTGCCATTTGCAACCCAACTGAGTCTCCACTAGGTCTTTAGGTCACTTGCTCTTCTTGGTTCCCTGAGAACTTGTCATGACCTAGTCTTGCTCAAAGCCACTCCTAGGGGGGTCCAATTTGAAAAATGGGATGTTACAAATCCCAATAAACAAAACAAAAATTTCTTCCCTGAAATTAAAGTTAAGTCTACGGGGGTTTCTACCGAGATAACTTAAGCTTGTAACATCCCATGAAGCGTGGAAGCGCCTACTAGGTTAATAACATAAGGACTAGCCCCAATAAACAAAAGGATTAGCCCCTACCTTTTTAAATAATTCTACTAGTACAAGAAAAAAAAGGAAAAATGCTTAACACACAGGAGGAGTTGCGAGGTATACCTGACTGAATAGCTCCGGATATTTTTCCCGCATCATGTCCTGAGTCTCCCAAGTATGCTCCTCTCGTCCGTGGTTCCTCCACAAGACCTTGACTAGCGGGATCTTCTTGCGGCGCAAGACTCGTATCCCCTGGTCATCGATCCGTATCGGCTCCAAATGAACAGATCGATCCGAGGCTACCGGCCCATCAGTGGCCGTAATCTGCAACTCCGGGTGTAGTAAAGCCCTCCTGAGTGAAGACACGTGAAAAACGTCGTACAAGCCGGCCAGCTCCGGTGGCAGCTCCAGCCGGTAAGCTAGAGGACCGATCCGCTCCAGGATCCTGAACGGTCCCATGTATCTCGGGCTGAGCTTCTTCCGATGACCTCGCACCCGTGAAACTCCATGAATCGGTCGGATCTTCAAGAACACCCGGTCCCCGATCTGAAACTCCACCTGACGATGCCGAGCGTCATAATACTTCGCTTGTCTGCTCTGCGCCTCTAACATCCGGTCCCGGATCAGTCTCACCTGAGCCTCGGTGTCTTCCACAAACTCTGAGTCTAGAATCTTCGGATCCACGTCCTGCAGCCAAGATAATGGTGTCCTACACCTTCTCCCATACAAGGCCTCGTAAGGAGCCATCCGTATGCTGGACTGGTAACTGTTGTTATACGAGAACTCCACCAATGACAACATCTTCTCCAAGGGCTCTCCGCGGTCTATAATATATAGTCTCAGGAGGTCTTCCAGCGTCCCATTGGTACGCTCCGTCTGCTCGTCAGTCTGGGGGTGGAAAGCCGTACTGAAGGTCAGTCGGGAGCCAAGGTAAGCCTGCACCGATCTCCACTCTCTGGATGTAAACCGACCATCTCGATCTGATACGATCGTCCTTGGCACGTCGTGATAACGAATATACTGCTCCACAAACTTCCGAACCAAAACTCCAACAGAGTCATCCTTCCTGATCGGGATGAACCTAGCCACCTTCGTCAGCCGGTCAACGATTACCCAGATAGAATCGTTTCCCGTGCGTGAACGAGGGAGGCCATGGATGAAGTCCATCGCGATATCAACAAACTTCCACTCCGACACTGGTAGTGGCTGCAGCAGTCCAGCGGGGTGTCTGCACTCTGCCTTCACTAACTGGCACGCCTCGCAGTGGGTCACGAAATAAGTGATGTCCTTCTTCATGCCCGTCCAGTAGAGTGTCTTCTTCAAATCCGTCGTCATCTTCGTTATCCCGGGATGTATAGAGTATCGGCTATAATGAGCCTCTGTCATAATGTCCTCCCGAATCTGCCCTCCATCCGGTATGTAAGTCCGACCCTTGAAGCATACCAGATCACCTCGCATCGAATAGTCCCCAGCTGAGCCTGCCTCTATGGCCCTGAAAATCGACTCTAATTTGGCATCCTGCCTCTGCCAGTCTCTAACTCTATCATGAATAGTGTCGGTGGCGCTCGTCGCAGCTAAATACTCCTCGTACAGATCGGTGTCTTCGGACGATACCAAGGTGATGTGCATATCTTCAAAGCTCCACAATATCTCTAAAGACATGACCTGGGGACCGGCTTCGGAAGTGCCACATTCCCTAAACTAGGTTCGAGGGAACCCAAGCCAATACTAATTTGCCCAATAAACAAAAGTTTAGCCCTCAATAAACAAAAGATAAGCCCCTACCTACCTTGGGCTAAGCATCTTTGATATTACCATGTTATCTCCGTCCCAGCTGGGTGCACAATCCCTAGGGCATCAATCTTCGACTTAGGGTTCCAACCTGAAACTTGTTGATATACTTCATACATAAAACTCTCTGAGTCACATTTATGACAACCTTATCCCGGTCAAAATGTTCCTAATCCCAAATGGGTATCTTCCGAACTTGAATTCCTATCCGACCCTCGGTGTTTGTCTTGGTGGTTGTCTCCGAGTAATCTTGTTACCTGTACGAGGGTTAAAACTACTTATCTTCCACCATTCTGCTAATAGATTATTGGTCTCATTTCTCCTTAAGGTAGTCTACTGATTTGAGTAATCCCTGATAGGGACCATAGGGTCACCTGAGTTTATCTATTAGGTTGTCATTCTCGTGTTAAAATCCTCCCTTTATTCTGTTTGGGTATCTCCTTACCTTAAACAAGTTCATACCTAGGGTATATTTCGAACTAGGGCATGTTACAAGTCGTCATGGTTAGTCATGTGCCTTAATGGGTTGAGTCTAACTTATTGACTAAAGAATTATAAGATGAGGTCTTTACAGCCGGAGGTGCTCCCTGCTGGGGGCAGGGTTTGCCTCAAGCTACAAAGAAGAATTCCATTTGTTGGAGAAGTGGACAATTTATATGTGATCACCATATGGGCACACCACTGCTTCCGCTGCTTAGTTTGTCCCCAAAGTAAACTCGCGCGGGTGTGACCCAGGGTTTGTGGACTGCTATTTTTTTCTGATCGATGTTATGCTCTGATACCACTTATAAGACCTCTTTTTTTTTGAAAACCCAGGGTCTTATGACCAGAACCGCCGCTTTGAGGTGACACCTTCGCATCCGGGAAGGTCATCACAGCAACGCGCCGATTCTGCCGGCCTTTTCGATCACAATAAGTAGCAAGCAAGAAGAGTAAGCAAGTCCACCAGAAGAAAATATCACATAATATAAAAAAAACTCCACGAAGGGAGTGTCCACAGAAATCATTAGAGAACAAAGATACTAGAAATATAAGGGCTCATGCCCGGTACATCAAGTCCTCACTACAAAAATCACTCAATGCCGAAGAAAAACTAAAACTCTACTAAAGGTCGGGACTTACGGTCTCTACAGTCTGGACTCCAGTGCTAGACTGCCCCATCTCCAAGCATACCGGCCTCCTGAGCTGCTCCTCCATGCTGGGCTCCGCGATTCCCTAAAATGATGTGGTCTGAAAACCGTTAGTCTATAAGACTAAGCCCTATCATCCCCTGTTGGGTACTGTATCCATAATTACCTGGATTTGAGGAAGCCACCTGTCTAGCTAAGATGAATTCACATTGTATTTTATGAAATCTTCTAGTTGTGCTTGTAGTTATTCCACGCTAAGTACACACCAATGTCAGGGTGCAGTGGGTCAATATACACGGGTCTGTGCGACGTAATACCTCATTGAGCAGATCAGTGTGTTGGCCTACATGTACTCTCTCTATTGGAGTGTACTTAATTTCAAGTACAGGGCTATGATAGAGCAAGAGCAGACAAGGAGCAAGGATGGGCCAAAGACCAGCTCTCGGAAAGAAAGAGGAAAAATTGTCTAAGTAAGAATCGACGAGAATCACTAAGTGATTCTCGCCGATTCGGCGAGAATAACTAGTGATTCTTGCCGAGTCGTCGAGAATCACTGGTTGATTCTCGCCGGTTGGAGCCGGCTGTCTCGACGCGCCAGAAATTTCTCTAAGGCAGAATCGTCGAGAATCAAGTGTGATTCCTGCCGATTCTCCCCCGCTTATATATCAGTGCAGCCAGAATTCTGCTAAGTAGTATTCGGCGAGAATCGTAGGTAATTCTCGCCGATTCGTCGAGAATCACCTACGATTCTCGCCGAATTTGACTTGGGCAATTTTCCGATTCTATCTAAACCGGTCCATGTTACCTGTGGTATTTCGAACCGGTCTTAGGTCTTGTTGCTGGTGGGGCCCACAACGGTCATGTGCTTGACCTAAGGTATATATACCTTCGTATGTATGAGCGGAACGATAACGATATACGCGAATTCAAAAAGAACAGCCGCCGACGTGACCTAGATTGCGATCTTGCTCCGCCGACCGTCGCCGCCGTCGTGTAGTTAGTCGCCGCTGTTGATCTCAGTTTCTTCCAGATCTCCGGCGACAGAAGCTTAGTCTAGCATAGCGTCTCACGCGTCTAACCGGAGATCCCTTGTCTCTTGATTCGTTGATCAGGATAAACCTTCCCCTTCCGAATCGATCGAGACGACCGATCCTAGTGTGACCGTTGGAAGACCTTGCTTTCTTTGCTACGAAGTTTGAATCCCCATAGCTCTGCAGCAGCTCTCCGTCGTCGCCGCTTATTCCGAGAACCTAGCCGCCGCTCCAAGCCGCCGCCGGTTTCGGGAAGGTTCATTCCAAGAGAGATCTAAGGTTGTAGACTCTTCGTTGACTTCAAGAACACGTCGTCGAACGAAGAGCACCTTAATCTCCATAAGTTGTTTGTATTTCTTATACAATCTATTTTCAATTTCTTTGTAAAGGACCGATTGGTCTCTAGTTGTAAGGGTTGGGTGCAACCCGTGTTGTGGGAGTGGTGACTCCTACGTGTGGAAGGGTTCCTTCCGTTAGTGCAAGGATTGGATTTCAATCCTGTTGGTGAAGTGACCGAGTCATCCCTTGTTGGGAGATAGGTCGAAGAGGGAAAGTGGACGTACCCAAATCGGGGAACCACTATAAATTGCTTGGGTATTTTCTGTGCTGTGTTGTTTGATTTACTTGTGCAGGTAAAACTTTAATTCCGCAAAAACGCTACAAGACACCTATTCCCCCCCCCCCCCCCACCATAGGTGAAGCTAGTTGGCACTAGGTGGATTTTCAAGTGGTATCAGAGGGAGGTTCCTCGTCAAAAAGGTTCACACCTTGAGGAGAATCCTACCACCGGTGTCAACCAGAATGGAGCTGGAATATGATATCTCTCCTCTTAGACTCCCCACGTGCACAAATGACTATTATCCCATCTAGAAGATGAGGGTATCCTTTTATCTGGAGGCCATCGACCCTCGCGCATCAATCATCTTGGAAGAGGGTCCATTCATTCCCATGAAGGCCTCCTGCTCTGGAAAGGATATGCAGATCCCCAAGGAGACTACCGAAATGTCTGAGATTGAATTCTCTCTATTCAACTTGGATAAAATGATTCGTAAAATCATCCTGGATGTCTGGATTGGACCTTCCAGGTCAAGTCTTGAAAAGTGTAGGACGGCCAAGTCCTTGTGGCAAACTGTATCAGACCTCATGGAGGAATCAGACAGAACAGGGATAAGTCGCCAGCAAGAGGATGAGGCATATACGGGGGTCAGCATTTCTGAAGAAGAAAGTGATGACCAATTTCTCAGTATCAGGGCTCCTGTGTCCTTGTCAGAGACTGAAGAAGAAGTTGAGGAAAGCAGTTCTGATGAAGCTGACTCAACATTCTCTGCCGATATTAACGGTAACCCTAAACAGCAAAGCCAGGAGCAGGTAACTTCTTCCTCATGCCCCCCTCCTCTTGAAGTTCCTGAAGACAGGAACAATTCAGAGGGTAGTCCTTCCAGAGATGCAAGGGATATGGATAGATTCAATCAAAAGATTGAAAATCCTGATTCCCTTGAGAGTGCCCTTCAGAAGAGCAAATTACTTGTGGAGGAGCAAGCTAAGGAGATTGCTCAGCTGAAGACCTTGATGAATATCCAATTGGAATCCATCAAGGTAAAGGACTCAAAGATCTCGGATCTAGAAAGTCGTCTAGAGACCGAGAAGAGGATTGTTTCTAACTTTTCCAAGATAGATGGCATCAAAAGAAAAGCAGAAAATGGGTGGATCTCCCAAATAGTTAATTCATGGAGAAATGGGGAAACTGTGTTCAGACCCCCCACCTCGAGCAGGAAGGGCACACATCATGCATTCAGGTATGACCATAGGAACAACCATGGTCACTGCAAGAATGATCAGCCATCATGTGGAAATACCCACAGTGCCAGAGCTGTCATGGCTAACCCGGAGGGAATACCCAAGGCTCATCCTGAGCCCTTTGTATTCTCGGCCTCAGCCCCAACTCATCATGAATCTACCAGAACCAGCTCTCACTGCAGTACTTTCCACCCTAGGACACAGGAAAGGGGGGGGGTCAGGAAACATGTGGTAAGTACCCATGGGGCCACTGGAAGCGTGCTGACTGAAAGGAAGGCACCACCTCCAAGGCCACTTGACACTCACCACATGCATTCTTTCCACCCTCCCATGTGTCACGGTGAAAAAGGCAATTTTGTGAGCAGAACCGGCTTTATCCCGTTTAGACCTAAGATCATGACTACGTCAGTCAACAGATCAGGTCAGAAACGGCGATACAACATTCACGAGTGTTGGTGCTGTGGCAAGGTGGGTCACTTTACCATAGATTGTTGGCACAACCCCTCTGTTTCAAGGGCAAGGGCATATCCACATCCTCGAGGCAAAGTTAGCCCTCCCACCAGGATTGCTGTGGGAAGGGATTCAAATTATTATGCTGACAAGAACCTAGGACCCAATACTTATTGGGTTCCTAAGGAAAGATAACTCTTTCTTGCAGGGTAGTCTAGGTTCCCGTAAACATGATGGGAACCTGACAGGAGATGCTCCAAGAATGACGTGTAAAAAGTATATGGAATAGGAGCAGTGCCATCAACACAGGCACATGTCAGTTGACCTCCTGATGTGCCTTGTGCTGATGATCTAAATGATACATCCTGCTATCACAGGTAATTGCAATTAGCCTAAATGTTTGAGCCATAATGCATAAATAGTTCCATATATGTATATATGTATGTCTACATATCCTCACTAAGTAATAAATTCCCACTTTTTGAAAGTAAATGGTCATATGGAGAATTCTTCACATGTGCTCCTTCACCTAGGGAAGGAGTAAAATTGTGAGATAACCTTTAGTTCCATTAGTTAAGATTATTCTGACATCATCAGGTACAAGTTCGCCCTCGGAAAATTGAGAAGATACGTCATTGGGAATCACTGAGAATGATAACTGACATCAAGGATCTTGCGTTTATCGATCTAGAAATAAGTTATGAAATTTGCTAGCCACTGTTATTGGGTTAGGTAAACCAAAGTTGATGTGCCTCCTAAGCTGTGTGGTATGTTGAAACATGCTTGGATTAAGAAACAATCATTTTGAATCCTTTCCAACCCTTGACAAAGACGTAAATTAGGAATCCCGGCGATTTCCGTCGAACTAAAGTTATTCCCGTCGAACTGAAGTTATACATAGATAAACCCGGTCTACATATATATATACCCAACAATCAAACCTTCCGCTATTCTAATTCCCACCGACTCTTCGACTTCTGACATTCGCCGAGACCTCCCCGCAGGAATGCTACCGATCCTCTCCTCCCGGCGATTTCCATCTTCGTGAGCCGATGTTAACCTAACTCTGAATCCCGTAGGCCTTCCCGCTCGTAACTAGGGTGTTCGTCCAGGCTTCGCCGCGGATCATTGTCGCGAGTTTCTTCGGGTGGTCCGTCGTCTCCTTGGTGAAGCAGCCGGAACTCCCTCTTCCTCTCCGCATTAGGTAACCTTCTCTTGTCCATTATAGTGATTTAAGCTTAGTGTAGCTTTGGTATTCACTCTCGTGGTTTCAGATTAGACTTAGACTTGGAAATCCCTCCCTAGGTTTACAATGGCTCCAAGGACTACTGCCGGCCTGGTCACCGGATGCGAGTTGGTGCGAACCGGGTTCTCCCATGCCTCGGATGAATTCAGAAATATCATCATTATGCTTGAGGAAGCGGGACTCACTTTCGTACTGGAGCACCCTTGCAAAATCCTGGACAAGGAAGTCTTGGAGTTCTTCGCGACAGCCAAACTCCGAAATGAAGACACATACATCAAGAGTAAGGTTGCTGGGGCAAAGATTAAGATGTCTGCAAGGAAGCTAACCCAATGCCTGCAGCTATCCAGTTCTGAGCAAGAAGATTACCTAGAGGAACATGATAGAACAAGGACCCTATCATTCTGTGGACTGTCCAGGGGGACAAGGTCAATAAAGAGAAAAGACATGAACGAGGAGGGGAAACTGCTGTCAGACATCATTGGGAAGGTTCTAATTTGCAAACCTGGATCACACGACCATATCTCATGGGATATGTTCAAGACTCTCGTGGCGATTGTCTGCAAAAAAAGGTTCAACTGGGGAGCCATGCTCTTTGAGAAAATTAAAGACACTCTCCGATCCCCAAGCTTTGGTAGAATAATAAGTCTCTATCTTAATCAGCTGGACGGAGATAAATTTGACATGAGCAAAGGGGTGCCCCTGCACTATTTGAAAAAGATGGACTCAAGCATATTCGACTAGTGGGAGCGTCGAATAGGGCAGTTTGCCGTGGACATAGACCAAGATGCATCTCTAGTTGAGGACACCAGTGCTCCTGCACATTCTGTGGCAGTTCCCAGTGAAGTTCCTGATGCACTGACTGCAGGAACTGAGGGGGAGCCTCTACCCGCTTCTGATAATATCATATCTGACATCTCTCAGATAGCTAGAGATGCGGTTGAGACTGTGCAAGAAGATAGTGAGTAGGTGGTGGAAGATGAAGTGGCTGATGAGGAGGAGGAAGAGGAAGAAGAGGAAGATATGAATTATATGGCCGATAAGACTGAGAACATGGAAACTGAGGAGTTGGAAGCAGTACCTGAGAGGGAGAAAGGGGTGGATTCTCGGGAGGATGCTGATGTTCCAGTTGAGGAACAAGCTCCTGAGAGATTGGATGCAAGAATGGAGGGGGAGCCCTCCCAGCAACCCTCTGTGAACAATCCGGAACATCCTACAGTGGATGCCGGTATTCCCCCCGTGGAATCTATTCTAGTGTCCAGCTCACCCAGTGCCTACGCTGAGGAGACAGACCAGGGCGTGCCTAAGGTTCCTCCACTTCAAGCAAGTATAGCAAATCATACGGTAAACATTGTCCAAGGGATGTTGGATGAGCTTAAAGATAAGTTTGAGAAAGCCCAAAACAAAGTGCTGAAGAGAATGAAGAAATCTGAGGATCTCATGCTCAAGAATGTTGTACAAATCAATCATAAGCTAGATGAGATGGAGAAGAAATTTGAAGAAAAATATACAGAGGCAGGCACAACAGTCTCTCTTCTAATGAAAGGACTGAAAAAGAACACTGATGACCTGGCAGTGGTCAATAATAATACACATGTTGTGGCAGATAACATCCAAAAGTTTAATGCCAACATGGTGACGCTGAACGAAAATCAGAAGACACTGCTGGATGAATTTGGTAAAACTGTGAAGCACATTGATACATCCCTGCATTCTTACGCAAACTCTATAGTCGCCGAAGCCAAAAAGGGGGAGGAGGAGTATAAAGCTAAGATGGCGGGGCTTCAACAATTGATAATCAAAAACTTCTCTCAGTCTAATAGGTATGTGTTTGAAACGGCCCACTGGCTCGTACGGCAGGCATCGGGCATACATGTCCCTGTTGCCCCGCCAGAGGATGAGGGCTTAGCTGATGCTGCTGAGGAAGAAATAAGGACTGAAGAAGTACCACTGAGTGAAGCCGAGTCAAAGAAGGCTGCTGCAAGGGCCGAGCAAAGAAGCTGGTTTGATCAGGAAGCACTCATAAAAGCTAAAGGCAAAAGGCAAATCCAAGAAGGAACTTTAAATGAAACACCAATAGAAAAGAAGATCAGACTGAAGGAAGATGAAGTGCGTAATGAAAGGTGGAGCCCAGTCTCAAAAAGTATCATATTGGACACCTTTGCACTACACCAAGGGGGGCAAGTTAAAAGGAATGATGTGTATAGTCAATACGAGTGGGAGATGCACAAAATGTATGAAGCCAAAAGAAACCTATTCGTCAGGACCAATACGGTGGCAAACAAAGCTCCCCCTCCGAGATACTATCCAAAGCCCAAAGAATATTTTGAGTGGCAAAGCAGAAAGTTCTTGGCTCAGCAGCTTAAAGAAGAGATAGCTAAGGATAAAGAATTCTAGGGTGTTAGCTAGTGCTTTCCTTACGTTTTGATTTTCACTATCATGTAAAATTGTGAACATTTAATGTGGATACAGTACCTAACAATCTCCCCCTATATATATATATATATATGATTTGTTGATTGGCTCTCATATTAGTCTGATTGCTCTCATTATCGTTCTCTTGGTTTAATGCACTTATTATCTTGGTTGTTGAAATTCATCTTAGCTAGTAGGATTTTGGCTTCGTCAAATAGGAGGAGATTGTTAGGTACTGTATCCACAATTACCTGGATTTGAGGAAGCCATCTGTATAGCTAAGATGAATTCACATTGTATTTGATGAAATCTTCTAGTTGTGCTTGCAGTTATTCCACGCTAAGTACACACCAATGTCAGGGTGCAGTGGGTCAATATACACGGGTCTGCGTGACGTAATCCCTCGTTGAGCAGATCAGTGTGTTGTCCTACGTGTACTCTCTCTATTGGAGTGTACTTAATTTCAAGTACAAGGCTATGATAGAGCAAGAGCAGACAAGGAGCAAGGATGGGCCAAAGACCAGCTCTCGGAAAGAGAGAGGAAAAATTGTCTAAGTAAGAATCGACGAGAATTGATTCTCGCCGATTCGGCGAGAATCACTAGTGATTCTCACTGAGTCGTCGAGAATCACTGGTTGATTCTCGCCGGTTGGAGCCGGCTGTCTCGACGCGCCAGAAATTTCTCTAAGGCAGAATCGTCGAGAATCAAGTGTGATTCCCGCCGATTCTCCCCTGCTTCTATATCAGTGCAGCCAGAACTCTGCTAAGTAGTATTCGGCGAGAATCGTAGGTAATTCTCGCCGATTCGTCGAGAATCACCTACGATTCTCGCCGAATTTGACTTGGGCAATTTTCCGATTCTATCTGAACCGGTCCATGTTACCTGTGGTATTTCGAACCGGTCTTAGGTCTTGTTGCTGGTAGGGCCCACAACGGTCATGTGCTTGACCTAAGGTATATATACCTCCGTATGTATGAGCGGAACGATAACGATATACGCGAATTCAAAAAGAACAGCCGCCGACGTGACCTAGATTGCGATCTTGCTCCGCCGACCGTCGCCGCCGTCGTGTAGTTAGTCGCCGCTGTTGATCTCAGTTTCTTCCAGATCTCCGGCGACAGAAGCTTAGTCTAGCATAGCGTCTCACGCGTCTAACCAGAGATCCCTTGTCTCTTAATTCGTTGATCGGGATAAACCTTCCCCTTCCGAATCGATCGATACGACCGATCCTAGTGTGACCATTGGAAGACCTTGCTTTCTTTGCTACGAAGTTTGAATCCCCATAGCACTGCAGCAGCTCTCCGTCGCCGCCGCTTATTCCGAGAACCTAGCCGCCGCTCCAAGCCGCCGCAGGTTTCGGGAAGGTTCATTCCAAGAGAGATCTAAGGTTGTAGACTCTTCGTTGACTTCAAGAACACGTCGTCGAACGAAGAGCACCTTAATCTCCATAAGTTGTTTGTATTTCTTATACAATCTATTTTCAATTTCTTTGTAAAGGACCGATTGGTCTCTAGTTGTAAGGGTTGGGTGCAACCCGTGTTGTGGGAGTGGTGACTCCTACGTGTGGAAGGGTTCCTTCCGTTAGTACAAGGATTGGATTTCAATCCTGTTGGTGAAGTGACCGAGTCATCCCTGGTTGGGAGATAGGTCGAAGAGGGAAAGTGGATGTACCCAAATCAGGGAACCACTATAAATTGCTTGGGTATTTTCTGTGCTGTGTTGTTTGATTTACTTGTGCAGGTAAAACTTTAATTCCGCAAAAACGCTACAAGACACCTATTCCCCCCCCCCCCCCATAGGTGAAGCTAGTTGGCACTAGGTGGACATTCATCCCCACCCCTTCCCCCATGCCCTAAGGCACCGGGCGGAGAGGAAGAAAGGGAAGGACATGAAGGTGGAGAGTAGTCAAAAGAAGATGACGGTGGACCTAACTAGCAAGTTATAACAGGTGAACAATATAAGTGTTGTAATAGGTATAACAGAAAGGTAAGTAAGTAAGAAATTAAACCTTCGCTTATGTGAGTACACATAAGCCAAGGGATCTTTTGCAAGGCTCCCATCGTATAACGCGTCCCATACCGCTTATACGTTGGGGGTGTCGGTTATCAAGCAGTAGATATACATATCTCAAATTGACCTTAATTTATAAACTTGCCCTCACAAGCTTATAGACCAAGGGGTCGTTTTGCAAGTCCTAAAGTATAAGCGTCCCATTCCACTTATATTTTAGGTGTCAAGGTTGTTATGAATGATTATGACATGCAGCTATATGGTGGGTTATGATGTTCAAGCAGTGTAACTCACACACCCAACTTTGTGTACACAAACCTTTAGTTCCCCCTTTCTGGAGATAACTCTCAGGTTACTCCCGTAGTGGCAAACGGAAGCGGTGGGTTGGGCCTCGCCCACCTCAAAACCAGTAAAAGCACAACTGGTCTGACCTATCGTACGCCCTCAACGCCTGGTGCACGAGGCGGACTCCTGCGTACTCTTGCCGACTGGTCCGCCGGACTTAACCTTGGCTAAGTGCTAGTCACCTTGCCGAGTCAACGATATCGGTGTCGGTGCAATCGAACTCCCAGATATCGAGAACCCACCACCTTAATCTTTCCTATTTTTTTGCACATGCAGCAGTTTAATATATAATAATTTAAAGTGTCAAACTCCCGGACTAAACCGTCCGTATTAACCACATCCGAGAACAAATTCCCCGGACTAAACCGTCCGGCTCATCTCCAGACTTCATCCCTTAGAACACCACGGGACGGCGCCCCCTTGAACACCTCGGGACGACTTAACCATTACCAACCCTAACTAATGAGTGTGTGTAATGTGAATCCCTATTAGGCTAATTACTCTTTCGTTTGTTTTAAGATTTACGTTAGCCCAGGACTGCCTCCGGAATATACCCTGTGAGGGGCTCTCAATAGGCACTAGGAACTACGCTGATAGCAATAGCCCAAAGTTCCCTTTCGCAAGGCACTTATTGTTATTGGTTATTTTTCCCTTACCCGTTCCCTTTATAAATTGCATCAAACTAAACCTAGGGTGAATTTGACTCTTCACTCTTATGGGGACGACGATCCTTCATCGGCCCCGCGCACCTTCTAGTGCACATACACTCATTCCTCACCACACTTGAGACCTCCTATGATGATCCATCCTCTTTCTTTAAATCCAACCAACACAAGCTGTCCTTACGGTAACCCAAATCTTATCATGTTACTCATTTCCCAAAGTTACTAACTACAGACCACCTTATACTAAGTGATGTCTATGATAGGATGTCCTTTGTGTTTTCATCCGAACAGCCTAAGTTATTTACTGGGGGTCTATCACGACATAATTGAATCAATTGTCGGTTATAACAATTTTCTCAATTAATCTATTAATTAATTAATTTTACTAAAATCCAAAGTCTTCCAAATTTGAACAAGGAGTATACTTTTCAGTCATGTATATAACATAATAAATTTAAGACAAATACTACTATGTCTAAAAATGATATATCCAAGGTTTGGCAATTTTCACTAAGGTCTAAGGGGCCTAAACATATTTTAGCAATAATTCATTTCTTTCATGTCTAATGAATAAACTACATCAAATTCTCTTCCAAATAATTTGGATTAATTACAGGGTACTAATAACAATATGAAAATAGTACTAGATAAGTTTCATAATTTTACTGCTGGAAATTATTTTATAATAAATCATTTACCAAATCCTTAATCTAGCATGCTTATGAATCAAGTACTATATTCATAATTCCAAAAATCCTGAATAAATTTTCCACTGATTCATAATGATTTAATAACCCTCTTTACCAAATTTCATACTTTTCCAAAAACTATTTAAGCCATAAAATATTTTAAAAACCATAAAGCCCTTTAATAACACTTGTGAAAGAACTACTCTATTTATTCAACATAAAATTAAACTAAAATTCAGGAGCATTCCTACTGGCCAACAACATCTAATTCCATAGTTTCAAGGGGCCTTATTTGACTTAAAAATCTTTAATAAATAAAACATAAAATAGAGCTATACCCATATTCATGAATGAAGTACTAAAAACAATAATCCAAAAATTCTAGTAAAATCAGCCAAGAGTCCTAACTACCCTAGAAACACTCTACCCAAGTTTCATAGCCTTTAAAAGAATTTAAGATACTGTTTTGACCTAAAAGCCCTTCTACTCTAAAACTAGGGTTTAGGTTTTGAGGTAGCTACCTACCTCAAAATTCTCTAATATTACAACCAAAGGGTTAAATACCCATTAACTACCTCTCCACCAAAACTTAAGGCCATACAAGGGCATTTGCCCCTATGTCCTTCACAAGCCCCCAAAGTCCACATTTAGGGTTTGAACCTGGGCCCTAGGGTAAACTTACCCTAATCCATCCCATTTTCCCTAAGGGAGTTCTTAGGACCATTTTAAACCAGTGGTCAGAATCTCAAGCTCTTTTGAGGTGAGATGATCACACAAGTGTCAAAAGAACCTTTCCTTGAGCTTCCCTTCACTAGGTCAAAACTAGGGTTTAGAGGATTCCTACTCAAAACTCAATTAAATGAGTTGAAATTTGAACCAAACCTAGATACCTATACCAGGGACACCTCACCAAAATTTGGGAGGGTATGGAGGTCATTTGACCCTTTAAATATCTTACCCTAGCTTTTCTAGGGTTAGGGACAAACCCTAAGCTACACTATCCCAAATGGTCTCCAATTTTTACAGGAGCTAGATCTAGGTAATAATAAGCCTCTGTACAAAATTCAAGGAATTTGGACCAAGGGTTAGGTGTGGGGAATTATTTAAAAATCTGCCCTACATATAGGACCTACCCTAGAAAAATGGCCCTAAAAGTCAGTAGACTTGTCCTAAAATTTTCCATAACATATCAATATGTAGATAATAAAAAGACCTACAACATTTATATAGATCATCTTTGATGAAAATGCCCCTAAAGGGCCTAAATAATTTTTATAACAAATCTGCCCTAATTCTAGGACATACCCATAATAAAATGGCCCTACAGGTCTTGGTTCCCTACCAAAATTTCACCACAGCATATCAAATTGTAGGTATTTAAAGGACCTACAACTTTCATGCTATAAACCTTTTCGGGAGGTGCCCAGAAGGGTCCTAAA
Organism: Platanthera zijinensis; assembly: GCA_039513925.1. Classification (NCBI taxonomy): domain Eukaryota; kingdom Viridiplantae; phylum Streptophyta; class Magnoliopsida; order Asparagales; family Orchidaceae; genus Platanthera; species Platanthera zijinensis. The sequence goes on along the minus strand of CM077078.1, from coordinate 78,140,729 downwards.
TTCCATTTACAGTAAATCTGTGTAAATAAAATACAGAAAATTGAATATATAAAATCATTAAACTTATTTAATAGGGGTTGCACGAATCTTAAAGCAAGATCCAACAGAGGTTGTTCGTCTTCTCCGATTGAGCAGAATTTCAGGCCGTGGGGGAGGTGTTTCACGGGCCATATCCCGGCGTCCTGAGGCGGCGCCACCACCGGAAAACGTCTCATATGTGTTCCAGGTGGTGGGGGCTTCCCTTTGCCGGAGCTAGGGCGGCCGGAGGTGGCGGCGCCGCCCTACCCGAGAGCTCCAAAAGTCCATGAAAAATGGATTTTTCTGAAATTTAAACTCCTATTCCGTTTTGTTTGAGCACGACATCAACTCCTAAACATTCCTAGGATCTAAGCATGGAAGAAGAGGTGAGGGAGGACCTTATTTGGGGTTCGGCGACGATGGCGGCGGCGGCGGTTTGTCATTGCGTTTTTCCTCTCCGGCGAACTTGTCCGATCCCTCGTTCCCCCACCAAAACTATTGATCTTATATGCTATTTTGACTGCCATGGACGCTTTGAGGGAGATGGAATAGTCAAAAATGAGAATAGGTGGCTGCAAATGAGGTTTTATATTTTTTTCATGGGAGGGGAGGTGAAGGGATGTTTGGCCATGGTGGTTGGGCTCCTCCATTGATGGTGGCTGATGAGAAAATGATGGGAATCTCTTCCCAAGGGTCAGGAAGGATGAATGGGGGCTTGGGGAGGTGAATGGGGCGGCTCATGGTCTCCCTCCATAACTCCTCTCTCTCTTTTCCTCTTTCTCTCTCCTCATTATTCATGAAAATGATATTTTTTTTCTCTCTCCTAATTATCATTGACGAATTTGCTCATCTCCCTCAATCTATTGGCAGCCCACTAAGGTTTATAATTCCCTTAGGAAATATCATGAAGGGAGTGGTTCACCTTCCACCATAAGTGGCCTCTTTAAACACTTTCTCTCTCCTCTTTATTTCTCTAAATTTAGGCTTCTCTCTCTCTCCTAGTCACTAGGTTGACTAGTCAATGGTCTAGGTTATTGGCAGCTATGAATAATCATATTAATCATGCACTCAAGGTTAACTTAGAGGAGAGAGTGGCTTGAGCTTGGGTTAACCCAAATAGGCTATGTTGACTTGACTTGGGTTAAATGTTGACTTAGTGACTTTGACCTTTTGGGTCAACATTAATGAGTCCTTAGTGACCCATTGGGCTCCCCTAAGGCCTAGGTAGGGTTATTTGGGGTTGGCTTGACACCTTGGAGGTTACATGACTCTTAGGAAGGGCACTTTGACCACTTTAGGGCTAGAGTTGACTTGAGTCAATTTAGTCACTAGGGTTGACCCCAATGAGTCCCTGGTGACTCATTGGCCCCATATTGGGTCTAGGGATGCCTTGGGGTCAGTTTGAACCCACTAGGTCACTCAAACCCAGTGTTTTAGAAACTTGCCATTTGCAACCCAACTGAGTCTCCACTAGGTCTTTAGGTCACTTGCTCTTCTTGGTTCCCTGAGAACTTGTCATGACCTAGTCTTGCTCAAAGCCACTCCTAGGGGGGTCCAATTTGAAAAATGGGATGTTACATCATGGCTGAGGCTCATCATAGCAGATTTTCTATACATCCCGGGATCACAAAGATGATGATAGATTTGAAGAAGAATCTATACTGGCCGGGCATGAAGAAGGACATCATCTACTTCGTGACCCACTGCGAGACGAGCCAGTTAGTGAAGGCAGAGTGTAGACATCCCGCTGGTTTATTGTAGCCACTCCCGGTGCCGGAGTGGAAATTTGAGGACATCGCGATGGACTTCATCCATGGCCTACCTCGATCACGGACGGGAAACGATTCGATCTGGGTGATCGTGGACCATCTGACGAAGGTGGCTAGGTTCATTCCAATCAGGAAGGATGACTCTATTGGAGTGTTGGTTCGGAAGTTTGTGGAGCAGTATATTCGTTATCACGGCGTGCCAAGGACGATCGTATCTGATCGAGATGGTCGATTTACATCCAGAGAGTGGAGATCGGTGGAGGCTTACCTTTGCTCCCGACTGACTTTCAGTACGGCTTTCCACCCCCAGACTGACAGGCAGACGGAGCGTACCAATTGGACGCTGGAAGACCTCCTGAGACTATGTATTGTAGACCGCGGAGAACCATGGGAGAAGATGTTGCCATTGGTGGAGTTCTCGTATAACAACAGCTACCAGTCCAGCATACGGATGGCTCCTTACGAGGCCTTGTATGGGAGAAGGTGTAGGACACCGTTATCTTGGCTGCAGGACGTGGATCCGAAGATTCTAGACTCAGAGTTTGTGGAAGACACCGAGGCTCAGGTGAGACTGATCCGGGACCGGATGTTAGAGGCGCAGAGCAGACAAGCGAAGTATTATGACGCTCGGCATCGTCAGGTGGAGTTTCAGATCGGGGATCGAGTGTTCTTGAAGATCCGACCGATGCATGGAGTTTCACGATTGCGAGGTCATCGGAAGAAGCTCAGCCCGAGATACATGGGACCGTTCAGGATCTTGGAGCGGATCGGTCCTCTAGCTTACCGGCTGGAGCTGCCACCGGAGCTGGCCGGCTTGCACGACGTTTTTCACGTGTCTTCACTCAGGAGGGCTCTACTACGCCCAGAGTTGCAGATTACGGCCACTGATGGGCCGGTAGCCTCGGATCGATCTGTACATTTGGAGCCGATACGGATCGATGACCAGGGGATACGAGTCTTGCGCCGCAAGAAGATCCCGCTAGTCAAGGTCTTGTGGAGGAACCATGGACGAGAGGAGCATACTTGGGAGCCTCAGGACCTGATGCAGGAAAAATATTCGGAGCTATTTATTCAGGTATACCTCGCAACTCCTCCGGTGTGTTAAGTGTTTTTCCCTATTTTTCCAGTACTAGTAGAATTATTTAAAAAGGTAGAGGCTAATCCTTTTGTTTATTGGGGCTAACCCTTATGTTGTTAACCTAGTAGGTGCTTCCACGCTTCATGGGATGTTACAAGCTTAAGTTATCCCGGTAGAAACTCCCGTATACTTAACTTTAATTTTGGGGACGAAATTTTTATTTTGTTTATTGGGATTTGTAACATCACATTTTCAAATTGGACCCCCCTAGGAGTGGCTTTGAGTAAGACTAGGTCATGACAAGTTCTCAGGGAACCAAGAAGAGCAAGTGACCTAAAGACCTAGTGGAGACTCAGTTGGGTTGCAAATGACAAGTTTCTAAAACACTGGGTTGAGTGACCTAGTGGGTTCAAACTGACCCCAAGGCATCCCTAGACCCAATATGGGGCCAATGAGTCACCAGGGACTCATTGGGGTCAACCCTAGTGACTAAATTGACTCAAGTCAACTCTAGCCCTAAAGTGGTCAAAGTGCCCTTCCTAAGAGTCATGTAACCTCCAAGGTGCTAAGCCAACCCCAACTAACCCTACCTAGGCCTTAGGGGAGCCCAATGGGTCACTAAGAACTCATTAATGTTGACCCAAAAGGTCAAAGTCACTAAGTCAACATTTAACCCAAGTCAAGTCAACATAGCCTATTTGGGTTAACCCAAGCTCAAGCCACTCTCTCCTCTAAGTTAACCTTGAGTGCATGATTAATATGATTATTCATAGCTGCCAATAACCTAGACCATTGACTAGTCAACCTAGTGACTAGGAGAGAGAGAGAGAGAAGCCTAAATTTAGAGAAATAAAGAGGAGAGAGAAAGTGTTTAAAGAGGCCACTTATGGTGGAAGGTGAACCACTCCCTTCATGATATTTCCTAAGGGAATTATAAACCTTAGTGGGCTGCCAATAGGTTGAGGGAGATGAGCAAATTCGTCCATGATAATTAGGAGAGAGAAAAAATATCATTTTCATGATAATGGAGGAGAGAGAGAGAAATAAGAAAAAAAAGGGAATGAAGGGGTTCGGCCAAAGGGAGGCCAAAGGCCACCCTTAATGGCTGAATTCAACTCCCCTGGGGAAGGGGAGAAGTTTCCAGCCATTTCCCGGCCACCTAAGCCCTGGTTCAGCCCCCCCTCCTCCATGGCCGAGCTTAGCCATTAATGGCTTTAATGGCCATTCCTGGCCATTTATACCTCATCAGCAAGCTAGGGCGACGGATTTCAAAACCCTAGATATGAGGGAGAACCGCTGCCGGAGCCACCAAGAAGAGGAAACGCCGCCACCGCCACCGCCATGCATTCCCGTCGCTCCACCCGCATCCAAGCCCGAACTCAGGTCCTCCCTCACCTCTTCTTCCATGCTTAGATCCTAGGAATGTTTAGGAGCTGATGTCGTGCTCAAACAAGACGGAATAGGAGTTCAAATTTCAGAAAAAATTCCATTTTTCATGGACTTTTGGAGCTCTCTGGTAGGGCAGTGCCGCCACCTCCGGCCGCCCTAGCTCCGACAAAGGGAAGCCCCCACCACCGGGAACACATAAGAGACGTTTTCCGGTGGTGGCGCCGCCTCAGGCCGCCGGGATATGGCCCGTGAAACACCTCCCCCACGACCTGAAATTCTGCTCAATCGGAGAAGACGAACAGCCTCCGTTGGATCTTGCTTTAAGATTCGTGCAACCCCTATTAAATAAGTTTAATGATTTTATATATTCAATTTTCTGTATTTTATTTACATAGATTTACTGTAAATGGAATTTAGGCCCCTTCTGGGCACCTCCTGAAAAAGTTTATAGCATGAAAGTTGTAGGTCCTTTAAATACCTACAATTTGATATGCTGTGGTAAAATTTTGGTAGGGAACCAAGACCTGTAGGGCAATTTTGTTATGGGTATGTCCTAGAATTAGGGCAGATTTGTTATAAAAATTATTTAGTCCCTTTACGGGCATTTTCATCAAAGATGATCTATATAAATGTTGTAGGTCTTTTTATTATCTACAGTTTGATATGTTATGGAAAATTTTAGGACAAGTCTACTGACTTTTAGGGCCATTTTTCTAGGGTAGGTCCTATATGTAGGGCAGATTTTAAAATAATTCCCCACACCTAACCCTTGGTCCAAATTCCCTAAATTTTGTACAGAGGCTTATTATTACCTATATCTAGCTCCTGTAAATATTGGAGACCATTTGGGATAGTGTAGCTTAGGGTTTTGCCCTAACACTAGAAAAGCTAGGGTAAGATATTTAAAGGGTCAAATGACCTCCATACCCTCCCAAATTTTGGTGAGGTGTCCCTGGTATAGGTATCTAGGTCTGGTTAAAATTTCAACTCATTTGGTTGAGTTTTGAATAGGAATCCTCTAAACCCTAGTTTTGACCTAGTGAAGGGAAGCTTAGGGAAAGGTTCTTTTGACACTTGTATGATCATCTCACCTCAACAGAGGTTGAGATTCTGACCACTGGTTTAAAATGGTCCTAAGAACTCCCTTAGGGAAAATGGGATGGATTAGGGTAAGTGTACCCTAGGGCCCATGTTCAAACCCTAAATGTGGACTTTGGGGGCTTGTGAAGGACATAGGGGCAAATGCCCTTGTATGGCCTTGGATTTTGGTGAAGAGGTAGTTAATGTGTATTTAACCCTCTGGTTGTAATATTAGAGAATTTTGAGATAGTTAGATCCCTCAAAACCTAAACCCTAGTTTTAGAGTAGAAGGGATTTTAGGTCAAAGTAGTAGTTTAAATGCACTCAAAAGCTATGAAACTTGGGTAGAGTGTTTCTAGGGTAGTTAGGACTCTTGGCTGATTTTACTAGAATTTTTGGATTATTGTTTTTAGTACTTCATTCATGAATATGGGTATAGCTCTATTTTATGTTTTATTTATTAAAGATTTTTAATTCAAATAAGGCCCCCTTGAAACTCTGGAATTAGATGTTGTTGGCCAGTAGGAATGCTCATGAATTTTAGTTTAATTTTATGTTTAATAAATAGAGTAGTTCTTTCACAAGTGTTATTAAAGGGCTTTATGGTTTAAAAATATTTTATGGCATAAATAGTTTCTGGAAAATTATGAAAGTTGGTAAATAGGTTTTTTTAAATCATTTTGAATCAGTGAGATTTTATTCTGGATTTTTGGAGTTATGAATATAGTACTTGATTCACAAGCATGCTAGATTAGGGTTTTAGTAAATGATTTATTATAAATTAATTTCCAGCAGTAAAATTATGAAACTTTTATAGTACTGTTTTCATGGTATTTCTAGTATCCTGTAATTAATCCAAATTATTTAGAAGAGAATCTGATGTAGTTTATTCATTAGACATAAAAGAAATGGATTATTGCAAAAATATGTTTAGGCCCCTTAGACCTTAGTGAAAATTTCCAAACCTTGGATATATCATTTTTAGACATAGTAGTATTTTTCTTAAATTTATTATGATTTATACATGACTGAAAAGTATACTCCTTGTTCAAATTTGGAAGACCTTGGATTTTAGTAAAATTAATTAATTAATAGATTAATTGAGAAAATTGTTATAACCGGGAATTGATTCAATTATGTCGTGATAGCACCCCAGTAAATAACTTAGGCTGTTTGGATGAAAACACAAAGGACATCCTATCATAGACATCACTTAGTATAAGGTGGTCTGTAGTTAGTAACTTTGGGAAATGAGTAACAGGATAAGGTTTGGGTTAGCGTAAGGACAGCTTGTGTTGGTTGGATTTAAAGAAAGAGGATGGATCACCATAGGAGATTTCAAGTGTGGTGAGGAATGAGTTGATGCGCTCTAGAAGGTGCGCGGGACCGACGAAAGATCGTCGCCCCCGTAAGAGTGAAGAGTCAAATCCACCCTAGGTTTAGTTTGATGCAATTTATAAAGGGAACGGGTAAGGGAAAAACAATCAATAATAATAAGTTCCTTGCGAAAGGGAACTTCGGGCCGTAATGCCGCCGTCTTGGTTCCTAGTGCCTATTGAGAACCCCTCACAGGGTATATTCCGGAGGCAGTCCTGGGCTAACGTAAATCTTAAAACAAACGAAAGAGTAATTAGCCTAATAGGGATTCACATTGCACACACTCATTAGTTAGGGTTGGTAATGGTTAAGTCGTCCCGAGGTGTTCAAGGGGGCGTCGTCCCGTGGTGTTCTAAGGGATGAAGTCTGGAGATGAGCCGGACGGTTTAGTCCGGGGAATTTGGTCTCGGATGTGGTTGATACGGACGGTTTAGTCCGGGAGTTTGACACTTTAAATTGTTAAATATTAAACTGCTGCATGTGCATAAAAATAGGAAAAGTTAAGGTGGTGGGTTTTCGATATCGGGAAGTTCGATTGCACCGACACCGATATCCTTGACTCGGCAAGGTGACTAGTACTTAGCCAAGGTTAAGTCCGGCGGACCAGTCGGCAAGAGTACGCAGGAGTCCGCCTCGTACACCAGGCGTTGAGGGCGTACGATAGGTCAGACCAGTGGTGCTTTTACTGGTTTTGTGGTGGGTGAGGCCCAACCCACCGCTTCTGTTTGCCACTACGGGAGTAACCTGGGAGTTATCTCCAGAAAGGTGAAACTAAAGGTTTGTGTACACATAGTTGGGTGTGTGAGTTGCACTGCTTGAACATCAAAACCGACCATATAGCTGCATGTCATAATCATTCATAACAACCTTGACACCTAAAATATAAGTGGAATGGGACGCTTATACTTTAGGACTTGCAAAACGACCCCTTGGTCTATAAGCTTGTGTGGGCAAGTTTATAAATTAAGGTCAATTTGATATATGTATATCTGATGCTTGATAACCGACACCCCAACGTATAAGCGGTATGGGACGCGTTATATGATGGGAGCCTTGCAAAAGATCCCTTGGCTTATGTGTACTCACATAAGCGAAGGTTTAATTTCTTACTTACTTCCTTTCTATTATACCTGTTACAACACTTAGATTGTTCACCTGTTATAACTTGCTAGTTAGGTCCACTGTCATCTGTTTTGGAATTTATCTCCACTTTCATGTCCTCCCCTTTCTTCCTCTCCTCCCGGTGCCTTAGAGCGTGGGGGAAGGGGTGGGGGATGATAGGGCTTAGTCTTTTAGACTAACGGTTTTCGAACCAAATCATATTAGGGGATCGCGGAGCCCAGCCCGGAGGAGCAGCCCAGGAGGCCGGTACGCTTGGAGATGGGGCAGTCTAGCACTGGAGTCCAGACTGCAGGGACTGTGAGTCCTGACCTTTAGTAGAGTTTTAGTTTTGCTTCCGCATTGAGTGATTTTGTAGTGAGGACTTGATGTACCGGGCATGAGCCCTTATATTTCTAGTATCTTTATTCTCTGATGATTTCTGTGGACACTCCCTTCGTGGAGTTTTTATTTATATGTGATATTATATTGTGGACTGCATTTCTCTTTACTGTTCTACTTGCTACTTGATTGTGATCGAAAAAGCCGGCAGAATCGGCGCGTTGTAGTGATGACCTTCCCAGGTGCGAAGGTGTCCCCTCAAAGTGGCGGTTCTGGGCATAAGACCCCGGGTTTTCAAAAAAAAGGGTCTTATACATCTGATCCTTCTACTTTGACCTTGTTCATCTGAGATAAGCCAATAAGTTCTTGAAATATGGCCATTCTAAAGTTTTGATCTAATTCAGGTTCATAAACTGGAGAGGGAGGTCTCTCTGGATCAGTTTGACAAGCATCCTGAACAGACTTGATGTTTTCTGAAAATAATTGATTCCTGTATAAAGTTTGTTGGAGGCAGAGACAGTTGAGATTTGCTTTGATAATAGGACTTTGGAGGGCTGTAATGACTGTATCTTTTAGATGGTCTAAAGGACTTGTAGGAGGATGGTCTTTGAGATTGAGAAGTGCTTGAATAAGGCTTCTGAGTCTTTGCAACACTTCCTGAATATTGAAAGATATTTCCTATAGCACCTGTAGGCGGAGGAGGAGGAGGTCCTCTCCAGTTCCTTTGAAGAGGAGGAGAGTATCTCCTGCTCTTCTTCCTAGCCTTTTGCTCATTTTTAGAAAGCCACATCCACTTAGGCATACCTAGATAAGGAGTAATATTATTCAGGATGTAGCAGGGTGTGTCAGCAGTTGGGTTAGGCTTAGGAATAGCCTTGGATGGAACTTTTCTCTTCTTAGATATCATCTTCTTAGGGCCAGAGTCATCAGAATCATTATCATCATCATCATCAGATGATCTAGCAAGATGGGCATATAAATCATCAATCTCTTTTAGAGTTTCTTTGGAGATCTGCTTCTCAGCCTAAGGTTGTACATGAGATTCTGGTTCTGCAAAACTTTCAGTAACAGTTTGATTTTCTTTTTCTTCTTCTTATATATCTACAAGCATGATATCATCCAAGTTTGGCATAGGACTTTCATCTATCTTATAAGTTGTAGGAGAGAAATTAAAGCCTTGGGCTCAGAAACTGGTTCACAGATATCTTCAATAGCTAATATTTCAGTAACTACTGGAGCAACAAAGCTTGCCCTTATTTTGTCTTTAACTGCATGACTTATGGGGAAGAATAACATACAATAGCCTTGGAAAAATATATAACAGAACTTGGTAAAGCATATATGTAGACTAGATTAAAAGAATCAAGAAAAGATTTTAAATCAACTGAGGGATTTATAATAGGATCACCAACAGTGCTTATTTCTTCAACAATATCATAAGCTATAATATCTGAATCTATATCTGTAATATCAACAATATCTGCAGGGATGTCTCTTTCAAGAGATTCTGTGTCTGCTACTAGAAGAAGATGAACTGGAACTACTGCTGCTGCCACTGGAGGAGAAACTGGAGGAACTGGAGCTTCTTCACAGGATATCTCCCCCTGCCTTGTTTCAGAGGGTCCTGAAACCAGGCCCCCAGAATAAGGGACAGAATGGAGAGCAACAATTTTAGCAGAGGGAGAATTGATAGAGACAGAGAGATGAGCAATAACATTTGCTATTAATTGCTTTAGAGAGGGAGAAATGAATTTTAGAAGATCCTTGGTTATGTTAGAGAAATTTAGATATGGAGGTTTTGGAGCAGAGGGAGTGAAGGGGTCTGATGTCCATAATTTGAACATGCAGAGAAAGCTAGGGGGAATTCAGGGAATGTGGAGGTTGTGTTAGAGGGAATGTTGGATGGAATTGATGTGGTTGGAGTTGTGGTAGTAGGAACTTGAGTGGTAGGAGTTGATGTAGTAGGGATATCCTGGAAGGGTAATTTAATTGGGGATTGATGGATTGGAGAGTTTGGAGGAGATGATAGAGGAGATAGTAAGTTGAAGATAGGCTGAGAGGAGGTACATGGAATGTCAGCCAGAAGATTTGAAGGTGGAGATAGAGGAGGAATGAGATCAATCATAATTTCATGCTCATAGATGATGATTATTGATGGTGGAGGTGATGGTTGAGGAAGTGGTGAAGTTGGAGGGGTAGAAGTGAAAACAACAAGTGAAGAGGAAGATGGTTGGTGTTAAGAAGGAGGTGAAGGAATTATGATGGAGGCAAGGACATCTTCTGGAGGTGGAGGAGTGGCTATTACTGCCCTTATATCCTCAGAAGTCCTGGAAGAGGAGGAAGCCCTGGATGGCTTAGCAATGGTCCTCTCCCATTTGCAAAATAAGGCACAAGTCAGCCTCTTGGATGCATTAATGAATATGGTCTGAGAGACCAGTGATTCAGATGCCTTGGCCTGGAGGAAGATGCCTAAAATCATGTAAGACCCCCCCCCCCCCTTTTTCTTCAACCACCGGGGTCTTATCCCAGAATTGCCTCTTTGTGGTGGCACCGACTCACGGGAAGGCTGCCACTACAAAACGCCAATTCTGCCGGCCCTTTTCGATCACAAAGAGAGAGAAGTAAGTATTACATTGAATGTAAACAGGTCCTCAGAAACACATATGAATAAAATCACAACAAGTCCATCAATATATAATAATAGAAAGTACTGCAAAAGAGCAGTTCAGATGAAATAAAGAAACGGGCTCGAGCCCGATACATCAGAGTCCTCACTACAAATCACTCATTGCGGAAGCTATAAAAATACTAAACACTCATGGAGCTGGTCACTGGTGCTCCAGTGCTAGACTGGCCCACCTTCATGCGCACCGTACTCCGCTGGTGTTGGTCCCTGGGCTGCTGGTCCCTGTCTCCCATCCGGAGCTCCTGTAATGTTGTGGTTTGAAAACCATTAGTCATAAAGACTAATCCCTATCATCACCTACCCCTCCCCCCACGGCTCTGAAGTACCGAGCGGAGAGGAGGAAAGGGAAGCTACAATGGTGGAGAATAATCAAACGGATGACAGTGGAACTAGTCAAAAAATTATTCATGGTGTATAAACAACTAATCAAAATAGAGTACGTCTAGCAGTTCTACGGTAGTGAGTAGTAAAACAGACAAATAGAAAGCAAGTAAGTAAATAGTAAGTAACCTTTACTTATATGAATGTCCATACAAACTTATAAGTTAAGGGGTCTTTTGCAAGGCTCCCACCGTATAAAAAGTCTCATACCGATTTATACGTTGGGGTGTCGGTTGTATGCAAATATGAGTGTAGTGATATGCTATGCCATGATTCATGCAAGTGCAACTCACGCACATGACTCTATGCGCACAGACCTTTAGTTCCCCCTGTTCGGGCAGCTAGCTTCACCCCCAGAAACCTCCGTAGTGGCAAACAGAGACAGTGGGTCGGGCCCCCCACTCCTAGGCGGGTATCCACACTACCGAGCCTATCCCTTCCGTACACCCCTAGAAGAATACAACCTAGAGTATCCATGTACTAGTGCTGGCTATATCCACTAGACTTTCTTTGGCTAAGTTTCCCACACCGCCGAGTCAACGAATCGATGTCGGTGTGAACGACAATCAAATACCGAAAACCCACCACCTTATTCTGTACTTAAACCCTCGAGCCCTCGGCTCCCGGACTGTCCCGTCCGTCATCTACCTTCAGAGCTACCGTTTGAATGGCAACCAAACCAACTTATTCTACCTCCCTAGCTACCGGGGTGTGTGATTGTGCAACCCTATATATTCTAGTTGCTCTTTTAGTTTATTTTTCCAACGGTTACGTTAGCCCAGGACTACCCCCGATATTCCATGCAAAGGGCTCTCAAAGGACACTAGAAACTATGATGATAGCTGAAGCTCATTGTTCCCTTTCGCAAGGCACTTACTTTTATTGGTTATTACCCATCACCTGATCCCATTCAAATTTCTTTAGATCTAACCTAGTGTATTGAGACTCTTCCTCTCCAACAAGGGTGGACGATCTTTCGTCGTTCCCGAACACCACGTAATACTAGCCAATCTCACACTCTACTCATCCTGACTTCCAATAATGAACTTAATTTAACTTACCCTATACAAACCAGCAAACCACCAAAATTCTATCTCCCCAAGTTCATTACCCACTCTAGTTCAGTTTCTGCAGTTTTACTATATGTAGACCATCCTAAGCTATATGAGGTATACAAGGGGAGGTACTCCAAATTGTCTTCCAAATCTCCTATAAAACTTATTGGAGGTCTATCATGACATAATTAGCCTAAATCCAGAAATATATAATTTTCCTAATTAATCTGATATTTATTTAATTTTCCCGAAAGGTTGGCCATGTGTAATTTTAAACATGAACTACATAATTTTCTTAAGTAATGGCAACCCAAAAATTATAATCACTAAATAATAGTAAGGTATCATCAAATACTAATTTTCATGATTTTACAGAAAGTATTTAGCCTCTAATTAATTTATCCATTGTAATCTCATTAATCCTGTATAAAGAAGGAAGTACTGAAATTACTCATCATAAAATTATAGAAAAATTACTGAATATTAATATGGTACAGAAAAGGTCCTTGTGCAAATATCATAATTTTACAGGCTTGCTAGACACCAAAATAGATTTAATTATGTTTTCATGGGAAACAACACTTAATGAAGCAAGCCTTAGAATTAAACTTCTAAAAATCCTATAAAAATTCACAAAGCTTTAAAACATAATAAATAGTCCTCTGCCTAAAGTTCATCAATTTTCAGAAAGTATTTTCTCCTTAATAAATTTCTAAGAAAATAATACAAACTACTAAATTGTTAACAAAGTATCAAACATAATTATCCTAAATTCATAATAAAATCTCCAGAGCTTGTACTAACCTTAAAAACTACTCTACCCAAATCCCATCACTGTTAAGTGAGTTTTAGTTACAATTTCTATCTCTACAAGTTTTGTGCCGTAAACTAGGGTTAGGGTTTTGAGGGACTTATTTACTTTAAAATCCATTTAGATTTCTACAAGAGGGTTCTAGCTACCCTAGAATTCTATCTACCAAGTTTCAAGTCATAACCAGGTCATTTGATCACTTGTCCTTCACAAATCACCAAGAACCATCCTTAGGGTTTGACCTTGGGTCCTAGGGAAAATTTACCCCAATCCACCTAAAAATCCATGAGAGGGTGCTAGGAATCATGCCTAGTCAGTGGCCAAAATCTCAGCCTCTATTGAGGTGATCTGGCCACTCCAATCTCAAGGTGCACTTTTGACCTAAAAATCCCTTAATAGGGCAAAGCTTAGGTTTGTCCATTTCCAATATAACACATCTCCAAATGAGATGAAAACTTATATAGAGCCTCATGATGAACCCAGGGACCACTCACCAAAATTTGGGAGGGTTTGGGAGTCATTAAGTCATCTAATTAATTTACCTTAAGATTATTAAATTTTTCTAAAAACCATAGAACATATTCTCCAAAAATTCCCATTTTTGGACAAGCCCTAGGTATATCTAGGGTAGACTCCCTGCCCAAATTTCAGATCATTTGGTCAAGGGATGAAGGGTGGGCATACCTTTTAGTCTCTGCCTAGCTCTAGGTATAGATCCAACCAAAAGAGGTGCTTTGGTCAAACCAGTTGCCTAAATTGACCCAAATTAATTTTAAAATAAAGTAGACCCATAGGGCTACAAATTTTATGTTGACAATTTCTTCATATAAAGCTTCCAGGTATTTTTCATAAATTTTCTAATGTGGCTGTTATTTGAATACAAAAAATTCATATAAAAGAAAAGATTAAATAATCAGCACATATCTTGAAGCAGATCCAATAGTGCTGGGTCATCTTCTTCCTCCAGCCAAGGGCTGGAATTAGCCATACCTGGAGTGCATTCAAGCTACTACCACCGGCCATCCTGCCTCCTCCCTGGCTGGCCACCGCCACCACCACCTCCGTTGAGGTGGTGGCCATCGCCGGGCGGCAGCGCAGCCGCCGGAGAGGCGGAATCCGGCGAACCCGAGCACAAAATTTTGCGGGAAAATGGGAAGAGGAGCTCTTCTGATTGGGCTCCGTTGAGCTCAATTATCAAACCTAAAGAGTTCTAAGTTCTACCCGTAGAAAGAGAGGAGGGGAGGACCTTGTTCGCGGGCTGGAGGCGTGCAGATCGACGGAATGCCATTAGCGTTGTGGTGGCGTCGCCGGAATTCTTCTACAGCACATAACAAGCTCCAAATCCATCGGGTAAGGCTGGAAACTTCATCTCTGAGTCTAGGGAGCCTTTTTAAACCAATAAAAGGAGGGAGGGGAAAGGTCTAACTGCTGGTGGCCATTAATGGCCAATTTTAGCTTGGCTCGGCCATGGTGGTGGGGGGGGGGCTGAAACGGCTCTGTAATAGCTGGAGGAGGGCTGGAAACTCCTCCTCTCCCTATGAGGACTTGAATCCAGCCGTTTAAAGAGGAGGGGAAGGGGCCACGACATCAAGTGTCATTGATGGCCATGAGAGCAGGTTCTCGGCCATGGCCGTGGCTCCTCCTTGCTTTCAAAACCGATAGCCACGTGGCATGACCGGTCAACACTTTTTAAAATAAGACTTAATTGGGTCTTATTAAAAGAAACGGCCTAATAATGCATTCGGGCCCACCATCTAAACCGGCCCGATTCAGCTGAACCAGCACACAACCAAAAATCCTGCCAGAAAATTCTAAGTAAAATGGCGTTGAGTGAGCTCAGCTCACTCAACGCCATCCAAGCTACGGAATTGAGTGAGCTCTACTCACTCAACGCCATCCATTATGCGGCGTTGAGTGAGCTCTGCTAACTCAACGCCATCCCGGATACGGCGTTGAGTGAGCTCTGCTCACTCAACGCCATCCAGAATGGCCCTCCCAGACTATGGCATTGAGTGAACTCAGCTCACTCAACGCTATCCAGATTATGGCGTTGAGTGAGCTCTGCTCACTCAACGCCATCCAGTCTACTCAAGGTGGCGTTCAGTGCAGTCTATGAACTCTACGCTGTCTAGCTTATGGCGTTGAGTGAGGTAAGCTCACTCAACGCCATCCAAACTACGGCGTTGAGTGAGCTCAGCTCACTCAACGCCATTCCAGGCCTCAGCAGACGGCATTGAGTGCAGTCAGTGCACTCAATGCTGTCTAGTTTATGGCGTTGAGTGAGCTAAGCTCACTCAATGCCATCCAGTCGACGGCGTTGAGTGAGCTAAGCTCACTCAACGCTATCCAGACAACTCCAGATGGCGTTGAGTGCAGTCTGTGCACTCAACGCTGTCTAGCTTATGGCGTTGAGTGAGCTAAGCTCACTCAACGCCATCCATACTACGGCGTTGAGTGAGCTCCGCTCACTCAATGCCATTCAAAGGTCACGGGCGTGACGGGTTGGTCATGGGCGTGCAAGTCCCATGTTGAAATTTCTGAGCTCGCCGATCGTCTTTCTCAGGTCGACGATCGTCGAAGGGGTCATGCCCTAAGTCACGGGCATGACGGGTCGGTCACGGGCGTGACCACCCCTTGACTCGAAATCTTGGTCGATAAACTTCAATTCCTGGTTTTCCTAGGGTTTTGTTATGACAAAACCACTTCCAGGGATCTAGTTGGAAATGAGATGTTACAAATCCCAATAACATAAACAAAGATTTCGTCCCCGAAATCAAGGTTAAGCCTACGGGGGCTCCTATCGGGAGAAAAAGCTTTTAACATCCCATGAGAGTTGAAAGATTTACATCTCTACGCCACGTTTGCTAAGTGAGGTTTGAAGGTGATAGTCAAATCTAAGACCGAATCAGTCCTATTGGTTTAAAACAGGAAAGCAAATTGATTGTCCAGAGAGGTTGTGAGGTATACCTGACTGAAAAGCTCCGGATACTTTTGTCGCATCAAGTCCTGTGGCTCCCATGTATGCTCCTCCTGGCCATGATTGTTCCACAAGACCATGAATAACATAACCTTCTTACGTCGCAAGACCCGAACTGCCGTGTCATCGATCCTGATAGGTTCCAAGTTGACTGACTGATCCGAGGCCACCGGGCCGTCTGCTGTGGAAATCAGCTGCTCTGGTTGTAGCAGAGCCCTCCGAAGTGAGGAGACATGGAAGACGTCATGCTATCTCGCTAACTCCGGCAGTAGCTCCAGTCTATAAGCCAAGGGGCCGATCAGCTCCAGGATCCTGTAAGGCCCCATATATCTCGGACTGAGCTTCTTCCGCTAGCGAACCTGCGAGACTCCGTGCATCGGCTGTATCTTCAAGAAAACTCAGTCTCCAACCTGGAACTCCACCTGACGATGCCTCGCATCGTAATATTTGGCCTGCCTGCTCTGGGCTTCCAGCATCCTTTCCCGGATCAATCTAATCTGAGCATCTGTATCCCCCACAAACTCCGAGCCCAGTGCCTGCGGATCCTCATCCTGAACCCATGATAGTGGGGTCCTGCACCTCCTTCCATACAATGCCTCATATGGAGCCATGCCTATGCTGGACTGATGGGCGTTGTTGTACGAAAACTCGACCAGTGGAAGCAATCTATCCCAAGGCTCGCCGCGGTCCAAAATACACAAGCGTAAAAGATCATCAAGTGTACGGTTGGTGCGCTCCGTCTGCCCGTCGGTCTGAGGGTGAAAAGTTGTGCTGAATGTCAACCGAGAACCCAGATGGGCCTGTACTGACCTCGACTCCCTAGATGTAAACTGCCCATCCCGATCCGAAACGATAGTCTTGGGCACCCCATGATAACGCACAAACTGCTCAATGAACCTTCGTACTAATACACTACCCGGAGCTTCCTTCACCACTGGAATGAATCGGGCCACCTTTGTTAGCATGTACACTATCACCAAGATCGAGTCATTCCCCGCACGGGATCAAGGTAGCCCATGTATGAAGTCTATGGCTATATCCTCAAATTTCCACTCTGGCACCAGAAGTGGCTGCAGCAAGCCTGCTGGGTTCCTACACTATGCCTTTACGAGTTGGCAGGCCTCGCAATACGTCACAAAGTACGTAATGTCCTTCTTCATACCTGGTCAGTACATCGTCCTCTTCAAATCTTTTACCATCTTGGTGATCCCCGGGTATACCGAGTATTGGCTGTAGTGAGCTTCCGTCATAATGTCCTCCCGGATCTGGCCTCCTGCTGGTATGTAGACCCTGCCTATGAAACACAGGAGCCCGTCCCTCAAAGAGTAATCTCCTGCCGTGCCTTCCTCCAAGGCCCTAAATATCGGCTCAACTCTCACATCCAGCTTCTGCCCATCTCTGATGCGGTCATGAATATCATCAGTAGTAACCATCGACCCCAGGTACTCCATGTATAACTCCGGGTCATCCTCGGACACTAGTGATATCTGCATCTCCTCGAATGATTTAACCAACTCCAAGGCCATCAGCTGCGGGCCTACTCCTGACATACTCGCTCTCCGACTCAAAGCGTCTGCGACCATGCTTGCCTTCCTTTGATGGTAGTGCATGGTATACTGGTAGTCCGACAGAAACTCCACCCAACATCTCTGCCTGATGTTTAACTCCTTCTGTGTATCTACGTATTTCAAGTTCTTGTGGTCTGAGAAGATATTGCAATGTACTCCGTAGAGATAGTGTCGCCAGATCTTAAGAGCAAAAATGACTGCCCCCATCTTCAAATCGTGCACGGGGTAGTTCTGCTCATGTTATTTTAGCTGACGGGAGGCGTAAGCTATTACGTGCCCGTTCTACATCAGAACGGCACCCATCCCCTGATAGGAAGCATCTGTGTACACCTGGAATCCTTCCTTCCCTGGCGGAAGAGCACGGATGGGAGCCGAGGTAAGACGATCCTTCAGCTCCAGAAAAGTATATTCGCATCGTGGTGTCCAAATAAAAGGGGACTCCTTCTTCATCAGAGACGTAAGAGGGAGGGCAATCTGAGAGAACCCCTTTATGAACTTCCGGTAATAACCGACAAGTCTTAAGAAACTTCGAACATCCGAGGCCGACTTTAGTGGTGGCCAATCCCGTACTGCCTGGACCTTCGCCGGATCCACTGCCAGACCTGCACCGCTTATGACATGGCCCAAAAAGGCCACCTCCTTTAGCCAGAACGGGCACTTGCTGTATTTGGCATACATCTTATGCTCCCGCAGCTTCTCCAAGGTCAAGGCCAGATGTCTCGCGTGCTCCTCCTCCGTCCTTGAATAGATAAGGATGTCGTCGATGAATACGATAACGAAGACATCCAGATACTCTTCGAACACCCGGTTCATCAAGGTCATGAATGCGGAGGGTGCATTCGTGAGCCCGAAATGCATCACGGTAAACTCGTACATACCATATCTGCTGCTGAAGGCCGTCTTTGGGATGTCCTCCTCTCGAATGCGAAGCTGGTAGTACCCTGACCTCAGATCCAGCTTTGAGAACCAATGGGCTCCCTCCAGCTGGTCAAATAGCTCGTCTATCCTTGGCAAGGGATAAGTATTCCGGACCATCAACATGTTCAGGGCCCGGTAATCTATACACAGTCGAAGGATTCCATCCTTCTTCTTGACGAATAATACCGGAGCTCCCCATGGTGAAGAGCTAGGATGAACGAACCCGGCCTCCACTAACTCCTGAAGCTGGCTTCGAAATTCCACCAACTCCTTTAGGTCCATTCGATAGGGAGCTCTGGATACCGGTTTAGCCCCTGGTACGAGCTGAATCTGGAAATCCTTCTCTCGGTGCGGGGGTAGCCCTGGTAGCTTCTCCAGAAATACGTCGGCGAAGTCTCGCACAACTGGAATATCTGAAATGGAGTCCTTGGCCACGAACGCCTCAAAAAGGACCTAATAAACCTCTTCCCCATACAGATGGGCCTTAACGGCCTGCACAGATGATAATAAGGTGTGGGGTGCTGGTATAATACCTTTGATAACAATAAAGGAGTCACCGTGCCTCACGGTGATCCTCTTCGCCACGCAGTCGATCTGGGCATGGTTCCAGCACAGCCAAGTCATGCCTAGGATCAGATCGTAATCTGGCATCTTCAGAATCATCGCTGGTGCCTCAAACGCCTTCCCGCCGATCTCCGCTTCCATATTGCAATGAGCAGAGGTCATTAGCTTTGATCCATCGGGTAGGCACACCTCATCATCTTTCCGGTGAGCGTCTCCACGCCTGCCAATCCTTTCACGAAATCTTCTGACACAAACGAGTGAGAAGAACCAGTAAGGAAGAGCGTGTGAGCGGGCTTGCCGCTAATGAAGACTATGCCTGCGATAACCTGCTCCTGGTTCCGGGGCTGTGTCAGGTATAGAGCATACACTTGCTCCCTCTCTGGCCTGTGGCCTCGGTCCTGAAATCCTCGTCCTCGATCATTTCCTCGGCCGCCAAACCGTCAGGGAGGTGGAGCGCCCTGATGTGCTGGTGGGGGTGCTCGCATCATAGGGCAGGTCCTCTTGATATGCCCCGACTGATTGCACTGAAAGCATACTGGTGCCTACTTTTCTGTCCTTGGCATCTCCAGCATCTGTAAAGGCTAGGGAGCAAATACCCCCTGAGTCCTCTGCTCCTGCCCAATCTCCTGACCAGGTTGATCCCCATTCCTTCTCTCCGCAATAACCTAGCCTCGAGTGGTCTCTACGACCTCCAATCACTGTATCATCAGCCGGTCTATTCAGGCTCCTAACTGTAAGTTGATCTGCTTCTCTCTTCTTAGCCATCTCCAGAATCCTGGCCAAACTCCCCTCTGAGACGAAGAGGAGGGCCTGTCTCATGTCGTCTTGCAGCCCCTTGTAAAACCTCCGGGCATAGCCAGCGTCGTCCAACTGATAAGCGTCTGCATAGCGGGCAAGGTGAGTAAACTCCTGATAATACTCCACCACAGTCCTGTTCCCCTGCCTCAACCGCAGGAACCTATCCTCCAGCTCGTCCCTCGCCGACTGAGGCACGAAATGTCCCAAGAGCGCTGCTATGAACTCCTCCCAAGTAATATCTGCGCAATCCATACCCGCAAAGGTGGTGTCCAGCTGTGACTTCCACCACCTCTTTACATGTGACTCCAGGCAGGAGATTGCCAAAGCAACTGCCTCCTCAGTGGGGCATTGGATCCCCGCAAGCATTTTGTAAATGGTATCTAACCACTCCTCAGTGCGTACTGCCGATCTCTTCCATAGGTAGGATGGAGGGGAAAGTCCCCGGAAGACGCACATCCAGATGGCCCCGGGGTTTGGCTGTGGAGCCGGGGCTTGCTGAGCTCTGAAGGCCTCCAGAATGGTCGTCAGTGTTTGCCCCATCTCCGTCTGCTGGAACGGAGTTGGAGCCGGCGGAGGCGGGACCACATTCGGAGCCTGAGGTGTCCCTTGCTGTGGTGTAGGGTTCGTCGCAGGCTATAAGGAAAAATTACATTTGTTAGAGAACGTATGAATGAAATATAAGAAAGGGGTGGGATGGACTTTCACATGTGATTTCCCTTATGGGCACACCACTGCTTCCGCTGCTAGTTTGTCCGCAAACTAAGCTCGCACAGGGGTGCCCAAGGTTTTGTGGACTACTTCTCTTCCGATCGAGTTCTGCTTTGATACCACTTGTAAGACCCCCCCCCCCCCCTTTTTTTTTCAACCACCGGGGTCTTAGCCCAGAATTTCCGCTTTACGGTGGCAATGACTCACGGGAAGGCCGCCACTACAAAACGCCGATTCTGCCGGCCCTTTTCGATCACAAAGAGAGAGAAGTAAGTATTACACTTAATATAAACAGGTCCACAGAAACACATATGAATAAAATCACAACAAGTCCATCAATATATAATAATAGAAAGTACTGCAAAAGAGAAGTTCAGATGAAATAAAGAAATGGGCTCGAGCCCGGTACATCAGAGTCCTCACTATAAATCACTCATCGCGGAAGCTATAAAAATACTAAACACTCACGGAGATGGTCACAGGTGCTCCGGTGCTAGACTGGCCCACCTCCATGCGCACCGTACTCCGCTGGTGCTGGTCCCTGGGCTGCTGGTCCCTGTCTCCCATCCGGAGCTCCTGTAATGTTGTGGTTCAAAAACCATTAGTCATAAAGACTAAGCCCTATCATCCCCTACCCCTCCCCCCACGGCTCCTAAGTACCGAGCGGAGAGGAGGAAAGGGAAGCTACAATGGTGGAGAATAATCAAACGGATGACAGAGGCTAGTCTAACAATTGTTCATGGTGTATAAACAACTAATCAAAATAGAGTACATCTAGCAGTTCTACGGTAGTGAGTAGTAAAATAGACAAATAGAAAGCAAGTAAGTAAATAGTAAGTAACTTTCACTTATATGAATGCCCATACAAACTTATAAGTTAAGGGGTCTTTTGCAAGGCTCCCACCGTATAAAAAGTCTAATACCGATTTATACGTTGGGGTGTCAGTTGTATGCAAATATGAGTGTAGTGATATGCTATGCCATGATTCATGCAAGTGCAACTCACACACACGACTCTATGCGTACAGTCCTTTAGTTCCCACTGTTCGGGCTGCTAGATTCACTCCCAGGAATCTCTGTAGTGGAAAACGGAGACAGTGGGTCGGGCCCCCCACTCCCAGGAGGGTATCCACACTATCGGGCCTAGCCCTTCCGTACGCCCCTAGAAGAACACAACTTAGAGTATCCGCGTACTAGTGTTGGCTATATCCACTAGACTTTCTTTGGATAAGTGTCCCACACTGCCGAGTCAACGTACTGATGTCGGTGTGAACGACAATCAAATATCGAAGACCTACCACCTTATTCTGTACTCAAACCCTCGAGCCCTCGACTCCCCGGACTGTACCGTCTGTGCATCTACCTTCATATCTATCGTCTGAATGGCAACCAAACACACTTATTCTACCTCCCTAGCTACCGGGGTGTGTGATTATGCAACCCTAGATATTATAGTTTCTTTTTTAGTTTATTTTTCCTACGGTTACGTTAGCACAGGACTGCCCCCGGTATTCCCTGTGAAGGGCTCTCAAAGGGCACAAGGAACTATGATGGTAGCTGAAGCCCATTGTTCCCTTTCACAAGGAACTTACTTTTATTGGTTATTACCCATTACCTGATCCCATTCAAATTACTTTGGATCTAACCTAGTGTATTGAGACTCTTCCTCTCCAACCGGGGTGGACGATCTTTCGTCGTTCCCGAACACCACTTAACACAAGCCAATCTCACACTCTACTCATCCTGACATCCAATAATGAACTTAATTTATCTTACCCTATCAGAACCAGCAAACCACCAAAATTCCATCTCCAAAAGTTCATTACCCACTATAGTTCAGTTTCAGCGGTTTTACTATATGCAGACCATCCTAAGCTATATGAGGTATACAAGGAGAGGTACTCCAAATTATTTTCCAAATCTCCTATAAAATTTACTGGAGGTCTATCATGACATAATTAGCCTAAATCCAAAAATTTATAATTTTTCTAATTAATCTGATATTTATTTAATTTTCTCGAAAGATTGGCCATGGGTAATTTTAAACATGAACTACATGGTTTTCTCAAGTAATGGCCACCCAAAAATTATGATCACTAAATAAGTGCAAGTTATAATCAAATAATAATTTTCATGATTTTACAAAAAGTATTTAGCCTCTAATTAATTTATCCATTGTCATCCCATTAATCCTATGTAAAGAAGGAAGTACTAAAATTACTCATCATAAAATTATAGAAAAATTACTGAATATTAATATGGTACAGAAAAGGTCCTTGTGCAAATATCATAATTTTACAGGCTTGCTAGACACCAAAATAGATTTAATTAAGTTTTCATGGGCAACAACACTTAATGAAGCAAGCCTTAGAATTAAACTTCTAAAAATCCCATAAAAATTCACAAAGCTTTAAAACATAATAAAAAGTCCGCTGCCTAAAGTTCATCAATTTTCAGAAATTATTTTCTCCTTTATAAATTTCTAAGCAAATAATACAAACTACTAAATTGTTAATGAAGTATCCAAAATAATGATCCTAAATTCATAATAAAATCTCCAGAGCTTCTACTAACCTTAATAACTACTCTACACAAATCCCATCACTATTCAGTGAGTTTTAGTTACATTTTCTATCTCTACAAGTTTTGTGCCCTAAACTAGGGTTAGGGTTTTGAGGGACTTATTTACTTTAAAATCCATTTAGATTTCTACAAGAGGGTTCTAGCAACCCTAGAATTCTATCTACCAAGTTTCAGATCATAACCAGGTCAGTTGATCACTTGTCCTTCACAAATCACAAGGAACCATCCTTAGGGTTTGACCTTGGGTCCTAGGGAAAATTTACCCCAATCCCCCTCAAAATTCATGAGAGGGTGCTAGGCATCATGCCTAGTCAGTGGACAAAATCTCAGCCTCTGTTGATGTGATCTGGCCACTCCAATCTCAAGGTGCACTTTTGACCTAAAAACCCCTTAATTGGGCAAGGCTTAGGTCTGTCCATTTTCAATCTAAAACATCTCCAAATGAGATGAAAACTTATACAGAGCCTCATGATGAACCCATGGACCACTTACCAAAATTTGGGAGGGTTTGGGAGTCATTAAGCCATCTAATTAATTTACCTTAAGATTATTAAATTTTTTTAAAAACTATAAAAAACATTCTCCAAAAATTCCCATTTTTGGACAGGCCCTAGGTATAGCTAGGTTAGACTCCCTGCCCAAATTCAGATCATTTGGTCAAGGTATGAAGGGTGGGCACACCTTTTAGTCTTCACCTAGCTCTAGGTATAGATTCCACCAAAAGAGGTGCCTTGGTCAAACCAGTTGACCAAATTGACCCAAATCAATTTTAAAATAAAGTAGACTCATAGGGCTACAAATTTTATTTTGACTATTTCTTCATATAAAGCCTCTAGGTATTTTTCATAAATTTTATAATGTGGCTGTTATTTGAATACAGAAAATTCATATAAAAGAAAAGATTAAATAATCAGCACAGATCTTGAAGCAGATCCAACAGTGCTGGGTCATCTTCTTCCTCCAGCCAAGAACTGGGATTAGCCCGACCTGGAGTGCATTCCAGCCACTGCCGCCGGCCATCCAGCCTCCTCCCTGGCCAGCCACCGCCACCACAATCTCCGTTGAAGTGGTGGCCATCGCCGGGCGGCGGCGCGGCCGCCAGAGAGGCGGAATCCGGCGAACCCGAGCACAAAATTTTTCGGGAAAACGGGAAGAGGAGCTCGTCCAATCGAGCTCTGTTGAGCTTGATTATCAAACCTAAAGAGTTCTAAGATCTACCCATAGAAAGAGAGGAGGGGAGGACCTTGTTTGCGGGCTGAAGGCGTGCAGATCGACGGAATGCCATTGGCGCAGTGGTGGCGTTGCCGGAATTCTTCTACAGCACAGAACAAGCTCCAAATCCATCAGGTAAGGGTGGAAATTTCATCTCTGAGTCTAGGGAGCCTTTTTAAACCAATAAAAGGAGGGAGGGGAAAGGTCTAACTACTGGTGGCCATTAATGGCCCATTATAGCTTGGCTCGGCCTTTGTGGGGGGGGGTTGAAACGGCTTTGTAACAGCTGGAGGAGGGCTGGAAACTCCTTTTCTCCCAATGAGGACTTGAATCCAGCCGTTTAAAGAGGAGGGGAAGGGGCCATGGCATCAAGTGCCATTGATGGACATGAGAGCAGGTTCTCGGCCATGGCCGTGGCTCCTCCTTGCTTTCAAAACCGACAGCCACGTGGCATGACCGGTCAACACTTTTTAAAATAAGACTTAATTGGGTTTTATTAAAAGAAATAGCCTAATAATGCATTCGGGCCAACCATCTAGACCGGCCCGGTTCAGCTGAACTAGCACACAGTCAAAAATCCTGCCAGAAAATTCTAAGTAAAATGGCATTGAGTGAGCTCAGCTCACTCAATGCCATCCAAGCTACGACATTGAGTGAGCTCTGCTCACTCAATGCTATCCATGCTGCGGTGTTGAGTGAGCTCTGCTCACTTAACGCCATCCCGGATACGACGTTGAGTGAGCTCTGCTCACTCAACACCATCCAGAATGGACCTCCCAGACTATGGCGTTGAGTGAGCTATCCAGATTATGGCGTTGAGTGAGCTCTGCTCACTCAACGCCATCAGGTCTACTCAAGGTGGCATTGAGTGAAGTCTATGCACTCAACGTCGTCTAGCTTATAACGTTGAGTGAGGTAAGCTCACTCAACGCCTTCCAAACTACAGCGTTGAGTGAGCTCATCTCACTCAACGCTATTCCAGGCCTCAATAGACGGCGTTGAGTGCAGTCCGTGCATTCAACGATGTCTAGTTTATGGCATTGAATGAGCTAATCTCACTCAACGCCATCCAGTCTATGGCGTTGAGTGAGCTAAGCTCACTCTACGCCATCCAGACAACACCAGATGGCATTGAATGCAGTCTGTGCACTCAACATCGTCTAGCTTATGGCGTTGAGTGAGCTGAGCTCACTCAACGCCATCCAGACTACGGCGTTGAGTGAGCTCAGCTCACTCAATGCCATTCCAAGGTCATGGGCGTGACAAGTTGGTCACGGGCGTGCCATGCCCATGTTGAAATTTCTGAGCTCGCTGATCGTCTTTCTGAGGTCGATGATCGTCGAAGGGGTCACGCCCTAAGTCACGGGTTGGTCACGGGCGTGACCACCCCTTTACTTGAAATCTTGGTCGATAAACTTCAATTCATGTTTTTCCTAGGGTTCTGTTATGACAAAACCACTTCCAGGGGTCTAGTTGGAAAGGGGATGTTACAAATCCTCCCAAAACATACTTCCTTCTTAGTATTCTTCTTTTTGGTCAAATCAAACAACAAAACAATCCAGTTAACTGATTTTCTATTCACCAAGGCACTCATCACAAGAAATTGATGCCTTGTGATATAGTCATGTGCGGTGTGATTTCCCAGCAAGACTTTACCAATAATATCAGCAAGGAACTTATATTCAACTGATAAGTCCTTCTTTAATAGCTTGTTAGGGTTTCCAGCAGAGTGACCCATTGCAGCCAACATATTGGAAAACTCCTCACTATTCATCTCTATATCATCTTCACCATTAACAAAACCAAATATTTCAGCCAAATTACAGGGGTAAGATTGACCTGTTGTCCTGCAATGGTGCTGATAAGGGTTTGGGCGTCAGGAGATGAGGATGAATAAACCCATTCTTTGATCTCGAGCACTGGAAGTTTGATTCTGGTTATCATAAACTCTTGCAAATGTGGCTCCTCAAACAGTTTAAGTATATCCTGGAAGATTTGATCGGTGTGACTGAATGATTCAAATTCGATATCGAAGCTTGCATCAAATTTCATCGTAGAGAGAACGACTGCAGGAATCGCCATGGAGGTTTTCCTACAAAGAAAGAGACAACGATCAAGTGCAAAGAGAACAGAAAGCACGGGTGGAGCTCGAAGAAAACCTACTTATAAGGTTTTTAGAATTTGAAACGCAAGACTCCGTCCTGCGAAAATAAAAGAAAATCTTCGTTCTCATGTCGACGAAAAATTTCATGAAGAAATAATATCGACGATCTAAGTTTGAAGAGGGGAAAACTTTTCGTCGTCCTCATGTCGACGAAAAATTTCTGAAGCATGATTGTCGATCTAAGCTCGATGAAAATAACTTCACACAGAGAGTTCGTCGATCTCAAGTCGACGAATTTTCTCAAGAACTGTCCTTAGATTATCGATCTCCGTTCGATGAACTGTGACAAATTCTTTGACCTCAGACATAAACTTAAATTAATGCTTCTCCATTAATAATACATAGCTGATTCAGAAAGAACAGATGTTTCTTCTCATCTAAAGGTTTAGTGAAGATGTCTGCTCTTTGTAAATTAGTAGAGATAAAGACAAGATTAATTTTCTTTTTGTCTACAAAATCTCTAATGAAATGATATCTAATTTCTATGATTAACTGGATTTTGTGCAATAGATATTGCACTGGTACTATCACAAAATATAGTTGAATTATTTAAGTTGAGACCATAATCCAATAGTTGATTTTGTATCCACAAAATCTGTGAACAGCAGCTGCTTGCAGCTATATATTCAGCTTCAGCAGTTGATGTGGACACAGAGATTTGCTTCTTACAAAACCAGGACACAAGCCTATCACTAAGAAACTGGCAAGTTCCTGATGTGTTTTTCTTGTTCACTCTACATCCAGCATAATCAGCATCAGAAAATCCAGTTAAATCAAATTCTGACTCTGATGGATATAGGAGTCCTAGATTTGGGAAACCCTTTATATATCTCAAAATCCTTTTTAATAAAATATAGTGAGATTCTTTAGGGTTCACTTGGAACCTAGCACAAATACATATTGCTAACATTATGTCAGGCCTACTTGCTATTAGATATAATAGAGACCAAACACCATATTTCTTAATTAACTATGGGGTAAACTTGTACAGGGATATGGACAAGCCATCATCAGTCTAACCTACTTGGAGTCCCAAGAAGAACTTAAGCTCACTCATACTGTTCATCTCAAACTTCCCTTGCATAAGTTTAGCAAACTTCCTGCAAAGGTTGTCATCAGTAGACCCAAAAATTATGTCATCTACATAAATTTGGACTACTATGATCTTACCCTTAGATTCCCTTAGGAATAGGGTCTTGTCTATTTTCCCCCTTGAGAATTTTTTCTCACTGAGGAAACTAGACAAAGTCTCATACAAAGCTCTAGGGGCTTGCTTCAACCCATATAGAGCTTTCCTAAGCCTATAAACAAAATTAGGAGAGTTAGGGTCAACAAAACCTGATGGCTGATCCACATATACTTCCTCTTTTAATTCCCCATTCAGGAAGGCTGACTTCACATCCATCTAGTAGACTTTGAAACCTTGATAGGCAGCAAATGCAAAAAAGAGTCTTATTGCTTCCAATCTAGCTACTGGGGAAAATGTCTGGTCAAATCTATCCCTTCTTCTTGTCTGTATCCTTTAGCCACCAGTCTAGCTTTGTTCTTAATAATAATGCCATTCTCATCCAACTTGTTCCTATAGATCTACTTGGTCCCTATGACATTTTGTCCTTGTGGTCTGGGAACCAATTTCCAGACCTTACACCTCTTAAATTGGTTTAGTTCTTCTTGCATTACTCCAATCCATAACTAGTCTTTGATTGCCTCTTCAAACTTCTTTGGCTCTTCTTGAGACAAAAAACTTGAGTAGAGAGCTGTGTTGATACTCATGCTTTTGGTCTAAACTCCATGGCTTGCATCACCAATGATTTGGTGGGCTGGATGGTCCCTCAGATGTCTGACAGCTGGAGGCATTCTAGCTTCAGCATTCTGATCTTCATTGTCTTCATCTGGCTAGTCTTCAACCACTTCTAGTATGCATTGCCCTTTTATAAGAATAATCAGTCCATCAGCTTTGTCTTGGACTATGGGAGCAGCTTCCTTGATGGTTAGCTTGTCCATCATCATCTCTGTACCTACAATACTAGAAGAGGAGCTAGGCAGCTCTCTGGTAATCATGTTGGATTCATCAAAGACAACATGCATTGACTCTTCTACAACTTGACTTGTTAAGTTATATATTCTATATGCCTTACTATGAATGTTGTATCCAACAAGGATCCCTTCATGGTACTTGGCATTAAACTTAATTATATTGGATTTTTCATTGTAAAGCACATATCACTTATAGCCAAAGATCCTGAAATAGCTCAGGTTTGGTTTTTTGCCCTTCATGATCTCATATGGAGTCTTCTTATGGCTCTTGGTGATAGAAGCCTTGTTAAGGACATAATATGCAATGTTAACTACCTCAGCCTAGAAGTATTCTGGGAGAGATGAGTCACTTAGCAATGTTTTACCAGCCTTTATGAGAGTCCTATTTTTCCTCTCAGCAATCCCATTTCGCTGTGGTGTTCTAGGAGAGGAGAATTCTTGATGAATCTCATGATCTTCACAGAACCTTGTCATGCACTCAGACTGAAATTCAGTCTCATGGTCACTTCTGATTTTGACCACAGTATTATTAAATTCATTCTGAATTTGCTTGACAAATGTCTGGAAGACATCAGGGGTTTCAGATTTCTTCCTTAGAAAGAACACCCAAGCAAATCTGGAAAAGTCATCAACAACCACAAGGGTGTAAACTTTCCTACCTAAACTTTGAACTGACATATGACCAAACAGATCAATATGCATGAGGTATAAGAACCTCACTGAGTCTTTGGTGTCAATGCTCTTGAAGGAGGTCTTGGTCTGTTTGCCCTTTTAGCATGCAGAGCAGATACCCTCATTAGTGCACTTTAACTTAGGACCATTCCTGACAAGCTCCCTACTGAAGAGCTTGCCAATGGTTATATAATTCAGATGGGCTAGCCTCTTGTGTAACTGTACATAGGAAGAGACTTTCTCATCTGCAACTAGGCATATAAAGGAGTCCTCACTCAAACATAGGAAATCTAAACAATACGCATTTCCACTCCTAGTGCCAGTTAAGATGACCTCTTGGTCACTTAACCTCCTAATCTGGCACTCATTCTTGTTGAATACTATATTATAGCCAAGATCACAGAGTTGACTAATGCTTATCAGGTTGTGTTGCAACCCTTCCACATAGGCTACTTTTTGTGATGGTGACTATGCTATTAGAGATCTTACCATAACGTCCAGTCACTCCTTTTTCTGATCTATCAAAGATAACCTTTGGTCCATTATTTACTGGAGTATATTCCTTTAGTAAGCTCCTTGTTCCAGTCATATGCCTGGAACATCCACTGTCCAAGTACCATATAGGGGTATGAGCACTTGGACTAACCTACAAGACATAATTCAGTAAACTTTAGGACCCCAATACTTATTGGGTCCTAGGTATATGTTAGTCTGATAATGCCTACCTGTATCTTTTCTAACAGGCAAGCTAACATTTGTTCTTTGCACACTCTGACTGTGCCAGCAATCAATAGCATTGTGGCCCATCATGCCACAACACCAGCACTCAAAGATATTGTACCTTTTTTCTGAGAAGGCTTGCTGGGAGTGTTGACAGCAGTTCTTAGTCTAGAAGGTGCAGTAGCAGTCCTATTCTTTTGTTTCCCAGCCCCGGCCTGACTAGTGGTGGGTCTAGAAGTAGAAGTACTTGGGATATCTTGAGCCATACCAGCAGCTGCCTTCTTTTCAGAGAGCACACTCTTGATGGCCTCATATATTCCCAGGTATGGTCTACTGACAGACTTGCCCTTGGTCTTAGAGTGGGGTGGAATGTTCTGAGAACAGTTTGCAGCTTTATCCTTGAGTGAAGGGGCTGGGGCACCAAACAAAAAAGGTCCATGATGGGCTATTTGGATTTCCTCATGCGCTACCTTAAAGGCACTTGCACCCTTGTTATATCTACCACCATAGTGTGGAGCGTCTTTGCTCACATTAGTGGAACAACTATTCTTCCAGTGACCATAGGTTCTCTCTTTGTCATACCTGTTGGAAGGTAACACCATTCTCTTGAATGGAACAGGAGGCTTTGAGGCCAGTGGCTGTGCTGGAGCTTTTCCCTTTCCTTTGGGATTGGCAACTCTTGTGGATCATTTGATTCCCAACCCTTTCTTACTCTTCTGGGAAGTGAAGGTGTCTATCAAGGGAAGCATTGAACTGGGCCTTGAATAGCTAGCCACTATTCTCTTCTCCCTCTCCAGCAGTACTTCCAGGTCCCTTATTCTATTTTCCTGGTACTCTATGGTACCTATCTGAATGAAGTAAATAGTTTCTAGCTCACTGATCTCTTTCATTTTCTGATAAAGCAGTGAAGCTGAATCAGCATGTTGGGAAGCAGCAAGCTAAAGGGAGGTGATTTCCTTAGCTTGCTTCTTAGCCAGCATCTTGCTTTCCTTAAAAGTGCTCATAAGCATACCATATTTGTCAATTACAAAATTGACATCTTCCTTAGACTCAAAATCTCCCTCATCTCTTGATGAATGAGCTTCAGAATCTAGGCTGGTCTCATATCCTAACTCAGAAGAAGATTTAGACAGAGAGTGTACCTCTTGTTGACCAGGCTGGTCCTGGTAGGATTCTTCATCAGTCCTAGGCATCAACCCATAGCAGCAAATGTCATCATCTGTATCTTCATCCACCTCTGTATCACCATTTGACGGTGATAGAGGGGCCCTGACTTCAGTCCTAGCAGAAGAAAGATCTTCATCAACTTCTTCAGTAATAACAGCCAGCATCTCATTAAAGGTTGCTTCTTCAGCTACTTCTTCAGTAAAGTATAGCCCTATGTAGGCTTCATCTTCATCTTCCTCTTCTTATTCTGATGAGGAGGAGTCAGTCCAACTCTTCTGCTTCTTAGCAATGAAGGAATTCTCCTTCTTGACTTTTTGTTTGTGGTCCTTCTCACCCAATTCCTTCCTTTTGACAGGGCAGTCGGCTACCACATGCCCTAGCTTACTGTAACAATAAAAAACCACTTTAGATGAACCATGTTTGTTGGGTTTAGAATCATACCTGTCCTCCTTAGAGGATTTCTTCCTGTCATTATAGTAGTCTTCCTTGGGATGAGAGGAGGAGGAGGGTATTCTTCTCCAGTGTTTCTTCTTCATAAACTTCTTGAACTGCCTAGAGAAGACAGCAAAGTCTTCATCAGATATATGGTAGTCTAATGTGTTGTTCTCTGATTTTTCTGAGTCAGATTCAGCATCCCTCCTTGGAGGAGAAGGGGTCTTCCTTCTGCTCTATCTTGAGGCTTCAGCATTGAATGCCACATTTTTCTCTTTAGCTTGAGACTCGCTGACTTTCTCCTCCTCTTTCCTGGCTGTCAGCTGCATTTTATAGGACAACAACTTCCGAAACAGAGTGGTTGGTGGAGTGTCAGCAAGCTTTGCCACCTCTCTGATGGCATAGATTTTAGTATCCCAGTCTCTAGTTAGAGACCTGAGAAACTTGTCCTTCAGCTCATAAGTGCTAAAGACTCTTCCATATGTCCTCAACTCATTAACAATCCTGAAGAATCTTTCATAGCACTCAGTTATGCTATCAGTCTTGCTCTGCCTGAAGGCCTCATACTTGAAAGTCTTTGATTACAAGGGTATCTAATCACCTAGATGGGAATGAATAGGTTATTGCTGTATTTTATAGTTCTTTAAAATCTTATATGACTTATGTACTACTGTGTATATATTATTCAGCTTTCACAAACACAATACTCAGCATAGTAAAACACAAGACACAACACACAAGATTTTATAGTGGTTCCCAAGTATATGGGTACATCCACTGTCCCTCTCCGCCTTTCTAATAGTATGTTAGACAAGGCCTTTCTCCAAAAGATATTGCTCCTCAGAGATTACAGCATGATCCCACCGTATAAGTCGGTCTCCACTGAGACTTACAACACAGGCTCACAGCCCTCCACACAGTAAGCTCCTGACTACCAAACACATGCACAAATATTCTTAACACAGGCTCGGAGAAATATCCCCACACAGATCAATACAAGGATCCAATCATAGGCCCACGACCCAAACATAGATCTCACAGATCCTTCTCACAGTCTTTATAATTTAGTCTTTATAATAAGATCACACAGATCTCTCACACAGCCTAATCAATCTAGGCCTCAGCACAGATCTATCATAAATCCACAGATTTTAAAAGAGGAATATTGATTCGACTCAAGAGAAATTGCTCCCTGATTCGATTTCTTCCTAGGCTAAGAAAATCTCAGCCCTATCTGCTTCCCAGCAACAAGAAAATTAATCTCCAATGGTCTGCGGATTGTGCTGGAAATTCCTCAGAATCTTGATTATGTTCTTGCTGATGAAAGAAGGGAAGACGGTCTTTAAACAGCTAACCTGTAGGGAAGATTGCAATTCCTCTGCCTTATTACTCTGTCCAGTCAGAATCTAACACAGATATCTTCTTCTTCTTTGATTCAGAAAATGATCTTCAGATTTGGCTCGGATTGAATTGTGAAGCAATTTTAACTAGTCCTTTCCTAGACTGATTCATCTTCCTCAGAGACATCCTATGTACTTGATGTAGAAGATGTTGATTGAACAAGCGAACTCAGAAACCCTTCAGATTTATCAATTTTAAGTTCTTGGCTCTGTAATAATGGAGGATGAAGATGACAAAATCCCGCTTCTCGTTTTCAGAATGAATTAATGTTAATCAAAAAGTTAATTTGATCTCAATCTCAGCTTCTATTTATAATCCCGTCGATTTACAAGTTGATTGACATGTGTCCCAGTTTTAACGGCGGTTAAAACCCCAGCTTAATCAAATTGAGATTCACTGTTGACTGACGGCGACGTTAATGTCGATTTGCAGCATTTAAATAACGAATCTGAAATTCGTTGACTTGTTGGCTTTACTGACGTTAGCATCATTCATGACTTAGCAAAATCAAGAATCATTCCAGAAATCCTCAGCTCGATGAACTCAAAACTCAGCTCGACGAAAAATTGAAAGCTGGGTTAGACAAACTCTGAACTTAGTTCGACGAACTCAAAGCTCAGCTCGACGAAAAGTGGTTAAGAAATACTCAACGATTCTGGACTTAGAATTTTCTTCAGCTCTGCTAGGAATTGTGTGGCGTTGAGTGAATAGGACATACTCAACAAATTTGGACTTAGAAATATTTCAGCTCTGTTGAGAGCATGAGTGTATATGCCTCACTCAACGCTTGTTGCCACGGCCATATTTTTCTGCCCTTTCTGCTTAAAAGCATTGTGAGCGTTGAGTATATAAAATTTTTTGCCTTAGCCATATTCTTCTGCCCTTTCTGCTTAAAAGCGTTGAGAGCATTGAGTGTATAAGCTTCACTCAACGCTTTTATACTTAGCCTGATTTTCTGTAATTTTGCCTTCTTGTTGAAGTTTTGCGTTGAGTGTGTTGAGTGAACTGGCTTCACTCAATGATTCTGGACTTAGCCAAATTCTTGTTTCTTCACAGGAATACTAGACTCAAAGCCTTTTGACTTGGAATTGAGTCAATGAGCTTCACTCAATGCTTCTGTACTTAGTCGAATTTTTTGTCTCCTTATACTTTGGCCTTGACAGAATATCCTTGACTCAACGATTCTGGCCATATGGCATTGAGTGAGTTGAGCTCACTCAACGCCTATGGATTTAGCCATATTTCTTCCTTTTCAATACTATAAGCTTTGACTGACAGCCTTCTCTCAGCGTTATTAGCTGTATAGTATTGAGTGAGCTTGCCGCACTCAACGCTTCTAGACTTAGGCATTTTTCTGAATTTCCAGCCTATCACTTTGAGTCCACCTGTCATTGTCTCTTGAACTATATGTACCATCATTGTGACAAAGACCAACATGTATGCATGAACTAAAACATACATCAAATACAATTATGTGTATATCATTGACCTGTTTGACTTCTTATAAATCTAAGACATTGGGATCATTGGACCCAACAATCTCCCACTATTTGAAGAAGTCAAAACACCACTTGAGAATTCTTTGTCAATGATATACACTAACATAAGCAGAAAAAAGATTAATATTGTATTAATCTAAGAGCAGCAAGAGTTACCACATTTTCCCTTATTACCACATTTTCCCTTATGCTCCCCCTGCTTTACTACATCCTGCTGCTACAAGCTACTTCACCTGTGAAGCCTTTCCTGTAGCTGCTTTTTTGTTGTAGCTGCTTCTTTGTTATAGCTACTCCCCCTTGCTATTGTTCTTCCTGTACTGCTTCTCCCCCTTTTTGACTTCTGTGAAATAGCTTAGGAGCAGCATGCTATCTACTCCCCCTTGCTACTGATCAAAGAAACACCTAGAGCTGAACTTGCTCCCCCTCAGTAAGAACAACTACTATCAATCCTCTTGATAGTTTCTTTAGTCCACACCAACCTGCAAGATTAAATTTTCCTGCTATAAATAATCATAAAGTGCAACTGAAGCTATACCAAACAACATACCCAATTCAAATTTGAAGGTGTTAAACTTTGCTTCATCTAGTGGCTTGGTGAAAATATCAGCCAACTGCTTGTCTGTTGGGACAAACTCAAAACTAATATTCTCACATTCCACGTGCTCTCTTATAAAATGATATCTAATCTCTATGTGTTTAGTCCTGCTATGTGATACAGGATTCTTAGTTATAGAGATTGCACTTGTATAATCACAAAACAAAGAGCTTTTACTTATCTGGAGGCTATAATCTTGGAGTTGATGCTGAATCCACAGCAACTGTGCATAGCAGCTTCCTGCAGCTATGTATTCTGATTCTACCATAGAAATAGATACATTAGTCTGCTTCTTGCTGCTCAAGGACACTAGCCTTCTACCCAAAAACTGAGAGGAACCTGATGTACTTTGCCTATCCTCTTTGTATCCTGCAAAGTTTGCATCTGAATAACCAATTAGCTCAAAATCCCTATTCTTAGGGTACAATATGCCAAGATCTGGTGTGCCCTTTAGATATCTCAAAATTCTCTTAACAGTAGATAAATGAGTCTCTTTAGAGCATGCTTGATATCTAGCAAAGACACATGTAGCATACATGATGTTTGGCCTATGAGCAGTGAGGTATAAAAGAGAATCAATTATCCCTCTATACAAATTGATGCAGGACTAAGGTTTTGACGGATTAAACTACGCGTTCTTATGTTCGACAATTTATTTAATTATTTAGCGCGCAGTTTCTCTACTTTGCACTATCGAATACTCACGGAATTAATGGCACAATTTCCACAACGATCAACACCAAGGGACGCTACCTCTTATTTTAGATCGAACAAGGACTATATGCCAATGTTCGCTCAAGTGAAATGGACCCACCCGATCCGGACAATTAGCAATTCAAATTAACTTATGCGCAAACGTTCACACATCCAATAAGAGAATATCCAGACTAAATAAGTGATTTAAAATTAAGTCCTAATTGATCCAAAAATTAATAAATAGAGGGTTGCCAAATCTCTTGAACTCAAGGAGAAATCAAGGTAAGAAACGGATTTCCTCTAGCATTCACCAGATCTCCACGAACCAAGTTTTACAAAAAATATTCAGAATAATTAATGCTTAAAGATTAGATTTAAATTAGCATGATTTCAATATAAATCAGGACAAAATACTAGCTTTCTAATTCCACCAAAAAACCTCACAAAATAATATAGATGAAATCACACAAGAGGTGTAGGAATCGTTACCCAATCCAAAGAAAGTCCGTCCCCAATATTTAGTGGAGGAATCGCTCACGACGGTGGTTGATTTCAATTCTCCACATGAAACCACGGATCTGCACCGGACGATGAAGACGCTAGCCATTTCCTTTACAATAACCCTAGGAGAGGGAGAAGCCTTGAAGATAGTATATATATATATGGAAAGTGGAGAGGGAAAAGGTGGTGGAAACCTTAAGGAGGGAGGAGGAGGTGGAGTGATGGCCAGATTTTGAGAGGGAGAAGGAGGGTTGGCGGCTTGGGAGAGGAGGAAATTAGCCTTGGACGAATTTTGAAGAGGGAGAGGAGGAAGAGGAGAAGGAAGGCCGAAATTTGCCTAAGGGGGAAGAGGGAAAGAGGAGGAAAATTCAATATTTGAATCAAGGTTTCAATTTTTTATTCTCTTACTAAGAAAATGATGGAGAAATTCCATAATTTTATTTTTTGAATTTTGAGAAAATATGGAAATTTTAGGCCGCTATTTGCAGACCAAAATTTTAAATTTGATTTATATGTTGTGT
Organism: Platanthera zijinensis; assembly: GCA_039513925.1. Classification (NCBI taxonomy): domain Eukaryota; kingdom Viridiplantae; phylum Streptophyta; class Magnoliopsida; order Asparagales; family Orchidaceae; genus Platanthera; species Platanthera zijinensis. Next base: position 78,103,912 of record CM077078.1, on the reverse strand, counting down.
AATGAAACATGCAAAGTGTGTGTCGGTGCTCAAAGCAAAAGGGGGAGGGGGGCAATTATGAAATTGACGTGAACCTCCCTCTGACACCAAATTGATGCAGGCTTACACGTTTGACACCGAATATATCTACGGACTAGCAAGAATACCTCTACATAATCCAAATCCTATATTAGCACAATCATTTTACGCGGCACCACGTTAATTAATTCTATCAATTATATGCTAGCGTACGGGTAGCCAAACCGATTAGGATCAAATAGAGGCAATCGACCAATATTTTTTCCGGCTAAAAGGACCTACCCGGTCCGAACGAGCGGTGTTGTACCAAAAGAGATCTACCAAATAAAATACGATTTGGAAAAGGTAGATCTCTCCCAACAAAAGAAGACTAAGGTTCACAAAACCCTTTCAGAAATAGATCAATCAAGATAAACACAACCGATCGAAGAAAATCCACGATGAATTAATGCTATCAAAATTCAACACTAAAAATCTACCACCACAGGAATAAATCTAGGAAAAGAAACACACAAAGGTAGAAGGTTTCGTTACCCAATCGAAATAGATGATTCCGATTTCTCTTCTTGGATCACTCTTCAACGGCTCCACCGGAGTCATGTCGGATGGAGAGGAAACTTGTCTGCCTTTGTCGCATCATGCCGGAGTTGGAATCCATAAAGGAAATCTTTGCCTTTGCCGATTTCTTTAAGGAGGTGGGTTGAAAGGTTGCTTTGTTGGAGGTTGGTTTTGGGAGAGGATGATGGGGGAAGGTGTCCGAGCCACTAAGAGGGGGGAGATAGAGAGGGACGGCAGCCAAGAGAGGGAGAGGAGGGAGGAGGCCGAATTTTGCCGAGGGGGAAAGGAAAGATCTCAAAAGATTTTAGGGGGGATTATTTTCTTATTCTTCTTCTCTAATCAATCCTTCATAACATGGATATATATAGCCTACACCACTAAATCTCCCTCTATTCAAAATTCAAAATTCAAATTGAAAATATGATGGTTATACGCACCCATCATAACACATGAAATGAAATAATTAAAACAATACATGATGGTTATAAGCACCCATCAATACATATGAAATGAAAATTAAAACAAACATAAAAATGACTTAATAATTATTAATAAATAATTAATAATTAGTAATAAATTGGTTTGCGCCCCGGGCGGATATTATGGTGACTCTCCACATGGTCATCACGGCGCCGCAAATCTTTATTTGAAGGAAGAGAAAGTTCTTCTGTAAGCGCGCCGTCATCTTTATCTAAAGACATATTTGATCACATGGGAGTTTTCATGGTGGAAGCATTCTCCATCCAAAATTTCTTAATGAACTCCCTGGTAAACTTAGACTGTGATATGGATATTCCATTGTCAGTCTGTCTTACTTGGAGACCCAAGAAGAACTTAAGTTCACCCATGCTACTCATCTAAAACTTCCCTTGCAAAAGTTTGGCAAACTTCCTGCAAAGGTTATCATCAGTAGACCCAAAGATAATGTCATCAACATATATCTGGACTAGGATGATCTTGCCCTTAAATTCCTTACAGAATAGGGTCTTGTCTATCTTCCCCCTTGAGAATTTATTTTCAATGAGGAAGCTAGATAATGTTTCATACTAAGCTCTAGGGGCTTGCTTTAGCCCATATAGAGCTTTTCTTAGTTTATAAACAAAATCAGTATGATAAGGAACAAAAAACACTGGAGGTTGTTCCACACAGACTTCTTCTTTCAAATCTCCATTCAGAAATGTTGATTTCACATCCATCTGATAGACTCTGAACCCATTAAATGCAGCATATGAAAGGAATAACCTGATAGATTCTAGTCTTGCTACAGGGGCAAAGGTTTGATCAAAGTCATTACCTTCCTCTTGTCTGAACCCCTGAGCCACCAGTCTAGATTTATTCTTAACTATAATATCATTTTCATCAAACTTATTCCTGTAAATCAACTTAGTTCCAATGATATTATGTCCTTGAGGTCTGGGAACCAGCTTCCAGACCTTACATCTTTTAAAATGGTTCAATTCCTCTTGCATAGCTCAAATCCAAAACTGGTCTTGGTTAGCCTCTTCAAATTTCATAGGTTCTACCTGTGATAAAAAGCAAGAGTACATTACTGTGTTGAGACATCTGCTCCTTGTCACTACTTCTTTCTTGCATCACTAATAATCTGATGTTCTGGATGATCCCTCAGATGTCTTACTACTGGAGGCAGTATTGCTTCAACATCATGTTCTTCATGATGTTGATCTTCATCCACTTCCTGAAAGCCTTGTTCTTCCTCTGGAATGCACATACCCTCTACTTGGTCTTGCATTGTTGGAGCAGCTTCCTTGAGAGTGAGATTTTTCAACATTAGTTCAGTACCTGTAGAACTAGAAGAAGAGCTTTACAACTCATTGTTAATCATATTTGTTTTATCGAACACAACATTAATTGACTCCTCTACAATTTGACTTGTCAAGTTGTAGATCTTATAAGCCTTACTATGATTGTTGTACCCAACAAATATCCCCTCAAAGGATTTGGCAGCAAACTTAGTTTTATAGGATTTTCCATTGTTGAGCACAAAGCACTTGCTCCCAAAAATTCTAAGATATGCAAGGTTTGGTTTCATACCCTTTATAATCTCATAGGGAGATTTATTATGGCTCTTGGTGATAGAAGCCCTGTTAAGGATATGACAAGCTGTATTTACATCCTTAGCCTAGAAATATTCTGGGAGAAAAATGTCATTTACTAGAGTTCTACCAGCCTTTATGAGAGTTCTAATCTTCTTCTAAGCTATCCCATTTTGCTGGGGTGTTCTTGGAGAGGAAAACTCTTGCTGAATCCCATGATGCTCATAGATTCTTGTCATGCATTCAGACTGAAACTCAGTCCCATGGTCACTTCTAATTTTGACCACGGTACTGTTCAGCTCATTCTGTATTTGCATGACAAATGTCTTGAAGACATCTAGAGTTTCAGACTTTTTCTTCAAAAAGAATACCCAGACAAATCTAGAAGAGTCATCAACCACCACAAAGGTGTAAGTCTTCCTACCTAGACTATGAACTGGCATTGGACCAAACAAGTCCATATGCAAGAGGTATAAACACCTCATAGAATCTGAAGGATCAAGCGCATACCCAACTGCACCAAAAGCCCGGACTGTTGGATAGGGCGCTACTTAATTTTTTATATAAGTAGCAGAGCGCCACAGGTCAAGTGAAGGAACGCCGGACCCAACAATCCCCCCCCCCCCCGGCGTCCAGCACAACCCGTCGGCTCAGAGGTGGGGTTACCACATGGCCCACACGGCTCAGAGGTGGGGTTACCACATGTCCACGGTTGCCTAACCCACCGGACCCACACAGGTAGAAGGGAAAAATCAGGATTTAATAGCGCCCCCTCGGTCTTGAACCCGTGACCTCCTCTGATACCAATTGAAGGATCAAGCGCATACCCAACTGCACCAAAAGCCCGGACTGTTGGAGAGGGCGCTACTTAATTTTTTATATAAGTAGCAGAGCGCCACGGGTCAAGTGAAGGAACGCCAGACCCAACAGAATCTTTAGTCTCAATGCTTTAGAAGGAAGCTTTTGTCTGCTTACCCTTTTGCCATGCAGATCAAATACCTTTCTTAGAGCATTTCATGGTAGAACCATTCCTAACTAACTCTTTACTATAGAGCTTTCCTATAGTATTATAATTCAAATGAGCTAGCCTCTTGTTCCATTTGACATAATGTGAGGCTTTCTCATTTGTAATTAGACAAATGGGAGAGTCTGATTATAAATAAAGAAAATTAAGACAATAGACATTCCCTCGCCTAGTACTAGTCAAAGTGACCTCTTGGTCACTTGATCTTCTTATATTGCACTTATCCTTGTGGAAAGAAATGACATAGCCAAGATCACATTATTGGCTAATGCTTATAAGGTTGTGTTGCAACCCTTCCACATAAACCACTTTTGTGAAAGTGACTAAGCCATTAGTGATCTTACCATAACCTTTAGTGATCCCTCTATCTGATCTACAAAATATCACCTTAGGTCCATCCTTTATTGGAATGAAATCGTTCAGGATGCACTTTATTTCATTCATGTGCCTGGAATAACCACTATCCAAGTACCATATAGGGGTATGACAACTTGTACTCATTTGCAAGAAATAAATCATTTAACCTTAGGACCCCAATTCTTATTGGGTCCTAGGTGCATGTTAGGCTAAAAATGAATATGTCTGCCTATAGCTCTTCTGACAGGTAAGCCGATATTAGCTCTCTAGACACTAGTATTGTGCCAACAATCAATGGCATAGTGGCCCACTTTGACACAACACCAGCACTCATAGATATTGTACCTTCTTTTAAGGGCTGATTTAACAGCATTGCTGTCAGCAACTCTCAATCCAGCAGGTACAACAGCAGCATTTTTCTTATGTCTTCAAGCCACGGCCTGATTTGGGATCTGTCTGGCAGTAGAGGTACTTGGGGTATCTTGAACTATACCATCAGCTCTCTTCTTTTCAGAGAGCATGCTTCTGATGGCTTCAGATATTCCCCAGTCTGGTTTGCTGACGTACTTTCCTTTGTTCTGATTGTAGACTGACAGATTTTGAGAAGGGGCTGGTACACCAAACACAAATGATCCAGGATGGGTCATTTGAATTTCTTCATGGGCTGTCTTGTAGGCACTAGCACCCTTACCATTCCAACCACCATAGTGATGAACAGCTTTGTTCTTATTAGTGGTCCAGCATACTCCTAGTGACCATAGATGCTCTCTTGGTCATACCTGTTAGATGGTAGTAGCACTCTCCTAAAAGGAATAGGAGGCTTAGAGGCTAGTGGTTGCACTATAGCTTTGCCCTTCCTTTGGGAATTGGTAGCTCTAGTGTTACCTTTGAAGCATAACCCCTTCTTATCCTTTTGGGAGGAGAAGGAATCTATCAAAGGCAACACAGTATATGGCTTTGAAAACTTAGCCACTAGCTCCTTATCCTTTTAGAGTTTACCTTCAAGATTCCTGATATGATCATTCTTAAAGGTAATGGTGCTCATCTGAATAACAAGAATGTTCTTCAGCTGGCTAACTTCCCTACTTTTTTTGCTCTAGCAAAGTTGCTATTTCAGAATGCTGGGAAGCAGCAAGCTTTAGAGATGCAATCTCCTAAGCCTGTTGTTTGGTCAGCAGCTTACTCCTTCTGAATGCTTCCAAAAGTTCACCATATCTTTCAATCATTTGATTTCTATCTTCCTCAGATTCAGAGTCATCTTCATCTCTTGATGAAGAAGCACTTGAATCTGGACCAATCACATACTTAGACTTAGATGAATAGCTAGATGAAGAGTGTACCTTAGATGGTCCAGTCTGATACTGTTAAGATTCCGTATGTGATCTTGCCATCAGCCCAATGTAGGCTTCATCATCCTCTTTTGATTCTGATGAGGAAGACTCAGTCCATCTTTTCTCCCTCTCAGCAATGAAGTTTTTCTCCTTCTTGCTTCTCTTGTGGTGATGATTCTCTTCACTAGCCTCTTTCTTCTCAGGACAATCAGCTACAACATGACCAGGCTTGCTACAACAGAAACAAACAGCCTTTTCAGAAAAATGTTTACCAGTATTTGGATCATACCTGCCCTCTTTAGAGGATTTCTTCTTATTTCTATAGTAGTCCTCTTTGTGTTGGAAGGAAGAGGTAGGTTTGATCCTCTACCCCTTCTTCTTCATCATCTTCATAAACTGCCTTGAGAAAGCAACAAACTCCTCATCAGACATATTACAACCTGATTCCTCTTGATCTGAATCTTCTGACTCAGCTGTCCTTCTTAGGGGAGAAGGATTATTCTCCTTGCTCCTCTTGGAGCTATCTGCCTTGAAGGCCACGGCAGTTTCTTTGGTCTGGCCTCTGCTAGTCTTCTCTTCCTCCTTCCTTGCTGTCAGCTGCATCTCTTATGAAAGCAGCTTACCAAACAGTGTGGATGGTGGAGTATCTGCCAGCTTTGCCACTTCTCTAATGGCATATATCTTAGTGTCCTAGTCTCTAGTAAGGGACTTAAGAAACTTATCATTTAGCTCATAATTACTAAAGGCCCTTCCATAGGTCTTTAGCTTATTAACTGTCCTGAAGAACCTTTCATAACAGCTAGTTATGGTCTCCTCCCTGATCTGTCTAAAAGCTTTATACTCTTGATTTAGCATTGAATTTCTATTATCTCTCACTTCCTCAGTACCTTCCATGTACACTATCAAGGTGTCCCATATTTCCTTTGAGGTCTTGTAGTGCACCAGGTTTTGAAAGATGGAGTCATCTATGACACTAACGATAATGTTTTGTGCCCTCTTATCCATTGCTGCTATGATGACTTCATCCTTAGTCATTTTAGTGTACTTTTTTGGATTCTTAAGATTTGCATCAAGGACAGATGTCTTCATTGGGATGAAGGGTCCTTCTTGAACTGTGATATAGATCCTAGGATCAGATGCTTCCATAAATAATCTGACCCTTTCCTTCCATATGCCAAAGGTCTCCTTCCTGTAGAGAGGAAGTTTCATGGATCCAATCTTTGTGATGCTCTCCTGAACCCATCTTAACCTTCTGACAGCTACCCTGGAGATCTACTCAGACTGTTAAGTCTTTTCTTCAGTAACCTCCCTCTGATACCATTTGAAAGTCTTTGATTACAAAGGTAGCTAATCACCTAGAGGGGAATGAATATGTTATTGTAGTCTTTTATAGTTCCTTAAAATCTTATATGACTTATGTCCTACTGTGTATACAAAATTCAGCTTTCAAGAACACAATACTCAGCACATCAAAACACAAGACACAGCACACCAGATTTTATAATGGTTCCCCAGTGTATGAGTACATCCACTGCCCCACTCCGCCTTTCTAATAGTATGTTGGACAAGGCCGTTCTCAAAAAACTATGGCTCCTCAGAGATTACCGAACGATCCCATCAGATTAGTCAGTCTCCACTGAGGCTTACAACACAGGATCACAGCCCTCCATACAGTAATCACCTGACTACCAAACACAAGCACAACTTCCCTTAACATAGGTTGGGAGAAATAGATCCACATAAGGATCCAATCACATTCCCATGGCCCTAACACAGATCTCACAGATCCTTCTCACAACCTTTATAATTTAGGCTTTACAATAAGATCACACAGATCTCTCACACCGCCTAATCAATCTAGGCCTCAACATAGATCTATCACAGATCCACAGATTTTGAAAGAGGAATGTTGATTTGACTCAAGAGAAATTTCTCCCTGAATCGATTTCTTCCTGGGCTAAAAAAATCTCAGCCCTATCTTCTTCCTAGCAACAAGAAAATTGATCTTCAATGGTCTGTGGCTTGTGCTGGAAATTCCTTAGAATCTTGATTCTGTTCTTGCTGATAAAAGAAGGTAAGACGATCTTTAAACAATTAACATGTAGGGAAGATTGCAATTCCTCTGCCTTATTCTTCTGTCCAGTCAGAATATGGCACAGATATCTTCTTCTTCTTCGGTTCAAAAAATGATCTTTAGATTTGGCTCAGATTGAATCGTGAAGCAATTTAAGCTAGGGCTTGCCTATACTGATTTGTTTTCCTTAGAGATATCCTTTGCACTTGCTGTAGCAGATGTTGATTGCACCAGCAAACTCAAAAACCCTTCAGATTTATCAATTTAAAGTTCTTGGCTCTGTAATAATGGCGGATGAAGACGACAAACTCTCGCTTCTTGTTTTCAGAATGAATTAATGTTAATCAGAAAAGTTAACTTGATCTCGATCTCAGGTGCTATTTATAATCCCGTAGATTTGTAGGATGATTGACACGTGTCCCAATTTTAACTGCGGTTAAAACCTCAGCTTAATAAAATTGAGATTCACTGTAGATTGACGGCGACGTTAATGTCGATTTGCAGCATTTAAATAACGAATTTGAAATTCGTTAACTTATTGACTTTGCTGTCATCAGCATCATTCTGGACTTAGCAAAATCAAACATCATTCAAGAAATCCTCAGTTCGACAAACTCAAAACTCAGCTCGTCGAAAAAGTTAAAGCTGAGTTTGACGAACTCTGAACTCAGTTCGACGAACTAAGAGCTCAGCTCAATGAAAAGTGGATAAGCAATACTCAACGATTCTGGACTTAGAATTTTCTTCAGCTTTGCTAGGCATTGAGTGGCGTTGAGTGAATAGTCCATACTCAACGAATTTGGATTTAGAAATATTTCAGCTCTATTGAGAGCATTGAGTGTATATGTCTCACTCAACGCTTTTTGCCTTAGCCATATTCTTCTGCCCTTTCTGCTTAAAAGAGTTGAGAGCGTTGAGTGTATAAGCTTCACTCAACTCTTTTTGCCTTAGCCATATTCTTCTGCCCTTTTTGCTTAAAAGTGTTGAGAGCATTGAGGTTATAAGATTCACTCAACGCTTTTATACTTAGCCTGATTTTCTACAATCTTGCCTTCTTGCTGAAGTTTGGCGTTGAGTGCGTTGAGTGAACTGGCTTCACTCAACGATTCTGAACTTAGCCGAATTCTTGTTTCTTCACAGGAAGACTAAACTCAAAGCCTTTTGACTTGGCGTTGATTAAATGAGCTTCACTCAACGCTTCTGTACTTAGCCAAATATTCTGTCTCCTTATACTTTGGCGTTGACAGAATATCATTGACTCAACGATTCTAGCCATATGGCGTTGAGTGAGTTGAGCTCACTCAATGTTCGTGTACTTAGCCACATTTCTGCCTTTTCAATACTGTAAGCTTTGACTGCCAGCCTTCTCTCAGCGTTATTAGCTGTATGGCATTGAGTGAGCTTGTCGCACTCAACGCTTATGGACTTAGGAATTTTCTGAATTTCCAGCCTATCACTTTGAGTCCACCTGTCATTGTATCTTGAACTATATGTCCAATCATTGTGACAAAGACCAACCTGTATACATGAACTTAAACATACATTAAATATAACTATGCGTATACCATTGAACTGTTTGACTTCTTACAAATCTAGGACATTGGGATCAATGGACCCAACAATACTCTTGATTGAACATGGACTTTTTGTCATCTCTTACTTCCTATGTACCCTCCATGTAGACCACTAGTGTGTCCCTCATCTCCTTTGCCATATTGTAGTTAGTGCTGTCACGTTTCCGGTTCGGTTCTTGTTCTACTAAAATCGTGAACCGAACCGCTAAGGTAGAAATTCTTTAAATAGAACCAAAACTTTATTTGGTTTGACCGGTTCAGGTTCAAGAATAATTTTTAGAACCGTCATGTCAACGGTTTTGGTTACGGTTCAACAAGAACCAAAACCAAAACGGCCACTAACAGTTCGGTCCGGTTCTATGCAGTTCGGTCCGGTTCCAATCGGTTCCAAGTAGAACTAAAACTAAATTTGGCGAAATGAATTAGGGAGGTCAAAAATAAAAAAAATTGAGGGAAAATGTAAATCGGTTTGGTTTTTTTGCAAGGACATCGAAGTCCGGGGACCGGGAGTAGGAATTTTGCATTATTCCAAGTGAGATTACTTTTTTGCGTAATATAGTAAGTAATACTGGAAGTTAAAAACTAAAATAACAAAACCACAAAATTACACTATACCGCACCGATTTTAAACCGCGCCGATTTTAAACCGTACTAAATGGTTTGGTTGTAGAGTGGCTTCATTGGTTGCAAAACAACATAGTTTGCAGTGCTATTTTTGATGGTGCAAAATTGACCAAACTACGCCGCATCGTTTTCTTCGAGAGGACAAGATATTCCAATCATCGCCAATAAGTATAAGGCACTTTAATTATTTTAGGAAAATGTATAAGTATAATTGAAAATACATTATATAATAGTGTAAAAATCGAAATTATGCCACAGAAACTGGCTCCAAACCGTACCAATGTCAAACCACACTGCACAGTTTTGGTGTGATGAGATTTTATTCGGTCAAAAACCAACCTCTTTTAATACGATTGCAGTTTGGATAAAACCGCGCAAGTTTCACTCATACTAGTAAGTATAGATATTATAGATAAATTATAAAAAATCACAATATAAAAAAATTATTATTATTAATAAATTATAATAGTAAACGGGTTGCAGTTCGGTTCTGCTTCGGTCCGGTTCAGATCGGGTCTAAAAAACTTGGAACCACTTGAGACTTGTATGTTGCGGTTTCGGTTCCGGTTCCGGTCCGAATAATAAAATGAAAGAACCACACCCGAACCAATGATGTTCATGGTTCAAAAATTCAAACCGGAATCCAAATAATTCGCGAATGGTTTGGTTCAGTTCTTTATGGTTCCGATTCGGTTTTCGGTTTTAAGTGACAACACTAATTGTAGTGTACCAGATTTTGGAAGGTGGAGTCATATATGACACTAACTATTATATTTTGTGCCCTCTTGTCAATAGTGGCAAGGATGACTTCATCCTTTGTTATTTCAGAGTAGGTCTTGGGTGTCTGGACATTTGCATCCAGAGCTGACACTTTCATAGGGATGAAAGGGCCCTCTTCGACTATGATAAAAATTCTAGGGTCAGCTGCCTCCATGAACAGCCTAACCCACTCCTTCCAGATGCCAAATCCTTCCTTTTTATAGATTAGAAGCTTCATGGCACCCAGTTCCTTATAGTTCACTCCTGAACCCATAAGGACAGATTTTCTTGCTGACCTATGAGATCTACTCAGACTGTTGAGTCATTAAAGAGTAACCTCTCTCTGATACCACTTGAAAGTCTAGTTTTCAAGGTCAGCTAAACACCTAGATGGGGGTGAATAGGTTTTAGGTCTCTTTTAGATTTATTTATACCTTAATTGATTTTACTGTGTTTAGTGATTAGGTTTGTTAGGCTTCCAAGATCAATCACAGACGACACAGTTGGTTTATAGTGGTTCCCAGATCTTGGGTACATCCACTATCACTCTGCTCCCTTCTAATAGTGTGTTAGACAAGGCTCTTCCCCCAAAAATCGGCTCCAAGGAGCTTACATCACGATCTCGCAGGACCACTCAGTCTTCTTCAAGACTTACAGCTCAGGCAATATGCCCTACCACCCAGATCCCAACTGGATCCTACCTCAGCCTTTATAACCCAGGCCTACCACTCAGATTCATACAAGAATCCTACACTCAAATCAACAACAGATCTTTCCCCAGCCTTTATAACACAGGCCTACACTCAGATTCACTCAAGAATCTTACACTCAGATCCTAGATTGGATCCTACAGAAAATAACAGTGATTTGAAACAGTTAGACACCAGAGAAAAATCTCTATGTCTGTCTTCTTGGGTCGAAACTGAGTCTCCCCTAACCTCTTCTTCACAGTAACAAGTTGACAGATATCTTTGTTGAAGCCAAATTTGACCTCAACGGAAGTTCAAAAATAGGGGCGCAACCAACACTTACTCCTCTCAAGCTCCGACCTCTGATTGGTTGTAAAGGATCTAGGACCGACCCAAAGCCTCAGCAGGGAGGTCCCACCTCTCACCCGAAAGATCTCTGAGAGCTTCCCCTCAATAGCCAAAAGCTGGGTTTGGAGCTCCTAAGAAAGCACTAGAAGATCTTAGAGAAAATATGAAAGTTTGTCTTCTGAGGAGCCCCTACGGGTCTATTTATAGCCTTTTGTGACCTGAAATTACTAAATTACCCCTGGCCTGTCTGCCAATAGCCAAATCCTGCTGTTATGAAATGCTAAATACAGACCCTGTGGGTATATAGGTAATTTACCTGAGGGCAACTAGGTAATTTCTCCCTAGGCCCCATCCAGCGAGAACCTCTATGATGAGAACTAGAGGATCTCAAATATTGCCGAGAACCCTCCCGCCCTCACTCGGCGGGAACTAAAAAGGTGTTGAAGAATGCCTCAGACTGAGCCAGTTCCCGGCTTCCGCGAGGCGCGAGCCTTCTCGCCCGTCTCTGGGATGAAGTAGGTCTCGGCCAGGGCTTGAGCGCGAGCGCTCTCTCCTCCTGCTAGGCGGGAGCTATTCTGCTCTTAAGACCAAAGCTAGCCCGAAGCTAGCCCAAACCTGGCCCTTGGTGGCCCTGGGTTCCACTCAGTGAATATAAGGTTATACAATCTTCAGATGAATTACGGCTTATTATGGAAGTAGCTAGCAGAAATCTCTGCCTCTTCTCTTTTAGGAATCAGTCCTGATCTTGCAGTCGCAGATGAATATCGCAGCAGCTATCACTTTTTGATTTCGGGTTGACTGAACTGAACAGGATCTTTAGACTTGGCAGTAAAGGCGAGGAAGAAGACGATGTTCAGCGGCAATGCGAAACCAGAAACCCAAATTGCTTTTTGTTGACCCAGTTAATTTTCCCTTTTATTGATCATCGATCAACAGCTCTATTACGTTGTGGGCCCCGCCTTAAATGCTGATTTACCACCTACCATATGCAAAATACGACAATAGTTTGCCGCCGACTCCTTCAATGGCTTACTCCATCTTTCCCGACTACGTTGACTCTGTTATCTTTTGCTGACTCATGTTGACGTCAGCCATTCTGGACTTAGCCAAATTGTTAGAATCCACTCAGGTGTTGAGAGCGTTGAGTGAATGGACTTCACTCAACAATTCTGTACTTATTCATTTCTTCATCCTTTTTTGGCGTTGAGAGCGTTGATGATGGAGCCGACTACCCCCGACATGTTGACATGGAGCGTCCCCCTCCCATCGACGATGGTGACCCGGTACATGTTGATATGGAGGCTCCCCTTCCCGATGATTTTGGCGACCCGGTTGTTGTTGGTGTCGGCTCGCGACGGATGATACGTCACCACCACCGGAAGATGATTTTCTATGACATGCTTGGTTTGTTGCTCGCCACCACTCCAGCCTCTACAATGTCCGCGACCGTTCTCGTTTGTGCTATGTTAAAATATGTTACCACATATTTTTACATCTATTTCATGTTTTTATTTCATGTTAATTGGGCTTTTAATAGCCTTGTATTTTTATTTTCATTTGGCATATGTTTAGCCATGTTTGGGGTGCTTTTATCCCTTATGTTTGTAAAGCCTATAAGAGGCTAGACTTTGATATTTTTGGTAGAGAATGAATGATAAAAAAACCCTAAAATCTGTCTTGAGATTTTCCCTCCCTCCTCTCTTTATTCCCCTTGGCCGAACTCCCTCCTCCTCTCCTAGTTTTGGCCGCCGGCCTCTTCCCCCTCCTCCTCCCCTTGATCCAAACCAACCCAACTAGCCGCCTCTCTACCCGATCAGCCCCCTCCCCTCTCCACCCGAGCAGCCCTCTCCAATCACCCGACCAGCCACCTTTTCCTTCCCCTACCCGAGCAGCCCTCTCAACCACCCGACATGCCGACAACCTCCCTTTCTCTCCTAGATCTGATCCACCCTATTCCATCCCCTCCAAGATCCGCCCCTCTTCCTCTCATCATCCTCATAACCGAGCAGCCCCCCTCTCTTCACTCACGAGATCTAAATTTCTCCCCTCTTGGAACCGGTAACCGAAGGCGCACCTTCCGTTACTTGGGAGGCATATCATCCGACATGATCCAAGGAAGGCAACGTGTTTCCCTCCAATCGGCGTGGTTTCGGTGGAATTGGGAAGGAACGATCCTCTCATACTCGTCGACACCCAAGCGGGGTAATGAACATTCCTCCACTACTAGTTGTGAATTTCCTCTTTATAATTCTTACGGCATATGCGTGTTGCGTGGTTTGTGAAACGTTTGAATTTCTTGGTAAATTTCGCCATATATATTGTTGGTGTTTCCCTTTTTTCCGTTTATGTTCGTGAGGCATGGCGGCCCTCGTTTTATTTTGTTGGGAGAGAACCACCCTTGTATGAATCTTTGCATTTCGGTGGATTCTCTTTTGGTACAACAATGCTCGACCGAACCGTGTGGGTTCCTTTTGCTTGAGAGGACCTTGGCCTATCGCCTTGGTATTATCTTGAAGGGATTTGCAAACCCTCTGTAGTCTAAATTTAATAAATGTCTGAGTGTTGATGTGCTGCATTTTTATGCTTGTGCGTAAAGTGAGAGTTACCGGAGAGCGTTGCGTTTAGTTACGTCCGATACCATAACGCCTAAGGGTTGAGCCTGCATCAATTTGGTATCAGAGGGAGGTTCTTGTCGATTTCCTAATCATCACCATCATTCTTTCTTTAGGTAGGCTTTTAGGTCCAAAAAAAAAGAAAAATTCTTTTTTTTCTTCCAGGTCTTCGCAGTTCGAAATTTCAAAATTCCTTCAAGTGGGTTCATATCGACACAGGAATTAATTATTCCGTTATAATATTTACCTGGTTTGGGGAAAGTTACCCTTTAGAAACATCAATTTAGGTTTGCCAATTTCTCAACTTGGAAACGATCCACTTAGTTAGAGTTTTTCATTGATCTTTTATGGCGTACATTGGGAGTTCCGCTCACTCACCTTCATTCGTTGAGCGTAACGTTATGTTAGCATAATATTTGACACCACCACCGTGCACCTCTCGGTTTGTTAGAGTTCCTGCTCCGACCTATGATGGGATAGGTGGACCGCGAGTGTTTTTGTGTTGGGTAAAGGATATGGAGCGTTATTTTGAGCGATATCATATTGTGGACCCCCACAGGATTCCCGTTGCGAGACTACAATTAGTTAGTCGATCCCAGACCTTCTAGCTCAATGAGGAGAGATGCTTTGGGATCGACTAACTAATTGTAGTCTCGCAACGGGAATCCTATTTCTGAGCTTAATAGATTCTTCATAATCCCAGACCTTCTAGCTCAACGACAGTAGGGATGAGAATTACCCTCCCTACTGTCGTTCCCAGATTTCTGATTATCTGAGTGATTCGCTGCCTAAGACTTCGCCTACATCGAATCAGTACGTCCCCTCGTACTCCCATACTCGGACGTCTCATGATCTTATTTCTCCCCTCCAGGTCACTAGACCCGTTTCTGATCACAGGAGTGACTTACCCCCTCGAGGTAGACCTTCCTCCCAGGATGATAGAGCTACCCGTAGTATACCTGCACCTACCGATGGAGTAAAGGAGAAGCTTAGGACCCCTATCCCTAGTTCGATAGATGTGATTGCTAGGAATGCCATGAGCCCGCGGGGTGAGAGTGTTCCTATCAGTATGGTCAGTCAGGCGATTATGACACGTGAGGTTAGTGACATATCTTATCATGGCATTAACGTTTGTCCTATTCTGACTACGCCCGTAGTCTCTTTAGAGTCGCCCCCTGAGCTGTCGGATCTAGCTATTGACTCTCCGGATAAGTCCTACGTAGTGACTAGGACTGAGCCCGCCGCTGAGGGTGATGATGTTATTAGTAAAGAGCTGAGTGAGGATGAGGATGTTGGTTATTCTAGTGAGATGGAAGAGGAGTTCTCCTATAAAGTGCCCCCATATGACTATCTGACCCCCTCTCGACTATATTTAAGAATTTTCCTCCGCCCACTACTCAATTTCAGATCTGTCACCCTTGAGTATCGTGGAGTCTTCTATTAAACCAGTATTGGTAGATGTTTCAACGGTGTTGGAAGAGTCACCTTGGGATGATCTTAGTGATGCACATCCGGGAGATAGTTCATTGATATTATCGTCTTTGCTTGAGGTTCCAACTAATTTATATTCTCCCTGGGATTCGATTTGCTCAATCCTCTATCCTGATTTTAACGATGTACCTACATCATGGGAAGATTTTGCTAGCGAAGGAACTGTTGTATTGGAAGATTTGCCCTATGTGGAAGGGTTATTTTTTGATGACGTTGGCGCTGTGGACCCGAAAGGTAATTCTTTGATGTTATCTCCTTTGTCTGAAGCCCAATGTGGATTAGAAATTTTGTCGGGTTTGATTTTGCCTACTTTTGAGACCATTTCTGATTCTAATTTGGATGAAATATCTAGTGGGTTGGAAGAAATTTCGGCTGAGTTGGTAGAGTCAGCCTGTGGCGAATGTTTATCTGAGAGTGAGTTAGGTGATGATGATCTGGTTGAGCTTTCTGTGAGGAAGATTCTACTGTTTGATCTTCCCTTTGATTTTTATGGATTGCACACGGAGGAATTTTCTTTGACATTAACTCCGTGTTTTGACGGTGAGTATGACTTAGCTCCTCCTCCGAAATCAACCATGTCGACTCTCCCTCCGGTTCACTTGGCTCGATTAGATGATTTGCTAGGAAACGAGCTTGTCATTTCTAGTCCGAGATATTTGGAGATGCTTATTTATCTAGCTCCCCCGTTAGACTTACCTAGACGGATGAGGGTGGGCGAGTTGTTAGCTGTCGTGTTCGGTCTTTCCACTCCTTTTCATAGATCTGACTATGCTTTTCCTAGGATGGACCATTCATCTGACTGCTTGGCATTGGGTAAGGCTTCGTGTTTGATTGCTAGTGATTCCTTGGCGATGGGGCTTTTTGATGTGGTGCCCCTAGACACAATTATTTGCCAAGCCTGGTCACACGCATTTATCCTCCGCCTTTTGATGAATCGTGCATGCACACATTAGTGAACGTAGTTGGGTATGTTGAGTTGTGTCGCACACACGTCCTTTCAAATCCGGGAGCGTCCAACTCTATAGTTGGTGATGAGTGTTTTCCGCTAGCATTTCTTTATGACATTTTTGAATCTAAATTTAAAAATACGAAGTTGGACTCCACGGATATCATTAATGAATTTAAGGCACACGTGCCACCTAATATAGTCCCGTGATTTTCTACTGTTGATTCAAGTCATGTGGCGCATGGGTTCACCCCTCACGGTTTTAATTTAATTAGGCGCATCCTTAATATTTTAATCAATCAAAATGCGTCCTTTAAATTATTTGCTAGTTTGTATCGGAGAGCCTCCCACCGTTTTGTGGATGATTTGGTTTTGG
Source organism: Platanthera zijinensis (assembly GCA_039513925.1). Taxonomy (NCBI): domain Eukaryota; kingdom Viridiplantae; phylum Streptophyta; class Magnoliopsida; order Asparagales; family Orchidaceae; genus Platanthera; species Platanthera zijinensis. The sequence continues at coordinate 78,087,077 of CM077078.1, read as the reverse complement.
TTTGTCTCACCCCTGAATGGATGCCCCCGGGCACCTTAAAAATAATAACGAATCGGAAAGTCCATTCTTTGCGAATCTTAAGGGAGTTGGTAGTATGACATTTTTGTTAGAATTTTCCACTAATTGAAGCATAGCTTCTATTTTCATCGTTTCATATTTTACGCTTCATGCTTCTATGCCACTTGAAATGTCTACCTCTCCGTATATATTTTCCACTATGATTTCTATTGGGTTGGGTTGTGACAGTTTCCCATGATCGTTCTCCTTCTCGGTCTCCATCGGAGGTATATTGGTTGATGTTGTGGAAACTATTTTTCCTTCTTTGGCTAAATCGTTTTTGAGGTCCCCCCAAGACCAATTTTTGCCTTGCAGGTTCTTCTTCCCCGTCGATGATCTTCCATGTGAGTACTCATAGGCCTACTCATCAGTGATGAGTATTTTTAAGAGGGGGAGGATTGATGGAGCCGACTACCCCCGACATGTTGACATGGAGCGTCCCCCTCCCATAGACGATGGTGACCCGGTACATGTTGATATGGAGGCTCCCCTTACCGATGATTTTGGCAACCCGGTTGTTGTTGGTGCCGGCTTACGACAGATGATACGTCACTAACACCGGAAGATGATTTGCTATGACATGCTTGGTTCGTTGCTCACCATCACTCCCGCCGCTACAATGTCCGCGACTGTTCTTGTCCGTGCTATGTTAAATATGTTACCACATATTTTAACATCTATTTTATGTTTTGATTTCATGTTAATTGGGCTTCTAATTGCCTTATTTTTTTTATTTTCATTTGGCATATGTTTAGCCATGTTTGGGGTGCTTTTAGCCCTTATGTTTGTAAAGCCTATAAGAGGCTATACTTTGATATTTTTGGTAGAGAATGAATAATAAAAAAAAACCTAAAATCTGTCTTGAGATTTACCCTCCCTTCTCTCTTTCTTCCCCTTGGCTGAACTCCCTCCTCCTCTCCTAGTTTTGGACGTCAGCCACTTCCCCCTCCTCCTCCTCCCCGGATCCAAACCAACCCAACCAGCCGCCTCGCTCCTCTACCCAAGAAGCCCCCTCTCCTCTCCACCCGAGCATCCCTCTCCAACCACCCTACCAGCCTCCTTTTCCTCCCCCCACCCGATCATCCCTCTCAACCACCCGACCAGCCAACCACCTCCCTTTCTCTCCTAGATCTGAGCCACCCTATTACATCCCCTCCAAGATCCGCCCCTCTTCCTCTCATCCTCCTCATAACCGAGCAGCCCCCCTCTCTTCACTCACGAGATCTAAAGTTCTCCCCTCTTGGAACCGGCGACCGAAGGCGTACCTTCCGTTACTTGGGAGGCATCTCATCCGGCGTGATCCGAGGAAGGCAACGTGTTTCCCTCCAACTGGCGTTGTTCCGGTGGAATTGGGAAGGAACGATCCCCTCATACTTGTCAACACCCGAGCGGGGTAACAAACATTCCTCCACTAGTAGTTGTGAATTCCCTCTTGATAATTCTTGCGGCATATGCGTGTTGTGTGGTTTGTGAAACATTTGAATTTCGTGGTTAATTTCGTCATAGATATTGTTGGTGTTTCCCTTTTTTCCGTTTAAGTTCGTGAGGCGTGGCGGCCCTCATTTTATTTTGTTGGGAGAGAACCACCCTTGTCCGAATCTTTGCATTTCGGTGGATTATCTTTTGGTACAACAAAGCTCGACCGAACCGTGTGGGTTCCTTTCGCTTGAGAGTACCTTGGCTTATCGCCTTGGTATTATCCTGAAGGGCTTTGTGAACCCTCCGTAGTCTAAATTTAATAAATGTCCGAGTGTTGATGTGCTGCATTTTTATGCTTGAGCGTGAAGTGAGAGTTACCGGAGAGCATTGCGTTTAGTTACATCTGACACCATAATGCCTAAGGGTTGAGCCTGCATTAGTTGAGTGAATGAACTTCCCTTGCTTCCGCCACCTTCTCTCGCTCTCGCCTTTCTCCCAGAGTTCTTGCCTAAAACCCCTTGATCACGATGTTGGGCGAGAGCGAAGGACGTTCCAATTGCGCACAAGCCTTCCGGAGGCATAAGTTCCCTCCCTTTCGTCTGACCTTAGACAAATTTCAGATGATCACTATAAGACCCCTTTTTTTCATTTGAAACACCGGGGTCTTAGGCACAGAACTGCCGCTTTGCGGTGACACCTTCACGCCATGAAGGGTCATCACCGCAAAACGCCGATTCTGCCGGCCGATTCGATCACAAAAAACAGCATTAGTAGAGTAAACACAAAATGTAGTAAAACTCTAGCCATAAAATCCACAATAAAACCACATCAGAGTAATAATATCTCCATGAAGGGAGAGTCCACAGAAATAATATAAAAGGTACTGAAAGAAAGGGCTTATGCCCAATACATCAAAATCCTCACTACAAGACGCTCAAGCGGAAGCAAACTATAACATCTACTATAAATTGGGAGTCACAGTCCCAGCTGGCTGAACTCCTGAGCTAGACTGCCCTATCTCCAAACGTGTTGACCTCTGGGGCTGCTCCTCCATGCTGGGCTCCACGATCCCCTAAATGATGTGGTCCGAAAACTGTTAGTCTATAAGACTAAGCCCTATAATCCCCCGCCCCTTCCCCCATGGCCCCTAGGCACCGAGCGGATAGGAAGAGAGGGGAGCACTTGAAGGTGGAGAGTAATCAAAAACAGGTGTCAACGGACCTATAGCAACAATTTTATAATACATGTGGCAGTAAAGTAAAGAATGGAAAAATAACCTTAACTTATGTGCGGAAATGCATAAGCCAAGGGATCTTCTGCAGGGCTCCCATCGTATAAAGAGTCTCATACCAATATATATATAAAGAATTTGACCTTAATTTATAAACTTGCTCACACAAGCTTATAGACCAAGGGGTCATTTTGTAAGTCCTAATGTATAAGCATCCCATTCCACTTATACCTTAGGTGTCAGGGGTTAAATGAATCGATATGCTATGACATGCTAGTGGGTATGATGGAACATGCAAGTGCAACATACACACCCGACTCTGTGCACACAGACCTTTAGTTCCCCCTTTATGGAGCCGAACCTCCCAGGATACCTCCATAGTGGCAGACAGAAGCGGGTGGTTGGGCCTCACCCACCTCTAAACCAGTAAAGCACTAGTAGTCAGACCTATCGTACGCCTCAACGCTTGGTGCATGAAGCGGACTCCTACATACTCTTGCCGGCTGGCGCACTGGACTTCTGTTGGCGAAGTGCTAACCACACTTTCCGAGTCAACGTATTGGCATCGGTGCATCGAACCTCCAATACCGAAGACCCACCACCTTAATTTTCTTTCCTTTTATGCATATGAAAATTTAACGTATCAAACCAATCGAGCCATAGCTCCCCGGACCATTCCGTCCGTCTCTTAACTAATTGAGTCGAAGCTCCCTGGACCATTCCGTCCGTCTCTTAACTATCAAGCCGAAGCTCCCAACTATCTTCCTGTGCTATCTATGTTTGTGAAATGTGCAACCCTAATTACTAAGTTACTCTTTACAGCTTGTTAATACAGTTTACGTTAACCCAGGACTGCCCCCGATATACCACGTGAAGGGCTCTCAAAGGGCACTAGGAACTATGATGGTAGCCGAAGCCCATCATTCCCTTTCGCAAGGCACTTATTGTTATTGGTTGATTCCCTTCTCATATTACGATAGACTGACCTAGTGTGATTTTTAACCTTCCTCTCTTCGGGAAAGACGATCTTTCGTCGAACCCGAGCACCTCTACACTCTAGCCAAATGACTTCTCACTACCCCTCCCATCCTTCTATGGTGAAATCATCCACATCTATCTGACCCAGCAAATTTACTAACTCCAACAACTATCCCAAATCATATCCTATTGCAACTTTAATGATTTGCTAAGTGCTGACCAACCTAGACTATACGTCGAATCAGATGGGAGATAAACTAAATAATCATATGAATTCCCTAAATTATTTACTGGAGACTTATCATGACACAAATAGACTAAATCTAGAAGATTATAATTTTCCTAATTATTATGTTATTTAATTAATTTTCTTAAGTGTTCCAAGAGCTACCAATTGAACATAAAGTGCACTTTTTAGATATGAATAAAGCTTCATAAAATCATGATAAATTCTAAACAACAATTCATCAATAAATCCAGGATATAACAATTTTTCCAGTAATATAAGGACTTTAATTTAATTTTGAGAATAAATCCTTTTTCCTTTCATTAATGAATTAAGTGCAGTAAATAATCATCCAAAAATTCTTTATTAATCTTCTAGAGAAGATACTGTCCTAAAAACATCAGTGGCCAAATTTCATAATTCTTCAATGGGAATTGAGCTCTAGAATAAATAATTACCAAAATCTCAAAAGGCTATGTTTGTAAAGTAAGTATCGTAAATGTTCTCCTAAAAATCATGAATAAAATCCTACAACTAAATATTGATCTAAAAACATCAGTGGCCAGGTTTCATAATTTTACAGTAGGTAATTTGCTCTAAATGATTTATTGACCATAATTTCTCTTTTGGAACTTTGTGAAGGAAGTACTAAATATAATCAACTAAAAATTTGTAACAAAATTCAGAGATATTCATTTTGACTTAAATCATCTGCTGACCAAGTTTCATTAGATTCGAATGAACAGAGTGATCAAAATAATTAAAACACCAGTTTGGACAAATTGATACCTAACAAATAAAGTACAAGAAATATAACCCATAAAATTCTAATAAAAATTAGTAAAGGTTCTACCTAGACTAAAACTTACTCTACCCAAGTTTCACAACCTTTAACTAAAATTTAGTGACTGTGATACCATATTTGAGCTTCTACCCTAAAACTAGGGTTATGGTTTTGAAGTGTCTACCTACCTCCAAATCCTCTAAGGTTCCTACCAGAGGACTTAAGTTTTACTACCTTCAACTCTACTAAGTTACAAGGTCACATAAGGGCATTTGCCCCTATGCCCTTCACAACACTCAAGGGCCCTTCCTTAGGGTTTGAGTTTGAACCCTAGGGTAAACCAACCCTAAATTACACCATTCTCCTTAAGAGGGTGACATTGGCCATACCAAGTCAGTGACCAAAACCCCAGCCTTTGTTGAGGTTGGATGACCACTCAAAATCCCAAGTGCACCATTATTCAAAAGCACCTCTTTATGGCCTAACTAGGGTTTGGTGATTCCCTAACCAAAACTTATCCAAACAAGTTGAAATTTTGTACAGAGCTAGGTACTATTGTCAGGGACAACTCAACAAAATTTGGGAGGGTTTGGAGATCATTTGACTACTTAATTTAATTACCCTAACATTATTAAATAAAAATAAAAATTTTAGGCAAAGTGTCTCCAAAAATTCTTATTTTTCGACAAACCCAAGATATGGTTAAGATTGGTCACCTGTCCAAATTTCACTCCATTTGGACCAGGGATGAAGGGTGGCCACCCATTTGAACCTCAGGTTAGCCCTAGGTATAGGCCCCACCAAAATGGGTCCCTGGCCAAACCAGATGTCCAAATGGGTCCAAGTCAATTTTGGATTAAAGTAGACCCTTAGGGATACAACTTTCATGTTACAAGTTTTCTCATCAGAGGTCTCTAAGTATTTTTAAAATTTATTTCAAAATGCTATAAATAATGTGACAGAAAATCAATTAAATCAAGTAATAATTATAAAACAAAATGATTCTGCACGAATCTTGGCGTGCATCTGACGGCTGCCCGTCATCTTCTCCAACAGACCAACGACCACGATTGCTTGCGCCTGGGCAACATTGCGGCCTGATTTCCCGACCACCCGGCCACTTCCCCGGCCGGCCACCGCCACCCCCACCTTCGGGGAGGTGGGGGCTACCCCCAGCCGGCGGCACTGCCGCCGGAGACGACTTTTCCGGAGATCCCACCAAGAAGATTTTCGGCTCAAAGCCATTAAAACCAGAGAATGGTTCGGGCTCAATTGAGCCTGAACCTTGAACCTAAACATTCATATTATCTACCCATGAAGTAAGGAGAGGAGGAGGACCTTTCCGACGGCCTGAAGGCGAGAGGAGCGGCGGGACACCATGGACGACAACGGCGGCGCTCGGCTTCTGCAACAGTATAATGGGAGGGCTCGAATTCTTCAGTAAAGGGCCGGGAAATCTTCCTCTTGGGCCACTGGTGGTGTTTAAAAGACCAATTGGGAAGGGGAGTGGTTGGAACCTTCATTTCCCATCAAAGCCATTAATGGCATGGCTTGGGTTGAGAGAAGGGGGCTGAATGTGCCCCTTGGTGGCCGGGAAATGGCTGGAATCAATTCCTCTTCCCTAGAGGAGTTGATTGCAGCCATCAAGGGTGGCTGTTGGCCTCCATTGGCCGAGCCCCACTCCATTCTTCCTCTTCCCAAAATTCTCTCTCCTCTATTAAAATGAATGAAGCTTTCTCTCTCTCCCCTAGTCACCAAGTTGACTTGGTCAATCTTGTGGTCTAAAGGCAGCCCACTCATACAAATTATATTCTTATTAAGCCACATGAGGGGGCTTGAGCTTGGGCTAGCCCATTTGGGCAAGGTTGACCCAAAATGGGCTTGGGTTGACTTTTGTCCACCTAGCCTCTAGGGCTGACCTCTATGGATCCTTATTGACCCATTGGCCCCTCTTAGGGTCTAGGTAGGTATGGGTAGGGTTTACCTGGCACTTTGGAGGTCACATGACCCTTATTAAGGGCACTTTGACCATTTTGGGGTTTGAGTTGACTTGGGTCAACTTAGCCTCTAGGGTTGACCCCAATGGGTCCTTGGTGACCCATTGGCCTCTCTCTAGGGTTAAGAGGGCATGGGTGGGGTCCACTTAGCATAGGTAGGGTCAATTAACCCTGTGTAGGCCAGTTTGACCCATTTAGGGTTAGGGTTGACCTTGGTCAACTCAGGCTTTAGGGTTGACCCTTATGAGTCCTTAGGGCCTTAACATGGGTTGGAGAGATCATGGTGAGGTCTTGGAGACATGGTGAGGCCCCCTGGTAAAACCCTAGGTATGGTGATGAGGTTGTGTCATAGGCAGACCAAGGTGATTCTCACCTTGGCCATTGATTACCTGGCCCTTTTTAGCTCCCTAGGGCTTTGTCATGACCTGGTCATGATCATAACCACTCTTAGGGGTCTAGTTGGAAATGGAATATTACAATCACCACCCGCTACATCCCCGCCGGGTTCTCCGCAAAAAACACGGGCAATGACGATAGAGTCAATCTCGCAGGAGAGGTAGAGCTCGCCATCCCCCTCGAGCACTTCGAGGTGGGCTTCCGCCACCCCCTCTGGCCCGAGATGCGCCAAGACCTTCGTTACTATGGGGTGGTTCCTGCTCAGCTCAATCCTAACTCGGTCTCCATCTTGGTAGCGTTCATCTACTACATGCTGTCTGAGACGATAGACTTCATCCTACCCATCTTCCGGAAGCTATTCATCTTCCGGGAAAAGAGAGGGGTAGTCTTCTTCTCCGGACAGCTGCTCATTACCTGTGGTCTCGCCAATAAGCACCACCACTAAGGAGAGAAGTTCGTCTACGTCTCTGGTTACTTTGGCAACGTTCCCCTCGCGCCCGTCCAGTACGACGGCGCTGCCTACAAGCCGCCCACCCTGGGGTCGCGCGAGAGCATGCTCTTGGAGTTCTTTGGGACCAAGGACTTTGACGTCCAATTCCTCAGGAGAGACATCGACTCTCTCCTGCCCGTGCCTCTCGGTGAAGGTATGGTCTCGCCTTTAGCATGGAATTCTATACTCTAAGACATAGGGATAAATGTTGTCGACCTTCCAGGAGAGCGGGAAATCCCTCTACACCAGCCATTTGCTGACACTAGGGCTGCGATGGATCCCCTGGCTCTCGTGAAGTCTGCGGCTCTTGCCTGCCGGGATGAGCCGGCTCCTCCCCCTCAGTCCGGTGCTGGGAAGCAAAAGTCTAGCAACTTCTCGTCCAATCCACTCAAAATACCAAGGCCAACTGCCGCAGACAAGGTGAAGTCCATGGAGGCCTCTCCCGCCCGATCTATCGTCGAGGGAAGATCCTTCGACAAGATCCTGTTGGCAGCCGGGGAGGCGACTACTGCCGCAAGGACCACCGTCGGGGCCCCTGCCGAGAGCCTGCTAGTCACAGGCGTGGCTGGTGAAGAGGGGGCAATCGCCGATACTTCCGCTCAAGCCCCTCCCCAGTAAGTGTCAAAGGGGCACCGAAACTTCGGCCTTGGAGTAAAATGCCTGGATGCGGAAGGGAAGCCCCTGCTCTAGTGGGATCCTGAGGCCAACCGGGTATCCATCTCTACCCTCCTCCCTAACTAGGAATAGCGCGACGAGGTCATCGGCGAGGCTTTCGCGCTGGGCTACGGCCTTTACAGCCGAGAAGATGTCGGCGCTTTTGACCAATCGCCCACCCGGCTCCTGGACTTCGACTCTGTCTGGGCCTTGATGAGCGGGTTCAAGCTCGCTCATATGTGTGTGCGCTGGTGCATCACCATCGACCGTAACTTAGCTGAGATGCTCAAGACGAGGTACAAGGCGGCGGCCCATGCGGAATCCCTAAAGGTCGAGCTAGCGGATGCCCAGTGACTTCTATCCTTGCGCCCGACGGAAGAGGTAAGCGAGATCTTCCAAGGCACTAGCTCTCTCCCCTGTAAATAACATCCCACTTCTCTTTTTTCTGTACTGAAGGGTTTTTCATGTGCACAAGATTCCGCCCAGAGCATGATGCTTCGCGCACAGCTGGCCGGCCCTGAATGCGAGAACGTCCTGCTAAAGGACCAGCTCCGGTGTGCGGAAGCGGCTGCGGCTGCGATCCCGCCCCCTCCTTCGCTGGATAAGAGGCTGAGGAGCCTCCACTAGTCGTAGTATGACCTCGACAAGCTGCTATAAATCAACGCTCAAGCAACGGCAAGACTAACCATAGAGACATTGCGGGATGTGGGGTGCTTTAGTGAGGGCGGCGAAACCATCGTCGCCCGCCGGCTTCTCCCGTGGCTCTTCGAACCCATCCATAAGACCTCGGGTGCACCTGACTCTCCGCCCTCGGATGTCCCGAAGTCTCCCACCACTGCAGGCGAGACATCGGGGGTGGTTTCTGGCGAGAGCTCGAGCGGGGGTTATAGCGCATCCCCCTGACTGGTTTCTCCCCCCCCCCACTCTTTTGTTCCCTTGTAACGCGCGAGATGTTCTCGCCTATAATTACTTTTTGAAGAATACATTGGTTGTACATATTTATATATTATGATTGGTCTTTTACTTCTCTTTACAAAAGCTCTGTATAGTGTCGAATGCTTCTCAAGCGCGTTCTCGACGAGGCCCTCGGCCTCCCTAGGATAGACATTCCCTTTAGTGATTAATAGGCGGAGACCTGCCGAGAGTTCAAGGACCAGCATGCCATTTTCGAGTGCCTTCCATCGAGAACCTTTTGCCGGAAGCGTTGTCCGTAGGTTCTTAAGGGGAGCGTTGCCCCCCTTCACATTTCGCGTGCGAACGGAGTTTTTGCCAAGAACTCTCCGCTATTGGGCCAAGAACCCCTCGTCGAAGGTCTTCCTGCCAGGAACTCCTTTTGCCGAGAACCTCTTGGTCGATACCTTGATAGTTTTACTTTCAAGACAACCTAAACACCTAGAGGGGGGGTGAATAGGTTCTAATTGCTTGTTTAAATTTTTAGGCAGAATTCAATTACAAAGATTAAAACATTCAGCACAGCATTCACAGACATTTAATCATCACAGATTGCACACTGTTTTATAATGGTTCCCCAAGGTCTGGGTACATCCACTTTCCCCCTTCACCTATCTAGCAGTATGCTAGATTCGGCCAAACTTCCACTATTCTCAGATCCTCAGATCCTACAGCTCAGAACCTGGATAGGTTCCTACAACTCAGGCACAACAGCCCTACCTCAGCCTTGCCACAAGGCCTATAACTCAGAGAAGAACCTTCTCCTACACTCAGGCAAACAGCCCTACCACTCAGAGATCAACTCTCCTACACTCAGCCTTTATATCACAGGCTTACAACTCAGATCTATGTAAAACAGATCCTACAGAAATTTAGAAAAGAAGTTTTAATGTCTTGCCTTTGTTGAGAGAGAAGAGGACAAGACAATTCTTGATCAGCTGATGAAATCAACTGAATCTGAGCTTTCTTCAAAGCTTCTTGAATCTGAACTTAGCTGAGTTGATTTCCAAACAGCTTCTTGAGAAGCCACTGATGGCTTCCTTCTTCTTCTTCAAAATGAGTGGATCCCTCTCTATCCAACACCTTTGATGATACTTCTGAATTCTTGTTAGAACTCTTCTTAGATCGATCCTGAGATCGTCTTCTTAGATCTTCTGATGAAGATCTTCTTTAGTGTATTACACCTTCTTGATTTGATTTCTCAATTTGATTGCCAAAGTTCAATCTTCTCATTCATTCTTTACTTCTCTCTGAATCTGTCTATTTATAGATCTTCTTAATGGTAACTGGCTGATCCGGTTTATAACTGTCTTCTGACAAGTCTAACAACATCAGTTAACTGGCTGCAACCCACAGCTATCAAGTCTTCAAACAGATCCTGTGCCTTAGTCTTGGTCAGCAATGTGTTGAGATAGACTGTCAGGAAGTGTCGAGACCAACTGTCTGTATGTGTCGACATAAGTAACTTTGGTGTCGACACAACCTTTGATGATGTCGACAAGTTTGCCTTTAAGTCGACACAGCTTCTTCAGAGAATAACTTGGTCTTGACTTTGCAGTGTGTCGACACAAGTCCTGTGTGTCGACACAGTTGTTGTAGATTCAGAACTCAGTATGTGTTGACTTAGTCTTCTGGTGTCGACACAAGTATTGTCGACTTCTGCCAATGTGTGTCGACTCTGTCTCATTGTGTCGACACAGCCTCCCAGTGTCGACACAAATGTGGTCGACTATCTTCCTGTGAGTCGACACTGCTTCCCAGTGTCGACACAAATGTGGTCGACTATCTTTCTCTGTGAGTCGACACTGCTTCCCAGTGTCGACACAAATGTGGTCGACTATCTTTCTCTGTGTCGACACAGCTTCCTTCAAGTGTCGAAACAAATATTCTGAAGTGTCGACACTGTTTCTTCAGGTGTCGACACATGGACTTAGAATATTTTTCTGCATTCTTTAACACTTCTTCACCTGCACATGTCAACTTAAAACAACATCAAATACACCTTGATGTATATCATTGAGCTAAGTTGGGCTTCTTCAAATCAGGTACACATTTTCCAATGTACCCAACAATCTCCCCATATTTGGAGAAGTCATAACCCTTATAGCCAATGATATACACCATTTATAAAAAGTATAATATGATGATATATGACATAACAGGAATACTTAATATAAACAAAATATGAACAATCCATCACAGAGTGAATATTATATGATTCCAAACAAAATATTGTTTATAACTTGATAATGTTTGATTACAGAGTTTTACATTGAATGATTTAATCAAAACATTACAAAACACATTTGAAAGAACTTATAACTAAGACTGATCAGGCTCTCTTATGACAATCCCTTTGCCAGATTGGATTTGAGCCTTCACAGGAACTTCAACATCTTCAGCTGGCTTCTTGCCTTTTTGATCAGCCTTCTTCTTTGCTTCTTCCTTGAGCCTTTGCCTTTCAAAGTAATTATAGGGCTTTGGAAAGTACTTGCTCGGCTCCAGAGCATCTGGTGGTAGCCTACCCAGCTTGGCATTTCTTCTGAACTGTACTATTGCCTCCTGCCTAGCTTCATGCTTTTGCCATTCTATTTCATTATACCACTTTCCTCTTTCATAAACTTAGTCTTTCACAGCCTTCCATGCAGTGAGTATAATATTTCTTGAAGTAGGGCTCCACTGCTCAAAATCTGGCTTAAGTGCAGCCTGCTCTCTAAATCTCTTCTTAGATAGTAGAGCATCTTGCTGTTCTTTCAAAGTGGCCTCAGGCTTATCCACTTTCTCAATAACAACCCTGTTAACCTCCTTTGGAGGACTATACATTTCTTGAACTTGCTGATCAATCATATCAAAATCTGGAGGAGGGTAAATGACTTGGGCAACCTCAGGTTGATTGCCTTCAAGTAGACCTGTTTGTATTCCTGACTCAGCCACCATATCATCATCACACAAAGGTGGATATCCCAATGTGGCTCGAATACTATTGGTCACCCATTTGGTGTGCTCTGAGCCTGCATGAACTAACAACCTCTCCCCCTTTATGGCTTCTCTGGTAATATGATCTCTTAGATCTTCCTTCTGAAATCTGATCTGTCCATCCAGATAATTCACACCTTCTTTAAAAAATGGTTTTAACTTTTGAAGCTTGTCAGATATGTCCTTTTGAGAGGTAGTGATAGCAGTTTTAACAGATTCAATAGCAGCTTAAAATGTCTTATCAAATTCTTCCATCTCCTTTGCTCTAGCTGCAGGCAACCCTTCAGTAGTCTTTTTCAACTCATTAAGAATTTCATTGTGAGAGTCTTCAAGATTGGCATTCATGTTTATCTGATTTGTAAGAACATAGCCTTGCTTCAGTGCTATATCATCTGCTTTGGTAATAACTGATTGCTGTTGTTTTGCCAAGAATACTACAGCATTACCTCCTTTATGGAAGCAATCTATCATCTCCTTCTTATGCATATTGACTTCAAATCTAATTGACTTTATATCATGAGCCAAGTCAAATTGGAGGGCCTTATTGCTCTCATCAACATATTTTTCAACTGCCACTCTATGGTCATCTAACTTAACTTGCAAATCAACCATAAACTTGTTATATTTAAATTCAGAAAGAGATGGTTGAGTTGTAGTCTGTAGAGCCGGCTTATAACCTTTGCTCCTTCTCTTGAAGACTACAAGTTTTCTCTTCTTAGCCATTCTGGCTTCTTCAGTCTCAGATTCAGATGAACTATCAACTTGAACTCTTTCTTGAGGAGGAGGAGGAATATCTGTCTCAGTGCCATGTTGTTCAGCCTCAACATGCACAGACTCCCCCTCAACCATTTGCTCCTTCTCAATTTCTATCTCCATGTCAAGGGCCTTTTCAATCTCTTGCCCCTCTTCTACTCTATCAGTAGCCATATCAACATTAGGGAATAACTCATCTAGAGTATATTCCTTCTGAGCTTGAACATAAGATGTATCAATTAGATCTTCTATATTCAGATCTTTGGAGATATCAGTTTGGACTGCCTCTTACACTAGGGCAGACATCTTCTTCCCCTGTACTTGGTCAGTATTGATAATGACCTGGGCAGGTGAGTATACTTGCTCCCCCTGCACCTGTGCAGTAATAGAAATATTAGAAATGTCTTTAGTAAGGAAATACACCAGCTCCCCCTACAACTGTACCTGGTCAGGAGTAGATACAATCTGGGCAGGTGAATGAGCTTGCTCCCCCTGCATCTGTGCAGGTATAGTGTCTTGCTGGGCTGGAGTAGACACAAGGTGATCTTCATCCTGCTTCCTCTCTTGTTCTTCTTGAAGCTGCTCAGTATCTTGAGCATAAGAAGGGGATTTCACTGGGGTGTCCTGCCTGCTCTCATCAGGCACATCCTTAGACAGCACCCTATCCTACCTAGAAAACAATCTCATGTCCATCTTTCTCATGTGATTGATCTTTGTTCCTGGCAGGTGTTACATTACTTCAGTGATCACTCCATTCAGATATAAGCTCATAATTCTAGCCAGATTTGGCTTCTTCATTCCTTCCTTGATCTTTTCAAAGATTACAGCTGACCAATCAGTTGGAATTGTAAAAACAATTCTGGTCATGAGGCTGAACATATAGGCTGAAATCATATCATGTCCCCCTTGTTTGCACAGAATCACCTTGCCAACTACTTCAGACAGAAATTTCCCTTGCTGATTCATTCCTTTTCTGTTGAAAGCAGCTCCAATCTTCAGAGTGGGATCCAATCCGCACCATTGGATAGCCTCCCTTAACTTAGAAGCAGGGACTTCTTCTTCATTCTCAATTATTGGTAAGTGTAGAATCTTCCTTAGACTTCTTGGGGTAATCTTCATTGTCGACCCATGCACAGTGGACTTTATCTTGAGAACATCTGAACCTATTGATGCAGAGCTAAAGAATTCATGCACCTCCTTCTTCCATATCTTGGAAGGTTCAGAAACTAGGAACTCTAATCCGGATTCAGAAATGAGAGAGATAACTCGTTGAACATCTGCTGGGGCTTCGGCAAAGGCATTCCTTACTAACTCATAACCTTCATTGACGTTGTCTTCAATCTTCGATGCCATTGTTCAGGTGAGAAAGCTTGAGAGAAGAGAGAGAGAGAGAGAAAGTTGACACAGGGTTTCAGTCTCGAAAACCTTGTAAGCGTGTCGACTGAAAAAGTTCTTGACCTATTTATACCTTCTATTGAAAGAAGATCAAAAGGCGGGCAAAAACAGTCTATATGTGTCGACACAGATGGAATGTGTCGACACAAACTTCTATTGTCTCGACAACAAATCTGTCAACTATGTGTCGACACCAAATGTGGATATGTCGACACCTGAGATATATAGTAGCGCATCAGAAATTCTGTGTCGACTCTTAGTATAAGTGTCGACACAAAATCTGTAAGTGTCGACACCATTATTCTGGTGAAGTCGACACTACACTTCTGGATAAGTCGACAATATGATTCTTAAGTGTCAACACATATTCTCTGTGTCGACACATTATCTCTGACTTGTCGACATTACTTCACTGAGTCGACACATTATCACTGAATGTGTCGACACCATTTTACTTAGCCAATTTCTGTTTCTGTCTACACCACTTAAGACCATTTGATAATCTAATATGTTATTTGTAAGTTTGTTGATAATCTAATCACTAATACCAACCACTTGATAGTTTGTTGATCATCTAATCAATGGTCAGCATGCCTAATTCAATTTTAAATTTATTGAATTTTGTTTCATCCAGAGGCTTAGTGAATACATCTACTATTTGATAATCTGTTTTAACAAATTCCAATGTGATGTCTTCTCTTTCTACATGATCTCTAAGAAAATGGTATTTAATTTCTATATGCTTAGTTCTACTATGAGAGACAGGATTATTAGCAATAGAAATTGCACTCTTAGAATCACACAAAAGAGGTGTTTTACTTACTTGAATACCATAATCTTTAAGCTGATGCTGTATCCACAATAGTTGTGCACAGCAGCTGCCAGCAACAACATATTCTGACTCAGCTGTAGATATAGCCACACTGGTCTGCTTCTTACTACTCCAAGATATCAGTCTTCCTCCCAAGAATTGACAAGTACCTGTTGTACTCTTCCTATCCTCTCTACAGCCTGCAAAATCTGCATCTGAATAACCTGTTAGTAGAAAATCTCTATTCCTAGGGTACCAAAGACCTAGATTAGGTGTGCCCTTAAGATATCTCAGAATCCTTTTGACTGCAGTATAATGAGACTCTTTAGGGCAGGCTTGGTACCTAGCACAGACACATGTAGCATACATAATATCTGGTCTACTAGCTGTGAGATATAGTAGAGAACCAACTATTCCTCTATACAAAGTCTCATCAATAGGTTTACCTGCATCATCTTTGCATATAGGCATACTTGTCCCCATAGGAGTTCTCATGATGGAGGATGACTCCATACCATACTTCTTGATTAATTCTTTAGTAAACTTTGACTGGGATATGGACAAGCCATCATCAGTCTGTCTTACTTGGATTCCTAAGAAGAACTTCAGTTCCCCCATACTGCTCATCTCAAACTTCCCTTGCATAAGTTTGGCAAACTTTTTACAAAGGTTGTTTTCAGTAGATCCAAAGATTATGTCATCAACATAGATCTGAACTAAGATGATCTTGCCTTTGGATTCCCTAAGGAATAGAGTTTTGTCAATTTTTCCTCTTGAGAATTTATTCTCAATAAGGAAAGTAGACAGGGTTTCATACCAAGCCCTTGGGGCTTGCTTTAACCCATACAAAGCTTTTCTAAGCTTATAAACATAATCAGGTTTAAGAAGATCTACAAAACCTGATGGCTGCTCTACATATACTTCTTCTTTAAGATCACCATTCAGAAATGCTGACTTCACATCTATCTGGTATACCTTGAAGTCTTGATAGGCTGCATAGGCAAGGAACATTCTGATTGTCTCCAGCCTTTCTACTGGGGCAAAGGTTTGATCAAAGTCAATCCCTTCTTCCTGCCTGTATCTTTTAGCAACCAATCTTGCTTTATTTTTCACTATTACTCCATTCTCATCCAACTTGTTCCTGTAGATCCATTTTGTCCCAATTATATTGTGGCCTCTTGGTTTAGGAACAAGCTCCCAGACATTGCACCTTCTGAATTGATTCAGCTCCTCTTGCATAGCATCAGTCCAGTGCAGGTCTTGGATGGCTTCTTCAAACTTCTTAGGCTCCATTTGTGACAGGAAACTTGAATGCAGAACTGTGCTTTGACTTCTGCTTCTAGTCTGCACTCCCTGTCTTGGATCACCTATTATCTGATCAGTTGGATGATCTCTTAAATGTCTTGTAGCTGGAGGAAGATTCCCTTCTGGTTGAACATCTCCAGCTCCTTCATTATGCTGAACCTCTTGGTTTTCTTCATCTTCTATTGTGTCTTCTACTCCCCCTGGACAATATCCTTCATTTTCCAATACTCCATCTTCCCTTGAAGCTTCAGCAATGGAGAGCTTGTCCATTCCTTTGCTTATACCTGTTGAGTCATTTGATCTACAAGATAACTCACAGTTGATTAATCTTGTTTCATCAAACACAACATGCACAGATTCTTCAACAACTTGAGTAGTCAAGTTGAAGATTCTATAGGCCTTATTATTTGTGTTGTACCCAACAAATATTCCATCCTGGGATTTGGCAGCAAACTTAGTCAAATATGACTTACCATTGTTAAGTATATAGCATTTGCAACCAAAGATTCTGAAGTAGGATAGATTTGGTTTTCTACCTTTCATAATCTCATAGGGAGTCTTTTTGTGCCTCTTGGTGATAGAAGCCCTATTGATTACATGACAAGCAGTGTTTACTGCCTCAGCCCAGAAATATTCTGGTAGAGAGGTGTCACTCAATAGAGTTCTACCAGCTTCAATTAATATTCTATTCTTTCTTTCAGCAATTCCATTTTGCTGAGGTGTTCTTGGTGAGGAGAACTCTTGGAAAATCCCAAAGTCTTCACATAACTTTGTCATGCTTTCAGATTGAAACTCAGTACCATGGTCACTTCTGATTTTGACCACTGTACTATTCAGTTCATTCTGAATTTGCTTTACAAAATTAAGTAAGACACTTGGGGTTTCAGATTTCTGTCTCAGAAAGAACACCCATGTAAATCTAGAATAGTCATCTACAACCACAAAAGTGTAGACCTTCCTACCTAGACTATGAACTGGCATAGGACCAAAAAGATCCATATGCAAGAGGTATAAGCACCTCACAGAATCCTTGTTTTCAAGGCTTTGAAAGGAGGATTTTGTCTGCTTGCCCTTTTGACAAGCTGAGCATATCCCTTCCTTCATACACTTAACTTGAGGACCATTCCTCACTAACTCTTTGATAAAGAGTTGGCCAATTGTCTTGTAGTTAAGATGAGCCAATCTCTTGTGCCACTTAACACAATGAGAAGCATTGTCATCAGCTACAAGACAAATGGGAGAAGCTTTATTCTCACATACAAAATTAAGACAATATACATTTCTCTTCCTATACCCAGTCAAAATGATCTCTTGATCACTTGACCTTTTGATATGACATCCATCCTTAACAAATAAAATGTCATATCCTAAATCACTCAGCTGGCTTATGCTTATTAGATTATGTTTCAAACCTTTTACATAAGCCACTTGGGTGATAGTAATTAGGTTAGAAGAAATGTTACCAAACCCTTTGATGACTCCTTTTTCAGATCCACCAAAGATCACTTTAGGTCCATCTTTGATAGATGAATACTCCTTCAGCAGCCCCTTTGTTCCAGTCAAGTGCTTGGAACAACCACTATCCAAGTACCATATAGGGGCATGGTTACTTGGATTCACCTGCAACACAGAGTTACTTACCCTTAGAACCCAAGCAAGTCTTGGGTCCTTGGTTCAAGTTAGCATTAACAAAGCTACCATTATTTCTTCTAACAGGTAGACTATTGTTCTTTCTAACACTTGTGTTATACCAACAGTCTAGTTCAAAATGGCCTCTCTTGCCACAGCACCAACATTCAAACCTATTATATCTAGTTCTAGATACATCTTTGACAAAAGAATTTCTGTCCATTGCTGGTGCTGCAGCAGCTTCACCCACTGATTTTTTATAACCATTGGGTTTATGAACATAGGTAGGCCTGTTGGAATTTACACCCTTGTTTTTCAGAACATTAGACTTAATATGACCATGAATATTTTCATGATCATATAGGTTAGAAGGCACTTCCACCTTTCTAAACTTAATAGGGAATGAAAAGTTCAGTGGCTTGACAGGAGCTTTGCCTTTCCTCTTGAATTGGCCAGCCCTGGAGTTACCTTTGAATCCTAATCCTGCCTTACCCTTTTGATTCACAAATTCATCAATCAAGGGTAAGACAGACTTTGGCTTAGAGTAACTAGCCACTAAATCTTTTTCAATTCTTAGTCTGGCCTCCAGACTCTTCACTTGATCATTGGTATAATTAATTGTGCCCATCTGAATAATAGTTATAATCTTCAGCTTGGCAATTTCATTTAACTTTTGATCAATTACTTTCTCTAACTCAGTTGCAGCTACCCTTAGTTCAGCAATTTCATGAGCCTGTGACTTAACCAGGTTCTTGCTTTTCTTAAGGGCCTGCAACAAGTCCCCATACTTATCTATCAATTGATAGACATCTCCTTTAGATTCAGATGCATCTACATCACTTGATGCAGATGTAGCTGATTCTGTACTTGTACTACAAACAGATTTCATAGAAGGACATTGTACCTTATTAGGACCAGACTGATTCTGGCATATGTCCTCTTCTGATCCTGCCATCAGTCCCATGCACTGATGATCCTCTTGATCATAGATGGAGTCTAGTAACTGTAGAAACTCCTCTTCTTCAGATACAGCATATAGTCCAATATATGCTTTTGCTTCAGATTCTGACTCTGAAGTTGACTGATCTGTTAGGCTCTTATCCTTCTTTGCAACAAAGAATTTCTCCTTCTTGCCCTTTTTATGAGTCTTATTCTTGTCTGAAGACTCCTTTCTCTTATCAGGACAGTCAGCCACTACATGTCCAAGTCTATTGCAACAATAGCAGACAATCTTTGAAGTAGTAGCCTTGCTGGGCTTTGATCTGCTCTTTTCTTTCCTTGATGACTTTTTCTTCTGATAATAGTCATCAACTTGCTGTGAAGTAGAGGGCTTAGACTTCCACTATTTCTTCTTCAAGAACCTCTGGAATTGCCTTGTGAATGCAGCAAAGTCTGCATCTGAATCACAGCTTTCTGAACCCTGATTATCTGAATTTTCTGAACTGACTTCTGCAATTTCCTTAGGATGGGATGGTGATATCCTCCTATTCTTTCTGATAGATTCTGCATTGAATGCCACAGTCTTTTCTCTATGCTCTCCTCTTGAATTCTTTTCCTCCTCCTTCCTCACCAAAAGTTGCATTTTATAGGATAGCAGCTTTCCAAACAAGGTGGGAGGAGAGATCTCTGCCAATTTAGCCACTTCTCTTATAGCACAGATCTTTGTGTCCCAATCCTTTGTTAAGGATCTCAAGAATTTGTCATTCAGTTCATAAGTACTGAAGACTCTTCCATAAGACATTAGCTCATTCACAATTCTATAGAATTTCTTATAGCACTCAGTTATGCTATCAGATTTTCCTTGTCTAAAACTTTCGTATTCCTGATTGAGCATAGATTTCCTGTCCTGTCTTACTTCTTCTGATCCCTCCATGTAGACAATCAATGTGTCCCACATTTCTTTGGAGGTCTTGCAGTGAATCAGATTCTGAAATGTTGAATCATCTATGGCACTTACAATAATGTTCTGTGCTCTTTTATCCATGGTTGCCAAAATGATTTCATCCTTGGTCATTTTAGAATAACTCTTTGGAGTTTGAATATTAGCATCAAGAATTGAGACCTTCATTGGAATGAAGGGTCCTTCCTGTATATTCTTGGGTCAGATGCCTCCATAAACAACCTTACTCTTTCTTTCCAAATTCCAAAGATTTCCTTCTTGCATATGGGTAATTTCATAGACCCTAGCTCCTTATGATTCTCTCCAGAACCCATCTTCTTGAATCTTGATTCTGCCTTTCAGATCTACCTCAGACTGTTAAGTCCTTTTTGAGGAACCTCCCTCTGATACCACTTGATAGTTTTACTTCCAAGACAACCAAAACACCTAGAGGGGGGGGGGTGAATAGGTTCTAATTGCTTGTTTAAATTTTTAGGCAGAATTCAATTACAAAGATTAAAACATTCAGCACAGCATTCACAGACATTTAATCATCACAGATTGCACACTGTTTTATAGTGGTTCCCCAAGGTCTGGGTACATCCACTTTCCCCCTTCACCTATCTAGCAGTATGCTAGATTCGGCCAAACTTCCACTATTCTCAGATCCTCAGATCCTACAGCTCAGAACCTGGGTAGGTTCCTATAACTCAGGCACAACAGCCCTACCTCAGCCTTGCCACAAGGCCTACAACTCAGAGAAGAACCTTCTCCTACACTCAGGCAAACAGCCCTACCACTCAGAGATCAACTCTCCTACACTCAGCCTTTATATCACAGGCTTACAACTCAGATCTGTGTAAAACAGATCCTACAGAAATTTAGAAAAGAAGTTTTAATGTCTTGCCTTTGTTGAGAGAGAAGAGGACAAGACAATTCTTGATCAGCTGATGAAATCAACTGAATCTGAGCTTTCTTCAAAGCTTCTTGAATCTGAACTTAGCTGAGTTGATTTCCAAATAGCTTCTTGAGAAGCCACTGATGGCTTCCTTCTTCTTCTTCAAAATGAGTGGATCCCTCTCTATCCAACACCTTTGATGATACTTCTGAATTCTTGTTAGAACTCTTCTTAGATCGATCCTGAGATCGTCTTCTTAGATCTTCTGATGAAGATCTTCTTTAGTGTATTACACCTTCTTGATTTGATTTCTCAATTTGATTGCCAAAGTTCAATCTTCTCATTCATTCTTTACTTCTCTCTGAATCAGTCTATTTATAGATCTTCTTAATGGTAACCGGCTGATCCGGTTTATAACTGTCTTCTGACAAGTCTGACAACATCAGTTAACTGGCTGCAACCCACAGCTGTCAAGTCTTTAAACAGATCCTGTGCCTTAGTCTTGGTCAGCAATGTGTTGAGATAGACTGTCAGGAAGTGTCGAGACCAACTGTCTGTATGTGTCGACATAAGTAACTTTGGTGTCGACACAGCCTTTGATGATGTCGACAAGTTTGCCTTTAAGTCGACACAGCTTCTTCAGAGAATAACTTGGTCTTGACTTTGCAGTGTGTCGACACAAGTCCTGTGTGTCGACACAGTTGTTGTAGATTTAGAACTCAGTATGTGTTGACTTAGTCTTCTGGTGTCGACACAAGTATTGTCGACTTCTGCCAATGTGTGTCGACTCTGTCTCATTGTGTCAACACAGCCTCCCAGTGTCGACACAAATGTGGTCGACTATCTTCCTGTGAGTCGACACTGCTTCCCAGTGTCGACATAAATGTGGTCGACTATCTTTCTCTGTGAGTCGACACTGCTTCCCAGTGTCGACACAAATGTGGTCGACTATCTTTCTCTGTGTCGACACAGCTTCCTTCAAGTGTCGACACAAATATTCTGAAGTGTCGACACTGTTTCTTCAGGTGTCGACACATGGACTTAGAATATTTTTCTGCATTCTTTAACACTTCTTCACCTGCACATGTCAACTTAAAACAACATCAAATACACCTTGATGTATATCATTGAGCTAAGTTGGGCTTCTTCAAATCAGGTACACATTTTCCAATGTACCCAACATACCTCTTGGCCGAGACTTCTCCTGCCTAAGGAGGCTCTCAAACTCTTTCATTTGTCTCCCAGCTGTGCCTCCTATCCTGCCCAAAAGGCTTTATCAGCAAGTCGACCCGGGATCGAGCCTTGCTTGGGGTAGTGCCAAAGTTTCCAAGCCGCAGTGCCTCAAAGAACACATCCGAGACCAAGTCCTTTCCCACCAGGTGTTCCTACCGGCCTGCCCAGCTAATGAGAGCCTAAGCAGCGAGTTTACCCGAGCATAAGCAGCACTCGGGGTCCCTTACCCCCACAGGAGAGCCTTCAGACCTGCCAGCTAATGAGATCCTGCGCAGCGAGTGTACCTGGAGCTGAGCCAGTCTCGGGGTAATGCAAAAATCTGAGCCTAAGTATCTCAAAGAACACATCCAAGACCAATTCCTTTCCCCCCAGGTGTGCCTTCCACCCTGCCCATCTAATGAGAGCTTGAGCAGCGAGTCTACCCAGGGCCGAGTAGTACTCGGGGTCCATTACCCCCCCAGGTGAGCCTTCGGACCTGCCAACTAATGAGAGCCTACGCTGCGGGTCTACCTGGGGCCGAGCTGGGCTCGGGGTAGTACAAACATCCGAGCTGAAGTATCTTAAAGAACACATCCAAGACCAAGTCCTTTCCCCCCAAGTGTTCCTACCTCCCTGACCAGCTAATAAGAGCCTGAGCAGCGAGTCTACCTGGGGCCGAGCAGCACGTAGGGTCCCTTACCCCTATAGGCGAGCCTTCGTACCTGCCAGCTAATTAGAGCCTGCGCAGCGAGTTTACCTGGGGCCGAGCCGGGCTCGGGGTAGTGCAAACATCCGAGCCGAAGTATCTCAAAGAACACATACAAGACCAAGTCCTTTCCCCCCAGGTGTGCCTACCGCCCTGCCCAGCTTGAAAGTGTAAAGTTGTCAACCTAAATCACCTAGAGGGGGTGAATAGGTGAATCGTGCGTTTATTTGCGGAATAAAAAATTTAACGAAC
The DNA here is from genome assembly GCA_039513925.1 of Platanthera zijinensis. Classification (NCBI taxonomy): domain Eukaryota; kingdom Viridiplantae; phylum Streptophyta; class Magnoliopsida; order Asparagales; family Orchidaceae; genus Platanthera; species Platanthera zijinensis. The sequence continues at coordinate 78,064,078 of CM077078.1, read as the reverse complement.
TTGCACACGTAATCAAGCAATCACAAAAAGACAAGAAGATTTATAGTTGTTCCCAAATCTTGGGTACGTCCACTTTACCTCACCGATCTAGCAAATCACTAGACTCGGCTACTCCACTATCTCGGATTGAAAATAATCCTATGCCTCGGAACCAAGTTCCTACAAACTCGATCCAAATGGATCTACACTCGGAAGATAAACAAAACTTCCTACAACTCGGAGAACAATGCTCCTAAACTCGGAGAATAATCTCCTATAAGATTTACAAAGAGGTTTGAAAATACAAACAAAATTTTCTCTCAGATCTGGAAATATTGAACTCTATGTCTTCTTCTAAACTTGGCGGCTTTTTCAGAATTTGTAGAAGAAGAACCTTTGTAGATCTGACCTGAGAAGACTTAGGACCTACTCGATCAAGGAGAGGATGAAGATTCCTTGAATAGCAGGTCTTTCTTGATCGAAAGTAGAAAGATCGATCTCATGTTGGGCACAGGCGGCGGCTTCAGAATATTGTTCTTCTTGGAGAGAGAAGGCCGATCCAGAAATTTAGAATGTACGGAATTCCGCTCCTTGTAATTGTTAGGGTTTGTTCTTAATGAGAAGACTTTATATAGGATTACCCTTAACGGCTAGAAAAGACATTAATGACGACACGTGGACCAATCACATCAAGTCATTTGAAAATTTCGGCCGATCTGGACTTAAAATAATTTTCTGAAAAATTTGACTTTCAGTTCTCGAGAAGTAACTTTAGTTCTCGAGAACTAGAAACTAAGTTCTTGAGAGCTATCAGGACTTCTCAAGAACTATACTACTTAGAGGATGTCTGGACTTCTCGAGAACAAAAGGCTGAGTTCTCGAGAACTAACTGACTTCTCGAGAACTATGGAGACTTCTCGAGAACTAACACTTAAGAGAGATTTCTAAGGCAACTTTTGACTATTCGAGAAATAGGGATGGCAGTTCTCGAGAACTTAAGCCAAGCTTCTCGAGAACAAGTTGGACTTCTCGAGAACTATAATTGAGACTTCTCGAGAATTGGCCAAGACTTCTCGAGAACAAAGAAGACTTCTCGAGAACTACATCAGACTTATCGAGAACTCTGACTTAGAAAAATTCTTGAAGCTGTCTGGACTTCTCGAGAACCAAAAGCTGGGACTTCTCGAGAACTTTGAAGCTAAGCTTCTCGAGAATTCTAAGGACTTCTCGAGAACTAAGAGGCACTTCTCGAGAAGTGGACTTAGAGAATTTTCTGAACTTTAGAAAACATCCTTCTCTTCTCTTCAAGAGTCCAATCTTCATTCCATGATCCATGGTTTGAATATGAAGTGTATCCCAATGGAGAGGCTACACATGAGTCAACACCTTGGATCACACAGTGAGGGATTACATTGTATGGTCATGTGTTCATGACCCACTGTAGACTGACATTGGTATACACTTAGCGATGGTAATCTTCAAACACACAACTAAACAAGGATATCAAATACAACTTAATTCATCTTAGTTCAAGGGTGGCTTCAAGCAAATCTGGGTTATTGTGGGTGACCCAACAATCTCCCCCTATTTGTAGAAGTCAGAACCCTCTACACTAAGGTGAATTATGACAATTAAGAAAGAACTGGAAATGAATAATTTAATCTAAATGCAATAAGAGATTAATTGAACACACAATTAGGCAAAACTAGGAATTGTATATATGTAATGTTTTAGATTTCTAATCAACAACCATTTCATCCAAATTCTCAAAAACATATCAATAAGAGTTCATTCTTTGCTGTGATGCTGTCTGTCCCTCTTCTCCTATTATCTCCTATGATAGCTGAAGGGCTTAGGATAGTACCTAGGAGGCTTTGGAGGAGCTTTGGGATTATTCCTGCAAAACTCTTTATCATATATTCTTCTCTTGGTCATGGACTTCTCATATAATTCCCACTGAGAGGAGCTATAGTGGAGATTCCTGTTCTCATTAAAGTCCATCACTAATTTGAGAGTGTCAAGAATTAAGGCTTTAGAAGTGGGGCTCCAAACTTCGGCAAACTCCCGTGCTTTCCTTTTCTCTGCATCTGGCTAGTTCAGGTAGACCTTGAGGAATATCATCATCGCAAACCTGGAAATAGGAGGCAGGAGGAGGTACCTGGTCTTCTGGCCTTGGAAAAAAAGTAGGCATTTGAGGTTGAGGCATCTGGCTGAATTTACCTTCAGCAAGGGGGTTCAGGTGATGAGGAATGATATTAGGATCAGCCTTAAAGTCAGGGAATATTTGGTTGTGCATCCAGACTGCAGTGTCATAAGTGTGGAATTTCACTTATTGGATTTGATCTAAAACATTCTTATTTATCTCAGTCAATTTCTCATTCTAGATAGATTTTGCATCTGCAGTAAGTTTCCACTTGTTCTTTCACTAAACTCTCCCCCTTTCTGATTTCTACACAAAGCTTTTCTATGGTGTCTTCTTTGAATGTTCCTACTTCCTCATTGATTTTCATTATATGTTCTTGAGCTTTCTTTTCCAACTGAATTTGATTATTTGCCAGTGTGATAGACTGTTCCATGACCTGACCAATACTGGTAATGGTGTGGTCTATGGCTTTGCCACCAATTCTGAACAGCTCTTTAAGAGAATTTGTGTTGTGTTGGATCGCTGCAAATCCTCTGCTCATTTCCTTTTCTAGAGCAGTGACCTGATCTTTGACTTACTTGAGAGATTCATCAAAATATTGCCTTTAGGTAGCCAGCATACCTTCAATCTTAGATAGAATATCTGAACTTACAGTTGCAGCAGCAGTAGCAGGAGTGGTAGAAACAATGGCAGTAGGAGGGGCACTAGGTGTAAAAATCTGAGGTGGAGGAGGTTCTTTCCATGGAGCAATTTCTTCTATTACCACAGAGCTCTGGGCTATTACAGTGTGAGATACTGTATCAGCCTCCTCATCAATAAATCTTGGGAGGGAGAAGTCAAGGTTCCTGAGAGGGGCTTCCACCTCTTCAGGTTCTAGCTCATCCTCTTTAGAGAGAGGAATGGTCTCTGGTGGAGTAGATTCTTTCCTTGGAGAGGGAGAAGGAGGTGGAGTAGCTTGGGGTAAGGGTGGTGGAGAAGGTTCTTTTGATGGTTCTCTAGAGGTTTATTTGTGAAGGGGGGAAGTGATTCATCTGAAATGAGTTCTTCAATCATGCTGTCAATTGCTGCATTTGTGTCCTTGAGGGTTTCCTGTCCTGGAACATCTGATAGGGTGGCCTCTGGAGAATCTTCCACAGGGCTCCTGATTGGAGATCTCACTGGGCTTCTGAGAGGAGATCTGCTTACTGATCTAGCCTGAGAGGAAGGAGTAGGTCTTACAACAGGAACAGAGGCTGCAGGCTCGCCCTTAGTTGCTACACCGGATGGTTCAGCAACATGATGAGAGGAGGTAGGTTGGGTCCTGACCTCAGAGGTTGAAGCTGCAAGTTCTTTAGCTAATTGCTTAGAATTTTTTAGCTTGAGTTCCCATCTTTGGATGGAGGCCAATGAAATCTTTTTCAGTTGATGGATCTGAGTACCTTTAGAGGTTTTGAAGATGACAGGGTCAATCTCACTCAGCAACAGGGAAATTATCCTTGCAAACTTGGGAGCCTGAATACTATCCCTGATCAATTCAAATACCATCATTCCATATTGAAATTTCTTTCTGCAGATAATAGCTGTCATGACACCAAATAGGTCATTGGTTATGAAACTAATGGACTCTGTTCTGCACCACAAGATCTTTCCAATAAAATCTACCAGAAACTTTCCTACATCATTGAAGAGATTTCTCCTTAAAGAGATGAAATCCAAAGAAACTCCATAGAAAGAGTAAGTTCTGTCATAATCTTCAAGTGTTAGGTAATCCTCTTCATCCACAACGGTCAGCTTTAGGAGCTTTGAAACTCTGGTTTTGTCCAACTTGATTTATGTCCACCTGACTTTAGTTTTCAAAACTGCACCATTTCTCCTTACCTTGGCATTCCTAAAGAATTCCTCTATATCTGGAAATAAAATCTTGCAGGGTTCTGAGAGAACGAACATCAGACCGGTTGTTTCCAGGAGAAGGAGCAAGTTCTTGAAGTCATCAGAAATGTCTGCAATCCCTGCGATGACGAGTTCACTGTCAACTCCTATTTTCGAACTCTATGCCATGGACGCTGACGGCGACGACGGACAGAGCGCAAGACGACGGCTGCGACGAAGCTTTCTGTCGGTGGAAGACGAAGAGTTTTCAAGAAGACTGTTTGAAGTAGCGGTTGATTTGAGATTTCTAAAGTATTATATATATATAATTCTAATTTTTATAATTAAATGTCTAATTAATCTAATATAAGCATTTTAATAATTCGAAAAATAAGTCGATTTGCGCAAAGATAGAATTTGAAAAGACGGGGCCTTTCTCGAGAGGTAGGGTGAGTTTTCAAGAAGTGTCGTATAGTTCTCGAGAAGTAAGGAAATAAGTTCTCGAGAGCTTTCAGAGTACTTCTCGAGAGCTAGAGTTATTAGTTCTCGAGAACTTAAGGGACTTCTCGAGAGACAAACTTTTGTTCCCGAGAAGTTGAGTAAGTTTTCGAGAACTAGCTTCCTCTTGAGAAATTTCTGACCTTTTTGAAGAGTTCTAGATTCTTGAGCCTTGAACTGATCCACTTTGGTCTATTCTTCTTTGTTTAGCATCCCAAGTTGAGTTTTGAAGAAATTGAACTTGGTCTCGTCTAGTGGCTTCGTGAAAATATCTACAACTTACCGATCTGTTGGCACGTACTGCAGATTCACATCCCTTTGCTCCACATGCTCCCGTATGAAATGATATCTGAGCTCGATGTGCTTTGTCCGGCTGTGCGAGATTGGGTTGTTTGCGATTGCGATCGCGCTGGATGAGTCGCAGAATAATGGAATGTCTTTGACCTTCATATTGTAATCTTCTAGCTGGTTCTTTAGCCACAGAAACTGTGCACAACAACTGCCGGCAGAAATGTATTCTTACTCAGCCGTTGAGATTGCGACACAATTTTTTTTTCTCCATGATATAAGCCTTCTTCCTAGGAACTGACACGTCCCGGAAGTGCTTTTCCTGTCATATTTGCTACCTGCAAAATCTGCATCTGAAAAACAAATTAGTTCGCTGTCATTACTTCTTGGGTACCATAAGCCAAGATTCGGTGTACCTTTAAGGTATCTCAAAATTCGCTTTGCAGCAGTATAATGGGATTCCTTACAGTTCACTTGGAATCTTGCACAGACATACGTAAAGAACATTATGTCTAGTCTACTGGCAGTAAGGTAGAGCAAGGATCCAACTATGCTTCTGTACTTGGTTTCATCAAAAGGTTTCCCTTTCTCATCCTTGTACAGAGACATAGCTGAGGCCATTGGAGTCCTCATAGAGGTTGCACTCTCCATTCTGAATTCCTTAATCAACTCCTTGGTGAACTTAGTCTGAGAGATGAAAATTACATCTTCAGATTGTTTCACCTGAAGTCCTAAGAAATACTTCAACTCTCACATACTACTCATTTCAAACTTCCCTTGCATAAGTTTAGAAAACTTTTTGCAGAGGTTTTCGTCTGTAGAACCAAATATAATGTCGTCGACATAGATTAGCACTAGCAAAATGTTGGGTACATAGGAAAATGTGTACCTGATTTGAAGAAGCCTTACTTTGTTCAATGATATACATCAAGGTGTATTTGATGTTATTTTGAGTTTATATGTGCAGGTTAAGAATTTTCTAAAATGCAGGAAAAAGTTTCTAAGTCCATGAGTCGACACTTAAGAAAGCCTGTGTTGACACTTGGAAAAGAAGTGTCGACACCAGAAGCAACTATGTCAACACACAGAGATTTTAGTTGACATCAACTATTTCGACACCTAGGGGCAGTGTCGACACACAGAATTCTTGGACTATATCAACTGTGTCGACACACAAGACTTGTGTCGACACACAGCAGAGTTTCAACAAAGTTGATTGCTGTGAAGTGAAGAAGTGACTGTGTCGACACAAAGAAGCAGTGTTGACACATTCTATAGATGCAGCATCAAGAAGTAGTGTCGACACCAAAGGAGCTTAATCGACATCACCAAAGCTTTTGTCGACACTTAATCTACTTGTGTCGACACATAATGAAGATCAGTCTTGACGCTTTGCTGATAAAGACAAAGGTTCAAGAAATGACAGAAGACTTGATAACTGTGAATTCCAACAAGTTTGCTGAAGCTATAAGAACTGTCAAAAGTTTGTTAGAAACCGAATCAGCCGGTTACCATGGATGAAGTCTATATATAAAGACGAATTCTGTCAAATCAAAATACAACACACGAACGAACAACTAATGAAGTATTGATCATTGATCAAGAAAGAGCACGTCACACATAAGAAGATTTTCGTGAGAAGATCTAAGAAGACAATCTGAAGTGGCAATCTACTAAGAATTTGTCTAAGGAGAATTCAAACAAGAATTCAGAAGAAACTTCAGAAGATTTGGAGATTGAGAGAGAGCTCCAGCTGTTTGAAGTAAAGTAGGAGACATTTACAAGTCTCTTAAGAAGCAGATCCTGAACAATTCTGCTAAGAAGAATTCAGATTTATTTTTGAAATCTAAGAAGGAAGCTGCCAGCCAGTCAACTTCAAAGGAGATCAACCCTACTGAGTTCAGATTAAAGAAGCTTTGAAGAAAGCTAAGAACAGGTTGATCTCAGCAATCAGTTTTATCAAGAACTGATCAAGAAACCTTTTATCCCTTCTCTCTCAACAAGGGTAAGAGTCAATCTATAAGATTTTTCAAATTCTATAGGATCTTTCAAGATCTGAGTTTTAAGCCTATAATATAAAGGCTGAGTGTACGAGATATAGATCTCTGAGTTGTAGGCCTTGTGACAAGGCTGAGGTAAGGCTGTTAGCCTGAGCTGTAGGAGTGTGAATACATTCTGAGTTGTAGGCCTTGTGACAGGGCTGAGGTAGGGCTGTTAGCCTAAGCTATAGGAGTGTGGATACATTCTGAGTTATAGGAACCTTTCAGGGTTATGAGCTATAAAATCTGTGGATCTGAGAAGAAGGAAGAAGTTAGGCTGAATCTAGCACATTGCTGGATAGGCGTAGGGGGAAGTGCATGTACCCTGACATTGGGGAACCACTATAAACCAGTGTGCAATCTGTGATGTGTGTATTTTGTGCTGTGGTTGCTGTGTTAGCTGTAGAATAGTTAAATTCTATTTAAATAACTGAATTCTTATTCTGCCTTAAGTGAGAAAAAAGAAAGAACCTATTCACCCCCCCCCCCCCCCTCTAAGTGTTTGGGTTATCTTGAAATCGATTCTATCACAAAACCTTATTTTTAATTTCCCTAAGAAATAATGTCTTATCTATCTTTCCCCTTGTGAACTTGTTCTCGAGGAGAAAGATAGATAGCGTTTTGTACCAAGCTCGAGGAGCTTGTTTCAAACCGTACATCGCTTTTGATAATAAATAAACATACTCAGGAAAATTAGGATCAACGAAACCTGGGGGCTGTTCAACGTACACCTCTTCCTTTATGTCACCATTTAGGAAGGCGGACTTCACGTCCATTTGATAGACAGTGAACCCCTTCAGTGCAGTGTAAGCTAGGAACAGTCTGATGGCCTCCAGTCTTGCCACTGTAGCGTGTGTTTCGTCGAAGTCGATCCCTTCTTCTTGACGATATCCTTTGGCGACGAGTCTGACCTTGTTCTTTATGATCGTCCCATCTTCGTCCATCTTGTTCCTATAGACTCACTTAGTTCCAATAACATTCTTACATTTGGGTCTTGGAACAAGTGTCCACACTTTGTAGCGCTTGAACTGATTCAATTTTTCTTCCATGGCCAAGATCCATGATGCGTCTGAGTTTGCTTCCTCAAACTTCTTTGGTTCAACCTGTGAGAGAAAACTTAAATATAAATTCTCGTTAGTTGTACCTCGATGAGTTCTGACGCCATCTTGGGGATCTCCTATGATCTGGTCCATTAGGTGATCCTTCAGATATCTGAGCTCTAGATTCTTCGCATCTGGGACTTCTTCAGCCAGTGGAGTTACTTCATCAACTTGGACAATATTTTCATCTTGATCATCTACCTCTCCAATAGGGGTTGGAGAGGTGATCTTGATGAACTTTTCATCTTTACCTTCGGTCGATTCATCAAAGTTGATCTCTTTAATCCTTGTATATGCATCTTCAACAAGCATACTAGACGATTTGCTTTGCAGCAAGCTCGTCTCATAAAATACAACATGTATGGATTCCTCTACAACAAGAGTTTTTCTATTGAAAATCATGTATGCCTTACTATGGCTACTATATCCTACAAAATTACCTTCCATCAGAGTTACTAGATACTGCCACATCTCCTTAGCCGATTGGCAGTGAATCAGATTCTGCAGCATCGAGTCATTGACTGCACTTGCTATAATATTTTTAGCTTTCTTATCCAAAGAGACAAGTGCAATCTCGTCCTTATCTAGATCTATCAATTTCTTAGGAACCTTCTTGGTTGGATCTATAGTGGAGGTAGTCATGGGGACGTAAGGAGCTTCTTCAACAATCATGAAGATCCGGGAGTCCACAGCTTCCATGAAAAATTTGATTCTCTCTTTCCACATGGGAAAGTTATTCTTTGTGCACAGGGGAAGCTTGGCAAAATCTTTTACCTTGTCCATTGCTTGAATATCCAAGTGACAACTTTCGAGAGGAAATTGATCAAGGTGTTAACCTTTTAATGATCAACCTCCCTCTAATACCAATTGAAAGTGTAAAGTTGTCAACCTAAATCACATAGAGGGGGTGAATAGGTGAATCGTGCGTCTATTTACGGAATAAAAATTTTAACGAACTTGCACACGTAATCAAGCAATCACAGAAAGACAAGAAGATTTATAGTAGTTCTCCAATCTTGGGTACGTCCACTTTACTTCACCGATCTAGCAAATCACTAGACTCGGCTACTCCACTATCTCAGATTGAAAATAATCCTACGTCTCGGAACCAAGTTCCTACAAACTCGATCCAAATGGATCTACACTCGGAAGATAAACAAAACTTCCTACAACTCGGAGAACAATGCTCCTATACTCGGAGAATAATCTCCTACAAGATTTACAAAGAGGTTTGAAAATACAAACAAAAATTTCTCTCAGATCTGGAAATATTGAACTCTAGGTCTTCTTCTGAACTTGGCGGCTTTTTTAGAATTTGTAGAAGAAGAACCTCTATAGATCTGACCTGAGAAGACTTAGGACCTACTCGATCAAGGAGAGCATGAATATACCTTGAACAGCAGGTCTTTCTTGATTGAAAGCAGAAAGATCGATCTCACGTTGGGCGGCGGCGGTGGCTTCAGAATATTGTTCTTCTTGGAGAGAGAAGGCTGATCCAGAAATTTAGAATGTACGGAATTACGCTCCTTGTAATTGTTAGGGTTTTGTCTTAACGAGAAGACTTTATATAGGATTACCCTTAACGGCTAGAAAAGACATTAATGACGACATGTGGACCAATCACGTCAAGTCATTTGAAAAATTCGGCTGATCTGGACTTAAAATAATTTTTTAAAAAATTTGACTTTCAATTCTCGAGAAGTAACTTTAGTTCTCGAGAACTAGAAACTGAGTTCTCAAGAGCTATCAGGACTTCTCAAGAACTATACTACTTAGAGGATGTCTGGACTTCTCGAGAACAAAAGGCTGAGTTCTCGAAAACTAACTGACTTCTCGAGAACTATGGAGACTTCTCAAGAACTAACACTTAAGAGAGATTTTTGAGGCAACTTTTGACTATTCGAGAAATAGGGCTGGCAGTTCTCGAGAACTTAAGCCAAGCTTCTCGAGAACAAGTTGGACTTCTCGAGAACTATAATTGAGACTTCCCGAGAACTGGCCAAGACTTCTCGAGAACAAAGAAGACTTCTCGAGAACTACATCAGACTTATCGAGAACTCTGACTTAGAAAAATTCTTGAAGCTGTCTGGACCGAGAACCAAAAGCTGGGACTTCTCGAGAACTTTGAAGCTAAGCTTCCGAGAATTCTAAGGACTTCTCGAGAACTAAGAGGCACTTCTCGAGAAGTGGACTTAGAGAGTTTTCTGAACTTTAGAAAAAATCTTTCTCTTCTCTTCAAGAGTCCAATCTTCATTCCATGTTCCAAGGTTTGAATATGAAGTGTATCCCAATGGAGAGGCTACACATGAGTCAACACCTTGGATCACACAGTGAGGTATTACACTGTATGGTCATGTATTCATGACCTACTGTAAACTGACATTGGTCTACACTTAGCAATGGTAATCTGCAAACACACAGCTAAACAAGGATATCAAATACAACTTAATTCGTCTTAGTTCAAGGGTGACTTCAAGCAAATCTGGGTTATTATGGATGCAATACCCAACACCGCTAATGAGAGCCTGAGCAGTGAGTCTACCCGGGGCCGAGGAGCACTCGGGGTCCCTTACCCCCACAGGAGAGCCTTCGGACCTGCCAGCTAATGAGAGCCTGCGCAGTAGGTCTACCTGGGGCCGAGCCGGGCTCGGGGTAGTGCAATCATCCAAGCTGAAGTATCTCAAAGAACACATCTAAGACCAAGTCCTTTCCCCCCAGGTGTGCATACCGCCCTGCCCAGATAATGAGAGCTTGAGTAGTGAGTCTACCTAGGGTCGAGCAGCACTCGGGGTCCCTTACCCCCTAGAGGAGACCCTTCGTACCTGCCAGCTAATGAGAACCTGCGCAGCGGGTCTACCTGGAGCTAAGCTGGGCTCAGGGTAGTGCAATCATCCGACCATCTTATCACCAGAATTCCACAATAGGTAAAGCTAAAGAAACAACAAGTTAGTGAATATAATATAATAATTTTTCTTTGAATATATAATTTCACCTTCCCCCCTCATGGGTAGAAGCATTTCAAGTCATCACCGCTCCAGGTGTGGCTCATGGATCTCCCCTCCACATCCTAGAAGTGGTAACCTCCCATTCTTAGAACCCTTTCAACAATGTAAGGTCCTTCCCAATTTCGGTTGAGCATGCCAACAGGGGATGATCTTCCCGCAGCATCAACTTTCTTTAACACCAGATCTCCTTCCGCAAACGGTTTGATTCTGATGTGCTTGTCAAAGTACCTTGTCATTCGCTGCTTGATTTCCTCCTGCCTGATAGCAGCGACATCGCGCAGCTCTTCTGCCATATCCAATGAGAGGTGTAACTCCCCCTCATTCTCCAACCTCCAAACCTCGTCTCCTTCTCCCGCAGTCGTGACCCGCGGGGACCGAACATCGAACTCCACTGGCAGGACCACCTCACACCCATGAGAAAGTTTGAAGGGTGTCTCGCTGGTGGCTGTGTTCAGGGTTGTTCGCAAGGCCCATAGAACTGAGGGGAGTTGTTCCACCCAATTCCCCCTCAAGTTCTCCACCTTCTTCTTGAGCAAGTTCACAATGATCTTGTTTGCCGCCTCCACCTGGCCATTTGTTGGTACCCTAGTTTGGATTTGAGTTTAGTCTGCTCTTTTAGTTTCTTGACCCAAGATTTATCTATGGTCAAAGGTTAGCTAATAGGTTAGATTCCCTTAGTTGTAGAATTGCTTATCCAGATGAAAATTTGGTTAAGTCATTTTTGGTTCGACTATAGTCGAACGCCGCTCGACCATCATCTATGGACTGGTCGACGATCGTCTATCAGTTGGTCGACGTTCATCTGTCAGCAGATCGTCTCGCTCTGAGTTAGTTCAACTCTCGACGATCTGCGGTATCTGCCTTGACGATCGTCGAACCCCGCTCGACTTCTTTTGTTAAGACAGATTTCTTTGATAGTTCGACTATCTGCTTGGATATTTCAACTATCTGATAGCTCGACTATCTGTTTGATAGGTCGACTATCTGTCTTCTTTGATAGTTCGACTATCTGCTTGGATAGTTCAACTATCTGATAGCTCGACTATCTGTTTGATAGGTCGACTATCTGTCTTCTTTGATAGTTCGACTATCTGCTTGGATAGTTCAACTATCTGATAGCTCGACTATCTGTTTGATAGGTCAACTATCTGTCTTCTTTGATAGTTCGACTATCTGCTTGGATAGTTCAACTATCTGATAGCTCGACTATCTGTTTGATAGGTCGACTATCTGTCTTCGTTGATAGTTCGACTATCTGCTTGATAGGTTGACTATCTGTTTTGCGTGATAGCTCGACTATCTGTCTTGATAAGTCGACTATCTGATAGCTCGACTATCTGCTCTGATAGGTCGACTATCTGTTGAGGTAGTTCGACTATCTTTTTTGATAGTTCGACTATCTGTGTCGTTCGACTATCTGTTCTGATAGGTCGACGATCTCCGTGCTTCGGTCGACGATCTCTGAGGGTCGTTCGACATTCTTTTTGTCTACCTTCAGTAAAGTTATATTATTTATTTCTTATCTGCTTGGCATATTTTATTAAAGTATATTTCATTGATGTTATGCTATTATTTCCAGGCAATCATTGCCCCATCCTTTGTGCATAAGTCAAGTTTTATCTGACAAAGTTTTTTGTCTTATTAGTTGAAATATCCTTTTGCTTTATCTGCCAGGCTGTCCTTTATAGCCGTTAGACTCAGAAAGTCTTCTCTGGCCGTAAAGAGCTCTTTCTGATGTGACTTTTTCTAGCACTCTTTTATCAGATTGGATATGCAGCTTCTTAGAAAGCTTTATCCCCTTATAGCATGTCTGCCTACAGGATATATTTTTGCTTTATGCTTTTTGCAGCCCAGATTGCAGATTCCAGAAGAAGACAAAGTTCAAACTCAGATTAGAGCCGTTGCAAAGGCTCATATATAAAGAGCTTCTTTTGAAAGAAGAAATATACAGATACACATATACAATATACAATACAAGAAGTTTTACTCTCCGCAGCATAGAGATCTATAGCTCTCAGAAATTCACATTCAACTGAGAAGATCAAATCTCTTCAGCATTCTTCTTCATCCTGAGTTCATCCTGCTCAAAGGAAGACATTCACTCAGAGGCTTTTAGAAGAAGAAGAAAAAGAAAGGAAGCTGATTGAAGAAGAACACCTTTTCCAAATCAAGAGTCTTCTTCATGTTTCCCCTTCAGAACTTCAAGACAGTTCTTTGTCTCAGTTCAGAAGAGTTCCTGCACCTTGAAGCAAGGCTTCTTCCTGGATATTCTCTAAGCCAGGGGGAGCCTTGATTCTTTAGAGATTTCTAGCTCTATGTAATCCACTAGCTTCTCTAATCTGTTTTAACAATAGAGAAGAAACTTTAACTCTCTCAACCTCCTGTATAAAGGGTTATTACTCCCTTCAAAAGTGAACCTTGGTGGCAGGGCACCTGATCAAAAACCTGTGTTGGATTTTGAGCTCCTGATCAAAAGCTCAAAGGGTCTACTTGATCTACCTGAAGCAGATCAGTTGGTGGCAGGGCACCTGAACAAAAACCTGTAGTGGATTCCTACCAGGGTGGTAGAAGAGTGGGCATACCTATTTAGAGGGAACCACTATAAAATTTCTTGTGTCGTCTGTGCTGCTTATTTAATTTATTGCACTGTGGCTGTGAGTAGAAATAACTAGGATTGCTAGTTACTGTGATAGGATCAAAGCTCAACTGTAATTACAGTTGCCCTTCTCTAGTGCACTTCACTTTGTGTTAGGCTCTAGGGTTTAAAATATCTATAAACTCATTCCGCAAATTAACTCTAAGGGAGTTGAGTAGGGTGTCATAATTTTTGAATACTCTATTCACCCCCCCCCCCTCTAGAGTTGTATCTATCATCACTTTCACCATTGCTTCCGGGGTGGTGGACGGAGGAAAACCTAAGGTCTATTCCTAGTTGGGTGTAGAAGCTGATGAATTCTTCACTGGCAAACTGGGGGCAATTGTCTATCACTATTGCCTGGGGCAACCCGTGCCTACATATGATCTCCCCCCAAATGAAGTTTCTGATGACTTGTGAGGTGACCTTGTCCAATGCCTTGACCTCCAACCACTTTGAAAAGTAGTCAATCATGATTAGAAGAAACCTTCTCTGCCCACTAGCCAGAGGGAAAGACCCGACTAGATCCATCACCCAGATGGATAAAGGCCATGGTGTCGTGATTCTTCGGAACCTTTGAGCGGGCAAGAGCTGGAGGGGGAGTATAGCTGACACTTCCGGCACCTCCTCGCAAACTCAGCCGCATCCTTCCTCGGGGTCTGCCAGAAATACCCTTGCCTTACCACCCTTACTTCCAACGTCCTTCCTCCCGAGTGACTGCAGCACTCACCTAAATGCACTTCCTCCAAGATCCTCGGGATCTCTTCCTCGGTAACACACCTCGCCAGGAGCCCCAACAACATCTTCCGATGCAACCCTCCATCCAGCATTAGATAATGGGCTTCCTTGTGCCTGAATCTTTTGGCCTCCTTAGTCCCTTCTAAGAGCTCTATAGTGGTCAGAAAGGTTACCAATGGGTCCACCCATAAGGCTCGCCGATCCACCTCCATCAACTCCCCTTCCTCGATTGCCGAACGAAATAGCTCAGTCAGGGTTCCCCACCCCCCTGAGGTCCAAACTTAGTAAGCTGATCAGCTGCTACACTCTATTCCCTAGGAACGTATTGGATTGAGAACGTCCAGAACCCTCCGATGATCATCCTTCCCTTGGACAAATACTTCGCAAGGGTGGGCTCCCAAGCTTCGAACTCTCCTCGGATCTGTGATGCTACCACAAACGAATCCGTAAAAGCCTCTATAGCCTGGATCTCAAGCTCCTTTTCCAAATGAAGGCCGGCTATCACGGCCTTGTACTCTGCTTGGTTATTAGTCACAGGGAAGTGCAAGACAACTACTCTTTCTATAGTGACCCCCTAAGGGCTTATCAACACCACACCTCCCTCGAGAGAATTCTTTCCTGAGGCCCTATTAACCACCATTTGCCATGCCCCCTATGGCCGCGGCTCCTCACCCCCGACCTCAACGACGTAGTCAGCCAAGAAGTCAGCCACTACTTGCGCCTTGATGGAGAGCCTTGGCACAAATGAAATGTCAAACTCGCTCAGTTCAATTGACCACTTGGCTAACCGCCCTGAGTGCTCAACTCCTTCAAAAATCTTGCAGAGGGGATGGTCCGTCACCACCTTGATCAAATGGGCTTGTAAGTACGGTCGAAGCTTCCTGGCTGAAACGATCAAAGCATATGCCAGCTTTTCTAGGATGGGATAGCAGAGCTCCGACTTTTTCAGGTTCCGGCTAATATATTAGATTGGCAACTGTTTCTTCCCTTCTTCCTTGACCAGGACAGAGCTCACAGCCTCTATTCCTACTCTGAGGTATAAGGATAGATCCTCCCCCTCCTTTGGGCTTTGAAGTAGCGGAGCCTGGGAGAGATTCCTTTTCAGCGCTTGAAAAGCCTCTTCACATTCGGTGGTCCACTCAAACTTTTGATTACCCCGCAGCACTTTGAAGAATGATGAACATTTCTCTCCCGACATAGAGAGGAACCTGTTTAGCCCGGCCAGCTTGCCTGTCAAGCGCTAGACCTCCTTAGCGCTGCATGGTGAATCCAGCTCTAGGATGGCCTTAACCTTATCTGGGTTAGGCTCTATGAAAGTTAGGGTTAGATCTGATATACTCTAGAGGGGGGGTGAATAGAGTATGTATGTATATTTAAAAACTTTTCCTGAACTATAAAGACTATACCTAAACTTAGATACTATATCACAGCATACCAAATTGAAATAAATGAAATCATAGAAAAGCTAAATAACACAACCACAGCAAGAACAAGAAGAAGAGGGCAACTAGACAACATAAGAATTTATAGTGGTTCCCCAACTTGGGTACATCCACTCTTCTACCACCCTGGTAGGAATCCACTCAGGTTTTTGATCAGGTGACTGCCACCAATGAGCTTTTGGTCAGGTGCTCAAAAACTAAACCTCAAGTCTTTTGGTTAGGAGACTTGCAACCAGGAATCACTTTTGAAGGGAGTAGAGAACCCTTTTTACAGAGGGGGTGAGAGAGTGATGGTGTATTCTCTTTCTCAAATACAACTGAGAAGACTAGAAAAATTGATGTTAACAAAAAGCTCCCCTTGATATATTGAGTTTGTTCAGGGAGGAATGGAACTTTTTCTTCAGGGTGATAGCCCTTCAAGCTTTCAACTTTAACTCGAAGAACTTCAGGAACTTCTTGACAGATGTAGTGTTGTTGTCCTACTGAAAGTTCCTGAGAATATGATAGAAGAAGATTCTTGATTTAGATAGTTGTTCTTCTTCTTCAGAAAGATTGTTCATCTTCTAGTCTAGCAGTTGTTGATTGCTTGATTGATTGATTCTCTATGTCTCAAGAATTCTGTATGTCTCTTAGATTGTGTGTCTGTTATACTGTATCTCTTGGAAGAAAGAGAACTTCTCGTTTTTATATTTTCCATGTGGAAGTCCTTTTGAATTTTGAAATTCTTCCTGTAATTAATGCTGACGGCCTTGGAATAATTTGGCATTGATTTGTTTCCCCAACTGTCCCTTATAAAAACGGCAGGCAATAATCCTGATGAAGACCGTAATTAATGCTTTTGTCTAACGGTAATATTCAGAGAATATTAGAGCATTAATTATTCAGGAATTATTGCCACATAATAAGGACAAAAGAGGAAAACTGCCAAGACTGGATTCGTCGACCTGAGTTCATAGTTCGTCGAGTTGAGAATAGCTGTTCGTCGAGCTAAGATCCAAGATCGTCGACCTCTGAATGCTGCTTGATAACTTTCTTCTTCTGTGCATCAAGTTCGTCGAGCTGAGATCTAAGATCGTCGACCTCTGAACCCTGAGAACTGAGTTCCTCCAGTTGTTCCAAGATCGTCGAGCTGAGCTCAGAGATTTGTCTCTGAGTTCGTCGAGCTGAGCACGACTTTCGTCGACCGGAGATCGACAAACGTAGAACTCCTTTTTCTAAGTCTTGAATTCTCTAAGTCCTGAGTCTCTGACTTTGTTGAAGGCTGGTCCCTGGCATTGTTTACTCTAAGGACTTGACCTAGACTTTAGGACACAACCATGACCCTAGTCTATACATTTTGGGTCATATCCTAACTTAGTGAACCTAGCCCAAATCCAACTAGGGATCCAACAATCTCCCCCTATTTGGGTGAGGTTATTAATTACTGGCTCAATAAAAGAAAATGTACAAAGCAAGAACACAATATATATCTGGCAGAGAATTAAATAATAGGTATGCAGTAGATATATTTACACTGTTAGCTTTGTAACATAAAACATAGTTTATCAAAAATATACCACAAACATATAGCAGTTCAGGTTCTAGTTTTTCTGTTTCTTCTCCTTTGCTTCTTTTTCCTTATCCCTAGGCTGAGTAAAAATAATTTCCATGTTAGTATTGGCAGCTTCTCTCTTTGACATATATATATATGTTGCTCCAATCATTGTCTGGGTGGAGGTTCTAGGAACTACAGCCTCTGGGTGTCTAGCCATATAATCTGCAGAATTAAATACCTTCTTGTTTACATGAAGTCTTTCAAGTTCTTTCTCTCTATATGAGGACATGGTAGTGAACTTGGTTGGATCTTCTCCTTCTTCTCTGGCCTTCTTTATCTGTGATAGACCTATCAATTCTTGAAGCATATCCATCCTGAAATTAGGATCAACATCCTGACTGACAAATGATTGATCATCTTGGGAGGGTGGCAGAGTAGCAGGACAGAATTGAGTAGACTGTGCTTGAAAGCTTGTTGCTTTCTGGCTGTCATCACTCTGAGTGTATAGTGACTTTGGAGGTGCAGTTTCACTAAATTTTCCTTTAGGTTTGTGTGACTCTGAATGCCTTCTTTGTTCAGCTTGTTGTTGGGGAGGAGAGAACTCTGGCTTCCGATAGACTACTTCCTTTATCTTCTATGTACAACCAATATTTCTTTGATGGCTGCTTCCATGAGATTGATGTCTAGATGGCCTTTCCTGCCTCTGATAAGTTCTGGTTAATGTAGGCTTGGAAGGTGCATCTGACCTTTGAGAAGTGGTTCCTGAAGCACCAGCAGCTGGAGGAGGAGGAGGAGGGGGATCCTTCCTGTATCTATGGGGAGGAGGAGGAGGTGAGTATCTTCTGCTTTTCTTTCTAGCCTTTTGTTCATTTTTTGATAGCCACATCCAAGTTGGCATCCCTTTGTACGGAGTTATGTTTTGCAGAATATAGTAGGGAGTGTCATGTGTATTTCCTGGCTTAGGAGGAGGAGGAGCCTCCTTTTCTTAGAGATTTTCTTCCTCTTTGGGTCCTCATCATCATCATCATCATCCGATTCTTGTGGATTTTCATACATTTCATCAATTTGTCTTATTGTATTTTTGGGAATTTCTTTACTTCCTGGAGTATGGATAACTTCAGCAAGGACTGCTTCAGTTTCTATAGCAATGTATTGAGCCATAATATCATCAAGAATGGGGAGAGGGCTATCATCCATAATATAGGATGGCCCAGGAGAGATAGATGTCTGATTATCAGACTTATTTGCTGGAGGAGTTGTCAAACTTGTCTTTATAGTGTCTAACGTCTCTGAGCTGGCAGGAGAGGTATATCACACTATGGCTTTAAATGATAGAATGGGGAAGGTAAGACAGAAATAAATATATGACCCAAATACTTTTAGCAAAGCTACTAGATTCACTTTGGGATTAATGAAATGAACCCTTCCAGGCAGAATCTTTGGCAAAATGACCTCTTGAGTATTTGACACTATAATATCTGTACAATAAATGTTACTTGCATCTGCTACTGAGGCTATTGTTTCTGCAACATCTGTTTCCATATCAGATTCAAGAAAATTCATGAAATCTATTTCAATATCAGCACCTGTTCCTGCTGCTGGTACTACTGTTGGTTCTGTTGGTGCAACTGTTGTTGCTTCTTCTTCTACTGCTGTTGCTTCTTCTTCTACTGTTGTTGTGTCGATATCCTATTCAACTAGTTCTTCTGCTGCTACTGCAACTGTTGCTACTTCTTCATGAAGTATCTCCCCCTGCCTGGTTTCCGTAGAAACTGAAGCCAAGCCCCCAAATGAAGAGGGAGCAGTAGTGAGGGAAGAGATTTGGGCATCTAGAGAGGATATGGAGGAAGCTAGAGGAGAAATGGCCTCTGCTATAAGAGATTTGAGTAGGGGTGTGAGGAGAGTAATGAGTGGGGTGACAAGATATGGATCCAGGTTTGGAGAAGTGGATGGTGGGGCAGTAGCTGGTTGAGTGGAAATTGCAGTTGCTGGGGGGTGTAGTGGAGAGTGTCTAGGAGAGATTCATTTGGATGAGAGGGTGTGTGCAGTGGAGATGATAATTGGTTAAAGGATGGGAATGATGAGAGGTTGGTGTGGGGGAGATCAGCAAGATGAGATGGAAGAGGGGATTGGGGTGGTGTAGGTATGGATGTATCAGGCTGAGGTGAAGGAGAATGAGATGGTATATGTATAGGGGAAGAGGGAATTGGAGATGCTGGTGGTGTTGCGGTATGGATTAGAATGGTAGTGGAGGGTGGAGTTGGTTGGACTTGTGATTGGGATGGAACTTGAGAGGCAGGAGGTGGTGGAGGGGTGGAGAGGATCCCTTCAGTGGGGTGGGGAGAGGCTGGTGCAGCCCTTATACTCTCAGAAGTTCTTGTGGAGGAGGAGGTAGCCTTAGTTTGCTTTGTGATAGTCCTCTCCCACTTGCTAAAAAGCGTACAAGTTAGTCTCTTGCTAGCATTAATGAATATGGACGGGGAGACCAGTGATTCAGCAGCCTTTTCCTTAAGGAAGATCCCTAGGACCCTTCCAAAACACACCACTTTCTTGTTGTTCTTCTTTTTAATCAAGTCGAACAGAATTTGAGCCCAGTTCACAGCTTTCTTATTTACTATGGCACACATAACCAGGAACTGATGCCTGGTGATGTAGTCGTGTGCTGTGTGCTTTCCTAGCAACACTTTCCCAGTGATATCTGTAAGAAACTTATACTCGACAGACAAAAGTTTCTTAAGTAATTTGTTTGGGGTGTCTCCAGAATAACCCATTGTACTCAGCATCAAATCAAATTCTTCATAGTCTATTTCTAATTCATCCTCACAATTTTTCAATCCAAAAATCTCAGTTAAAATATCGGGGGTAAGATAAATAGTGCTACCCGCGATGGTTCCAGTTATCGTATTCCCGTCTGTAGTAGTTGTATAGACCCACTCCCTGATCTTTGTGTCAGATATGTTGATGCGAGTGGAAAGCAGAGTCTTTAGTTGTTGATCTTCAAGGAGTTGTAGAATGTTCAGGAAGATTTGATCGGAGTACTGGAAAGATTCAAAGTCCAAATCAAAACCAGAGTCAAACTTCATAACAACAAGAGATCCTGCGGAAATCGCCATGAGACCACCTGCAAAGGAAAACGAAGATCAAGTGCAAAAGAACTGAAAGCGCGGGACGGAGGTCGAAGAAAACCTAGATATAGTGTTTTCCGGAATATGAATCGACAGACTCCATTCCACGAAAAAATGAAAAGATCTTTGATCTGAGGTCGACAAAATAATTTAGAGTTAAACAGTTCGTCGATCTCAGTCTGATGGTTTGAAGACATTTCATCGATCTCTGGTCGACGAAAGTTTTCTGAAGTAAGTTCGTCGATCTCAGTTCGACGAAACTAACTTAGCTCACAGAGAGTTCGTCGATCTCTGGTCGACAAAAATCTCAAGAACTTTTCCTTGTTTGTCGAGCTCCATTCGACGAACTCTGAAAAATTTGTCGATTGCAGACATAAACTAAACTAACCCTCCTACATTTATCATTCCAAGCTGATTTATAAATAACAAGTGATTTCTTTCATCCAGGGGTTTGGTGAAAATATCATCTCTTCGTAAATCAGTGTAAATATAGACAAGATTAATTTTGTTTTTGTGTACACACTCTCTAATGAAATGATGTCTTATGTCTATATGTTTAGTTCTGCTATGATAAACTGAATTTTGTGTTATAGCTATAGCATTTGTGTTATCACAAAGTAGAGTTGAATTATTTAAGTTTAACCCATAGTCTAGGAGTTGGTTCTGAATTCACAGCATCTAGGAACAACAACTGCCAGCTGCAATGTATTCTGCTTCAGTAGTTGATGTGGATATAGTTGATTGTTTCTTGCAGAATAAGGACACTAATCTCACACCAAGGAACTGGCAGGTTCCTGAGGTACTCTTTCTATCCACTCTACATCCAGCAAAGTCAGCATCTGAGTATCAAGTTAACTCAAACTCTGACTCAGTAGGATACCAGAGACCTAGACTAGGACAACCGTTTATATATCAGAAAATCTTTTGCATAATTTGGGATCAGTAGAATCAAATATTATGTCATCTACATATATTTGCACTAACAGTATTTTATCATGATGCATTTTGGTAAATAAAGTTCTATCTACTATGCCTCTTGAAAAACCATGCTCTAAGAGAAAGCTGGCTAAGGGCTCATACCAAGCTCTTGGAGCTTGATTTAAACCATAGAGAGCTTTATGCAATTTAAACACATAAGTGGGATGAGTTGGAGAAACAAAACCTGGAGGTTATTCAACATAAACCTCTTTTTTAAGTTCCCCATTTAAGAAAGCACTCTTCACATCCATTTGATAAACTTTGAACTTTTTGAATACAGCATAAGCCAGAAATATCCTTATAGCTTCTAGCCTGGCAACTGGAGCAAAGGTTTGATCATAGTCAATCCCTTCCTCTTGCCTATACCCTTGAGCAACAAGCATAGCCTTGTTCCTTACAATCACACCTTGGGCATCAAGCTTATTTCTGAATACCCATTTGATTCCAATGACTGGGTAGTCTTTTGGTCTGGAAACAAAAACCCAAACTCTGCATCTCTCAAACTTATTAAGCTACTCTTGCATTGCAATGATCCAGTGGGGATCTTGTTCTGCATCAGTTATAGATTGAGGCTCAATTTGAGAGAGGAAACAGGCATGCATCAAATCTTGGTTGAGTTGATGCCTTGTCTGTACACCTACTATTACTTCTCCAATTACTTAGGATCTGGGGTGATCCCTCAGTGTGACAAAATCAGTGGGTGGAGTTGGTTCTGAAACATCATTTGGAGAGAATTCTTCTTGTGGAGTAGCTTTTGTTGTTGTAGGGGGGTCAGCTTCTTCCACAGTTTCTTCATCACTTTCTTCATTGACTTGTTGAGAAGGATGAGGTACAACTTTTGGGGTAAGGTTTAAGTCATCCAATTTCTAACACAAGTTGTGTACCTGTAAGGAGTCTTTGGTAGAAATCTCTTTCTCCTTATAAAACATGTTAGCCTCATCAAATGTAGCATGCATAGATTCCTCTATTTTCAATGTAGATTTATTAAATACCCTATAAGCTTTGCTGACTTGGGAATATCCTAGAAAAATTCCCACTACATCCTTTGCTTCAAACTTTCTAATGTGTTTTTTGTCATTGTTATGAATATAACATACACAACCAAAAACTTTAAAATAGTTTATTATTGGTTTCTTCCCTTTGAGCAATTCATAGGGAGTCTTATGTTTTAGTTTGTGTATCAAGCTTCTATTCAGGACATAATTTAATGTGCTCACTGCCTCTGCCAAATAGGATAGGGGCATGTAAGCATCTGCAAGTAATGTGCCTGCAGCTTCAATGAATGTTCTATTTTTCCTTTCAGCTACCCCATTTTATTGAGGAGTTCTAGGAGCTGAGAAGCAGTGCCTGATACCTTCCTTCTCACAGAACTCATGCATAAGAAGAGACTAAAACTCTGTACCATGATCACTTATGATCACTGCAACATGAGTAGAGTACTCAATCTGTATGGTCCTGAGAAAATCTGTAAGAACCTTGAATTTATCTGACTTAGATCTCAGAAAGAATACCCAAGAGAATCTGGAGAAGTCATCTACAACCACTAAGGTATAAGATTTCCCTCCTAGGCTTTGTACAGCCACAGGGCCAAAAAGGTCCATATGTAGTAAGTACAATATCCTAGGTGAATCACTCTTATTAATGGATTTGAAACTAGATTTAGTTTGCTTGCCTAGTTGACAAGCCCTGCAGAGTCCTTCCTTCTTGTAGGGGCCAGAAGGTAGACCTCTAACAAGGTTGTCCTTAGATAACCTAGCAATATTTTTCAGTTTTGCATGTCCTAATCTTTTATGCCACAAGTCATTTTGACTGCTAACTATGTTAAGCAAACATATGTCTGAAGTTACATAATGAAAATTAACTAGGTATATGTTTCCTTATCTATTGCCAATTAAAACAGGTTTATTTTCTTTAGAGGTAATAGTGCAAGAGCTAGAGTTGAATGATACCTGATAACCTTCATCACAGAGTTGGCTTATAAAGATGAGGTTATGCTTTAGTCCACTTACATATGCAACTCTCTTGAACGTTATTGTTCCAATCCTGACTTTGACATAGCCCTTTGTTTGGCCACAGGTAGAGTCACCAAAGATGACCTTTGGTCCCAGCTTGGGCTTGTAATTAATTAGATTGTCTTTGCTGCCTGCCATGTGCTTGGAGCAGCCACTATCCAGATACCAATGTTGATTATATGCTGGGCAGGTCTTCATCTGCAAATGAGATAGTTAGTTGTTCTTAACCTAGGTAACCTTGGGTCCTTGTTGATTTACATAGCTATAACTAGAAATGTAAGAACATTCAGGTTGATCTTAATAGCCTTTGGGATGATATCTTCTTGGTGGTATTATCCATTTACTAAAAGGATTAAATTGTTGTTTTTGTTATTCTTCTGGTTGTTAAGTTTATTCTGAGTTTAAATTTGTTCAAGAAATTTATTGACCATATTAACCTGTTTAGTATTCTTCTTTCCTTTGTCAGATATAAACTTTACTGGTTTGCAAAGGTTATTTTTCTGAATTAGAGGTGGATCACTAGAGGAGGCACCTAGTCTTTGTTTGCTATTGTTAATCCTAGCATTTACAGTACTAGTGATATCTAGCAGTTGTAAACTTCTTCCATTTAGTGATTCTTCTAACTTCTTAGTCTTGCTAAGTTCAGATTTCAGAAAAGATATTTGTTCATTAGCAGAAATCAGTTCATTTGTTAGATTAGCATTTTCTGAGGTGATTTTGTCTAAATCATTTAGTTTTTTTCTAAGAAGTTTGATTTCCTTCTCAGAGCTGATCAAGTGTAAGCACAAATTTTTAAATTCAAGTTTAAACTCATCTGATTCAAAATCATAAGATGTTATTACCTGATCTTCAGCTGATAAGAATTCCTCATCTTCAGATTTATCTGTATCTGATATGCTATAACCTGCCTCAATGGCCATTAGGCAAACTTCCTTAGCCTTCTACTCGTCTTCATCCTCACTAGAGCTGGAGTATGTTGACTCTTCTTCAGTATCACTCCATGTTTCAGCAACAAAGCCCTTGTCTTTCCTCTTATGCTTCCTTGAGGAAGGTTTGATGTAGTGACTCTTCCTTGAGTCCATCTCCTTTCTTCTATCCTTCTTCTGAACTTCTAGGCACTCAGAGATGAAATGCCCTAGTTTCTTGCAGCAAAAACAAACTGTTTCTTTAGATGGTGTTTTGTCATACCTTGGCTTATCTTCATATTTTGATGGTTTCCTTCTGAAGTCTTTTCTAGCCATCCTTAAGAATCTCTTAGAAAAAAGACTCATTAACTCTTCATTCACAGGAATGACTTCAGAATCTTTTGTAGCTTTGAAAGCTATGTTGTGCTCCTTCCTAGTTGGTGTAGGAGTCTTCACTTCAGCTGCTTTTTCTCTTTCTTTCATCAGTTGCTCATAAGACTTTAGCTTTCCTAAAAGAGATTCTGTTGAGATCTCTGTCATGCTTATGTCTTCTCTGATGGGCCAGATTCTTGAGTCCCATGTGCTGGGAAAGCACATAAGTATTTTGTTATTCACTTTAGTTAAAGTGATCTCTTTATCTAGGGTCCTTAGCTCACTGATGATGGAGATGAGTCTATTGTACATCACTTTAATTTTTTCTGCTTCATCCTTCTTTAAGTTTTCATACTGAGTGATGAGGTTTGATCTTCTATCTTTCCTCTCATCTGCTGATCCAGCCACCATTTGGTTCAAAGAGTCCCAAATGTCCTTAGATGATTGACACTCAGCAACCTTTTGAAATATTTCATCAGGCATAGTTTGAGCCAGTATGTTCATGGCTCTAGCATCAGCTATCTTAGCCTTTTTCTGTGCATCTGTCCATCTAGGGGGTTGAACTTCACTCAAGTCAGTTGATGAAGTTGAGGTTGAAGCCACTGGATCTGGTGGTCTTGTTAAGATAGAATTAAATATATCTTCATCATAGAGTTCATGTAAAGCCTAATTCTTGCCTTCCAGATTGTGAACTTGGACAAGTTGAACACTGGAGGTATGGTGCTTGCATATTCTTTGTTCTGTGCCATGTTGTATATATAAATCTAGGAAAGATAAAGAACAGATCTAACTTAGGATTTTTGGTTCAAGGGTTTAACTTGTACAACCAAAAGAACCTCCTCTGATACCAATTGAAAGTTAGGGTTAGATCTGGTATACTCTAGAGGGGTGGGTGAATAGAGTATGTATGTATATTTAAAAACTTTTCCTGAACTATAAAGATTGTACCTAAACTTAGATACTATATCACAGCATACCAAATTGAAATAAATAAAATCACAGAAAAGCTAAATAACACAACTATAGCAAGAACAAGAAGAAGAGGGCAACCAGACAACACAAGAATTTATAGTGGTTCCCCAACCTGGGTACATCCACTCTTCTACCACCCTGGTAGGAATCCACTCAGGTTTTTGATAGGGTGACTGCCACCAATGAGCTTTTGGTCAGGTGCTCGAAAACCAAACCTCAAGTCTTTTGGTTAGGAGACTTGCAACCAGGAATCACTTTTGAAGGGAGTAGAGAACCCTTTTTACAGAGGGGGTGAGAGAGTGATGGTGCCTTCTCTTTCTCAAATACAACTGAGAAGACTAGTAGAATTGATGTTAACAAAAAGCTCCCCCTGAAATATTGAGTTCTCTCGGGGAGGAATGGAACTTTTTCTTCAGGGTGATAGGCCTTCAAGCTTTCAACTTTAACCCGAAGAACTTTACGAACTTCTTGACAGATGTAGTGTTGTTGTCCTACTGAAAGTTCCTGAGAATATGACAAGAGAAGATTCTTGATTTGGATGGTTGTTCTTCTTCTTCAGAAAGATTGTTCTTCTTCTATTCTAGCAGTTGTTGATTGCTTGACTGATCGATTCTCTATGTCTTAAGAATTTTGTATGTCTCTTTGATTGTGTATCTGTTAGACTGTATCTCTTGGAAGAAAGATAACTTCTTGTTTTTATATTTTCCATGTGGAAGTTCTTTTGAATTTTGAAATTCTTCCTGTAATTAATGCTGACGGCCTTGGAATAATTTGGCATTGCTTTGTTTCCTCAACTGTCCCTTAGAAAAATGGCAGGCAATAATCCTGATGAAGACCATAATTAATGATTTTTTCTAAGGGTAATATTCAAAGAATATTAGAGCATTAATTATTCAGGAATTATTGCCACATAATAAGGACAAAAGAGGAAAATTGCCAAGACTAGATTCGTCGACCTGAGTTCATAGTTCGTCGAGCTGAGAATAGCTGTTCGTCGAGCTGAGATCTAAGATCGTCGACCTCTGAATACTGCTTGATAACTTTCTTCTTCTGTTCATCAAGTTCGTCGAGCTGAGATCTAAGATTGTCGACCTCTGAGCCCTGAGAACTGAGTTCATCCAGCTGGTCCAAGATCGTCGAGCTGAGCTCAGAGATTTATCTCTGAGTTCGTCGAGCTGAGCACGACTTTCGTCGACCGGAGATCGACGAACATAGAACTCCTTTTTCTAAGTCTTGAATTCTCTAAGTCTTGAGTCTCTGACTTTGTTGAAGGCTGGTCCCTGGCATTGTTGACTCTAAGGACTTGACCTAGACTCTAGGAAACAACCATGACCCTAGTCTATACATGTTGGGTCATATCCTAACTTAGTGAACCTAGCCCAAATCCAACTAGGGATTTAACACTCTACCCCTGCCGGGGTCTGAAGATGTCCAAGGAACTTCCCACGGCTCGCCCTGAAGACACACTTCAATGGATTCAGCCTCATCTTGAACTTACGTAGGGTGGTGAACGTCTCCTCCAAGTCCCGCAGGTGCTAGTCCAGATACATGCTCTTGACCATCATATCGTCAACATAGACTTCTAGGTTCCTCCCCCTTTGATCCTGAAAGACCCGATCCATCATGTGTTGGTATGTAGCCCTACATTCTTCAACCCAAAAGGCATCATCTTATAGATGAAATATCCCTCTCTTGTGATGAAGGAGACATCCTTGACATCAGGAGGGTTCATTCGGATCTTGTGATAACCTGAAAAAGCATCTAAAAATCTCATAATAGAAAAATCAACGGCTGAATCAACAACATTTCGATTCAAGGCAGGGTGTAGCAATCCTTAGGGCTACTTATGGAAACTTGTGTTAACCTATTCTAGGTTCAACATACCTAATTCAATTTTGAAATTATTGAATTTAGTTTCATCCAGAGGTTTTGTAAAAATATTAGCTATTTGATTATCAGTTTTCACAAACTCTAGGCTAATATTTTCCTTCTCTACATGTTCTCTGATAAAATGAAACTTAATTTCTATAGGTTTGGTCTTACTGTGTGATATAGGATTCTTAGCAATAAAAATAGCACTTGTATAATCACAAAATAGTGGAATTCTACTTACCTGGATGTCATAATCTTTTAGTTGATGCTTTATCCACATCAATTGTGCACAGCAGCTACCTGCAGCTATATACTCTGATTCAGCTGTTGATATAGCTTCACTGGTTTGCTTCTTGCTGCTCCATGACACCAACCTCCCACCAAGGAATTGATAAGTTCATGTGGTACTTTTTCTGTCTTCTTTGCATCCAGTAAAATCTGCATCTGAGAAACCTGTTAATAGAAAATCTCTATTCATAGGGTACCAAAGGCCTAGATTAGGTGTGCCCTTAAGATATCTCAAAATTCTTTTAACTGCAGCATAATGAGATTCCTTAGGGCATGCTTGATACCTAGCACAGACACATATTGCATACATGATGTCAGGTCTACTAGCAATCAAGTATAGTAGGGAGCCAATTATCCCTCTATACAAAGACTCATCAACAGGTTTCCCTGCTTCATCTTTGCATATAAGAATACTTGTTCCCATTGGAGGTTTCATAGTAGAAGCTGAGTCCAAACCATACTTCTTAATCAACTCCTTGGTGATCTTAGACTGGGATATGGACAACCCACTCTCAGTCTGTCTAACTTGAAGTCCCAAGAAGAACTTTAGCTCACCCATACTACTCATCTCAAACTTCCCTTGCATAAGTTTGGCAAACTTCCTACAAAGGTTGTTTTCAGTAGAAACAAAGATAATGTCATCCACATATATCTGGACTAGTATTATCTTGTCTTTTGATTCCTTATAGAATAGAGCTTTGTCTATCTTTCCTCTAGAGAATTTATTCTCAATAAGGAAGATAGACAAGGTTTCATACCAAGCCCTTGGAGCTTGTTTCAAACCATATAGTGCTTTCCTAAGCCTATATACATAATCAGGAAAGTGAGAGTCTACAAAACCTGAGGGTTGTTCTACATAGACTTTTTCTTTTAAATCACCATTCAGAAATGTTGATTTCACATCCATCTAATATACTTTGAACTCTTGAAAGGCAATATAGGCCAAGAACAACCTTATAGCCTCCAGTCTTGCCATTGGAGCAAAGGTTTGATCAAAATCAATACGTTCCTCTTGTCTGTAGCCTTTTGCAACCAGTCTAGCCTTATTCTTGACTATAGTGTCATTCTCATCAAGATTGTTCCTGTAGATCCACTTAGTTCCTATTATGTTGTGATCCTTAGGTTTTGGCACCAGTTCCCAGACCTTACACCTTTTGAACTGACTGAGCTCTTCTTACATTGCATCAATCCAGTTGGTGTCTTGCATTGCTTTTTCAATCTTCCTGGGTTCTATCTGAGACAGGAAGCTAGAACATAGAACTGTGTTCATGCTCCTGCTCCTTGTTAGAACACCCTGACTTGCATCACCAATGATCTGGTGAGCTGGATGAACCTTCAGGTGTCTCCTTATTGGAGAAATTCTGTCAGTAGTATGGCTATCTCCAGTTTTCTCATCTTGATGCTCCACATTTTCTTCTTCACCAAGAGGGACTTGGTGTCCCCTTGGATAGCTGGCATCTTTATCCTCATCCAATCTAGCAGGAACATTTTCAATGATGGTCAACTTGTCCAACTTATTTGTTAGACCTGTAGAACTAACTGAAGAACTAGACAATTCACTGTTAATAAACATTGACTCATCAAATACTATATGCACAGATTCTTCTACAACTTGAGTAGTCAAGTTGTAGATTCTGTATGCTCTACTTTGGTTGCTGTATCCAACAAATATCCCTTCTTGGGATTTGGCAGCAAACTTAGTTTGGTAGTGCTTACCATTGACTAGTACAAAACACTAACTACCAAAGATTCTGAAATAAGATATGTTTTGTTTTCTGCCTTTCAAAATCTGGTAGGGTGTCATCTTGTGTTTCTTGTTGATGGAAGCTCTATTGAGCACATGACAACCAGTATTTATTACCTCAGCCCAGAAGTATTCAGGGAGAGTAGTGTCATTCAGTAGAGTTCTAATGGCCTAAATTAGAGTCCTATTCTTTCTTTCAGCAACACCATTTTGCTGAGGAGTTCTAGGTGAAGAGAATTCCTGATGAATCTCAAGTTCTTCACAGAATTTTGTCATACATTCAGACTGAAATTCAGTTCCATGGTCACTTCTGATTTTGACCACTAAACTGTTGTGTTCATCCTGTATTTGTCTGACAAAAGACTGGAAAACAGTTGGAGTTTCAGATTTCTGCCTCAAGAAGAAAACTCATGTTAATCTAGAATAGTCATCCACAACAACAAGTGTGTATGTTTTCCTACCAAGACTATGAACTGGTATAGGACCAAACAAATCCATATGCATGAGATACAAACATCTCTTTGAATCTTTGATTTCAAGTGACTGAAAAGAGGACTTAGTCTGCTTGCCTTTTTGTCAAGCTGAACACACATCCTCTTTAATGCACTTAACTTGAGGACCATTCCTCACTAATCCCATGTTGAACAGCAGTCTAATTCACTTATAGTTCAGATGAGCTAGTCTCTTGTGCCATTTGACACATAGAGAAGCTTTCTCTCCAACAACCAAACAAATAGGTGAGCTGTTAGACTCACAATCTAAGTTAAGGCAATACACATTTCCTTTCCTAGTGCCAGTCAAAATGATCTCTTGATCACTTGACCTTTTTACTAGGCACTCCCCTTTGAGGAAAGAAATGTCATAACCTAGATCACTAAGTTGACTTATGCTAATCAGGTTATGTTTCAAACCCTTTACATAAGCCACTTTAGTGATAGTAATTGAATCACAAGAGATGTTACCAAATCTTTTTATGATTCCCTTTTCTGATCCACCAAAGATTACTTTGGGTCAATTCTCTATGGGCACATAGTCCCTTAACATTCTCCTAGTTCCAGTCATGTGTCTGGAATAGCCACTATCCAAGTACCATATTGGGGTATGATCACTTGGATTCACCTGCAACAAATAAAGAATCACTTACCCTTAAAACCCAACTTGCTAGTGGGTCCTAGGTCCTTGTTAGTTTGAAATCCTGTAACTGATGTAACAGGAATCCTACTTTTGGTTTTAACACTTGAGTTAAACAAGCAATCCATGGAAAAGTGGCCCACCTTGCCACAACACCAACACTCAAACCTATTATACCTATTTTTAGGTACAAGCCTTCTTACTTTATTGCTAGTAGACTTATTAAGTGTTGGTGCTGGAACAACATTCTTCAAGAATTCCTCTTGAATATGATGGGCATGCCTATAGATTGTTCTATTGACATTAGCACCTTTGCTCATGAAATTTTCATGCTCACAGTGACCATGTGTAATGTCATGATCATACCTGTTAGTAGGATTCACTATCTTCTTAAAGAAAATAGGGGGATTAACAGCTAGAGGCTGAACTATGGCTTTACCTTTTCTATGAGAATTGGTAGCCCTAGTTCTTCCCTTAAAGCCTAGACCAGTCTTCCCTTTTTATGAAACAAATTTATCTATCAAAGGTAAGACTAATTTTGGCTTGGAGAATTTAGCCACTAGCTCTCTCTCTTACTGAAGTTTTACCTCCAGTTTCTTGATATGATTCTCTTTGAATGAGATTGTGCCCATCTGAATAACTGTAATATTTTTCAATTTGGCAACCTCATTCAGTTTTTGATCCAGCAGTTTTGCTGAACCTGCTACAGCCAGCTTAAGAGACTCAATCTCTTTGGCCCGTTCTTTAATAAGAAACGTGCTCTTCTTTAGAGCATGCAATAACCCACCATACTCATCAATGAGTTGGTGAACATCCCCCTCAGACTCAGATCCATCCACTTCTTTAGAAGCAGATGCTTCTGATTCTGATCCAGTAAAGTAATCTTAGACTAGGGGAGAATTGTTTACTTTAGTTGGTCCAGGCTGATCCGGGCACTTATCTTCTTCAGATTGAGCCATCAGTCCTTTATAGCAATATTCTTCCACTCCATTTATGGAGTCCAGCATCTGTAGGAATTCTAGTTCCCTAGGATCCTCTTCTATTGATAAGAGTCCAACATATGCTTCTGCCTCTTCTTCTCCAGATTCTGAAGATGAAGAGTCTGTCCAACTCTTCACCTTCTGAGCTACTAGAGACTTCTCCTTCTTGCCATTGACCAACTGCTTCTTCTTGTTCTTTGACTCCTTTCTTTTGTCAGGACAGTCAGCTATGACATGCCCAGACCTGTTGCAGCAATAACACACAATCTTAGAATTTGATTGTTTACCAGGTTTAGAAGCATACCTGTCCTCCTTAGGTGTTTTCTTCTTCCTGTAGTATTCATCCTTGGAATAGGATGTTGATGAAGGCCTAGTTCTCCATTTCTTTTTCTTCATGAACCTTTGGAATTGTCTTGTGAAGGCAGTGATGAGTTGTAAATATACGCATTTTTTAGTATTTTATTTAAGTAGTTTTAGAATGTTTTAGCTATTTTCTGTTATTTTTCTTTAATAAATTGTTCATATTTTGTAATTTTTATTTCTAACTTAGTTTTTTTTGTTTTCAGAAAAATTTCATAAAAAAGTCAAAAATTGACCTGTCACGCCCGTGACATTGCCCGATACGCCCGTGTCAGGAACTCGACACCTTCCGCCAGTCGACACTCAACGATTTCATTGTTCAACACTCAACGTCGTACAGACACGCCCCAGTCACGCTCGTGTCCAAGACCCGTCATGCCCGTGTCGATGTCGACACTCAATGCATTTTCAACACTCGACACTGCCGACATAAGAGCTGCCAGCTATCCAAGTCACGCCCCCCGTCGAGCCCGTGTCTGAAGCCTATCACGCCCGTGACTGACACGTGTTACCTTCCCGACCCTTCCAGAACGAAGCTAGCCAGCCAAAGTCGCCAAGTCAAATACGTCTCTGACTGACACGCCCCCTGAAAGCCCGTGACCTAGGGCGTGTCACACCTGAAATTTTGTCAATAAATAAAAGCTTTCAGAAAGCTTTTCTTGTCCACTTTTTGGTCCATTTTGCTAAGGTGTTATGCTGTCCAGATGAATTCCAAATGTTATGTAAGGGAAATTTCTCCACCTCTCCTTAGCTTTTATTTTCGGGTCTTTGTAACTCGTTCTTTTAGTTAATAAAACGTGTTTTTCTTCTCTTTATATGTCTTTGGAATGGATCTATGCAACTCTCCCTTTAGCAATCTTATCTTTTTTTTATGTTTTCATCTTTAGAGCTTCATAACTTAGTTAGATTGAGGAAATTTTCAGCATTTTCTAGCCATTATGCGGCGATTTTATTTTCTCGCTCATCATATGTTTAGGTTTAGCTTGTTTTTTTCTTCTTTCTTAAGTTTTCATTTTTATAGCTTTATAAAAATACCTTTGAAAGTGTTATTTTTCATTTTCTTTAACTAAGGACTTTTTAGGATCGTAAAACTTTTCGTCGTTTTTTTAGCTTTATTTTCACTTTTTAGGAGTTTTTATAAAAACCTAAGAATGAAAAAGTCATCGTTTTAATTTTTCGCCAACTTCACTTTTGCGTTTATTTGCAAAACTTTTCGCTCCGTTTAATTTTTATTTTCTCTTTTTATGCATTTCTACCGCATTCTAGCGATAGAAATGCAGTTGTTTTAATTTTTAGAGCACTTTGTTTTTCTTATTTTTGCAAGTGTGCGTGCGTGTATGAGTTAGATTTTATAGCTTTATTTCAATTTTTGTACGTGTGTGTGCGTGTGCGCATCTATTTCCACCTACTCATTAAGAGTTAAATGACGCACCACTTTCATTTCCCGCCCACTCGTTTGAGTGGGACTTGTTTTTTATTGCTTTCATTTTCTCCTACTCACTTGAGTAGGAAACTTTGTGTGTGTGTGTGTGTTTCAATTTATGTAGAGTGTGTGTGTGTGTGTGTTTTCATTTCAGTAGAGTGCGTGCGTGTATGAGATAAATTTACCCCCGACCACTCATTTGAGTCGGGATTCACATTTACTGCTTTCTTCAGCCCTGCTCGTTTGAGTAGGACTTGCAATTTTCTGCTTTCCTTTACTGCTTTATTTCCTGATTTCTTTACAGCTTTCTTTTATCGCTTTCTAGCTTAAGTGTCCCCATTCCGATGAGTGGCTAACCGCTCTTAGCCCTCATTATCGAAGAGCATTGGGACAGATAAAAGTAGCTTTAAATAATTAAAGGTCCTGTTTTTCAGTTTAATTAAATTTCTTAAGGTTTGCCCCGGGTTAACGACGCGTAGGACCGCATAATCGATGTTCGGGCACTATTTCCATTATCCATACGCAACGCCGAGAGGCCGTGCGTATGGACCGATTACCCTTGGGTAAAGAGAGCTCCGCGCTAACCCTCGAGAGAGAAGACGCGTGACTCTACCGGATTGGGTTCCCCACCCAATAGCGGGGTTCTTAGCGTAATGCGGGCGTTAAGAGGAATCCTTCATCGGTCTAGCGATCGGTCGAATAGTCTTAGCATTCAGGTGAGCGATATTCCTAGACCAAGGTGAGCTCATGTTTGTGGAACCTCCACGGCCAAGTCTCCGCCTTAATTAATTTGAAATTTAGGATCACTTTTTATTAAAAGTTATTTTAGTTCAATTCTCTTTCCGATATCGTCACGCTAAATTCTTCATTCGCTTTCTGCACTTTATTTTCTGCACTTTAATTTTTCTGCATTTATTATCCTGCTTTATTATTATGCTTTTATTATTATGCACTTTTTATGTTTTTCTTTGCCATTTTCATTTTTAAAACCAACACTAAAAATTATCGGTAAACTAATAGGTGTTTCAGGGAAAGAGTAGAAATAGCTAAGCCGACCCCGAGAACAATACGACCCCGATATTCTTCCCCGGGAATATCCTGTACTACACGCGATAGGTGCACTTGCCTACCTCTCGTTAAAACTCGGTTTCTAATAAAATAAAACGCTCTTCTTTTTTATAAAATAAAATCACCTCCACTTTCATCATTAAATAAGAGCCGTCGTTTTAGCCCATCAACTTTTTGGCGTCGTTGCCGGGGAACGAACCCGGGTCACCCGCGTGACAGGCGGGAATACTCACCACTATACTACAACGACAACGGCGCCAAAAACTTGATGGGCTAAAACGACGGCTCTTATTTAATGATGAAAGTGGAGGTGATTTTCTTTTATAAAAAAGAAGAGTGTTTTATTTTATTAGAAACCGAGTTTTAACGAGAGGTAGGCAAGTGCACCTATCGCGTGTAGTACAGGATATTCCGGTATAGAATATCGGGGTCGTATTGTTCTCGGAGTCGGCTTAGCTATTTCTACTCTTTCCCTGAATGCCTATTTCTTAGCGTAATGCCGATGTTAAGAGAAATCCTTCGTCGGTCTAGCGATCGGTCGAATAGTCTTAGCGTTCAGGTGAGCGATATTCCTAGACAAAGGTGAGCTCATGTTTGTGGAACCTCCACGGCCAAGTCTCCTCCTTAATTAATTTGAAATTTAAGATCTCTTTTTATTAAAAGTTATTTTAGTTCAATTCTCTTTCCGATATCATCGCGCTAAGTTCTTCATCAGCTTTCTGCACTTTATTTTCTGCACTTTAATTTTTCTGCATTTATTATCCTTCTTTATTATTATGTTTTTATTATTATGCACTTTTTATATTTTTCTTTGCCATTTTCATTTTAAAAACCAACACTAAAAATTATCGGTAAACTAATAGGTATTTCAGAGTAAGAGTAGAAATAGCTAAGCCGACCCCAAGAAAAATACGACCCTGATATTCCTCCCCGGGAATATCCTGTACTACACGCGATAGGTGCACTTGCATACCTCTCGTTAAAACTCGGTTTCTAATAAAATAAAACGCTCATCTTTTTTTTTAAAATAAAATCACCTCCACTTTCATCATTAAATAAGAGCCGTCGTTTTAGCCTATCAAGTTTTTGGCGCCGTTGCTGGGGAAAATTTCAACTTACTATTTTTAATTCTTGAAAACTATTAATTTTACCTTTTATTTCTATAAAAAAAATGATCAACCAAAAAAATTATATTTATAATAATAATGATAGTATCAATAATAATAATAACAATAATAAATACTTAAAATAAAATAAAATAAAATAAAAAATCAAAAATTTAAAAACTTTAAAACTTTAAAAAAATCAGAAAACTTAAAACTTTAAAAAAAATCAGAAAACTAAAAACTTAAAAAAATCAAAAACTTAAAAACTTAAAAAAATTTTAAAAACTAAAAATAAAAAAATTGATGAAAAAATTATTTTCATAAAAAAATTAAAAATTCAAATATATATATATATATATATATATATATATATATATATATATATATATATCTTTCATTTTTCCCTTTAACTTATTTTCATTTTATTTTCTTATTTTCTATTTTCAATAAAAAAAAATCAAAACTAAAAAACAAAAAACATAAACTTAAAAATCTAAAAAAATTCAAAAAACTAACAAAAAATATGTAAAACAAAAAAATTTAATTATATATTTATTTTGTCGTTTCGGCACGCTTCACTATTTTGAGCGCTAGGGGATCGCATATCGATCACGCTCTTAGCTAAGACGTTAGCTTACGAGTCACACTCACTTGCCCCCTATCACCCGCACATTTTCGCTGAACATATCTTTTTCATTTTTTCTGTTATATTTTTGCTACTTCTAAAAATAATGCGAGATCATTACTAACGGGCTTCCCCGAACACATTTTTAGGGAAGATTTCTAAACCCCTGCTTTTAATTTTTTTGTAAATAACTGCTTAGTCTTTTTTATATATATCTTGTTACTCATACTTAGTGCAACATTGGGGATAATGTTGGACTTAAGTATGAAGGTGTTTCTTATTTTCTGTTCTTTTATTTATCGCTCTCAATCAAAAATTCCAAAAAAATTTGCAAAAATTAAAAACTTCAAAAAAAATATTTTCATGCTTTAATAATAATAAATAAATAAATAAAATTTCAAAAAAATGAAACATCGCTCCGCGACATTCGACTCATCGAACCAACCACAAATAAGAGTCTGTTCGCGGGCGATCCTTTTTTTACTTTGTAAATATTCTCGTCTCTTTCCCCATCTCTTTCCTATCTTGTAAAAATTCTCTCTCTTCTTGTAAATATTTCCAAAAATCAAAAATCAAAAAAATTTTATAACTCACAAAAAAAAAATTCCATAACCTTTAAAAAATTCCAAAAAATGAAAATAACCCCAAAATATCAAAAAATTTAGAAAAACTCATAAAATTCAAAAAATTTCTATCTTGAATTAAATAATTCGAATACCTCATTTCTTAACCTCTTTGCTCTCCAAAATAATCGTTTCGAGTTTATTTATAAGCGAATTTTAATTAATTCTTTATTTACTATTCGTTTATTAATTGTAGCTCGATAGATTTAGATTTCTGGGGTTAAGATTTTAAAGAATTTTTTGTCTTTTTCTTATTATAGGGAACTTATATTTCTCATTTCACTTCTGATTTTTTTGAATAAAATCACCTTTTTATGTTAGAAAATAACATTTATGGATTTTATATTATTTCTACTTATGCTTTTAGAAACGTAGGAACGTTCAAATTAAAGAGGTTGTTCTCAAAAAATTTTATTAAACTCTTGTTTTCTTTTAGAAAAAATCCCTTCCACCTTTTTTTTCATGCCTTACTTGGTATGATTCTCCACTCACCCTTAAAAGATCTTATGTCAACGGGGATAAGATTTTGTCCCGTAAATATAGGCACCTAATAATTAAAAAGATTATATGTTATGGAGTAAGAGGATAAAATTCATTACTCATATACATATACATTGAGTTTATTATTATTTATGAAGAAAAGAAAAAAAAATTAAATGTTAGGAAAATAAGATTCATTTTCCTAATTATTCAAAAATATATATGGAGGTTCGAGAAAAAATTTCCTCGCCTCAAAATCAAGCCTTCTTCATAACTGCCAAACCACTTATCCTATTTTCATGATTCTAGAATTGATCTAAATCTTTTTGAGAGCTTAATTTTTAAATTGAATTATTTCCTATTAATTTCTTTTTAGCTAAAGTTTTTCAATAATTTCAATCCATTTTTGTTAAACTAACAAAAATATTTTTCGCTTTTTATTTTTCTTGTTTAGAAGTATTTTTTGAAACAGTTCATCTATTTATAACATTTTCATAAGTTAAGATTTAATTCCAAAACCCCGGAAATTCATTTAGATCTTTCTTACAATTAATTAAGCGTTGGTTAAATTTAGGATTATTTTTTATTCCTTATAGGTTCATCTCCAACTTTTGCTCTGGAATAGCAAAAGCTTAAGTATGGGGGTATTTGATTAGTTGTAAATATACGCATTTCTTAATATTTTATTTAAGTAGTTTTAGAATGTTTTAGCTATTTTCTGTTATTTTTCTTTAATAAATTGTTCATATTTTATAATTTTTATTTCTAACTTAGTTTCTTTTATTTTCTGGAAAATTTCAGAAAAAAGTCAAAAATTAACCTGTCACGCCGGTGACATTTCCCGACACGCCCGTGTCAGGCACTCGACGCCTTCCGCCAGTCGACACTCAACGATTTCACTGTTCAACACTCATCGTCGTCAAGACACGCCCCAGTCACGCCCGTGTCCAAGACCCGTCACGCCCGTGTCGATGTCGACACTCAATGCTTTTTCAACACTCGACGCTGCCGACATCAGAGCTGCTAGCTGTCCAAGTCACGCCCCCCGTCACGCCCGTGTCTGAAGACTGTCACGCCCGTGACCGACACATGTCACCTTCCCGACCCTTCCAGAATGAAGCCAGCCAGCCAAAGTCGCCAAGTCAAACACGTCTCTGACTGACACGCCCCTTGTCACGCCCATGACGTAGGGCGTGTCACACCTGAAATTTTGTCTATAAATAAAAGCTTTCAGAAAGATTTTCTTGTCCACTTTTTGGTCCATTTTGCTAAGGTGTTATGCTGTCCAGATGAAATCCAAATGCTATGTAAGGGAAATTTCTCCCCTTCTCCTTAGCTTTTATTTTCGTGTCTTTGTAACTTGTTCTTTTAGTTAATAAAACGTGTTTTTCTTCTATTTATATGTCTTTGGAATGGATCTATGCAACTCTCCCTTTAGCAATCTTATCTTTTCTTTTTATGTTTTCATCTTTATAGCTTTATAACTTAGTTAGATTGAGGAAATTTTCAGCATTTTCTAGCCGTTATGCCGGCGATTTTATTTTCTCGCTCATCATATGTTTAGGTTTAGCTTGTTTTTTTCTTCTTTCTTAAGTTTTCATTCTTATAGCTTTATAAAAACACCTTTAAAAGTGTTATTTTTCATTTTCTTTAACTTATGACTTTTTAGGATTGTAAAACTTTTCGTCGTTTTTTTAGCTTTATTTTCACTTTTTAGGAGTTTTTATAAAAACCTAAGAATGAAAAAGTCATCGTTTTAATTTTTCGCCAACTTTACTTTTGCGTTTATTTGCAAAACTTTTCGCTCCGTTTAATTTTTTTTCTCTTTTTATGCATTTCTACCGCATTCTAGCGATAGAAATGCAGTTGTTTTAATTTTTAGAGCACTTTATTTTTCTTATTTTTTCAAGTGTGCGTGCGTGTATGAGTTAGATTTTATTGCTTTCTTTCAATTTTTGTACATGTGTGTGCGTGTGCGCATCTATTTCCGCATACTCATTAAGAGTTAAATGACGCACCGCTTTCATTTCCTGCCCACTCGTTTGAGTGGGACTTGTCTTTTTTATTGCTTTCATTTTCTCCTACTCACTTGAGTAGGAACCTTTGTGTGCGTGTGTGTGTTTCAATTTATGTAGAGTGCGTGTGTGTGTTTTCATTTCAGTAGAGTGAGTGCGTGTATGAGATAAGTTTACCCCCGCCCACTCATTTGAGCCGGGATTCGCATTTACTGCTTTCTTAAGCCCTGCTCGTTTGAGTAAAACTCGCAATTTTCTGCTTTCCTTTACTGCTTTATTTCCTGCTTTCTTTACAGCTTTCTTTTATCGCTTTCTAGCTTAAGTGTCCCCATTCCGATGAGTGGCTAACCGCTCTTAGCCCTCATTATCGAAGAGCATTGGGACAGATAAAAGTAGCTTTAAATAATTAAAGGTCCTATTTTTCAGTTTAATTAAATTTCTTAAGGTTTGCCCCGGGTTAACGACGCGTAGGACCGCATAATCGATGTGCGGGCTCTATTTTCGTTATCCATACGCAATGCCGAGAGGCCGTGCGTATGGACCGATCACCCTTGGGTAAAGAGAGCTCTGCGCAAACCCTCGAGAGAGGAGGCGCGTGACTCTACTGGATTGGGTTCCCCACCCAATAGCGTGGTTCTTTGCATAATACGGACGTTAAGAGGAATCCTTCGTCGGTCTAGCGATCTATCGAATAGTTTTAGTGTTCAGGTGAGCGATATTCCTAGACCAAGGTGAGCTCATGTTTGTGGAACCTCCACGGCCAAGTCTCCGCCTTAATTAATTTGAAATTTAGGATCTCTTTTTATTAAAAGTTATTTTAGTTCAATTCTCTTTCCGATATCGGCGCGCTAGTTCTTCATCGGCTTTCTGCACTTTATTTTCTGCACTTTAATTTTTCTGTATTTATTATCCTGCTTTATTATCCTGCTTTTATTATTATGCACTTTTTATGTTTTTCTTTGCCATTTTCATTTTTAAAACCAATACTAAAAATTATCGGTAAACTAATAGGTATTTTAGGGAAAGAGTAGAAATAGCTAAGCTGACCCCGAGAACAATACGACCCTGATATTCCTCCCCGTGAATATCTTGTACTACATGCAATAGGTGCACTTGCCTACCTCTCGTTAAAACTCGGTTTCTAATAAAATAAAACGCTCTTATTTTTATAAAATAAAATCACCTCCACTTTCATCATTAAATAAGATCCGTCGTTTTAGCCCATCAAGTTTTTGGCGTCATTGTCGGGGAACGAACCCGGGTCACCCGCGTGACAGCCGGGAATACTCACCACTATACTACAACGACAACGATGCCAAAAACTTGATGGGCTAAAACAACGGCTCTTATTTAAAGATGAAAGTGGAGGTGATTTTATTTTATAAAAAAGAAGAGCGTTTTATTTTATTAGAAACCGAGTTTTAATGTGAGGTAGGCAAGTGCACCTATCGCGTGTAGTACAAGTATTCCGGTGTGGAATATCAGGGTCGTATTATTCTCGGGGTCGGCTTAGCTATTTCTACTCTTTCCATGAATGCCTATTTCTTTGCGTAATGCGGGCGTTAAGAGGAATCCTTCGTCGGTCTAGCGATCGGTCGAATAGTCTTAGCGTTCAGGTGAGCGATATTCCTAGACCAATGTGAGCTCATGTTTGTGGAACCTCCACAGCCAAGTCTCCGCCTTAATTAATTTGAAATTTAGGATCTCTTTTTATTAAAAGTTATTTTAGTTCAATTCTCTTTCCGATATCGTCGCGCTAAGTTCTTCATCGGCTTTCTGCACTTTATTTTCTGCACTTTTATTTTTCTGCATTTATTATCCTGCTTTATTATTATGCACTTTTTTATGTTTTTCTTTGCCATTTTCATTTTTAAATCCAACACTAAAAATTATCGGTAAACTAATAGGTATTTCAGGGAAGAGTAGAAATAGCTAAGCCGACCCCGAGAACAATACGACCCCGATATTCCTTCCCGGGAATATCCTGTACTACACGCGATAGGTGCACTTGCCTACCTCTCGTTAAAACTCGATTTCTAATAAAATAAAATGCTCTTCTTTTTATAAAATAAAATCACCTCCACTTTCATCATTAAATAAGAGCCGTCGTTTTAGCTCATCAAGTTTTTGGCGCCGTTGCCGGGGAAAATTTCGAC
The DNA here is from genome assembly GCA_039513925.1 of Platanthera zijinensis. Taxonomy (NCBI): domain Eukaryota; kingdom Viridiplantae; phylum Streptophyta; class Magnoliopsida; order Asparagales; family Orchidaceae; genus Platanthera; species Platanthera zijinensis. The sequence goes on along the minus strand of CM077078.1, from coordinate 78,022,594 downwards.
TTACTATTTTGAATTCCTGAAAACTATTAATTTTACCTTTTATTTCTATAAAAAAATGATCAACCAAAAAAATTATATTTATAATAATAATAGTATCAATAATAATAATAACAATAATGAATACTTAAAATAAAATAAATAAATAAAAAAGAAAAAATCAAAAAATTGAAAACTTTAAAATCTTAAAAAAAATCAGAAAACGTAAAACTTTAAAAAAAAAATCAAAAAACTAAAAACTTAAAAAAATCAAAAACTTTAAAACAAAAAAACTTAAAAACTTTAAAAAACTTAAAAACTAAAAATAAATAAATTGATGAAAAATTTTTTTTCATCAAAAAATTAAAAATTCAAAATATATATATATATATATATATATCTTTCATTTTTATTTTTATTTTATTTTTCCCTTTAACTTATTTTCATTTTATTTTCTTATTTTCTATTTTTAATAAAAAATAAAAATAAAAAAATCAAAACTAAAAAAACTAAAAACATAAACTTAAAAATCTAAAAAAATTCAAAAAACTAACAAAAAATATGTAAAATAAAAACATTTAATTATTTATTTATTTTGTCGTTTCGGCGCGCTTTACTATTATGAGAGCTAGGGGATCGCATATTGGTCACGCTCTTAGCTAAGACGTTAGTTTACGAGTCACACTCACTTGCCCCCTATCACCCGCACATTTTCGCCGAACATCTTTTTCATTTTTTCTATTATATTTTTGCTACTTCTAAAAATAATGCAGGATCATTACTAACGGGCTTCCCAGAACACGTTTTTAGGGAAGATTTCTAAACCCCTGTTTTTAATTTTTTTGTACATAACTGCTTAGTCTTTTTTATATATATATCCCGTTCCTCATACTTAGTGCAACATCGGGGACAATGTTGGACTTAAGTATGGGGGTGTTTCTTATTTTCTGTTCTTTTATTTATCGCTCTCAATCAAAAATTCCAAAAAAATTTACAAAAATTAAAAACTTCAAAAAAATATATTTTCATGCTTTAATAATAATAAATAAATAAATAAATTTTCAAAAAAATGAAACATCACTCCGCGATGTTCGACTCATCAAACCAACCGCAAATAAGAGTCTGTTCGCGGGCGATCCTTTTTTTACTTTGTAAATATTTTTTGTAAATATTCTCATCTCTTTCCCCTTCTCTTTCCTATCTTGTAAAAATTCTCTCTCTTCTTGTAAATATTTCCAAAAATCAAAAATCAAATAAATTTTATAACTGACAAAAAATTAAAAAAAATTTGCATAACCTTTAAAAAAATTCCAAAAAATGAAAATAACCCCAAAATATCAAAAAATTTAGAAAAACTCATAAAAATCAAAAAATTTCTATCTTGAATTAAATAATTTGAATACCTCATTTCTTAACCTCTTTGCTCTCCAAAATAATCGTTTTGAGTTTATTTATAAGTGAATTTTAATTAATTCTTTATTTACTATTCGTTTATTAATTTTAGCTCGATAGACTTAGATTTTTGGGGTTAAGATTTTAAAAAAAATTTTATGTCTTTTTCTTATTATAGGGAACTTGTATTTCTCATTTCACTTCTGATTTTTTGAATAAAAGCACTTTTTTATGTTAGAAAATAACATTTATGGATTTTATATTATTTCTACTTATGCTTTTAGAAACGTAGCAACGTTCAAATTAAAGAGGTTGCTCTCAAACTTTTTTATTAAACTCTAGTTTTTTTATAGAAAAAATCCTTCCACCTTTTTTTTCATGCCTTACTTGGTATGATTCTCCACTCTCCCTTAAAAGAACTTATGTCAATGGGGATAAGATTTCGTCCTGTAAACATAGGCATCCAATAATTAAAAAGATTATATGTTACGGAGTAAGATGATAAAATTCATTACTCCTATACATATAAATTGGGTTTATTATTATTTATGAAAAAAAGAAAAGAAAAATTAAATGTTAGGTCAACACTCCCCCTCAAGCTGGAGCATATATATCGATCATGCCCAGCTTGTCACAAATATGATGAAACGAGGCGGAAACTGGCTTGGTGAAGATGTCAGCCAGCTCTTTATCAGAAGTGACAAAGGGAGTGCAAATTTGTTCCTTTAAGATTTCTTCACAAATGAAATGACAGTCAACCTCAATGTGCTTGGTTCTTTCATGGAAGACCGGATTTTTGGAGATGTATATGGCAGCCTTGTTATCACAGAACATAGGTAGAGGATGGTTGTAGACCTCTCCTAAATCCAGCATTAGAGCCCGTAGCCATTTTAGCTCACAAGTGGTCGACGCCATACTCCGATACTCTGCTTCAGCACTGGACCTGGAAACAACATACTGCTTCTTGCTCTTCCAGCTCACCAGATTGCCCCCAACAAAAGTACAGAAACCGGAGGTAGACTTGCGGTCCCCTTTGTCATCAGCGTAACTCGCATCTGAGTATGCTTCAACCCTCAGATGATCATTCTTCTGAAAGAGCAATCCTTTCCCTGGGGCTGCTTTGACGTACTCCAAGATCCGCAAGACGGATTGTAGATGGCACTCCCTGGGAGCTTGCATGAATTGACTCACCTTGCCCACAGCATAGGAAATGTCGGGCCTAGTCACGGTGAGGTATATGAGCTTACCAACCAGACGCCTGTACCGCGAAGCATCTGAAAGAAGAGGCGAATCATCTGTCCAGGTTTTGACTTCTCCAACAGCCATGGGACATCGGGCAGGTTTGGCCCCAGTCAATCCTGCTTCTTTTAAAATATCAAGGGCATACTTACGCTGAGAGATGACTAAAGAGTTGGGCTTCCGAGAGATTTTGATCCCCAAAAAGTACTTCGGAGAACCCATATCTTTCGTGACCAGATGTTGGCGAAGATGCCGCTTTATCAAGGCTATCCCTTCCTGGTCATCGCTAGTGAGAAGAATATCATCAACATATACTGCAAGAACCACCAGTCCCGAAGAGGTTTTGCGAATAAATAGAGAGTGATCAGCAGAGCTGCGAGCAAAACCAACGTCCGCCACGATGCCGCTGAACTTGTCAAACCAAGCTCGAGGGCTCTGCTTGAGGCCATAGATTGCCTTCTGTAGCCGGCATACTCGTGTCTCCCCTGAGCAACATACCCAGGAGGTTGCTCCATGTAGACGGCCTCCTGAAGATCACCATAAAGGAAGGCATTCTTGATATCCAGCTGGGAAAGTGGCCAATCTTTGTTGACTGCCAGAGAGAGAAGGACCCGTATAGTGCTGAGACGAGCCACGGGAGAGAAGGTGTCAAAGTAATCAACCCCATAGGTCTAAGTAAAGCCCTTAGCCACGAGGCGAGCTTTATAACGGTCCACAGTGCCATCTGGGCCAAATTTGACCACAAAGACCCAGCGACAGCCAACAACATCTGTATCAAAGGGAGGAGGGACAAGAGTCCAGGTACCCCGCTCTGTTAGGGTCGCCATTTCCTCATCCATGGCCATCTTCCAGTGAGGAATAGCAAGGGCCTCCTAGTAGGAACGAGGTGTGGTAGTGGCAGAGATAGCCAGCGCAAAGGCCCTGCGAGAAGAGGTAAGACGGTCATATGAAACAACAGCAGCAAGGGGGTGTAGGGTACACGTCTGCACCCCTTTGCGAAGAGCGATAGGAAGATCCAGGTCGGCGGGCTTTTCGGTATCCAGAACATCCGTGGCAGAGAGAGCTGGCCCGGGAGGAGAGAGCGACGGCAGCGGAGATGAGGGAGATGGAGGCGGAGAGAGAGGCGGAGGGAGAGGAGTGGGCAGAGACGGAGTAGGGGCGGATATCGCAGTAGGAGACGAGGGAACGAACGGAATAACAGGAGAATCAGAGGTGGGGGGAAGAGACGAGGAGTCATCCGAGAAGTAGGAGGCATTCTCGAAGAAGGTAACGTCAGCGGAGACGAACTGCTTACGAAGAACAGGGTCAAAGCAATAATAGCCTTTCTGAGTGGCGGAGTACCCCAGAAAGACACATTTGGTGGAGCGAGGAGCGAGCTTATCACAGGTGGCAGATGGGGCATGCACAAAAGCAGTGCACCCAAAGATTCGGAGAGGGAGAGGAAAAGGCTCCTTGCCTAGATAAAGGATGGAAAAAGGGGTTTTCCCTTAAGAACGGACGAGGGAATGCGATTGATGAGATAGCAGGCAAGAAGAACAGCATAGCCCCAATATGAGCGAGGTACATGCATTTGAGTCATCAATGTGCGAGCGACATCGAGGAGGTGACGGTTTTTGCGTTCCGCCACCCCATTTTGTTGGGATGTATAGACACAGCTTGTCTGATGAATAACGCCATGTTGCACACAGAAGGAGGTACAAGCATGACTTAAGTACTCTTTTGCATTATCAGAGCGAAAAGTTTTAATACCAACACCAAACTGATTTTTGATTAAATGATAATAGGAGGTCCATACATTAAAAAGTTCAGAGCGATCTCATAAGAGATACACCCAAGTACATCTAGAAAAATCATCAATAAAGGTTACAAAATAAGAACTACCCCGACCAATAGTAAGAGTAGGAGCAGGCCCCCGTATATCGGAGTGGACTAGATCAAACGGACGAGTAGAGCCCTGACCTTGCTTCGGCGGGAAGGAGGAACAGTGATGCTTGCCAAGTTGACATGCTTCGCAGTTGAGAGAAGTATTGGAGGGAGGGAGGTGGGGTAGAAGCTGATGTAGAAGCTGTGGTGGAGGATGACCGAGACGGAGATGCCACTGGAGAAGATCCGTACAAGAATAAGAAAAGGCGGACAAAGCGGAAACGTTGTGGAGAAAGTAGAGGCCGCCGCTCTCAGTCCCAGTAGCAATCGTCCGCTGGGAGCTCGGATCCTGAAAAGAACAAGAAGAGGGAGTAAACGTTACAGAACATTGAAGCTGCTTGCATAAAGAAGTAACCGACAATAGATTGCACGGAAACTTGGGCATATAGAGAGTGTCCTTTAGCTGAAGGGACGGAGTAACATGAAACACTCCCGACCCATGAACCGGGGAGGGAGAGTCGTCTGCAATGAGGACCGGGGGCAACCGATCATGCTGTTCGAGGAGAGAGAAGCACTGAGGATTGCCCGTCATATGATTAGTTGCACCGGAGTCGATAAGCCATTTACCTTGAGTGACCACATGGGCACTACCTGATGATGTGACCACGGAAGCAGACGGCTTGGAAGAGGAGGTGGAAGAGTCACCCGAGGGACGGAGATGATTGGCAATAGGGGTGGCGGCAGGATTTGTGGTAGTGAAAGCATCAGGAAGAGCCATCAGGAAGCCGCGCGATTAGGAAACAAGCCGCGCGGATAGGCAGAAGAAAACTGCAGCGGTCAGGATGTCAAACACCAGCAGCCAGAAAGACCACGACCAAGCCGCAGTATCAAGCAGAGGGGAAGAAGTCGAGCGGCAAGCAGACAATCTGCCCGAACAGAAGCACAAGAGAAGGCAAGGCACACAGCGATAGGTCGCGGCGAACAAGGCGACAGATCGCAGCGAACAAGGCAACAGGTCGCGCACACAGCGGGCAACGACAAGGAAAGAAGGAGACCGTGCGGACAGGGCGCAAGCCGGAGAAGCAAGTCGCGCGGACAGAGAGGGCTCACTGAATCAGGAGTAAAGGATCGATTCCTCTGATACCATGTAAGAAGCGAACTAAAACAAGCCGAAAAAGATATAACTGAAATTTTATTATCAAAAAAAGGTATCTATTACAAAGGTATGCCCTCCCTTATATAGAATGGAGGAGAGATGAGAGAATACAAATAAGAGATGTGGGACTAAAAAATACAGGACTAAACGGACTATACAGAACAAACCGCACAAGCCGCGCGGTTAGACAGAAGGGCTAACCGCACGGCTACCACCAGAGAGAGAGACCGCCAGGGGAGACCGCCTGACAGCTCGGCAACCGCACAGCAACAGCACAGGAATCAAATCGCTGACTCCAAACCGCCAGACCGCGCGGTCTCCAAACCGCCAAGATAGACCGTCAGACCGCCCGGTCACCAACTTCAACAGGACTTAGGTTTAAAGCTTTCCCCAAGACCTCCTAGTTCAGATGAGAAGCCCAGCTTTAGATTTCAACTTGTCGTCGAGCTCAGATCGACGAAGCGTCGAACCCAGTTCGACTATCTCTGAGCTCAGGTCAACTAGGCATCGAACTCGGTTCGACGATCGCTGAGCTCAGATCGACGCTTTCTGTCTAAGCCTAGTTCCAATTTCTCTGAGCTCAGTTCAACGATAGTTGAGCTCAGATCGACGATTATCTTTTGAGATCGACGATTTCTGGAATTCTATCAGTTTGTTAAGGTTTTCAAATATCTTCAAGTTAGAGCATTTATTGAAGAAGATTTCTGGCCGTTATATTAAATCTGGAGCAAGTTTTAAGTAAACAAAGAAGGAATGTTATTTAGGTTATTCCTCCAGAGACAGTTGACATTTTAAGGAAAGCATTTATGAATTTTGCTAATGGCTATCTAGAAGATTTGAAGATTGGATTTCATATTATTATTCAAAGAAAAGAAGAAACACAGACATATAGAAGAAAAAGAGAAGAAGATTAATAACACTGAATAGAGAACAAGCTTCTATTCTTTCTGATTCCTTCTGATTCAAAGTTTTCTCAAGTCTTCATCATTCATACTCCAGACAACACACATTTCAGTTCTTGCTGGAATCATCTTTTGCTGGAGCATTCTTTTCATTGAAGACCTATCACCCTTGCAAAGCTTCTATTCCTGAACTCTTGCTATATTCAGGGGGAGCTTTGACAACATCAACATCCACTTGTGCTTCTCTCTTATTGTTGACAGAGAAGACAACCTAAACTTTTTCTTTTTCTTTCCTGTAAAAGGGTTCTTTAAACTCCCTTCAAAAGTTTTGTTTTGATTTTTGAGACCTAATCAAAACTCAGTGGTGGCAAGACCCCTGATCAAAAAATCTTCTTTGGTTTTTGAGCACCTGATCAAAAGCTCATTGGTGCCCAGGACACCTGATCAACTCATCCTGCAGTGGACTCCTACCAAGGGTGGTAGAATAGTGGATGTATCCAGTTTTGGGGAACCACTATAGTTCCTTGTGTCTTCTGGTTGTTGGTTATTTTGTTTGTTGTGTGCTGAGGATTTGTTTCTTGCATGTACTTGTTTTATTCTGATTACTGTTAAGCACTCTACACTAAGTAAATTAAGTCTTCCACTGCTAAAGTAATTTTTATATTTGAAAAATTATTTTAAAACACTCCATTCACCCCCTCTAGAGTGAAGGGTTGATCTTACACTCACTTTCAGATCTGTCAACAGATCCTTGGCGAGGCAGATTATCCCACCTTAGATGCAACTGTTGCTCGCACCGCAGTTGTTACCTCTCTGCTTCAGCGTCCATTGCTATCCTCCCCATCGCTCCCCGACACCTATGCTCATCATACTCAGCAGGGTGGCTCTGGTGGCCGCGGCCATCAATCCGGCGGGCATGGACCTTCCCTCTTTCTCTGCTCTCACTGTGGCTGCACCGACCATACGATTGATCGTTGCTGGATGAAGCATCCGCATCTTTTCCCTTCTGGTGACGCTTCCACCTCCTCTTCGAAGCAGTCCGCCTCGGTGGTAACATCTTCAGGTAGTGGTCATGTGGTGACTCAAGGTAAATGGTTGATTGACTCTAGTGCTACTAATCATCTGACTGGCAATCCTCAGTGTTTTTCTCTCCTAGAAAAACATGATTGGTTTACCCTGGTCTTCATTGCGGACGGCTCTCCCTCACCGGTCAATGGGACGAGAGTGGTTCAAGTCACTCTGTCTCTTCATCTGGCAGACACCATCTATGTGCCCCAGTTTCCATGCAATTTGTTATTTATTACTTCTCTTTGCAAGTAACTACAGTGCTCCATCACATTCACTCCTACTTCTTGGTCTTTTCAGGATCCGATCTCCCAAAGGACGATTGTTACTGGGACTGAGAGTGGCGGCCTCTAATTCCTAGACATCGTATCTACTCTGTCCGTTTTTTCTTATTCTTCTACGGACCTTCTACAATGACATCTTCGCATTGGTCATCCTACTCTACGGCTTCTTCATCAGCTTCTGCCTCACCTACCTCCGCACAGTCCTCCTCTCAACTGTGATGCATGTCAGCTTGGCAAGCATCACCGCTCCTCCTTCTCGCCAAAGTAGGGTCGTGGCTCTTCCCGTCCTTTTGATCTTGTTCACTCTGATGTCTAGGGTCTTGCTCAAACCCTACCTGTAGGGCGGGGTAGTTCTTATTTTGTAACTTTTATTAATGATTTCTCTCAATGTACGTGGGTGTATCTCTTAAAAGAGTGATTCGAACTATTCTCTGTATGGGCATCCTTTTATTATATGATTAAAACCCAATTTAATGCGTCTATCAGGTTTTTTTGTTCTGATAATGCCAAAGAATATCTTAATCATGATTTTTATTCTTTCTATGTGCAAAATGACATTATTCATCAAACTAGTTGCGTCTATACCTCGCAGCAAAATAGTGTGGCTGAATGAAAAAACTGTCACCTCCTTGATTTCGCTCGAACGCTAATAGCACAACTGCAGGTTCCTCGCTCTTATTGGGGTTATGCTGTTCTTATCTCCTGCTATCTCATCAACCGCATTCCCTCCATGATTCTACACGGCCACACACCATTCTCCATTCTCTATTCGAGTAAGGAACCCTTCCTCTTTCCTCTACGTATATTTTGGTGTATGGATTTTGTGCACGCTCCCTCTACCACTCGTGACAAGCTATCTCCACGTGCCACCAAGTGTGTATTTCTGGGTTACTCTTCCACTCAGAAAGGTTACTATTGTTTTGATCATGTTCTTCGGAAGCACTTTGTCTCCGCGGACATTAATTTTTCCGAAAATGCGTCCTATTTCTCTCATGACTCCTCCCTTTTTCCTGATATTCCTGCTCCTCCTACCGACTCCTCCATCTCATTTACGCCCACCGAGACCCCTCCAACTTTGTCGTGTCCACCATCTCCTCCTCCTCTCTCTCCATCTTCGTCATCTCTCTCTACTCCTGGGCTAGCTCTCTCCTCCACGGATGCACCAGATGATGATGAACACGACGACCTGGATCTTCTAATTGCTCTTTACAAAGGGGTGCAGACGTGTACCCAACATTCACTTTCTATTGTTATTTCTTATGCTCGTCTTACCATTTCTCGCAGGAATTTTGCATTGGCTATCTCTGCCACTGCCACTCCCTAAACCTACCAGGACACCCTTGTTGTTCCTCATTGGAAGGTCGCCATGGATGAGGAAATTGCCACCCTCACTGAGCGGGGTACATGGACTCTTGTCCCTCCTCCTTTGGGCACCGATGTTGTTGGATATCACTGGGTCTTTGTTGTGAAGTTCCGTCTAGATGGTAGTATTTATCGTTCAAAGGCACGCCATGTCGCTAAGGGCTTCACTCAGACCTATGGTGTTGATTATTTTGACACCTTCTCTCCCGTTGCTCGTCTTAGCACTATTCGGGTTCTCCTGTCCGTGGCCGTCAATAGGGATTGACCCATTTTCTAACTGGAAGTCAATAATTCCTTCCTCTGTGGTGATCTAAAAGAGGATGTCTACATGGAGTAACCACCTGGGTATAATTCTTTGGGGGAGACACGTGTATGCAAATTGAAGAAGGTCATCTATGTCCTAAAGCAAAGCCCTCGGGCGTGGTTCGATAAGTTCAGCGGCATTGTGGCAACCGTTGGTTTCACAAGAATCTTTACCGATCACTCGTTATTTATTCGCAAAACATCACTGGGTATAGTGGTTCTTGTTGTATATGTGGATGATATTCTTCTCACGGGTTATGACCAAGACGGGGTAGCGTTGACAAAGAAACATCACTGTCAACACCTTATCATGAAGGATATGGGCTCCCTAAAGTACTTCTTGGGGATAAAATCTCTCGAAAGCCCAATTCATTGGTCCTCTTCCAACGTAAGTATGCTCTTGATCTTTTGAAAGAGACAGGGTTGACTGGGGCTAAACCTGCCTGATGCCCCATGGCTACTAGAGAAGATAAAACCAAGACAAATGACTCGTCTCCTCTATCAGATGTTACAAGGTATAGACGTCTGGTTGGCAAACTCATTTATCTCATGGTAACTAGACCCGACATCTCCTATGTTGTAGTCAAGATTAGCCCGTTCATGCAAGCTCCTAGAGAGTGTCATCTATAGTATGCCCTGAGAATATTGGAATACGTTAAAGTGACGCCTGGTAAGGGACTACTATTTCAGAGGAATGGTCGTTTAAAGGTTGAAGACTACTCAGATTCTAGCTATGTTGATGACAAAGGTGATCGTAAGTCCACATCAGGCTTCTGCACATTTGTGGTAGGAAACCTAGTGAGTTGGAAGAGCAAGAAACAGTCGGTTGTCTCCAGGTCTAGTGCCGAAGCTGAATATTGGATTATGGTGTCAACCACTTGTGAGTTAAAGTGGTTATGGGCTCTCATGCTAGACTTATGAGAAGTATATAATCATCTTCTACCTATGTTCTACGACAACAAGGCCGCTATATATATCTCGAAAAATCTGGTATTTCATGAGAGAACAAAGCACATCGAAGTTGACAGCCATTTCATTAGATAAGAGATCTTGAAGAAATAGATTTGCACTCCATTGGTTACTTTAGAAAACGAGTTGGCAGATATCTTCACCAAGCCTGTGTCTTCTTCCTTTTTTCACATTTGTGACAAGCTGTACATGATTGATATATAAGCTCCAGCTTAAGGGGGAGTGTTGCAGAATGGAGACCGGGCGGTCTGGCGACTTGACTCTGGAGGTTTGGAGATCGGGCGGTCTGGCGGTTTCACTCTGGCAGCTTGATAGACGGGCGGTCTAACGACTTGACTCTGGCGGTTTGGAGACCAGGCGGTCTGGAAGTTTCACTCTAGAGGCTTGATAGTCGGGCGGTCTGGCGGCTTCTCTCCAGCGGCTTGGTAGCCGGGCGATCTAACATTCTCCTCTGGCGGCTTGTCTTTATGGTCGGGCGGTTAGCCTTCTCATCTAACCGTGCGACATGTGCGGTCTGGTTTTGTCCAGCCTCTAGTCACCGTAAATGTATTTATTCCCACATTGCTTATTTGTAATCTCTCTTCTTCATCATTCTATAAAAGATAGGTCATACCTTTGTAATTGATACATTTTTTTGAAATAAAAACTCTGTTATTGTCTAAATTTCGGTTTATCTTTTCGGTTCGCACACGATTGAACCTATAAACCTGCACACTATACCAAACACAAGATGTGATCAAATACAATATGAGAATTGATATTATCAAATTAAGGATATGTGAACCGTCGGCTACACCAAGCTATGATAGGAAAATGCAACTTTGGCTCGATACTCAGTAGAGAAGTTCGACGGTAGAAAAAAAAATTAGTTTGTGGCAGATTCATGTCAAAGATATGCAAGTTGAGTAGGGGAAGATACGGGTTTTGAGGGGACGAGAAAAATTTACTGCTGAAGGGAAGGAAGAGGAGTGGATTGACTTGAGTGTGTCGAGTTTGATGAGGAGTATACTCCAGCTTTGTTGTATCTTATTTTGATTGTTCTTGTGTTGTACTTGATGCATATTTGTGATTTGACGTTATTCCCTTATTTTGTTATAGCAGCTTTATGCATTTTGTCTTCCCTTTGTTTTATTGTCCCATTGTGGTTTTAAGCTCTTCCTGTGTAATTTGTAACATTGGCTCCACTATTTTTGCATGAGTAATTTTGAGGTGCTCCCTTGAGGTTGATAGTTGGAGGACGAGACCCAGGTGGTTTTGCGACCTACTACTAGGGCAAAGGGAAGACGTTTCTAGCCGAGTAGTGAGAGGTGAGTTTGACCAGCTCGAGGTATGTCATTGAGTGTGTTGGTGAAGGGCAGACCTTTGAATTAGGGCAACCGTGAGGGGGCAGGCCCTGACGATGTCATGACCAACTAAGGAGGAGAAGGGAGGACCTTCGATCAGCATCAGTGGGAGGTCACATGGGCGTGGCCCCAGATAAATGGTGAAAGAGCAGACCTTAGAACAACTAGCGAATGTGAGGGGGAAGACCCTGGCGACACTCCGACCTACTATGGAGGAGAAGGGCGAACCTTCGATCGTCGGTAGTGGGAAGCCGCAGGGACATGGTCCCGGTGAGATGGTAAAGGACAGACCTTCGAACCGCTAGTGAACGTGAGGGGCAGTCTCTGGCGATGCTGCGACCTACTACGGTAGAGAAGGGAAGACCTTTGATCTGCAGTAGTGGGAGATCGCAGTGATGTGTTCTAAGAGAAATGGTGAAGGGTAGACCTTCAAATTGCTGGTGAACGTGAGGGGAAGTCCCTGGCAACACCGCGACCTATTATGACAAAGAAGGGTGGACCTTCGATAAGTGGTAGTGGGAGATCACAGGGACTTGGTCCCATAATATTGTTGGGGGCGAGAACCGTGGCATGAGCTTCAACCTACTTCGGCAAGGAAGGGCAGACCTTTGATCTATGATAGTGGGAAGTTTGCGAGTGCTCGTCCCTATCTTGTTCCTGTAATAGTAATGTTAGAAGCAAGCATAATGTATGCATATTAAAAGGGAACAACAATAGTCTGCGCACGTGTACATGCTCGCGACTTTATAGAGTTAGTAGTTGTTGTTCTAAGTTTTAAATAAAACATAATAGAAGTACTAAGAAGGCAAAACATAGTGAGGCGTTACCGCCCTATTCCTATCTTTGAGTTCTTTCACCTAGGGCCCTCCTGGCCTACTTACTCGAGTTCGGCTTGCATATGGGGACGCACCTTGCCCAGGGCTCATTTCTTGTATGTAACATGTCCAGGAGGCCTCCTAGTTTCCTTTAACAACTCTGACTCCTGCGGGCATGATGAACTTCATGGCGAGATGAGGAATTGAGGGAATTGCCCCAAATGTTTTCTAGAGCGTGCGTTCGAAGATAACGTTGTACGGCGACTCTGTCTCTATGACCATGAACTGGACTTGGTGGGTTTCCTGCTTTGGGAACTCTCCCAGTGTGATTGGGAGGGTAATCGTTCCTTTGACTTGGACTAGTCCTTCGTTGAATCCGTAAATCAGGCATGTTGTCGGCTAGAGTTTTTTCCCTAGGGATACTCATTCTTTGGAGAGCCGGCATGAATAACACGTTGATCGAGCTTCCGTTATCAACTAATATTTACTTGATGTGGAAGCTCAGGTCGCCTAACCAGCAAGTCCTAGTGTGGTGTCAACAATCCTTCTGGATCTACATCCTCAAAGCTGATCTTCTCCTTCCCTGATGTGTTTTGATCAGTCCTGGTCTATGCGATGGAGTTTATAGTGGCGAACAGGGACCCAACTATGGTCTCAATCATTCCTATAACTTTTCCTTCCCCCGTGCTTCCTAGCGCACAGGTGGAAATTCCCACCTTTGCTTGCTTGGTGGCTCCCTTGTCTTGTCTTGAAGAAATCTTCTGAGTACTCCCTGTCAAATGAGTCACTCAATTTCGTCCTTCAATTTTACGCATATATTCCTCGGTGGAGTGGCATGTTCCTCTGTGGAACTCATAGTACTTTACCCGATCTACCTTACCCACCGAGATTTCTCGCGGCCTTCATAGCGCTGGGTCATCCTGCATTTCGTAGAGTGCATTGGTGTGTGAGTTGTTGAGCGGCATGTATTCTTTATATGGTCTGGGAGGCTGATTCTTACGGCGATCTTGTTTGCGGGGTTGGCCCTACTCTCTTCCTAGCATCTCAGGGACGGTTCCTCTCTCTTCCTCTACATCCCCCCTTCAGACTGTAGCTGGTGAGCTTCAATTGCTTTGTCGGCTACGATTTGGGCCTCCACTCGGTGTACTAGGTCTGGGTAGCTTGGGACCGTCTCCCTCATCAAGGCGGATCGAGTAGAATCCCCCAGGTCGGAGCCCTTCAAAAAAAACTCCTCACAGGAGTTTTGGGTCTACCCCAGGGTTCTACCTTACTTTAGAAGTGAACAGATAGAAAAATTCTTTAAGGGTCTCTCCCTAGCTCTGACGAATCCCAGAGAGATGGGACGGATCCTTAGCAATACAGTGGTTGGCAATGAATTGGTCCAAGAATTGTTGGTGAGCTGAGCGAATTTTTAGATTGTTCCTTTTTTAAGCGAGTGAAACCATGTTCTTGCCTGACCGGGCGTGTTGTAGATGCAAAGAATCGTTGAGAATTGGTTTACGTGCTCAAGGGGGTCTTCGGTCCGGTCATATGACTTGATGTTGGGCCACCCGCGATAGAGATGGGGGCCAAGGGGTGGCTGCCCCTTTAAGAGCGGCTACGGCCGAGTACGCCCATGTGCTGGCGGCCAAGAGAGGACGACCCCTTGCTAGGCTGGCTGCGTCCAAGTCCGGCCTCAAGCACCCGGTCTCGGTGAAGCAGGCCCCTTATAGGGTCGCCCGTGTGCGGGGCCAGCCTCAAGGTCGGATCCATCAAGTACCTTTTATGGCCGAAAGAAGTCAAACAGAGCCCGTGATTATAGTCGCGTAGTTTCTGCCGCCTAGAAATCATCCTTCGCAGAACCTGGAAAAGAAAGGTAGGGAGTGTGTTAAAAAATTTGATATAGTGGAAGACGAGAAACCAGGCGCAAGAACACTCATCCAATTCCGAGCCCAAATAAACTAGATGCAAATCAGAAGAGCAAGAATCTTGTACTAAACAAACTTTACAAGGCGAGACATACATGGAGAGATATGATTCACCAAAGTAACCAAGGGGAAAGAAGAAACAGTTACAAGGCAAAACCTAACCGCATGGACTCAAAGACTTAGCTGCTGGCTCTACTGTTGTACTACAGAGTCCGCACAAACTGCCAGGTCGCCAGACCATAAAACAAGCTGCGCGCGCGGACTGCCTGTTATTCCAATGCAAGAAGGAACTCTACTCGCCGATCAGCAAGCCGCCTAAGCGCAAGGTCGCCTAGCTTCCTAACCGCACGATCTGCTGCTGTCGAACTAAACAGGCTGCCAGAAGCGGATAGCTTATTAAATAGGGAAACTAGTTGCAGTAGAGAGACCGCCTAGCCGCAACCCGCGACCTGCTTGATGACATGAGCCATGCATGCCATCCCTTCCGCCCAAAAGGCCTTAGTAATGCCTTTGCGCTGAAGCCAAAACTTACAGTTCTCCGTCAAAAAACGAATCTTCTAATCTGTTACTCTACATTGTTTTGGAATATGTCCACAAGAGAGCTTCCTTCGAATTCCATGCTTCCTGCAAAAGTTAGAGAACACGGTTGAGCCAAACTCACCTCCGTTGCCTGTTCTCAACTTATTGATCCGCAGACCAAGTTGGCCACCCACAAGCTTCTTGAACTCCATAAACAAACAGAATGTGTTCGACTTCTCCTTCATGAAGTATACCAAAATATACCTCGAGTAGTCATCAACCAATATCAGCATGCACATGTTGCCTCCAAGACTGGCGATGACGGTCGATCGCACAAGATCACCATGGACAACCTCCAATGGTGTCTTACACCAAGACTATGCCTTATCAAACGTAAAGCGATAATCTTCACCGTGTTTACATCCCGTGCAAGCTTGACCGTCGCCGAAGGATGATATCCGAGGCAAGCCTCTTACAAGGCTTCTCACCGCCATTGCTTTTAGCTTGTCCATCCCCACGTGCCCCAGTCTTTCATGCCAGATAGTTACACTATCACTTGACTTCAACCAATCAGTATCAGAACTTGTTGACAACCCAACCAAGTTCTTCTCCTTACTCCCAACATGAGCAACGTTCACCGAGTGCAATACAACCTTACACTCCTTCTTGAGGTGACCACGCTGCTTGCATTTATAGCACCTTGGTCCTTCCCTCCTTTTCCCATCATGCCTAGGAGAAACACTCCTCTCTTGTTGATTAGAAGTAGAGGGACCAACCTCAGCAGCCAACTTCACCTCCTTGTTGAACAACCCATCGAGGGAAGTCCAAATCTCCGTAGTTGACCGATATTCGCTGATGTGGTCCAAGAGTTCGGATGAGATAACCTGCATGAGAATATAGACTCTGCTTTCGCGTTTGTCTCCTTCCAAGCTCTCACCACTTCAGCATTACCAACAGTAACCACTTGCCTTCTATCTCTGCAAACCACCTCCCAAAGGTCCTCGCCAAGAAGATAGCTTTTCATACAAGACTTCCACTTTCCAAAGTTAGTCTATGTAAGAAGCTCCATTCCAAGATCCCTTGCAAAACCACCTTCTATTGCACTTAACCCTTGTTCACTTAAACTCACAGAAGCACTGAAGCAAACTGTAGGTTGATCCACTGCTCAAGCTTCTGTTCCCTCTGATACCATGTTAAAAAAAATTTATATAACAGAAGACAGGAAACCAGGCGCAGGAACACTCAAACAATTCCGAGACCAAATAAACCAGATGTAAACCAGAAGAGCAAGAATCTTGTACTAAACAATTTTTACAAGGCGAGACATACATGACGAGACATGATTCGCCAAAGTAACCAAAGGGAAAGAAGAAACAGTTACAAGGCAAAACCTAACCGCGCAAACTCAAATAGTTAGCCACCGGCTCTACTGCTGCACTACGGAGTCCGCATAAGCCGCCAGGTCGCTAGACCACAAACTAAGCCAAGCGGACTGCCCGTTATTTCAATGCAAGAAGGAATTCTACTCTCTGATCAGCAAGCCGCCTAATAGCAAGGTCGTCTAGCTGCATGACCGCACGATCTGCTGCTGCCGAACTGAACTGTCCGCCAGAAGCGGACAGCTTATTAAACAGGGAAACTAGTTGCAGAAGAGAGACCACCTAGCCGCAACCCGCGACCTGCTGTTAACTGCTGGTTGCTATTCACAGAGTCCGCACAGTCCCTGACCTCAGTCAGTACCAAATCATGGCCTTCCAGCACTATCCCCACAACCTGCACAGCACAACCCGGTCAATTTTCAAACCACGCGGATACAAAATCCAGTCCGCAACAACTATCTGCGAGTTCACTTACTATTCATTCGCTTCTTTCATTGATGTGATAGGGGGTCCTATTTATAAGTACGGTGAGGAGTGCGGTCACTGCCCTAGCCAATAGGATAATCGCCCCATCTCACGGCAAGAAACAAGTGTATCAGCAGGCCGTGGATACACAGCCAGTCAACCGCGACCTGTGTCAGATAGCCAGCCCGCCAAGAGCTTCACCAAGGCCGAATAGCAACCTCTATCAACCTTATTGCCAAAGGCCAAGTGAGGATGCCGCCACCAACAGAACTCTGCAGCAATACCTTGTCTGCCTATCAGCGGACACCGCTCCAGTCCGCGCGCTCTGCGGACACAACACCAGTCTGCACACCCATTTTAGCAACCAAGGCACAACAGCCAATCTGCCCAACTTGGCGGACACTTCATCAGTCTGCATGCCTTGCGGACTCAACTCCAGTCCGCATTCCCCAAGCTCGCAACCAAGGCACATGGCAACTACTGCCGAGCTTGGCGGACTGAGAAGTAGTCCGCACTTAACCACGTGATCTCGCCGGACTGAGCCAAACCTGGACTTGGTTCAGAACCAACCAAGTCCACACCACCGGCCTTAGGGACCAGTCCGCGCTTACTGGAAGACACTGGAGCCAGTCCGCCAATCTCGGTGAACTCTAGCACCTGTCCTCTCTAACCGGTGAACATTGCGGCTTCCACCAGCCGCACCACAAGAGCTAGACCAATACATCTGCCACGCCGGTCTACCGAGCTCTAGCCAAGTCCGTATCTTACCGAACTCCACGGATAGAGAAGCTATCCACCCAGTTACCTTCTGGAATCCAACTGCCTCCTGAGCATAAGCCGGCCTAGCTAAACGTCACCTCTGTCTGCATAGTCCTCGCGCACAGACAGCCTAGGCCGCCAAAGAACAAGCCGTCTGGAACAGCTCTGCTGACCTGGCTAACCGCCAGTCCTATCCGCATAGACCGTACGGACAGGTCACCCAATCACCCACTTTCTCTTCACCATTTTCAACACTCCCCCTTGAAGTGACAAGTGGGGATCAACCCCAATAATTCTCGTAACCTTGCACCTGGTCCTTCCGATAGCGCATTCGAGAAGATGTCCGAGAGATAATCCCCTCCCCGCATATCCTAGACAATGAGGGATCCCACCAGCACCTCCTGAAAGGAGTCATACTTCCCTCTACCTTATTCTTCAGCTTCGACCTCCACTTACATGCCATAGGAGTAACACCAACGACCTTAGGCATATAATACCAAGCCATGTCTCCTCTGAGGGTAGTCACCTCCTCAACCTTGGCGTCATCCACCTCCTTGACTCTAGTGGTGTTATTATAGCTAGAAGACACTTGCTCGATCTAAGGGACTGTAAGGAAACATGAGACCAAGCTCACCGCGTTTCCTCTAGAATATCGAGCTGGTGGGTTGGTGATCCTCTTCGATCTCCGAAGAACCTGATCACGGTTAACCACCTCCGCTGCTCCTTCTGAACCAGCTGCGTTCCCGGGTAAACCTGAAACAATGCTCCTCGTGCTTCCTGAACAAGGAGCCACTACACTCGAACAAGAAACACCTGGAGTAACGCTCCCCCTACTAACTAAACCAGAAGCCTCCTCTCTTGAACAAGAATTGCCTGGAACATCACTCCCCTTGCTACCTGAACAAGAAGCATCTGGAACAATGCTCCCCCTGCTTCCTGATCCAGAAGAAACCATCTTTGAGCCAGAATCACCTTGAGCATTGCTCCCCCTACTTCCTGACCCAAATGCCTCTACCTCAGAGCTAGAACAACCTGGAGCTCCTGGTGATACAGACAACTCCATCTGAACCTTAGCCGCAGCATTTTCCAGCCCACCATCTGACCTACTCACCTCTAGCTCCACATCTGAGCTACACCAATATGACGTCAGCTCATAAAAGACAATGTCTCTCCATGCGATGAACTTCTTCATCGCAAGATCCATACACCTTCATCTCCTATTCTGCTCATCATACCCAACGAAGACTAGCTTCGTCTTGAGATCATCCAGAGTGTGTATAAAGCAGGTAGATCAAAACACCCGAAGGTGCTTCACGCTGGGTTTTATCCTGAACATCAGCTCATACGGAGTCTTTGTGTTGACCGGACTAAGAGGCATCTGATTGATGACATGAGCCACGCAGGCCATCCCTTCCACCCAAAAGGCCTTAGTAATGCCTTTGCACTAAAGCCAAAACTTACAGTTCTCCGTCAAAAGACGAATCTTCTAATCTATTACTCTACATTGTTTTGGAGTATGTCCACAAGAGAGCTCCCTTCGGATTCCATGCTTCCTACAAAAGTTAGAGAACACGGTTGAGCTGAACTCACCTCCGTTGCCCGTTCTCAACTTCTTGATCTGCAGACCAAGTTGGCCCTCCACAAGCTTCTTGAACTCCATAAACAAATAGAATGCGTTCGACTTCTCCTTCATGAAGTATACCCAAATATACCTCGAGTAGTCATCAACCAATATCAGCATGCACATGCTGCCTCCAAGACTGGCGATGACGGTCGAACCCACCAGATCACCATGGACAACCTCCAATGGTGCCTTATACCTAGACTATGCCTTATCAAACATAAAGCGATAATCTTCACCGTGTTGGCATCCCGTGCAAGCTTGACCGTCGCCGAAGGATGACATCCTAGGCAAGCCTTTTACAAGGCTTCTCACCGCCATTGCTTTCAGCTTGTCCATCCCCACCCTCCCAAGTCTTTCATGCTAGATAGTTGCACTATCACTGGCCTTCAACCAATCAGTATCAGAACTTGTTGACAACCCAACCAAGTTCTTCTCCTTACTCCCAACATGAGCAACGTTCACCGAGTGCAATACAACCTTACACTCCTTCTTTAGGTGACCAGGCTACTTGCATTTATAGCACCTTGGTCCTTCCTTCCTCTTCCCAACATGCCTAGGAGAAACACTCCTCTCTTGCTGATTAGAAGTAGAGGGACCAACCTCAGCAGCCAACTTCACCTCCTTGTTTAACAACCCATCGATGGAATTCCAAATCTCCGCAGCTGACCGACATTCGTTGATGTGGTGCAAGAGTTCTGATGAGATAACCTGCTTGAGAATAGGCTCTGCTTTCGCGTTTGTCTCCTTCCAAGCTCTCACAACTTCAGCATTGCCAATAATAACCACTTGCCATCTATCTCCGCAAACTACCTCCCAAAGGTCCTCGCCAACAAGATAGCTTTTCATACATGACTTCCACTTTCCAAAGTTAGTATATGTAAGAAGCTCCATTCCAAGATCCCTTGCAAAACCACCTTCTATTGCACTTAACCCTGGTTCACTTAGACTCACAGAAGCACTGAAGCAAACTGTCGGTTGATCCATTGCTCAAGCCTCTGTTCCCTATGATACCATGTTAAAAAAAAATTTATATAACAGAAGACAGGAAACCAGGCGCAGGAACACTCAACCAATTCTGAGCCCAAATAAACCATATGCAAATCAGAAGAGAAAGAATCTTTTACTAAATAATCTTTACATGGCGAGACATACATGACGAGACATGATTCGCCAAAGTAACCAAAGAGAAAGCAGAAACAATTACAAGGCAAAACCTAATCGCGCAGACTCAAAGAGTTAACCACCGGCTCTACTGCTGCACTACGGAGTCCGCACAAGCCGCCAGGTCGCCAGACCGCAAACCAAGCCAAGCGGACTGCCCGTTATTCCAATGCAATAAGGAACTCTACTCTCCGATCAGCAAGCCGCCTAACAGCAAGGTCGCCTAGCCGCATGACCGCACGATCTGCTGTTGCCGAACTTAACAGGCCGCCAGAAGCGGACAGCTTATTAAACAGGGAAACTAGTTGCAGTAGAGAGACTGTCTAGCCGCAACCCGCGACCTACTATTAACTATTGGTTGCTTTTCACAGAGTCCGCACAGTCCCTGACCTCAGTCAGAACCAAATCCTGGCCTTCCAGCACTATCCCCACAACCTGCACATTATAACACGGTCAATTTTCAAATCGTGCAACTACAAAATCCTGTCCGCAACAACTGTCCGCGAGTTCACTTACTGTTCATTCCCTTCTTTCATTGATGTGACAGGGGGTCCTATTTATAGGCACGGTGAGGAGTGTGGTCACCGCCCTATCTGATAGGATAACCGCCTCATCTCGCGGCAAGAAACAAGTGTATCTGCAAGTCGTGGATACATAGCTAGTCTGCCGCGACCTGTGCCGGATAGCCAGCCCGCCAAGAGCATCACCAAGGCAAGATAGCAACCTCTATCTGCCTTGTCGCCAAAGGCCAAGCTAGGACGCCGCCACCAGCAGAACTCTGCAGCAATACCTTGTCCGTCTATTCGCGGAAACAGCACAAGTCTGCACACCCAAGTTAGCAACCAAGGCACAACAGCCAAGCTGCCCGACTTGGTGGACATTGCTTCAGTTCGCACGCCTTGCAGACTCAACTCCATTCCGTATTCCCCAAGCTCTTAACCAAGGCACACGACAACTGCTGTCGAGCTTAGCGGACTGAGAAGCAGTCCACGCTTAACCGCGCGATCTCGCTGGACTGAGCTAAACCTGGACTTTTTTCAGAACAACACAAGTCCACACCACCGGCCACAAGGGCCAGTCCGCGCTTACTAGCGGACACTGGACCCAGTCCGCCAATCCCGGCGAACTACAACACCTGTCCACTCTAACCGGTGAACCCTGCGGCTTCCACCAGCCGCACCACCAGAGCTAGACCAAGGCATCTGTCATGCCGGTCTGTCGAGCTCCAGCCAAGTCCGCATCTTGCTGGACTCCACGGATAGAGAAGCTATCCGCCCGGTTACCTTCTGGGATCCAACTGCCTGCTGAGCATAAGCCGGCCTGGCTGGCCGCCGCCTCTGTCCGCACAGTCCGCGCGAACAGACAGCCCAGACCGCCAAAGAACAAGCCGTCTGGAACAGCTCTGCCGACCTGGCTAACCGTCAGTCCTGTCCACATAGACCGCTCAGTCCTGTCCATATAGATCTGAGCGGACAGGTCGCTCAGGTCGTCCAATCACCCACTTTCAATTCACCATTTTCAACAGTGTTTTTTTAAATTGCCAAAGGAGTTGGGTATCAAACGCGTGATAATTATCTAGTATTTTTATTCTGACACGTAGAGAATGATATGTTACTCATGCCAAAAATCCTCCTAATTTTTGGTGCATCCATAAAATCCTCCTTTTTTGTTCTTTAAAAATCTGTAGGACCCCACCCCAAAAATATTTTCCATGTCGTGACCCAACCGACTAATATCCCTAGTGAATTCTTTCCAGTTAAATTTATTTAAGTCATTACTCATTCCCATAAGAATTCTATCCGAATCCAGCAGGGGACCCATGCATCACAAAGTCACCCAATCCCTAATTTCGTCAGCGGTCACGTGTTCCTCCGGCCTCATCTCAACGTCCGGCCGGAGCCTCATCGTAGCCCTTTCACTTTCTCAATCTCTCTTTCACAGCAGCTTCTTCTATTCTAAAAGTTCTAACCTTAGCTACATTTAGAAATCGTTTCCAGTACGGAGGTCTCACGGTCTCCCTTTAATTAGCCAACCCATCAACTCACCGACTACTCACGTGCTCTAATTCTCTCCGATCTCAGTGGCGTTTGAACGTTGAATATATCCTTCTCGTTATTTATAATCTGATCATATCTCTGCCTATATATACTATATACATATTCCCAAACTCTTCTCCATCACATCAATATTTCTTTAATAAGTCCGGCCAATCTTACCACCTTCTCCGTTATTAAATTACATGGCCGGTGGATTCCAAGATGAAACTGCCGGGCACCACCTGCTCTCCGAGATGGCCTCTAACGGCGGCCACGGCGAGAACAACTCTTTGTATTTTGACGGGTGGAAGGCGTATGACAGAGATCCATACCACCCCACGCTGAACCCACACGGAATAATCCAAATGGGTTTGGCTGAGAATCAGGTGCATATTTACTAACTATTATACGCAGCCCGACTTCACAAATTTCATAACGGTTTGGTTATGTGTCTATACGGGTTCACAAATTTCTATGTTTTCATTTATTTTTGAGCTGCGCAAAGTCAAAAATATCTTTTATATAACATCACCCTACATATACTTTACATGCAGCGTCATAAAATGTTTATGTGACGGTCATGATTTAATTAACAGCTATGCCACGATCTGATGGAGGAGTGGATAAGGAATAATCCGGAGGCATCGATTTGCACAGAGGAAGGAGTTTCTTGTTTCAAGGCCGTGGCGAACTTTCAAGACTATCACGGCCTTCCCTTCTTCAGAGAGGTAGCTAGCTGTACAATTTTTGTATAAATATTAGTGAATATTATATATAAAATTGGTAAGGTTTGATTATTACTATATATAATGAGTATTTGTTCATGCAGGCTGTGGCCAAGTTCATGGAGAAAGTGAGAGGCGGGCGGGTTCGATTTGATCCGGACCGAATAGTAATGAGCGGAGGAGCCACCGGAGCTCAAGAGACACTTGCCTTTTGCCTCGCAGATCCCGGCGATGCTTTCCTCATCCCTGTTCCGTATTATCCGGCGTGAGTACTTTCACTTGTAATAACTTGTTCGGAGCAATGTGCGGACAAAAATAACTTGTTCACGCATTGAATCGAACAACTCTTCAATCAAAGTCAAATTCATCATAGAATATAGAGATTCAGATTTGGAGTTGTTTGAATACAAACTCGGATTTGCCCAAAACCCTAATTTGAATTTTGATTCATAATCGGAATCGGATTTAGATTCGAATTCGATTACGTTTCAAATGATGAGCCGATCAAATAATTAATACATATTGTTATTATTCATGAATTATTCAAGAATCTTGTCAATAGAGAAAATATAGTTAGTATTCAAATTCAAATATCACTAAAATTCATATATCAATTTGAGTTGAAAAAATACGAATAAGTTTTAGAATTATTCCCAAACTATTTTGTTTGTAAACAGATCAAAACATACACTGCTTGCCGTGTATGAACAAGTGTTGTCTATGCTTTTTTTTTCAATCTTTCAAATGATTAAATTAAAGAGGTATAAAATTGAAATACTTAACAATAATAAATAGCGGTTCCATGTGCAAAATCACGTCAGTGTTCTGCTAGTATGTTAATTATATATTTTTATGATTAATAATTATATATAATTCTTCCTCTTATATGCAAATTACAATAATTTACCTTTTAATTTGGATTAACTTAAAATTATTGAAACTAATTAACTAAACTCACGCATTAACTTAAATCTGTAATATATTTATTTATAAATCTAATAATTAAACGAATTTCAGAAATAATTCATTCTGACTCATTGAAAGTTTCATTTTAAGTTATGAATATTTGATAATTGCATGATTCACGGACACTTACATTTTAAGCAGGTAAATCTTATCTCAAGCTTTGTTCGGGAGAGTTTATGTTGTTGAATAATCTATGTTCAAAACAAAAACAAAAACATAATTTTGCAGCTGTTTGTTCAAACAACGTATAAAAAATCATTTATTTTAAAATTATTAATAAGTTGATTATTCATAAGCTATTTTAAATAGTTTATGACTTCTCATAAGCGTTTATCTCTTAAAAAGGTCATAAGCGTGATTATTTTGCCCGGACATGATTTTTTCGCCCGAGCGTGATTTTTTTACCCGAACGCGAACTTTTCACCTGGGAGCGAAATTTTCGCTCGCGCGCGACTATCTTGCCCGCGCATGAATTGTTAGTCCGAGCGCGGTTTTTTCGCCCGGACACGGTTTTTTCCCATGGAAGTGATTTTTTCCCCAGGACCGATTTTTTTGCACGGGCAAGCTTTTTCGACGGGGTGCATTTTTTCGCCCGAACGCGAATTATTCGCCCGGGCGTGGATTTTTCGCCCTGGCACGAACCCGGGAGAGAAATTTTCGCCCGGACGCGAAATTTTGGCCCAAACGCGAATTTTTCTCCCTAATGCAATTTTTTCGCCAGAGCGCGATTTTTTCGACCGAGTGTGAATATTTTTTGTCTCAGACACGATTTTTTTCACTCGTACGCATTTTTTGCACTTTTGTGCACAAATATCACGTTCGGGCGAAAAATTCGCGCATGAGCAAAAAAACTACGCCCGGGAGAAAAAATCGACGTGGGCGAAATAACTAGCCCGAGCGAAAAAATCACGCCCTGACGAAAAAACAACGTCCAGGCGAAAAAAAACGTGGCCTAGCGAAAAAATAACGCCCGAGCGAAAAAATAGCTCCCGAGCAAAAAAATCGCGTCCGGGAGAAAAAATTACACCCGGACAAAAAAATTATGCCCGGCCAAAAAAACGTATCCAAACAAATGGACTCTTATGAATGAATGGAATTTTAAATAAGCACTTATTTACAAATTATCCAAACATTCATTTATTCTCCATTATTTTTATAAAATATTTATTCAATCATCGTTTTTGAATGAGCAGTTTATTAATCATATCAACTAAGCTATTTGAAACTGAACCTTTCACTTGAAAATTAGCTTTAAATATTTTATTTATATTTTAACTTAACTAAATGTCACAGTAATAATAATTATATTATACCAAAATATAAGATTGAGTTTCTACTAAAGGGGCACGGTTTAATGTTATAACTGTTTATGACTAAATTTATAAGCTTATATCACAATAATAAGGTTATATAAAAAATATAAGCTTAGTTGTCATTAATGTTTATAAAAATTATAACTGTTTATGTCTAAATTTATTTAATTAGAGCTCACCCATATTTTGACATTCTAAGCTCATTTTTGTGCTTTCTGGTCGTTAGACACACTTTTGCCTTAGTATGAATTTTTGCAGTCTTAGGTTGCGTTTGACACAGCTTATTACATCTTATTTTTTCTGGTGAGGTTGGACAAAAATGTCATTGTCATATCAAAATCTTATGCGCTAAACTAGTTTCTTTTTTATGATAACGGTAGTAACATTTGTCATACCAGACATACAATGACGATTTTGTCCAACCTCATCAGAGCAAATAAGTTACGATAAACCGTGTCAAACGCAGCCTTAGGCACCGTTTGGAATGTCGGTGGCGATCGTGAACACCGTGCTTACTTATGAACTGTTGTTCTTGAACGCCCAATCTCAAAACTGAGAAACTACATCCACTTTCATGTTCAAAAATAATTAATTTTTTTTGATATAGGTCATAATCATTGTCATGCCAAACACAATTCCATGACAATTGGCGTTTTGTTCAAATTCACAGGAGTAAAAACGTGGGGCTCACACATCTATTTTATTGTTCTCTTTTGGTTTAATTAATATATGATATTTATGGCAGAAATTATGTCACATATTCTTCTCTCAAATCATTTGTTTCTTCTGTATATCCAGTCACACTATGTTTTTGACTCTGTTTTTTTAAAATATTTTTTTTTTAATCACTTTTCGGCCAAATAAATTTTTTTTTAGCCGATTTGAAGGTGCCATGCCAATAAACGAGCGAGGGGTAGAGCAAT
Organism: Platanthera zijinensis; assembly: GCA_039513925.1. Classification (NCBI taxonomy): domain Eukaryota; kingdom Viridiplantae; phylum Streptophyta; class Magnoliopsida; order Asparagales; family Orchidaceae; genus Platanthera; species Platanthera zijinensis. Next base: position 77,996,148 of record CM077078.1, on the reverse strand, counting down.
AAAGACTTGGAATGAAATTATAAGAAAAGACATGATGTACTTAGGTATTAGTGAGATTATGACAAAAGATAGGACTTAATGACGACAAAGGATTCATAGAGCCCACCCCACTATAGTGGGATATAGACTTAATTGAGTGTTGTTGTTGATTTGAAGTGTCGTGCAAGTATCATAAGCATGAAATTTTAGGAAAGTTTGCATCTTCTCATGAAAAGAGTGATGAGTCATCAACTAAAAAAGATAATGCTCCATTCAACAACAAGCACCGGTCAATCTATAAAGCCAAAACAATTACTCCAAAATGTATTTTTAAAATCTTTTTATATAATTGTCACGTGTCATTATCACAAAATTCTCTTCTTAAATAACGAGACAGCCGTATACAAAAATTTATCCTAGACACATTGTTTTCTCCTAATTGCACCAAAAGGGGAAAACAAATTTAACACTCTTGTTTTTTTAGCTTCTTGCATTTTGGTCCTTCAAAATCTGTGTTTTTGACACCTTGCAAATTGAATTTTTAAAATTGGCAAGTTACACTCTTCAATTACTGATTTCATGCATTTTGCACGTTAATGCCGAAATTTGAGTATTTAGGTTCGGGCATCATCAAAAATACTCATTCAAGGGTATTTAGATATTGTCATCACCAATAATCCGATATGCAAAGTGTCAAAATGAGCATTTTTAATGCTGCCCGAACCTAAATAAGATGCAAATTGCTAGAAATTAATAATTAAAAAGCACAAAATGCCAATTTTAAAGTTTCATAATCTAAAAAACAAAGAGGCACTTTTTTATTGGAGAGTGGATACAGAGATATCTAACCTAGGAATTATAATATCAGGATCCTCTCCATTTCATCAAATAGAGGGGATCCAGTTCATGATCATGATGGATTGCTTTTTGATTCAACGTTCAGTTATTCGTAGCCTTTTATATTTTTTTTATTCTAAAAAATCATATTCATTAAATATTATTTAGACTTATCTTGTCCAAAGCATGAATCGGATCCTGAATTATATACCTCCGTCATCTCAGATTCGACCGCGACTTCTGCTGGAGAACACGAGCACGCCTCCTTCCCATCAACTGCTCCAGCTCCAACAACTTCAAGATCACGGCCTCAGCCCTAGAATCCGCCTACCAAAACGCCCAGAAGTCAAACATACGAGTCAAAGGCATCCTCATCGTCAACCCCTCCAATCCCCTCGGCACCACCATGGACAAACACTCCCTCCATTCTCTCCTCAGCTTCGCCAACCACAGGCGCATCCACCTCATCTGCGACGAGATCTTCGGCGGCACCGTCTTCGGCTCCCCGCGCTTCACCAGCCTCTCCGAAGCCCTGGAAGCCGATCCGTCCGCCGACCGCCGCCTCGTCCACGTCGTCTGCAGCCTCTCGAAAGACCTCGGCCTGCCGGGCTTCCGCGTCGGCGTCATCTACTCCTACAACGACGCCGTCGTCGCCTGCGCGCGGAAGATGTCGAGCTTCGGCATGGTGTCCTCCCAGACGCAGCATTTCGTCGGCCGCATGCTCGCCGACGACGACTTCACCAGCAAGTACTTGGCCGAGAACGCGAGGCGGCTCAGGGAGCGGTACGCCGTGTTCGCCGGCGGGTTGCGGAGGGTCGGGATCCGCTGCTTGGAGGGAAACGGGGGTCTGTTCTGTTGGATGGACCTTCGGGGGCTTCTGAAGGAGGCGACGGCGGAAGGGGAGGCGGATCTGTGGAGGGTGATCGTCGGCGAGGTGAAGCTGAACGTGTCGCCGGGTTCTGCGTTCCACTGTGATGAGCCGGGGTGGTTTAGGATTTGCTTTGCGAATATGGACGACGAGACGGCGGAGAGGGCGGTGAGGAGGATAAGAATGTTCGTCGAGAAGAAGCAGAGGAAGAAGACGATGAGGTGGGTTGACGGGCTGAGGCTGAGCTTGCCGAGGAGGTTTGACCTGGAGGACGTGGCGTTGACTCCTAGGCTTATGTCGCCGCAATCGCCGCTCGTTCACGCCACCACTTGAGCTCGCGAAGAAGATGGGGGCAAAATAGGTGAGAAATAAAACAGCCGGTTATGATGAAGGGAAGTTCTTTAGATTTATTATTATTATTATTTATTTATTTAAGATTTAAGGCTGGCAAATGGCTGCTGAATGGTGGCCAATTGTATTTTTGATAACTTGACAAATATCGTAAAACTAATTATTGGTTGAATGAATTTATAAGTATTATTTATTTATAAATAGGGCAATTCTATATGTATTTGTAGTGCTGGTGACAATTAATTATGACTATCTATAAATTAAAACATCATTTGTTAAGAATCACCTAATTAACAAACATCGTCTCTTTGAATATAAAAGCTGATGAAGTTTCTTAAGTGGGCGTTAATAAATGACAATTTAAACCCCGTGTTCATGACCGCCGTCGTCGTGCCAAACGGAGCCTATGTGATTATTGAAAGTTGGCCCGGGCAAAAAGAAAATTTACATTGGTGAAGGTTTTCTACATTCATAACATCCTGGGATAGAAGCCAATTTTGAGATGTAATTCACAACTTTGTTGGCAATTCTTTCAAGAGAAGAGACAATTATGTGTTTTGTATTGATATTTTGAAAGCGGATCGAGAAGTTAATACTTAGAAACAAGCAACTATAAAAAAATCACACCTCCCACTCAAATTGGAGGAAGTTTTATAGACAGCCCACATCCAACATCTTGAAACTTGATACATGCGACGACCAATTTTTACTCATCTAGCCGCGAGTAAATCGAGCAGAAAGATGCTTCTCAAAAACTTTAAAAATTCGCAGCTCCACCATCTGCTCCTTCCAAAGGAGGAAGAAAGACACTACTGGTCAACAATATAGATGACAACGCCACCAACAAATTCCTCTAAAAAGGACAACATAACTATTATTCAGCAACTGTACCAAAAAGATACTATTCATCAACAGTACAACTGATAATGTCACAATCAGATTCCTCCAATATAGTCATCATCAGATTCCTCCAAAAGGAGAGTATGACTACCATTCAGTAACAGTACAAAAAATACCACATAGCAAGGCATCTTTAATAAAGAAAGTAGTCATTATGAGAGTCGCGTTATGGTCATTTGTCTTTTGCACTTTATAGCCAATTTTGTATGTTTTAGCCACTAAAACCGTCATAATGATTGTACATGTGGTTTATATGAGACTTATAAAAGGGAACCTCTCGTTATGTATTAAGGTGGATCCTTTGTATCACAAAGTATCGTAGAAATATTTTTGGCATAATCTGACTAATAAGTAAATGGGACACCTCCAACTACTCCACCAGCAAAGATGTCTTTCAAAGACTTTCAAAATTTGCAGCTTCATCATCAGCTCCTTCTAGAAGAAAGAAGAAAGACATTATTGGTCATCAGTATAGATGAAGACACCATCAATTTGCTCTAAAAGCACAATATGACAACTATTAGCTGCAATACCTAAAAGACAATATTCATCTGTAGTACAACTGATAACACCACAATCACATTCCTCCAACAGAGCCATCATCATATTCCTCCAAAATGACAGTATGAGTACTATTTAGCAGCAGTACCAACAAAAAAATGTTGCATAACAAGGCTTCTTTATTAACAAAAGCATCCATTTTGTAGACGTGTTATGGTTATTTGTCTTTTGTACTTTAGAGCTAATTTTTTATGTTTTATCCACTGAAACCATCACAATGATTGTACATTTTGTTTATAGGAGGCATATAAAAGGGAACCTCTTGTTATGTATTAAACTGGAGCCTTTGTATTACAAAAGTATTGCAATATCATTTTTGATATGATCTGACTATTAAGCAAACAGAACACCTTCGATCACTCTTCCACCAGCAAAAAGTAAAGACTAATAAGGAAGAAAGAATTTATTGGTCAACAGTATAGATGATAATGTTACCATCAAATTCCTCTAAAAAGGATAGTGTGACTACTATTCAACAGCAGTACCAAAAAGACAATATTCATCAATAGTACAACTGATAACGCCACAATCAAATTCCTCCAACAGTGTCATCATCAGATTCCTTCAAAAGGATAGTATGACTACTATTTATCAGCAACACTAAAAAAATAATATGTCATATAGCAAGACATCTTTAATAAAAAAAACAGTCAATATGAGAGTCATGTTATGGTCATTTGTCTTTTATACTTTATAGCCATTTTTATGTTTAAGTCGTTGTCACTATCATAATGATTTTACCTTCTTTTTTATATGAGACCTATAAAAGGGAACCTCTTGTTATGTATTAAGTTAAGGCCATTGTATAGCAGAAGTACTGTACAACATTTTTGGCATGATTTGACTAATAAGCATACGAGACACCTCCACCCCCTCCACCAATATAGAAGCTTCTCAAAGACTTTCAAAATTCTCATCTCCACCATCAGCTCCTTCCAAAAGAAGGAAGAAAGACACTATTGGTCAACAAAAATTGTTAACAACTTCGTCCCAAAATTATCTAGGTAACCCATATTCATACAACATAGTGCATATAAATTCCTGAAGGGGCATATTTTTACTCTCCGACACACCATTTTCGTGTGTAGTGCATGGAGCGGAAAACTCATGCTTGATTTATAGATCATTGCAAATAGTGGTGAATATTTCATTATCGAACTCTTCTCCATGAGCCGAGCGCATGTATTTAATTTTTAAATCTAGCTCATTTTATACGATTGCATAACTTAGTGCTAATATGCATCGGATTTGGCAATGCGGAATATTGTTCAACGGAATCTTGAATAATCATCAATTAAAACGAAAGTATATTTTCTACCACCTAAACTAGCAGTTCTAATTGCTATAAAAAGTTCAATGTGAATTATTTGAAGTGGTCTAGTAGTAGAAATTAATTTTTTTGCTTTTAAATGGAGTTTTTAAAAAATTTCCTTTTTAGTAATGTGAGCAAAGTGTAAATAAATTTCTATTCAGAATTAGTAATCGACTAATTAATTTATCTTTTGAAATTTTATAATTAACTTTTTGCTTGAGTGACCAAGACACCTATGCCATAGTTCTAGTTCTTTATTTTTCGAAATTAAACATTTTATGTAAGCATGCGAAAGATCATGGAATGAAATCATATAAATATTGTGAGTTCTCGGTGTAGCGAGTACAATATCATTAGTTTTAGGATTTATAATTTTGCAAAAGTATGTAGAAGATTCAAAAGGACATTTAGACCTTTATCATATAATTGACTAATTGAAATTAAGTTTGTTTTAAACCTTCTACGTTTAAAATATTTGTAATCAAAAAAGAATCGTTACCCACTGTGTCGATGCTCATGATCCTTCCTTTTCCGTTATCTCCAAATGTTACCATCCATCCTTTCTTCTTTGTGAGGCTAAGGAACTTTGCTTTGTTGCTCGTCATATGTTTGCAGCATCCCAAGTCCAAATACCACATGTATTCTTTGTCCTTAGTCTGCCAACAAACCTAGAAAGAAGATTAGAGTAAATATCCAAATACCCAAGAGATTCTTCTCATAGAGTAGGTGGAAACCATAGGCGCCAAGATTTGCTTAATAGCACATCATCCCTTCATTCTGTAAGAGGCCATGGTGTGTCCAAAGTGAAAGCATTTGGATCAAGACACAAAATGGGTTGAGAGCTTTTTCAAAATTTTGTTTAGACTCTTGTTAGAGGGTTAGAAGGAACCAAAATAGATGTAGATTTTTTATAATACGAGTTATAGTTTCTATTGCTACCGCTGACAGTAGATGTTACCGATGAGCGATAACTTCCATAACCATAACTAAGCCCATATTTCGTACTTCCATGATGTTGATTGGTCAAAATCATGTCAAGTGTTTTTTACCAACTCTGAATTATTTTATAGGCATGTTTAAGTCATGGAACCGGGCTTTTAGAGCGGTGTTTTCATTTAGTGGCATACCACATCAATTTAAAAAAGTTTTCTTTTCATTTTCTATTTGAGAAAGAGAGGTTTGTAAGACTTTTTCTAAGTCCCCCTTTTGATTTGTAAGAGTTTTGATATTTGAGTGAGCCTTTGAAAGAGCATCTTCAAGTTCTTTTATCCTTAGCAAGGAGTGATCGCACTCTTGGAAAGTCACCTTCTCTTTTCTAAGTGATATTTACTCTTTATTTAACTTTTGATTTTATTTAGTAAGATTTTATTTTCAGTTTTTAGAAGATCGAGATCTTTTAAACTTTTATTTAAGTATTTGCAAGTTTGTAAACACACATATAAATCTTCATAGGTAGAAGGAGGTACCTAAATGTTGGTAGAGGTTGAGTTATTTGAGCCTTCAGATGAAGAGTCATCTCATGTCGTCGCTTTCAGTACCTTATTCTTATTTTTTTCCTTTATACTGTTTTTTGTTGGGTTTCTCTATGAGGATGGCACAACGCTTGTGCACGCAGCGGAAGGAATAAAAAATCAAGACAACCCAAAAGAGATGGGATCGGGCCATGAAAATTGAATCAAGAAGTTAACAAATAACTAGGCAAAAATTACCTTAGCGGCGTTGAGTCACAACTCAACGGAGATGCTCCAAGCTTCGTGTCCTCGTCGATGGGGAGTTCTACGTGGAATAACGTCCACGTCTCTGCAGAAATCCACACGAGCGGGAGAACCCCGAGCTTCGTCGCACGAAGGGTCGGGAGGAAGATCAACCGCACCTTTGCACTTCCCACGAACTGCTAGGTCCACGCCAGGGAAAGCAAGATCGGCGACGGTCGCTGGAGATGAGGTCGACGGCGGAGCGAACAGGCGGCGGTAGAACGATTCCGTCCGGCGGGGTCGGGATTCGGCGGATCGGGGATCGGCGGAACTTTTCCGTCGGCTCGATTCGTCTATAGGAGTATCCCTATGATAAATAATCTCTTTTTCCAAAAACCCTAAGTCCCCTATTTATACCAAAGGCATAAATAGTCCAAAGAACACCGCTATCCGCAGACCACCCAAGTTAGGGTTTCAGAGTCATTCGGCGAGAATCAGCACAGGTTCGGCGAGAATCAGATCCAGATTCGGCGAGAATCAGCAGACAGATTCGGCGAGAATCATCTGACGATTTGTCGAGAATCAAGGATAGAATTGTCGAGTATCACCAATCGCCGGGAATCAAACACTTTTGATTCTCGACGAATTCGTCGAGAGTCGTCGAGTATCACTCGACGATTCTCGACGAATCATTCACGATGAATGATTCTCAACGAATTCGTCGAGAGTCGTCGAGTCATACTCGACGATTCTCGACGAATCATTCTTGACGAACTCGTCGAGAGTCGTCGAGTCATACTCGACGATTCTCGACGAATTTGTCTTAGCAACATTTGCTTGACTCCCCCATACTATATGGTGATTGGTAACCCTTACCAACACAGTCAATCTTCCAATTTCTTCACATGCTCTTATGTGCGACCCTACAGGCTCATACACGTTGGCAGTGAGATTACATGTTTGACCACTTCTAAATCACCATGGTAACTTCAACAGTCTCCCACTTGACCTTGAAAGTATCAAACCAAAAACCTCACAAATAATGAGCGGCATCTAGCAATGCATCATTGCTCCCCAAGCAATAAGAGTTCATAACTCATAAGCCTTTATGAACAATGTCCCAGCGTTATCTTTGTCCCTTTGTCCCTTACATCCGGAAAGAACTAGAGGCATGGACCGTGACACCCTCATAATAGCTCAATCCAAGTTTTTTGATCTAGAACGGACTTCCAGAGAATGGTGAGTCCAATATCACATATTGACTCAACCAAGCATGACCATGCATTTCTCAGTCCAGTTCCATCAAGGGGCCCATGGACGTAACTCCTGTCATATAGGAGGATAAATCCCATATCTGCTCACACACAAACACCCAAATGATTCGTAACATGCCCAACAACCACCATTATCATCAACCTTTCTCAAGGAAGACTTTAGATGGCATCAAAGCACGCTCTTCCTCACTTGATGAATATTGTGACTTCAGGTCAAAGGACCACAACACCATTTTCAATTGAGACCTACTCATGACACGATTAGATAACAATCTACAGAGTAGTCTCAGTTTGGGTCTGTCCAGTACAACTTGTTCATTAACAAGTACCCACGTGATGACTTGATATCACAATATCATGACCTGTGAGAACTGGTCATCAGTCAACGCACGTGCTAGTCTTAAGGTATCATCATCACCCTTAGCTTCTATGATGATACAACGACCAGGGACCTTTTAAGAATGAAGCTTCAAATAAATCATGGGCTCTCACATTCAAGTCACGTACTTGATGTCCTATGGAAGCGAACATTCTAAGGGTATTTATTATGATAACATTTAACTATCGCATAGAGAAAATATAATAAAAGAACATGCCATTAATTGTAAAAGAAAATATTGGTACACAATTCATCATATGAATAAACAATAAACAGCCAACAGAATATATGTTTACATACAACCCACAAGGCTCTCACTAGAGTTGATCATTTAGGTATCGCATACCCATTGATCTAGTATGACCATCATGCTTTCTCTGCGCGAGAGGCTTTGTCAGTGGATCCGCAATATTCTCCTCAGTCGGCACTCTACAAATGTTCACATCTCCTCGTTCGACAATCTCACGAATAAGATGGAACCGCCAAAGTATGTGCTTAGAGCGCTGATGAGATCGAGGTTCCTTAGATTGTGCAATTGCACCATTGTTATCACAGTAGAGAACTACGGGACCAACAATGCTAGGAACTACATCAAGCTCGCCGATGAATTTCCTAATCCATACAGCCTGCTTCGCTGTGTTAGCCGCAGTGATATACTCAGCCTCTGTTGTAGAATCAACAACTATCTCTTGCTTGGAACTCTTCCAGCTCACAGCTCCTCCATTAAGGCAAAACACAAAACCTGACTGAGACTTTGAGTCGTCCCTATCAGTTTGGAAGCTAGCATCCGTGTAACCACATACAATAAGCTCTTCCTCTCCACCATACACCAAGAACACATCCTTAGTCCTTATCAAGTACTTCAGGATATTCTTGACTGCAATCCAGTGACATTCACCGGGGTCTGACTGATACCTGCTAGTCATGCTCAAAGAAAAGGAGACATCGGGTCGAGTACATAACATTGCATACATGATTGATCCAATTGCCGAAGCATATGGAATCAACTTCATGCGGTCCTTATCTTCACAAGATTTTGGACACTAGTCCTTAGAGAGATTCACACCATGAGACATGGGTAAAAATCCTTTCTTGGACTCAAGCATGTTGAACCGTTTCAACACCTTCTCAATGTATGTACTCTGGGTCAAACCCAGCAAATTCTTCGATCTATCTCTATAGATCTTAATACCGAGTATATAAGTCGCTTCACCCAAATCCTTCATAGAAAATCAGTTCCCTAGGTTGTTCTTAACAACTTTAAGGGTAGGAATGTCATTCCCAATCAACAATATGTCATCTACATACAATATCAGGAAGACAACAATGCTCCCACTGATTCTCTTGTAAACACAAGGCTCATCTTCATTCTTGACGAAACCAAACTCTTTGATTTTCTCATCAAAACGAAGATTCCAACTTCGAGAGGCCTGCTTCAGTCCATAAATGGACCTATTTAGCTTGCATATTTTAGTGGCTTCATTTGGGAATACAAAACCCTCGGGTTGTGTCATGTACACTTCCTCAAGGAGGTTTCCATTAAGGAAAGCCATTTTGACATCCATTTGCAAGATCTCGTTGTCATAATACGCAGCAATAGCAAGCAATATCCTTATGGACTTTACCATGGCAACAGGGGAAAAAGTCTCATCATAGTCAATACCATGAATTTGCTTGAAACCCTTAGCCACCAGTCTCCCTTTGAATGTCTGTACATTCCAATACATGTCAGTCTTCTTCTTGAAGACCCATTTGCACCATATGGGTCGTACCCCTTCAGGTGGTTCCACCAAGTTCCAAACTTGGTTTGCATACATGGAGTCTATTTCGGATTTCATAGCCTCAAGCCATTTGTCGGAGTCCAGTCCATTCATAGCCTCTTGGTAGGTTGCTGGTTCATCATCATAATCCATAAGGAAAACATTACCTATTTGAGACACGAGAAATCCATATCTCTCAGGCTCAAATCTAGGTCTACCAGATCTACGTAGGACTTGTGTTTCTTGAGCAGGTCCTCTAGCTACAACATCTTGTAGTCCTGTCTCAGAATCCAATTCCGGTTCATTCACTATTGGTGATTCTTAAACTTCTTCAAGTTCTACCTTTTCAGTCTTTCTTGATAAGAACTCTTTCTCCAAGAAGACATCAGTCCTTGCGACAAACACTTTGCCCTCAGACGGTAGGTAAAAGTAATACCATTTCGTTTCCTTAGGATATCCCACCAGATAACATTTATCCGATTTGGGTTCCAGCTTGTCAGGCATTTGACGTCGCACGTATGCTTCACATCCCCAAATTTTAATGAACGACATACTAGGACACTTCCCAGTCCATATCTCATATGGTGTCTTCAGAACCATTTTTGTTGGAGCGCGATTCAGTGTCATTGCAGCAGTCTCTAAAGCAAAACTCCAAAAGGAAATAGGCAAGTCTGCATGACTCATCATCGAACGTACCATGTCTAACAGAGTACGATTTCTCCTCTCAGACACACCATTATGCTGTGGTGTTCTAGGTGGAGTGAGCTGTGATATAATACCACACTCTTTCAGATGATCACGGAACTCATGAATCGGGTATTCTCCACCTCGATCAGATCGGTGTGTTTTAACCCTTTTACCCAACTGGTTTTCTACTTCATTCTTGAACTCTTTGAACTTTTCAAAGGTCTCAGATTTACACTTCATAAGATACACATATCTGTATCTACTGAAATCATCAGTAAATGTAACGAAGTAAAAATACCCACCTCTAGCCACGGAGCTCATGGGTCCGCATACATCACTATGTACAACACCCAAGAGATCCTTAGCCCTCTCAATATAACCAGTGAAAGGGGCTTTAGTCATCTTGCCTAACAAACAAGATTCGCATCGCTCAAATGATTCATAATCAAATGAGTCCAAAAGTCCATCTTTATGGAGCTTGGATATGCGCTTCTCGTTTATATGGCCCAAACGACAATGTCAGAGATATGTAGGGTTTGAGTCATTCGTTCTTAGTCTTTTGTTATTTTCTACATTATAGATCTGATGGTCCAAGTTCAAAACATAAAGACCATTAAACAATTGGGCTACAGCATAACAAACATCATTCTTAAATATAGAACAACAGTTGTTCTTAATTATAAAAGAAAATCCAATCATGTCTAAGCATGAAATGGATATAATGTTTCTAGTTATAGCCGGAACAAAATAACAGTTATCTAGTTCTATTACAAGCTCATTGGGCAAAGAAAGACAGTAAACCCCTACGGCCATAACAACAACTCTTGCTCCATTACCGACACGCAGGTCCACCTCCCCTTTACTCAGCAATCTTCTCCTTCCCAGTTCCTGCACATTTGTACAAATGTGTGAACCACATCTGGTATCCAATACCCAAGATGAAGGAGCAGAAAGGTTTATCTCTATAACGTAAATATTCGAAGCGGAAGTCATACCTCCCTTAATTTTCTGCAGACCCTCAATGTAAGAAGGATAATTCCTCCTCCAATGACCAGCCTTGCCACAGTGGTGGCATTTCCCTTCCTTCATCGTGTTCTTCTTCTTCATCAGTGCAGAAGATGTAACACCCCTATCCGTCGCATAACATATAGCAGTAGGTCCGGCCGGGGCCCGACGCCATATACTACGGACAGACCGGAAGGTTACGAATATGGACAACCATTCCAACCAATTTAACAACAACGTCCTACACAACGCATTCTAACGGAAGCATTTTAAAGTTAAACAAAGAACCCCCATAAGGCATGAATGTCCACTAGTAATAAATTTACCACAAAGGAATGACGAACATGAAAATACACAAAAGAGTTCACGGCCTTAAGGCCTTACAAAAGTGTTCGCTTAATAAGATAGCGTCTTTCATACATCGGCGCGCAGGCCGGCCATACATGAATATGAAAAAGCTAATAACTAAGCCTTCGAGGGCTGGCGCTGCAACTTGGGCTTTAGCCCACTATTTGCCGCTTGGCTCCGCAGCAGCACCTGCAGAAAGCAATCCACCCAAGAGGTGGCAATACAAAAGGGCAACGGTCAGCAAAGCTGACCAAATTATAACGACCCCGTCCCGTTTCTCGGACGGCGGTGCTCCTTCCCTGCATATAAAACTACCATAGCAATTCTATAAAGTATTCTATTCGCCACAAGTGTCGGCTCGCACGGCCGCACACTCCGTGCTCTCAGGGCACTAATCGGTGAACCCGGTCCGGACCCAGCCCGACACCGCGATTCCACCACCATCCCTCGGATGGCAACACTCGTGAGCATTTAGCCCTTTCAGCCGAAGCCTAGGCCCGTTTCCAGCCCCCCGGGAAGTCCCATGTACTTTAGGTCGCTTCTACCAAGACCACTTGGAATGGGTAGAGTTCCACCCGCCCGTTGCTCACTTCACCACGGCCATTTAGCCATCGGTGCGGGCCAAGTTTCTCCTCATTCCCACAATCGATCAAAACACGCACATAACCCCGTTATGTACCGATTTGCCCTCCAAGGCAACATCGTGGCGGCAATGCGATTCCGCCCAAGCTTTCCGGGTGCGCCTCGAGGTTAACCCCCAAGGATCCCTGTATGCAATCTACCGCGTAGAAATTTCGGAAAACTAAAATCATCGGCGCGGAGTCTTCTCCGGCCATGCAATGCAAACATCACCGATCCGGGTTAAACCCGAATAGGCTTCACACACAATGCCTACGCCCGTACTCCGATTCCGGGCTCTAACAACGGGGACTTTACATATCTACCCGAAGGGATTCCGCGCCTCAACGCTCACTCGCGAGAGGGGGATTTCCCCATGCATAGAAAGAAGGGCGACTACACATGCCCTATGAAGAGGATCGTTACCCTCGAAGATTTCCGCGGCGCCATGAAGATGTAGTCGGATGGAAAGCTTCGCCTCGCCCTTGCCTTCGAGGATCCGGACTCGGATCGCGAATCGGTGCTCCGGTGCTCCGCCGGCGGCCGGAACTTTGCTCCTCCTCCTCTTGGCTCTCACCTCTCTCTAAGAGTTTAGAAAGAGAAAGGGTTGGGTTGGAATGAGGGAATTCAGCCCCAAACTCAACCCTAATACCCCCTAGGTTAACCCCCAGCCGTTAGATCCAAAATAAAAGATCCGGACGGCTTGGATTCAACCCAAAATATCAGTTACGCTGATCCACACGGGTCCTGACACGGCCGTGTGCCACGGGCCGTGTTACTTGGAGCTTCAGGACGATCGTCGGGCTTCATGAACACGGCTTCGAACACGGCCGTGTTCGAGGCCGTGTGCCCCACACACGGCTTGAGACACGGCCGTGTGTCTCAGGCCGTATACTTCTCTGACTCGAGACAGCACAAAAACACAATAAATCACTGAACACGGGTAGGCACACGGCCGTGTGCCTGGCCGTGTGCCCCTGTTCAGACCTCCAAAAGTGCCGTTTGATCACCCCGCGATCATCTCCGAGGTTGGGGTCTTACAACTCCCTCCCCCTTAAGAGAATTTCGTCCCGAAATTAAGAACAGAGACTACACAAAAAGAATAAACATAACATAACGAGTACCTGAGGGGAACAACTCGGGGTACTCCTCGCGCATTGTCTGCTCGCTCGCTCCCAAGAGAGCTCCTCGCGTCCGCAGTTATTCCAATGGACCTTCACCATTCCGATCTCCTTGTTCCGAAGCCGTTTGACTTCGAAATCCTCAATAGATATGGGCTTGACTTTCGTTGTCAATCTTTCCTCAACCGGTACTTGGTCGGCCGCTAACACCTGCGAAGGTTCTTGCACTGCCTTCCGCAAAACCGAGATGTTGAATACATCGTGCAAAGCACTTAACTCTGCTGATAACCTCAACCTATAAGCTGCTTCTCCGATCCGCTCCAGAATCTCAAATGGCCCAAGGTATCTCGGACTCAACTTTTTCAAGCGTCGAATCCGTGAGACACCCTTGAACGGCTTGATCTTCAAGTACACCCAATCGCCAACACTGAATTCCACGTTCCTATGCTTGGCATTATAATACTTGGCTTGCCTATCCTGGGCAATCCGCAACCGCTCCCGTATAGTATGCACTAAAGAAGTGGCATCTTCAATGTCTTGACGCTGATAAAGCTTGGACTCACCCGTTTCTAACCACGACAACGGCGTGCGACATTTTCTTCCGTAAAGAGCTTCGAACGGCGCCATCTGAATGCTTGCTTGATAACTATTGTTATAAGCAAATTCGACCAAGTATAGGTGGTCCTCCCACCTCTTTCCGAAGTCCAACGTACACATGCGGAGCATGTCTTCCAAGGTTCTGTTGACTCTCTCGGTCTGGCCATCCGTCTGTGGATGAAACGCCGTGCTAAACTTCAGTTTGGAGCCCAACATTTGATGCACTAGCCTCCAGTCATTGGACGTGAAATGCCCATCGCGATCACTCACAATACTGCGGGGCACCCCGTGCAAGCGCACAATGCTATCCACATAGAGCTTTGCCAACTTCTCTACTGGATCATCCTTCCTGATTGGTAAGAAATGCGACACTTTCGTCAATCTGTCAACGATCACCCAAATGGCGTCGTTTTCCTTCTGCGATCTTGGCAATCCATGCACAAAATCCATGGATATGTCGTCGAATTTCCACTCCGGTATAGGCAAGGACTTCAGAAATCCGCCCGGCCTTTGGCACTCCGCCTTCACCAAGGCGCACGCTTGACATTTGGCCACATACAACGCCACATCTTTTTTTAAGTCCCGGCCACCAAAACAACTTTTTAAGATCACGATACATCTTCGTGCTCCCTGGGTGGATTGAGTACTTGGTATGATGAGCCTCGTACATCAACTCCGCCCGGAGGTTACCCCCACTTGGGACGCACAAACGATGATCCTTCCTTAATAACCCATCTTCTACCGAGAACTGGGAATTTGACCCATCCAAAGTGGCCTCCAAAAGCTCCTTCATGGAATCATCCAACTCCAATGCCTGCCGAACCCGGTCAGCCAGGTCATACTGCACCTCTGTCCAGTTTAACATTGCCTTGGCGCTCGACTGTTTGTCAACGCAACAGATCTCAAGCTTCTCCAACTCCCGTACTAGCCGCTCATCATGCACCGACAACCAGTTGGCTTGGGCGGGAGCCTTGCGGCTCAACGCATCCGCAACTGCGTTGCCCTTCCCGGGTACATAATGTATCTTGAAAGTGTAGTCCCCCAGGAACTCCATCCACCTCCTCTGCCTCATATTGAGATCCTTTTGATCCAACAAGTATTTTAGGCTCTTGTGATCGGTGTATATGTCGACCCTTACTCCGTATAGGTAGTGCCTCCACAACTTGAGTGCAAATATCACGGCCGCCAACTCCAAGTCGTGCACCGGATAATTTCTTTCATGCACCTTTAGCTGACGCGATCCATACGCTATCACGCTACCATGCTGCAACAACACGCAGCCCAAACCGCTACCCGAAGCGTCGCTATACACCTTAAAGCCCTCGGTCCCACTCGGCGAACTAAGCACTGGCGCCGTGGTCAACCGCCTCTTCAGCTCCTCAAAAGCTTGCACGCACTCTTGCGTCCACAAGAATTTCTGATCCTTCCTTGTCAACTTCGTGAGAGGTAACGCTACCCGCGAGAAGTTCTCTACGAAGCGCCTGTAATATCCGGCAAGCCCGAGAAAACTACGGACTTCCGCGACAGAAGATAACGCAGGCCACTCCCGTATCGCAACAATCTTCGCCGGATCCACCGCTATACCTTCCCCACTCACTATATGACCAAGGAACGCTACCGAGGGTAGCCAGAACTCGCACTTGGAGAACTTTGCGTAAAGCTCATTCCTCCTCAAAGTCTCCAACACCAAATGCAAATGCTTGAAGTGGTCTTCCTCGTACTGCGAGTACACCAAAATATCGTCAATAAAGACGATCACAAAGCGATCCAGGAAATCTCTGAACGTCCTGTTCATCAGATCCATAAATACCGATGGCGCATTCGTCAGTCCAAACGGCATGACCGTGAACTCGAAATGCCCGTACCTCGTACTGAACGCCGTCTTTGGGATATCACATTCCCTGATCCTCAGCTGATAGTACCCCGACTTCAAGTCCAACTTGGAGTATACAGACGATCCGACTAACTGATCAAAGAGATCATCAATCCTCGGGATCGGGTACTTGTTCTTCTCCGTCAACTTGTTCAATTCTCTGTAGTCGATGCACAGCCGCATACTACCGTCCTTCTTTTTAACGAAGAGGACCGGTGCGCTCCAAGGCGACAAACTTGGACGCACATAACCTTGCTCCATCAGCTCCTCCAGCTGAACCTTCAACTCCGCCATCTCCTTTGGCGCCAACCTATAAGGAGCACGTGACACGGGTTTGGCACCCGGCACGAGCTCGATCGTAAAATCAATCTCTCGCTGCGGTGGGGCTCCAGGAAGGCTATCTGGGAACACGTCTGGGTACTCGCATACCACGGGGATCTCATCCAAAGTGGACTTCGGCTTTGCGGCCTCCACTAATGCGAAGAACAGCTCTGCACCAGCACGAACCACCTTCACCACCTAAAGAGCAGACATCAGTGTCTTGCTTGACCCCTTAAGCCCCTCGAACGTAGTCTCCCGCCCTACACCCAGCTTGACCTCCTTACGGTCGCAATCGATCCAAGCCTTCTGCTCTGACAGCCAATCCATTCCAAAGATAACATCGAACTCTACTAACGGCAGTAATGACGCTAGCAAGTCGAACTCTTGGCTCCCTATGTGAACCTTCACGGCGCACACTCTGTCCGCATGCATCGAGCACCCATTCGGTAGCAACACATCTAATTTGTCCTTCGCCATCGAAGAAGGGACTCCGATACGCGATATAAACTGTTCGGACAAGAAAGAATGTGAAGCACCAGTGTCGAACAGTGCCCGTGCCGGACTATCGCTAATCACCACAAAGCCTAAGCAAAAGGCATTAGCTTAACAAGCAATAGGTAATAGTATTCTCAAGTCAACTTGCATAAATTAACTCATACCTGTCACCACATCCGCTTGCTTGATGGCCTCCTGCTGGCCCAAGTTGTAGACTCTAGGCTAAGTCGGAGCATAATGGGACGCGGTCGACTCCACCGCTTTGCCCTTTTCCTCGTAGGTGGCTCCTTGTTTCCTTTCGGACTTTGAGCGTCCACTCCAGCAGTCACGGGCAAAGTGCCCCGGCTTTCCACACGTGAAGCAAGCGCCCGGGGTTCGATTGGTAGTTGCCCCCGAGGCACCTGCAGAAGAAGCTGGACCCGACGTCCTAGACTTCTTGGAGAATCTGCGGTAGCCCGACTTCGACGTAGTCGGCGCCTTGAACTCTGATCTCTTGCCACCAGATTCCCTCTCCTTCTTCGCTTGCACGTTTCTCATATCCTTCTCCAAGGACCGGGCCGAACTGACCAGGGTCATGAAACCCTGCGCCTTGGGCACCGACAGCAGCAACCTCAAATCATCCCTTAGCCCTTCATAAAAGCGGCTCGTCTTGCGCTCCTCGTCTGCGAAGGTAGCGCCGGCATATCTCCCCAACCGAGTAAACTCGTGGAGATATTCATCAACGGTGCTATCACCCTGCATCAACTTCTGGAATTCACTCTCTAGCGCGATCCTCTGCGCCGAGGGGAGGTATCGAGCCATAAATAGTCTCGCAAACTCCTCCATCGGGACTTCGGCCAATGGCCTTCCCCTCAACTGATGCAGCTCTAGGCCCTCCCACCACAGTCTTGCGTCCCCATCCAAAAGGAACGTCGCTATAGTGGTCTTCTGCCACTCTTCAGTTTCCGTCGCAGTCATCACCCTGTTGACCCTTGAGAGCCAATCCTCTGCTTGGGTCGGGGTTTCTGCCCCCGTGAACACCGGTGGATGAAAGCCAATGGCATGCTTCAGTTGTCTTTTAGTTGCTCTCCGCGGCAACTCTGGCTCCAACACAACTTGCTCAACCCTCCTTCGCTCTGCCGTCTGAACCGGTACTTGCTCCACAGCAGGAGCAGGCTGCTGCACCTGCCTTGCAGGCTGCGCATTAATCATTGCCATGACCGCTTCCGCCACCAACCTAATGGTCTCGACAGACAAAGGTGTTGCAGGCGTATCGCTTGGCGCACTGCTCGCCTCAGAACCTGGCCGTTCAGACGGCCCAGCACCACTTCTGGTCACCTATATTCGTGCAAAAACACCGATAAGCGACCAAACACTACTGCAAACAGCAATTAAAGGAACACGCAGGTTCCTCAACAAGTGTATTTTCATTCCTAAGTGGACATTCATGGGTTCTTTTTCATGTTATAATGATGACGCACGTGACCGTGCTCACCACCCCTTAAAAGAATTCGTCCGCGAATTCCAATAAGCTAGACCGAAACCGGTAGTCTGATACCAATTTGTAACACCCATATCCGTCGCATAACATATAGCAGTAGGTCCGCCGGCCGGGCCCGACGCCATATACTACGGACAGACCGGAAGGTTACGAATATGGACAACCATTCCAACCAATTTAACAACAACGTCCTACACAACGCATTCTAACGGAAGCATTTTAAAGTTAAACAAAGAACCCCCATAAGGCATGAATGTCCACTAGTAATAAATTTACCACAAAGGAATGACGAACATGAAAATACACAAAAGAGTTCACGGCCTTAAGGCCTTACAAAAGTGTTCGCTTAACAAGATAGCGTCTTTCATACATCGGCGCGCAGGCCGGCCATACATGAATATGAAAAAGCTAATAACTAAGCCTTCGAGGGCTGGCGCTGCAACTTGGGCTTTAGCCCGCTATTTGCCGCTTGGCTCCGCAGCAGCACCTGCAGAAAGCAATCCACCCAAGAGGTGGCAATACAAAAGGGCAACGGTCAGCAAAGCTGACCAAATTATAACGACCCCGTCCCGTTTCTCGGGACGGCGGTGCTCCTTCCCTGCATATAAAACTACCATAGCAATTCTATAAAGTATTCTATTCGCCACAAGTGTCGGCTCGCACGGCCGCACACTCCGTGCTCTCAGGGCACTAATCGGTGAACCCGGTCCGGACCCAGCCCGACACCGCGATTCCACCACCATCCCTCGGATGGCAACACTCGTGAGCATTTAGCCCTTTCAGCCGAAGCCTAGGCCCGTTTCCAGCCCCCCGGGAAGTCCCATGTACTTTAGGTCGCTTCTACCGAGACCACTTGGAATGGGTAGAGTTCCACCCGCCCGTTGCTCACTTCACCACGGCCATTTAGCCATCGGTGCGGGCCAAGTTTCTCCTCATTCCCACAATCGATCAAAACACACACATAACCCCGTTATGTACCGATTTGCCCTCCAAGGCAACATCGTGGCGGCAATGCGATTCCGCCCAAGCTTTCCGGGTGCGCCTCGAGGTTAACCCCCAAGGATCCCTGTATGCAATCTACCGCGTAGAAATTTCGGAAAACTAAAATCATCGGCGCGGAGTCTTCTCCGGCCATGCAATGCAAACATCACCGATCCGGGTTAAACCCGAATAGGCTTCACACACAATGCCTACGCCCGTACTCCGATTCTGGGCTCTAACAACGGGGACTTTACATATCTACCCGAAGGGATTCCGCGCCTCAACGCTCACTCGCGAGAGGGGGATTTCCCCATGCATAGAAAGAAGGGCGACTACACATGCCCTATGAAGAGGATCGTTACCCTCGAAGATTTCTGCGGCGCCATGAAGATGTAGTCGGATGGAAAGCTTCGCCTCGCCCTTGCCTTCGAGGATCCGGACCCGGATCGCGAATCGGTGCTCCGGTGCTCCGCCGGCGGCCGGAACTTTTCTCCTCCTCCTCTTGGCTCTCACCTCTCTCTAAGAGTTTAGAAAGAGAAAGGGTTGGGTTGGAATGAGGGAATTCAGCCCCAAACTCAACCCTAATACCCCCTAGGTTAACCCCCAGCCGTTAGATCCAAAATAAAAGATCCGGACGGCTCGGATTCAACCCAAAATATCAGTTACGCCGATCCACACGGGTCCTGACACGGCCGTGTGCCACGGGCCGTGTTACCTGGAGCTTCAGGACGATCGTCGGGCTTCATGAACATGGCTTCGAACACGGCCATGTTCGAGGCCGTGTGCCCCACACACGGCTTGAGACACGGCCGTGTGTCTCAGGCCGTGTACTTCTCTGACTCGAGACAGCACAAAAACACAATAAATCACTGAACACGGGTAGGCACACGGCCGTGTGCCTGGCCGTGTGCCCCTGTTCAGACCTCCAAAAGTGCCGTTTGATCGCCCCGCGATCATCTCCGAGGTTGGGGTCTTACAGAAGACTTGGGCTCGAGATGTGACTTAGGTCCCACCTTCGTCTTCTTAGAGCCCTTGGCCTTGCCCTTGCCCTTATGCACCATTATTATGGGCTGGCAGGCTTGGCCTTCTTCATGTTGATCTCGGCAGTTCTAAACATGCCTAGGAGCTCGGGCAGTGTCTTGTCTATTTCATTCATGTTGTAGTTCAAGACAAACTGCTCGTAACTGTCCGGCAACGATTGCAGGATCAGATCTGTGGCCAACTCTTGACCATGAGGAAAACCCAGTCTTTCAAGGTTCTCTATATACCCAATCATCTTGAGTACGTGAGTCCCTACTAAGTCTCGAACTCCCATCTTGCACTGAAACAGCGCTTTTGTGACGTCAAACCTCTCTTGACGAGCTTGCCCTTGAAACATTTTCTTGAGATGCTCGTCAATCTCCTTGCACCCCATGTTCTCATGTTGCTTCTGAAGCTCAGAGTTTATGGTGGCAAGCATAAGGCATTCGACGTCTAAGGCGTCGTCTGTATACTTCTTATAAGTATCTTTAACAGCACGGGAAGAATTCCCGGTCAGCACCTCGGGGGCTTCTTCTTCCAAGACATGGAGCTTTCGCTCTTGCTTGAGAAAAATTCTCAGGTTCCTGTACCAGTCCATGTAATTAGTCCCACTGAGCTTATCCTTCTCAAGGATGGCTCTAAGAGATAGAGTGGAGTGTGAACCACTTGCCATGGAATTCTACAAGAATTCATGCAGAATAATATCAGTACCAAAATTTCAAATACAATTTATTTTAATTTGGACTTCAATTAAAACTTCCACTATTTTATTCGAAATAATAGCCCTTACTATCAATTCGGAGAGTTCATGCGAGCTACTCTCTTAGTGGACAAGATCTGTATTTCACCAACACAATTAGTCAGATTTGGCTTTCCTCTCACAATGCGGTTATTTAGGTAGGCAATGCTTGCCAATTGCATCCTCATGCAATTCTTGTATGGTTGGTGAATAACTTCTTATTCGCATCCATCATATGGTGCATGCCAACCCTATGCCTCTAGGCACTCAACCTTTGAGGTCACTAGTTAAGTCATACCCGATGTCGACAGTGGGATATCACAATTATCCGCTCGCACCCTTACCAAGATAGATTAATGCACCTTGCTTTGGCAAGCCAACACTTCATCAATCGAGGCAGGAAGAGTGTCATCCATCAGAAGGCATCCGAACACTTAATATTAGAGTAAGGGATTTTGATTATGGGTTAATAATTAACCATGATCAACATTTGATCAATGTGCACATCCACAGAAAAACAATTTCTAAAATCCACATGCATCCCTTATGTGCACAACCTAACACTATCAACATTTGATAGAAAGGAAGGGCTAAATCTGAACATCCGGACTCTTCCAAATCTTCAGATTTACATGCATTGGACAAAAGCAAAGACAACTCAACTTAAAACAGTAGACAAGCTCGTCTCTCATTGTTGGATTCAAAATCCAAAACAATACATTGGTTCACTAACCATTCGAGGGACGGTTACTGCTAAGGAGACAATAATTTCTAACAATTAGAAATTACCACGAAATCCCAGACGTTCCTGGCAGGGTCCTAAGGGGCAGAGCCCCTAACCTGTGGGTTATGGGCCCACCGATTTCCCTTGGAAAAACCATCAACAATTGATGTACCAGGAATAAATCTAGACATTTAGAACACTTCTAAATCCCTAGGTTTACATGCACTGGAATAACCTAATTTCCAAAAACAACAATCATGGTTGCAACCTCCCTCTGATACCACTGTTGGGTTTCTCTATGAGGATGGCATAACGCTTGTGCACGCAGTGGAAGGAATAAAACATCAAGACAACCCAAAAGAGATGGGATCGGGTCATGAAAATTGAATCAAGAAGTTAACAAATAACTAGACAAAAATTTCCTTAGCGGCATTGAGTCACAACTCAACGGAGATGCTCCAAGCTTCGTGTCCTCGTCGATGGGGAGTTCTACGTGGAATAACGTCCACGTCTCTGCAGAAATCCACACGAGCGGGAGATCCCCGAGCGTCGTCGCACGAAGGGTCGGGAGGAAGATCAGCCGCACCTTTGCACTTCCCACGGACTGCTAGGTCCACGCCCGGGAAAGCAAGATCGGCGACGGTCGCCGGAGATGAGGTCGATGGCGGAGCGAACAGGCGGCGGAGGAACGATTCCGTCCGGCGGGGTCAGGATTCGGCGGATCGGGGATCGGCGAAACTTTTCCGTCGGCTCGATTCGTCTACAGGAGTATCCCGATGATAGATAATCTCTTTTTCCAAAAACCCTAAGTCCCCTATTTATACCAAAGGCATAAACAGTCCAAAGAACACCGCTATCCGCAGACCACCAAAGTTAGGGTTTCAGAGTCATTCGGCGAGAATCAGCATAGGTTTGGCGAGAATCAGATCCAGATTCAGCGAGAATCAGATCCAGAATCGTCGAGTATGACTCGACGACTCTCGACGAATTTGCCTTAGCAACATTTGTCTGACTCCCCCATACTGTATGATGATTGGTAACCCTTACTAACACAGTCAATCTTCCAATTTCTCCACATGCTCTTATGTGCGACCCTGCAGGCTCATATTGCATTGGCAGTGAGATTACATGTTTGACCACTTCTAGATCACTATGGTAACTCCAATAGTTTTTTCTTTATGCTCTTTCAGATATTTTGGGCATTGACTTTGAATATGTCTGGTCTTCCTACAGTGGAAGCACTTTGGTGGAGGATGCTCATTGTCATCATCACTTCCTGTTTCCTTCTTAGATAATGAGTCTTTCCTCCCTGCATCTTTTTGGAAGTACTTTATAGCCAATTTTTTATGTTTTAGTCACTGACACCATCATAATGCTTATATCTTTTATTAATATGAGGCATATAAAAGGGAACCTCTTGTTATGTATAAAGCTAGAGTTATTGTATCACAAAATTACTGTAATAACATTTTTGGCATGATCTAACTAATCAACAAATGGGACACCTCCAACCACTCCTCCACCAGCCAAGATTTATCTCAAAGATTTTCAAAATTTGCAGCTCCACCATCAACTTCTTCCAAAGAAGGAAAAAAGAAACTATTGGTCAGCAGTATAAATGACAACACCGCCATTAAATTTCTCTAAAAAGGAACAACACGACTACGGTTCAGCAACAATACCATAAAGACACTATTCATCTATAGTACAACCAATAACACCATAATCAGATTCCTTCAACAGAGTCATCATCAGATTCCTCCAAAGGATAATATGATTATTATTCAGTAGCAAGACCAAAATAAATATTTCACATAGTAAGGCATCATTAATAAAGAAAGCAGTCAAAATGAGAGCCATGTTATGGTCATTTTTCTTTTGTATTTTATAGCCTATTTTTTATGTTTTAGCCACTAACACCATCATAATGATTGTACTTTCTGTTTATATAAGGCCTATAAAAGAGAACCTCTTGTTATGTATTAAACTAAAGCCTTTATATCACAAAAGTACAGTAACAACATTTTTTTCATAATTTGTCTAATAAGCAAACGAGAAACCACCCACCACTTCTCCACCAGCAAATACGCTTCTCAAAGACATTCAAAATTCGTAGCTCCACCATCAGCTCCTTCCAAAAGAAGGAAGAAAGACATTATTGGTCAGCAGTATAGATGACAACTCCACCATCAAATTCCTCTTAAAAGGACAATAGTACCACTATTCAGTAGCAACTCTAAAAAGATAATATTTATCAGTAGTACAACTGATAACACAATAATAAAATTCCTATAATTGAGTCATCATTAGATTACTCCAATAGGATAGTATGACTACTATTCAACAGCAGTACCAATAAAAAATATCATATTGTAAGACATCTTTAATAAAGAAAGCAGCAACTATGGGAGCCAGGTTATTGTCGTTTGTCTTTTGTAATTTATAGCCAATTATTCATGTGTTAGCCACTGGCACCATCATAATGATTTTACCCTTTATTTGTATGAGGCCTATAAAAGGGAACCTCTTGTTATATTTACGTTGTAGCATTTGTATTTCAAAAGTATTGTAACAATATTTTTGTCATGATCTAACTGATAGATAAACCAGGCACCTCCAACAACTCCTCTACCAACAAAGATGCTTCTCAAAGGCTTTCAAAATTCACTGCTCTACTAGCAACTCCTTTCAAAAGAAGGAAAAAAACTATTGGTCAGTAATATAAATGACAATGCCACCATTAAATTCCTCTAAAAAGAAACAACGTGAGTAAGATTTAGCAACAGTACTATAAAGACACTATTCATCTGCAGTACAACTAATAACACCACAATCAGATTCCTTCAACAGAGTCATCATCAGATTCGTCCAAAAGTATAATATGACTACCATTCAGTATCAACACCAAAAGAAATATCACATAGTAAGGCAACTTTAATAAAGAAAGCAGCCATTATGAGAGCAACATTATGGTCATTTTTTGTACTTTATAGCCTATTTTTTATGTTTTAACCACTAACACCTTTATAATGATTGCACTTTCTATTTATATAAGACGTATAAAAAATAATCTCTTGCTATGTATTAAACTGGAGCCTTTGTATCACAAAAGTACTATAACAAAATTTTTTCATGATCTGACTAATAAGCAAACGAGAAAGCTCCAACCACTCCTCCACCAGCAAAGATGTTGTATATAAGACAACTCCACCATCAAATTGATACAGGACAAGTTAAATCAAGACAGTCGAAAAGTTGACGTCGACACGCATGATGTAAATGAACCTTAAAATTAAATCTGTATTTCTATTTAATTATATATTTTATTTTGAGCATACTATTGGATATTATATCCACAATAGCCTAGATTTGTATGAAGTCACCCTTGAACTAAGATGAATTAAGTTGTATTTAATATCCTGTTTGAGTTATGTGTTTACAGGACTTATTGCCAAGTGTAGACCAATGTCAGTCTACAGTGGGTCATCAAATACAGGACCATACAATGTAATCTCTCATTGTGTGATCCATGGTATTGACTCATATGTAGCCTCTCTATTGGGATACACTTCATTTTCAAGCACTAGGTTTGATGAAGAAAGACTTGTTGCTGATTGGAATGAAGAAACAAAATTTTCATAAAACTGAAATTCTTCTAAGTATTTTACTCGAGTGGAACTATAGTACTCGAGTATAACCTTTAGATGCACTAGAGTAGGTCTAGTCTGAAATTTGAGTAAAGAAAATGGTTCTCAAGTAGCTTGAATCTAGCTCTCGAGAAGCCAAGTCCATTACTCGAGTAGACCTCTTCTCTTTCTCGAACTATTAGTTTTACTTTTCATAAATTTTCTAAGTATAACACTCGAGTAGTGAAGTTAAGTACTCGAGTAGATGAGCAATTTGTTTCGAGTGACAGAAGAAAATTCTCGAGAAGCCTCTGCCCCACTCGAGTAGTGAAGTTTCAGTACTCGAGTAGTTTGTTTAATTCTCGAGTAGTCCAGTTCCAGTACTCGAGTAATCAATTTATTTTCTTAGAATTTTCTCCAAGTCCTTTTCTCGAGAAGTTTACTTCTACCTCTCGAGTAGTATTTCCACTCGAGTGATTACATTTTCTGTCCTGATATTTCCTGAAATTCTTCTTCTCGAGTAGTCGATGTTAACTACTCGAGAGCCAGTCTTAGTACTCAAGTAGTACTCTCTTCACTTGAGTAATACTATCATCCTTTCAGAAAAAATCACTAAGTCCCTGCTAGATCGATTTTTCAAATATCTTGATGTGATTGGTCCACGTGGCCATCATTAATGATAAATCTAACCGTTAGGGAGATCTTATATAAGGTCTTGTCATTTTGACTAACACTAACAAAAAGCGCGTGAAAAGAAATCATTCTAAGAATTCTGAATCGCCGGATCTCTTTCCTAATCGGAAGCTGCCACCGCTCATCGTGCAAATCGCCATGGGTTTTCGTTCAAGAAGATTCAGACCAGTCGACTTACATATAAAGATTGTTTTCAATCTCTACATCTTCTCTTTGATCTTGTGAGTCCAAGGATTTCAGATCTAGAATCCAGCCATTTCTTCTTCAACAATTTCTGATAAAGCCGCAAGTTCAAGAAGGAAGACCTAGGAAGAAATTTTCCAGATCTGAGAAATTATTCTATTTGTATTTCTTAAATTCATTTTACTCTTGTAGAAGATTATTCTCCGAGTGTAGGAGCTTTGTTCTCCGAGTTGTAGCAAGTTTTTATCTTCCGAGTGTAGATCTGATTTGTGGATCAAGTTGTAGGAATGTTGTTCCGAGTGGTAGGATTGTTTTAAATCCGAGAATAGTGGAGTAGCCGAGTCTAGTGCATTGCTAGATCGGTGAGTGGTAAGTGGGTGTACCCAAGGTTGGGGAACCACTATAATTCTTGGTGTCGTCTGTGATTGCTTGATTATTTTCTATGCATATTTGGCTAAATTTTTTTTATTCCGCAAAAAGACGCACAACTCACCTATTCACCCCCCTCTAAGTGACTTAGGTAGATAGTTAATAATATCAATTGGTATCAGAGGGTCGTTGTTCGTCAAAAGGTTAACACCTTGAATATATATCCTCCTAGTTATCTTTTGAGTTATTCAAGCATGGAGAAGCAAAGATTTTGCCAAGCTTCCCTTGTGTACAAAGACCAACTTTCCCATATGGAAAGAGAGGATTAAATTTTTCATGGAAGCTGTGGATCCAAGGATCTTCATGATTGTTGAATAAGGACCTTATATTCCTATGACCGTCTCCACTATAGATCCTACAAAGAAAGTCCCTAAGAAATTGATGGATCTAGACAAAGATGAGATTGCACTTGTCTCATTAAACAAAAAAACAAAAAATATCATCGCAAGTGCAGTCGATAACTCAATGCTGCAAAACCTGATTCACTGTCAATCTGCTAAAAAATGTGCCAGTCCCTCATCACCTTGATGGAAGACACAGAAGAAGTTAGGGATGACAGAAGATCCCTTCTGAATCATAAGTATGAAGCCTTTCGATAAGGACCCAAGGACACTATTGCAGACACATTTGAATATTTCTTCAAGATAGTTAACAGCCTAAGAGTATATGGTCGGGGGTTCACTAATTGAGTGCTGAACAATAAATTCCTAAGGTCCCTGACTAAGGAATGAGACAATAATGTTTGTGCCATCCGGGAGTTTGGCAAGCTGGCAGAGACTGATCCTCAGAACCTCTTCGGAAAGCTAGTGTCTTATGAGCTGCAGATCAATTCTATAAAAGCTAAAGAAAAGAAGAGTCGGTTCTCATCCAAGGATAAGTCTGTCGCACTAAAGGCAGACAGCTCAAGAAAAGCCAAAGTTGCATCACCTGCACCTGCACAAGCTGATAGTTGTTGATGCGTGAAAACGGGATCGCCTAGTTAATGGGTTGTTCGATCTCACAAGCTAGGTGAAGAAGAGGGTTTGCGTGGATAGTGGAGAGGTTTGTTGAGAGCAGACGGGAAGGCTGATGATCAGCGGAGAAGCTTGATGATCAGCGGAGAAGCTTGATGATCAGCGAAGGAGGTTGATGATCAGCGGAGGAGCTTGATGATCAGCAGAGGAGGTTGATCAGGAGCTGTCGAGCAGACGGCTACTTTGGCGGTTGAGCTATGTTGGTTAGATCGAGAGAGGGAAAGAAGAGAGGGGGCCGCTAGCAGCGGCAACAGCAGACTTCGCCCGCCGCGGGTTAAATGTCACTCTTGCGATGGGCTTTTCCTTTAATCAAGAAGTAGGATTACAGCTTGCTATTGCACCATTACATGTAAAAGCAGTAAAGGGTACAAGAGGAAGCTGGCAGCTGAGGAAAGAAGGTGTCAGAGACTAAGTAAAAGAGGCTGCTAGCAGCTGTGGAGGACTGGGAATCTGAGTTCGCAGCTCTTGATAGCAGCGGCGAAGGACTGGAAAACGGAGTCCGTAGGCCTTGATAGAGCTGACAGTTTTCCTTCTGCGCCCCCAAAATGAGAGGCTTTGGGGGCTATTTATAGGCCCGGGGAAGATCTTCTACAAGCGGGGCCCAGTGACGTCATCGCGGAGCTTCAGGCGGACGAGAGGAGCAGGCCGCCGACCTGGGCGGACTCGGCAGACAGGAGGGCAGTCCGCCTCCCTTAGCGGGCAGACTCGACGGCAGTAGGGCGAGGCCACACCTGCTTGGGCAGAGGAGGTCGCCCCTGCTTAGGCGGCCTTAGCAAGCAGCGGCAGGAGGCCGCCGCTCCTCGGGCGGATAGGAGGAGGCCGCCCCTGCTTGGGCGGTCTCGGCAGGCAGCGGCAGGAGGCTGCCGCCCCTCGGGCAGATAGGAGGAGGCCGCCCCTGCTTGGGCGGCCTCGGGGGGGTAGCGGTAGGAGGCCGCCTCCCCTCGGGTGGATAGAAGGAGGCTGCCCCTGCTTGGGCGGCCTTGGCGGGCTGCGACAGGAGGCCGTCGCCCCTCGGGCGTACAGGAGGAGGCCTCCCCTGCTTGGGAGGCCTCGACAGGCAGCAGTATGAGGTAGCCGCCCCTCGGGCGGACATGAGGAGCCTGCCCCTGCTTGGGCGGCATCGGCAGGCAGCGAGCCACCGCCCCTCAGGCGGACAGGAGGAGGCCGCCCCTACTTGGGCGGCCTCGGCGGGCAGTGGCAGGAGTCCACAGCCCCTCAGGCGGACAGGAGGAGGCCGCACCTGCTTGGGCGGCCTCAGCAGGAATAGACAGTAGGCCGCCGCCCCTCGGGCAGATAGGAGGAGGTCGCCCCTGCTTGGGTGACCTTGGCGGGCAGCGGCAGGAGGCCTCTTCCCCTAGGGTGGACAGGAGGAGGCCGCCCCTTCTTGGGCGGCCTCGACGGGCTGTGGCAGGAGGCCACCGACCCTCGAGCGGACAGGAGGAGGCCTCCCTTGCTTTGGCGGCCTGGGCGGGCAGTGGCAGTAGGCTGCCGCCCCTCGGGCGGACAGGAGGAGGCTACCCCTGCTTGGGCGGCCTCGGAGGGCAGCGATAGGAGGTCATCGCCCCTCGGGCGGACAGAAGGAGGCCACCCCTGCTTGGGCGGACTCGGCGGGCAGCGATAGTAGGCCCCCTTGGCGGGCGGACTCAGGAGGTAGCACAACAGTCAGCCCCCTTGGCAGGCGGACTCAGGAGGCAGTCTGCCTCCTTGCTGGGGAGATGGAATCTATCTTTACCGCTGCCGAATGGTGAGTAGGAAGAGTAAGTCGTCGCTTGTTTGATGACTTCGGCAACTTGGATGTAGGTGGCTACCACTGATCGGCGACCTGGAGCAGGTCGCCATTACCGTTGGTTGATATGCTGCGACTTGTCGGACTGGAGTCGAAGTCCGCCGCCTGCTAGGAAAAAGTGCACGGTTAGGCTGATCTAACCGCGTGGCCTACGGGAACGACCTGTGAAAGCAGCTCGTCATCCCGCAGAGCACGCAACAACTGCGCGACTTGGGCGGTCAGGCTAGGGAGACTGTCCTAGCCGCGCGGCCCGAGTGGATAGGAGTTTCTATCCGCCTAGCCTAAAATAAAGAGGGCTGAGGCAAATCACGACACTCGGGGGGAAACCGGAGTAGGCCGCGACTCGCGAGCTAGATATCTTGGGAGGGATCGCCGATTTTGGGGTTAACATAATCCCCGTATTTTTTATGTTCCGAAGGGAACTTCGAAAAAGTAGGAGACCCACGAAACTCGTGATCCTCCCCTCGAAAATCAGGAAGAGGAAAAACTAGAGACTGGGAGAGGTAGAACCTGATATCTCTCCTCAAAAAAATCCGCGAATATCTATCTTTCTCCTACGAAGGAAAAGTCAGTGTAGGCAAAAGGAGGTATATCTTATGTGTACCTGAGTTGATTTGGTAAACGAGGAAGACGGGTAAATTTTTTCCATCGAGCTCTGCAAAAAATACAGATGAGAAAAAACATAGAAGGATAATAATTTGCAAGTACCTGAAGAGGACTTGCTAATATCCGTTAATCTCTGCAAAAGAAGAGTGAGCAAGCAGATATGAAAGAAAA
Organism: Platanthera zijinensis; assembly: GCA_039513925.1. Lineage (NCBI taxonomy): Eukaryota > Viridiplantae > Streptophyta > Magnoliopsida > Asparagales > Orchidaceae > Platanthera > Platanthera zijinensis. The sequence continues at coordinate 77,965,717 of CM077078.1, read as the reverse complement.
TTAAGCTGCAAGTACCTGAAAAAGGACTTGTTAATATCTGCTAATATCTGTAAAAGAAGAGTGAGCATGCAGATATAAAAGGAAATTAAGCTGCAAGTACTTTAAGAGGACTTGCTAGTATCTGCTAATCTCTACAACACATGAGTGAGCAAGCAGATATGAAAGGAAATTAAGCTGCAAGTACCTGAAGAGGACTTGCTAGTATATGCTAATCTCTACAACACAAGAGTGAGCAAGCAGATATGGAAGAAAAGTAACTTGGGTACATGAGGAGTTTTATGGATAAATTTGCTGCTAAAAATTAATGCGATGCGATAGACATGATTAGACTGCAGAAGGAAAATCCAACAAATCCTGTTGTTGACCGAGCAAGCAGAATAAAATAGAGATCAAGTCATTGCATCAATCTCTTTGCGTGGTCAAGCATGATATCTCCCATATGAAAACCAGATTAATTAGATGAAATCAATGTCTGAACTTTAACCGAACGGTTTGTCAATAAAGAGAATCAAACTCTGGCTATGAGTTAGTGACAGAAATATCCAATAACAATAGTAGAGAATTTGTAGATCATCATCTGATAGAGCTTCGCATAAGAAATGCATATAAGATGATCATAAGCTAAAAAGATGTTGCGGATCCCTTAGATAGGTTGGACTTAACATGTTAACCTGTAAGAAGGAAAAAAAATGAAGGAGGGCTACACCCCGGAGATGATCCAAAAAGGTTGAATGCTGCCACAAGAGTGCACCCGTGGGCCTTATGCATCACATGCCAAAAAATCATCTAGGGTATATGTTGGATCCCTAGTTGGATTTGGGCTAGGTTCACTAATTTAGGATATGACCCAACATGTATAGACCAGGGTCATGGTTGTGTCCTAGAGTCTAGGTCAAGTCCTTTGAGTCAATAGTACAAAGGACCAGCCTACAACACTGCCAGAGACTCAAGACTTTCAAGACTTAGAAAAAGGAGTTCTACGTTCGTCGATCTCCGATCGACGAAATTCGAGCTCAGCTAGACTGTTGGGGCTGCGGTCCGGAATCGCCCCTGCGCTGCGGTACTATGCAGTAATGGCTTAACTGGCTGCCCCGTGGATCCGCCCGAGGACCTTTGATATAAAGATTAGTTGCGCCGTCCTCCATCAGTCCGAGCTTTTGGTCGAGTGGTTGCGTTAAGAGTGGTATCAGAGGGGGTCGCGGTTTCGAAAGCACGGGGTCATTTCCGGGGGGGATTGTTGGGGCTGTGGTCCGGAATCGCCCCCGCACTGCGGTGCTATGCGGTAATGGCTTAACTGGCTGCCCCGTGGATCCACCCGAGGACCTTTGATATAAAGATTAGTTGCGCCATCCTCCATCAGTCTGGGCTTTTGGTGCGAGTGGTTGCGCTAAGTCCTCTCATAGACGAACTCAGGAACAATTCTCTGAGCTCAGTACGACGAACTATGGACAAAGTAATAACTCCTCTAAGTCAAACCTCAGTCAACGAACTAAGAACATCAACAAGAAGAACTATGTTCTTTGGTCGACTAATTCTGGATAAGGTGATTCAACACTCAACATCAGAAAATATTCTAAGTCCAGACTGCAGACTCAGCTCGACGATCTTGGACCCCAACTGGACTAACTCTGTTCTCAGGGCTCAGCTCGATGATCTTAGATTCAGCTCGACGAACTTGATGCACAGAAGAAGAAAGTTATCAAGCAACATTCAGAGGTCGACGATCTTAGATCTCAGCTCGACGAACAGCCATTCTCAGCTCGACGAACTGTGGACTCAGGTCGACGAATCCAGTCTTGGTTGTTTTCCTCTTTTGTCCTTATTATGTGGCAATGATTCCTGAGTAATTAATGCTCTAATATTCTCTGAATATTACCGTTAGACAATAGCATTAATTATGGTCTTCATCAGAATTATTGCCTGTCATTTTTATAAGGGACAGTTGGGGAAACAAATCAATGCCAAAAATATTCCATGGCCGTCAGCATTAATTGCAGAAGGATTTCAAAATTCAAATGGACTTCCTCACGGGAAATATATAAAACATATAGATTTTCCCTTCCAAAATATACAAGAGATACAATATAGACAATAATCAATAGACATACAGAATTCTTGAGATTGAAGATCGATCAGTCAAGAATCAACAACAGCTAGATAAGAAGAAGAACAATTCTGAAGAAGAACAACTATCCAAATAAAGTGTCTTCTTCTCAGGAACTCTCTTAAGGACAATTATACTGCATCTGTCAAAATAGTTCCTGAAGTTCTTCTTATCAAAATTGAAAGCTTGAAGGCTTATCACCCTGCAGCAAAGCTTCCATCATCCTAAACAAGCAACATCTCAGGGGAGATTTTGCTACCATCAAATCCACAAGTCTTCTCAGTTGTTTGAATTGAGATAAAGAAGACACAATCATTCTCTCACCCCCCGCTGTAAAAAGGGTTGTCATCTCCCTTCAAAAGTGATTCCTGGTTGCAAGTCTCCTGATCAAAAGACTTGAGGTTTGGTTGTAGAGCACCTGATCAAAAACTCATTGGTGTCAGGCACCTGATCAAAACTCTGAGTGGATTCCTACCATGGTGGTAGAAGTGTGGATGTACCCAGTTTGGGGAACCACTATAAATTCTTGTGTCGTCTGGTTGCCCTTTTTCCTTTTTGTTCTTACTGTGGCTGTGATATTTAGGGTTTTCTGTGTTTACACTTATTTCTCTTTGGTTTCTGTGATATAGTATCCAAGGTTAGGAGTACTTCTTATAGTTCAGAAAAAGATTTAAATTATACCTGCATACTCTATTCACCCACCCCCCCCCCCCCACCCCCTCTAGAGTATATCAGATCTAACCTTAACTTTCAATTGGTATTAGAGGCGGTTCTTTTGGTTATACAAGCTAACCCTTGAACCAAAGATCCTAAATTAGATCAGTTCTTTTTTTTATCATTACTAGATTTATATATACAGCATGTCACAAAACAAAGAATATGCAAGCACCAGACCTCCAGTGTGTAACTTGTCCAAGTTCACAACTTGGAAGGCAAGAATTAGGCTTTACATGAACTCTATTGATGAAGATATATTTAATTCTATCTTAACAGGACCACCAGCTCCAGTGGCTTCAACCTCAACTACATCAACTGACCTGAGTATAGTTCCACCCCCTGGATGGACAGATGCACAAAAGAAGGCTAAGATAGCTGATGACAAAGCCATGAATATACTGGCTCAAACTATGTATGATGAAATATTTCAAAAGGTTGCTGAGTGTCAATCAGCTAAAGAGATTTGGGATTCCCTGAACCAAATGGTGGTTGGATCAGCAGATGAGAGGAAAGATAGAAGGTCAAATCTCATCACTCAGTATGAGAACTTCAAGAAGGATGAAGCAGAGACAGTAAAAGTAATGTACAACAGACTTAGCTCCTTCATCAGTGAGCTAAGGACTCTAGACAAAAAAATCACTTTAACTGAAGTGAATGACAAGATCCTAATGTGCTTTCCCAGCACATGGAACTCAAGAATCTGGCCCATTAGAGAAGCCAGAAGCATGACAGAGATTTCAACAGAATCTCTTCTAGGAAAATTAAAGTCCTATGAGCAGCTGATCAAAGTAAGGGAAGCAGCAGCTGAAGTGAAGACTCCTACACCAACTAGGAAGGAGCACAGTATAGCTTTCAAAGCTACAGAAGACTCTAAAGTCACTCCAGTAAATGAAGAGTTGATGAGTCTCTTTGCCAAGAAATTCTTCAAGATGACTAGAAAGGACTTCAGAAGGAAACCTTCTAAATATAAAGATAAGCCAAGGTATGACAAAACATCCTCTAAAGAAGTAGTGTGTTTTGGCTGCAGGAAACCTGGGCACTTCATTTCTGAGTGTTCAGAAGCTCAGAAGAAGGACAGAAGAAAGGAGAAGGACTCAAGGAAGAGTCACTACAACAAGCCTTCCTCAAGCTAGCATAAGAGGAAAGACAAGGGCTTTGTTGCTGATACATGGAGTGATACTGATGAAGAATCTACATCCTCCAGCTCTAGTGAGGATGAAGAAGAATAGAAAGCAAAGGAAGTATGTCTCATGGCTATTGAGACAAGTAGTAGCAGATCTGACACAGATGAATCAGATAATGAAGAATCTCTATCAGCTGAAGATCAGGTAATAACTTCTTATGATTTTGAGTCAGATGAATTTAAATTTGAATTTAAAAATTTATGCTTAGACTTGATAAGCTCTGAAAAGGAAATCAAACTTCTCAGAGAAAAGTTAAATACCCTAGACAACATCACTGCAGAAAATGCAAAACTAACCAATGAACTAATATCTGCTAATAAACAAATATCTTTTCTGAAAACTGAACTAAGTAAGACAAAACTATTAGAAGAATCACTGAATGGAAGAAGTCTACAATTATTAGATATCACTAGTACTATAAATGCTAGGACCAACAATAACAAACTAGGACTAGGTGCCTCCTCTAGTGATCCACCCTTGATTAAGAAAAATAATCTTTCTAGACCAGTAAACTTTATATCTGGCAAGGGAAAGAAGAATACTGAACAGGTAAATAAAGTTAATAAGATTCTTGAACAAATTGAAACCAAGAATAAACTCAATATCCAGAAGAATAACCAAAATAACAATGTTCAGCAATTATCGTCGAACTCAGATCGACGATATATGAACAGATCGTCGAACTCAGAACGACGATCTTTGAACGCAAACATTAGTAACAATCATTCTTCGATCTATGATCGACGATACCAGTATGGTTCGTCGACCAGAGATCGGCGTTTTTGGTGCCCAAAGAATGTATATTTTCATTCTTCGAGCAGAGATCGACGATCTCATCCAACATCGTCGAGCTCAGGTCGTTGATCCAACCAGAGATCGTCGAACCCAGATATTAATAACATAAACTTAAATTCTAATAACAACTTTAACCCCTTCACTCAAGGGATAATTCCACCTATAAGATACCATCCTAAAGGATATAAAGATCAACCTAAATGCTCTTACATCTCCAGTTATAGTTATGAAAATCAACAAGGACCCAAGGTTACCTGAGTCAAGAACAACTAACTATCTTGTTTGCAGATGAAGACCTGTCCAACATACAATCAACATTGGTATCTGTATAGTGGTTGCTCCAAGCATATGACAGGCAGCAAGGACAATCTGATTGATTACAAGTCAAAGCTAGGACCAAAGGTCATCTTTGGTGACTCCAATTGTGGCCAAACAGAAGGATATAACAAGGTCAGAATTGGAGCAGTAACTTTCAAAAGAGTTGTATATGTAAGTGGACTGAAGCGTAACCTCATCTCTATAAGCCAACTATGTGATGAAGGTTATAAGGTATCATTCAACTCTAGTTCCTGTATTATTACTTCAAAAAAAACCAACCTATTTTAATTGGAAGTAGACAAGGAAACATATACCTAGTAAATTTTCATTCTGTTACTTCAGACATATGCCTGCTCAATATAGTTAGTAGTCAAAATGACCTTTGGCATAAAAGATTAGGACATGTAAATCTTAAAAACATTGCTAGGCTATCTAAGGACAACCTTGTTAGAGGTTTACCTTCTGTCCCTTACAAGATCGAAGGCCTCTACAGGGCTTGTCAGCTAGGCAAGCAAACTAAATTTAGCTTCAAATCCATTAATAAGAGTGATTCATCTAAGATATTGTACTTGCTACATATGGACCTTTTTGGCAATATGGTTGTACAAAGCCTAGGAGGGAAATCTTATACCTTAGTGGTTGTAGATGACTTTTCCAGGTTCACTTGGGTATTCTTTCTGAGATCTAAGTCAGATACCTTCAAGGTTCTTACAGATTTTCTCAGGACCATACAGATTGAGTACTCTACTCATGTTGCATTAATCATAAGTGATCATGGTACAGAGTTTGAGTCTCTTCTTATGCATGAGTTCTGTGAGAAGGAAGGTATCATGCACTATTTCTCAGCTCCTAGAACTTCTCAACAAAATGGGGTAGCTGAAAGGAAAAATAGAACACTCATTGAAGCTACAGGCACATTACTTGCAGATGCTTACATGCCCCTATCCTATTGGGTAGAGGCAGTGAGCACAGTAAACTATGTCCTGAATAGAAGTTTGATACACAAACTAAAGCATAAGACTCCCTATGAATTACTCAAAGGGAAGAAACCAATAATCAACTATTTTAAAGTTTTTGATTGTGTATGTTATATTCGTAATAATGACAAAAAAGCACATTAGAAAGTTTGAAGCAAAGGTTGCAGTGGGAATTTTTCTAGGATATTCCCAAGTCAACAAAGCTTATAGGGTATTTAATAAATCCACATTGAAAATAGAGGAATCTATGCATGTTACATTTGATGAGGCTAATATGTTTTATAAGGAGAAAGAGATTTCTACCAAAGACTCCTTGTAGGTACACAACTTGTGTGAGGAATTGGATGGCTTACACTTTACCCCCAAAGTTGTATCTCATCCTTCTCAACAAGTCAGTGAAGAAAGTGATGAAGAAACTGTGGAAATGGCCGAACTTCCTACAACAATAGAGGCTATTCCACAAGAGGAATTCCTTCAAAATGTTGTGGCTGAACCAACTCCACCTACTGATCTTGTCACACTAAGGGATCACCCCAGATCCCAAGTGATTGGAGACATAACAACAGGTGTACAGAAAAGGCACCAACTCAACCAAGACTTGATGCATGTCTGTTTCCTCTCTCAAATTGAGCCTCAATCCATAACTGATGCAGAGCAAGATTCTCACTGGATCAATTCAATGCAAGAAGAGCTCAATCAGTTTGAGAGATGCAAAGTTTGGGTTTTGGTTCCAAGACCAAAAGACTACCTAGTCATTGGAACCAAATGGGTATTCAGAAATAAGCTTGATGCCCAAGGTGTGATTGTGAGGAACAAGGCTAGGCTTGTTGCTCAAGGATATAGGCAAGAGGAAGGGATTGACTATGATCAAACATTTGCTCCAGTTGCCGGGCTAGAAGCTATAAGGATATTTCTGACTTATGTTGCATTCAAAAAGTTCAAAGTTTATCAAATGGATGTGAAGAGTGCTTTCTTAAATGGGGAACTTAAAGAAGAAGTTTATGTTGAACAACCTCCAGGTTTTGTTTCTCCAACTCATCCCTCTCATGTATTTAAATTGCATAAAGCTCTCTATGGTTTAAAGCAAGCTCAAAGAGCTTGGTATGAGACCTTAGCCAGCTTTCTCTTAGAGTATGGTTTTTCAAGAGACATTGTAGATAGGACTTTATTCACTAAAATGCATCATGCTAAAATTTTGTTAGTACAAATTTATGTAGATGACATAATATTTGGGTCTACTGATCCCAAATTGTGCAAAAGATTCTCTGATCTAATGCATTCTAAATTTGAGATGAGTAGTATGGGTGAGCTCTCCTACTTCCTTGGTCTCCAAGTGAAGCAGCTTCCTGATGGCATCTTCATTTCTAGGCTAAATATGCTAAAGAGCTTATCAAGAAGTTTGGGATGGCTGATGCCTCAGCAAAGAAAACACCCATGGCTACAAATGCTATAATAGACTCTGATGCACAAGGGAAACCTGTTGATCAGAAACTATATAGGGGCATTGTTGGGTTCCTACTATACCTTACAGCAAGCAGACTTGATATCATGTTTGCCACATGCCTTTGTGCTAGGTTTCAGGTGAACCCTAAAGAATCTCATCTAGTTTTTCTAAAAAGAATTTTGAGATATATAAAGGGTTGTCCTTGTCTAGGTATCTGGTATCCCACTGAGTCAGAGTTTGAGTTTACTGGATACTCAGATGCTGAATTTGCTGGATGTAGAGTGGACAGAAAGAGTACCTCAAGAACTTGCCAGTTCCTTGGTATGAGATTAGTGTCCTGGATCTGCAAGAAATAATCATCTATGCCCACATCAACTACTGAAGCAGAATATATTGCAGCTGGCAGTTGTTGTTCCCAGATGTTGTGGATTCAGAACCAACTCCTAGATTATGGGTTCAACTTAAATAATTCAACTCTACTATGTGATAACACAAGTGCTATAGCCATAACACAAAATCAAGTCAATCACAGTAGGACTAAGCATATAGACATTAGACATCATTTCATTAGAGAATGTGTAGACAAAAACAAAATCAAACTTGTCTATATCTACACTAATTTACAAAGAGCTGATATTTTCACCAAACCCCTGGATGAAAGAAATCACTTGTTCTTTGTAAATCAGCTTGGAATGATTAATGGAGAAGGCCTAGTTTAGTTTCTGTCTGCACTGGAAGAACTCTTCAAATTTCGTCGATCGGAGGTCGACGAACTACGAAAGGTTCTTGAGATTTTCGTCGACCTGAGATCGATGAACTCTCTGTGGTAAGTGATCTTCGTTGACCTGCGATTGACGAACTTACTTCAGAAAACTTTCTTCGACCAGAGATCGACGAAATGTCTTCAACCCTTCAGACTGAGATCGACGAACTATTTAACTCTAAACTATTTCGTCGACCTCAGAATGAAGATATTTTTATTTCTCGTGGACCGGAGTCTGTCATTTCATATTCCAGAAAACCTTATATTTAGGTTTTATTCGACCTCCGTCCCGCGCTTTCAGTTCCCTTTGCACTTGATCTTCATTTTCTCTCTTGCAGTTGCACTCATGGTGATTCCAGCAGGCGCTCTTGCGGCAATGAGGTTTGATACCGGATTCGACGTAGATTTTGACTCCTTCCAGCACTCCGATCCAATGTTCCTCCACATTCTGCAACTGCTGGAAGACCAGCAATTGAAAAATTAGCTGACCATCAGAATCAAATTACCCAGCACGAAAATCAGAGAATGGGTCTATACTGCGTCTATAACCGAGGACAACATAATGACCGGATCAATAGCGGGTACTGTCATCTCTCTCACTCCCGCTCTACTAACTGAAATCTTTGGATTAGATAATGGAGAAGAAGAATTAGAAATTGATAATAAGGAATATGATATGATGTTGAGTCTGATGGGTTACTCTGGAGATAACCCAAATAAACTACTAAAGAAACACGTATCTGCCGAGTTCAAGTTTCTCGCAGATATTGTTGGGAAAGTCTTGCTACGCAAGCACACTGCACACGATTATATAACCAGACATCAATTTCTGGTTATGTGTGCAGTGGTAAAGAAGAGGCAGGTGAACTGGGCACAGATCATCTTTGATCTTATCAAGAAAAGGAACAGTAAAAGGAAGTAAACTTTGGAAGGATCTTAGGGATCTTCTTGACAGAAAAGGCTGCTGAATCACTGGTCTCCTAGACCACATTCATCAATGCCAGCAAAAGGCTCACATGTGCCTTGTTTGGCAGGTGGGAGAGGACAATCAAGAAGCCCTCTAAGGCTTCATCCTCTGCCACCCAAGCTTCTGAAAGTACAAGGGCTGTTTCAGCCACTTCCCACCCTTCTGAAGAGATCTCATCCAACATTATTCAATCCAACATTACTCCAGCCACTCCTCAATCTCCAGCTCTCACCCCTTCATCTCTGCCAACAACTCAACACACCCCAGCTTTAACTCATGTTACAGTCTCTACTCCCCTATCTTCATCATCCCCAATTCCTCAATCTCCAACACATATTTCCTCCTCTACACCTTCCCCCCAATAAGATACACTAATACCAACACCACCTCAATCCCCTCTTCCATCTTATCTTGCATATATCCCCCACATTAACCTCTCCTCATTCCCATCCTTCAACCTATTATCATATCCATTGCACACTCCCTCTCCATAACATGACTCCCCCTAGACACTCCCATTTCACCTCCAACTATCACCCCCTCAGCAACTGAAATCTCCACTCAACGAACCACTGCCCCACAATCCACTTCTCCAAAACTGGATCCATCTCTTATCACCCCACTCATTACTCTCCTTACACACCTACTCAAATCTCTTATAGCAGAGGCCATTTCTCCTCTAGCCGCCTCCATATCCTCTCTTGCTGCCTAGATCTCTGCTCGCACCACTGCTCCCTCTTCATTTGGGGGCATGGCTTCAATTGTTACTGAACCCAGGTAAGGGGAGATACTTGATGATGAAGAAGTAGCAATAGTTGAAGCAAAAGCAGCAGTAGTAACAACAACAACAACAGAAGTGTCAGAAGTAAGAACAAATATTACAATGTCAAATACTCAAGAGATCACTCTGCTAGATATTCTGCCAGGAAAGGTTTACTTCGTTAAATCCAAAGTGGATCTAACAGCTTTACTAAGAGTATTTGGGTCATACATTTATTTCTGCCTCCCCCCCCCCATTCCATCATCTAAAGCAATGGTGTGTTATACCTCTCCTGCTAGCTCAGAGGTGTTAGACAATATAAAGAAAAGTTTGACAACTCCTTCAGAAAATAAGTCTGATGATCAAAGATCTAGCCCTCCTGGGCCATCTTATATCATGGATGATAGCCCTCTCCCCAATCTGGATGACATAATAGCTCAAGACATTGCCATGGAAACTGAAGTAGCTCATGCTGAAGTTGTCCCCACTCCAGTCAATAAAGAAATCTCCAAGGATACAATAAGTCAAATTGATGCTATGTGTGACAATACTCAGTCTGATGATGATGATGATGATGATGATGATGATGAGGACCCAAAGAGGAAGAAAATCTCTAAGAAAAGGAAGGCTCCTCCTCCTCCTACTCCTAAGCCAGGAAATACAAATGACACTCCCTACTATATTTTACAAAACATAACCCCATACAAAGGGATGCCAGCCTGGATGTGGCTTTCAAATAATGAACAAAAGGCCAGAAAGAAAAGCAGAAGATACTCTCCTCCCCTCGTTCATAGATACAGGAAGGATCCTCCTCCTCCTCCAGCTGCTGGTGCTTCAGGAATAACTCCTCAAAGTTCAGATGCTCCCTCCAAGTCTACATCTTTCACAAAAACTTATCAAAGGCAAGGAAGGCCATCTAGACATCAATCACATGAAAGAAGTCAGCAAAGAAGTACTTGTTATACAGAGCAGATAAATGAGGTCATCTATCTGAAGCCAGAGTTCTCTCCTCCCCAACAACAAGCTGAATAAAGAAGGCATTCAGAATCACACAAACCTAAACGAAATATAGTGAAGCTGCACCTCCAAAGTCACTATACACTCAGAGTAATGAAAGTCAGAAGGCAACAAACTTTCAAGCACAGTCAACTCAATTCAGGCCTGCATCTCTGCTACCCTCTCAAGATGATCAATCATCTATCAGTCAGGATGATGATCCTAATTTCAGGATGGCTAGGCTTCAAGAATTGATTAGTCTATCTCAGATAAAGAAGGTTATAGAGGTAGGTGAAGATCCATCAAAGTATACAACTATGTCATCATATAGAGAAAAAGAACTGGATAAGCTTCAAGTCAACAAGAAAGTGTTTAATCCAGTAGAATACATGGCATTACATCCATAGGCTACTGTACCCAGAGCTTCTGCCCAGACTGTGATTGGAGAAGCAGATCTATACATATCAAAGAAAGAAGCTGTCAATCCCAACACGAAAATCATTTTCACTCAGCCTGGGGATAAAAGCAAAGAAGAAAAGCCAAGGGAAAAAAGTAGAAGAAGTAAAAACCTGAACTGATGTGATTATTGTATCGTTTTTGAAAAACTGCATTTTTATAATACAAAGCTTACTGTGTATAAATATATCTGTTGCATTCATTATTTTTTATGCCAGATATATGTCTTCTTGCTTTGTTATTTCAATTTTGTTTGAGTCTATAAATAGAGACCTCACCCAAATAGGGGGAGATTGTTAGATCCCTAGTTGGATTTTGTCTAGGTTCACTAAGTTAGGATATGACCCAACATGTATAGACTAGGGTCATGGTTGTGTCCTAGAGTCTAGGTCAAGTCTTTTGAGTCAACAGTACAAAGGACCAGCCTCTAACACTGTCAGAGACTCAAGACTTTCAAGACTTCGAAAAAGGAGTTCTACGTTCGTCGATCTCCGGTCGACGAAATTCGAGCTCAGCTAGATGAACTCAGGAACAATTCTTTGAGCTCAGCACGACGAACTCTGGACAAAGTAATAACTCCTCTAAGTCAAACCTCAGTTAATGAACTAAGAACATCAGCAAGAAGAACTCTATTCTCTGGTCGACTAATTCTGGATAAGGTGATTTAACACTCAACATCAGAAAATATTCTAAGTCCAGACTGCAGACTAAGCTCGACGATCTTGGACCCCAACTGGACTAACTCTGTTCTCAGGGATCAGCTCGACGATCTTAGATTCAGCTCGACGAACTTGATGCACAGAAGAAGAAAGTTATCAAGCAACATTCAGAGGTCGATGATCTTGGATCTCAGCTCGACGAATAACCATTCTTAGCTCGACGAACTGTGGACTCAGGTCGATGAATCCAGTCTTGGCTGTTTTCCTCTTTTGTCCTTATTATGTGGCAATGATTCCTAAGTAATTAATGCTCTAATATTCTCTGAATATTACCGTTAGACAAGAGCATTAATTATGGTCTTAATTAGAATTGTTGTCTGTCGTTTTTATAAGGGACAGTTGGGGAAACAAATCAATGCCAAAAATATTCCAAGGCCGTCAGCATTAATTGCAGAAGGATTTCAAAATCTAAATGGACTTCCTCACGGGAAATATATAAAACATATAGATTTTCCCTTCCAAAATATACAAGAGATACAATACAGACAATAATCAATAGACATACATAATTCTTGAGATTGAAGATCGATCAGTCAAGAATCAACAGCAGCTAGACAAGAAGAAGAACAATTCTGAAGAAGAAGAACAACCATCCAAATCAAGTGTCTTCTTCTCAGGAACTCTCTGAAGGACATCAATATTGCATCTGTCAAAATAGTTCATGAAGTTCTTCTTATCAAAATTGAAAGCTTGAAGGCCTATCACCCTGCAGCAAAGCTTCCATCATCCTGAATAAGCAACATCTCAGGGGGGGGCTTTTGCTACCATCAAATCCATAAGTCTTCTCAGTTGTTTCAATTGAGAAAGAGAAGACACAATCATTCTCTCAACCCCACTGTAAAAAGGGTTGTCATCTCCCTTCAAAAGTGATTCCTGGTCGCAAGTCTCCTGATCAAAAGACTTGAGGTTTGGTTGTTGAGCACCTGATCAAAATCTCATTGGTGTTAGGCACCTGATCAAAACTCGGAGTGGATTCCTACCAGGGTGGTAGAAGAGTGGACGTACCCAGTTTGGGGAACAACTATAAATTCTTGTGTCGTCTGGTTGCCCCTTTTTCTTTTTATTCTTGTTGTGGTTGTGATATTTAGGTTTTTCCATGTTTACACTTATTTCTCTTTGGTTTCTGTGATATAGTATCCAAGGTTAGGAGTACTTCTTATAGTTCAGAAAAAGATTTAAATTATACCTACATACTCTATTCACCCCCCCCCCCTCTAGAGTATATTAGATCTAACCCTAACTTTTAGTATAGTCCTACCTAAAGCGGACTAGCCGCATTCCCTTTGAAGGAAATAAAAGAGAAACAAGCACAGAGAAATTCCTGTGGAGGAATCGATTGATACACTGCTCTCTTGCCTCGGGTTACAAGCATCGCTGATTAATTAGACTAGTTACGCCAAGTGGCCCATTGCTTGTCTTTGAAATGATCAGCGGAGTTGCGGGCCCCACGAAAGCACGGATTGAGAGTACCATAGAGTGTTCGGTCGTTACAGTTGTGATATGATCGAAGAGACAAGACTACACTTAATCGCCATTACTTGTCAAGCAAAGATCATCGTAACTTTAACGTATCCCTTAGCGAAGCGCAGTAGAGCTAACACATGGGTCCTCTCTGGATATGCACTCTCTGTTAGATGCTGGCCAGGATCCGAAGTCCCATCATCCTCCGCACGAGAGTTGAACAGCCCCCACTGCACATATGTGAAAACTCCCTACTATATGTGGTCATTATGGTCTTACGCCAGAGAAGCACCTCGAGGGGGCCCTGAGCAAGACTTGGCGATATCTCGGTGGTTTAGTGATCTCTTTGGAAAAGAGAAAAATATGGAGGAGAAGTATTACAAAAAGGGAACTGTGTCAGTATGGGATCTCTGACGTAAAATTCATTAAAATGAAACGAAAGAACACTTAGAAGTGTTTTAAGAGGAACTATGCTTGAAAAATGTAAGGTAAAAACAACCAGCTTAGATTGTGAGGAGCTTTGAGAACTTCGATGTTGTCATTTTTTGGATCAGAATAGAGGACCCTTGGATCCTACATCGTTGGCGTCGAAGCATGGTTCCTTATTATGGCAGTTACAGCTGCTGACATGGTTTACATTTTTTTTACCCGGAGAGGGATTCTCTACTTCTTTGCCCTTTGAAGTAGACGGATCAGAATGACCATCCTTCGAGAGAAGATCACGCATCTTTCCCTTCCTTAGCACTTTTGCACCAGTTGACAAAGCGCTCGGCAGTTTTCAGTCAAGTGTCCGCTTTCTTTGTGAAACTCACAGAATGAATCTGAATCTTTTGGTCTTTGATCTACCGGCTGGTAAGGCCTTTTAAGATTAGCCCTACCCTTCATGATTTGGCTTAGTTCTTGCATGGCCTCATCAAGTTCATATTTTGTTAAGTCATCATCTTGCTATTGATGAACCGAAGCTGTTTGTGGGGGTAGGGTTGGTAGCTATAACAATGGATCTCGGGTACGATCCTTGTTTAGGAAGAGGTGTTGACGATGATGCTGGAATCTTTTCGCTTTCCTTGAGTGGGATGAAAAGTCTTTCCGAGGAGACCTCGGAGGCTGCTTGTATGGAGGAGGATTTTCTCAGCTACAAGCTTGGATACGAAGCTGGGGTTACTCTTCTGGCCCCGAATGTATGAGTTGGCTAAGGTAATTAGCTCTTAATATGTCTTTGGTGCTCGGACATTGGCCTCAAACTTGAGTGGTACTTCTTGTAAACCATTAATAAGAGCCACTCGATACATCTCTTAGTCGACGATCTCGATGTCCAAGATTTCTCTCTGAAAATGATCCACAAAATGAGACCAAGTCTCATTCTCCTGTTGTCTGATCTCAAAGAGGGCTTCTGGACCGCCCTTCCTCTTTGAAGAAGTGGAAAATCATAGTAGAAACTCTCTTCGCAAATCAGTAAAGAAAGAGATGGACTGAGGATGTAGTCCATAGAACCAATCCTTCACTTTCCCATCAAAGGTTATTATAAGGAGCTTGCACTTGGTAGCATCTGAGAGAGTCTTGAGAGCTACGGTTGATTCGAAGGCTTGAAGGTGTTTGACTGGATCAGTCTCTCCGGTATAAATTGGCAACCATGGCTTTCTAAAGTTAACTGGAGTTGGTTCATGCCGAACATTCTCTGTAAACGGTGATGGCTCTTCCTGCTCTCCTACAACATAAGGAAAATACGGAGCATAAGTTGTAGTTGTAGAAGGAGCAGAAGGATAGGAGGGAAAAGCTGATGCTGGAGGAGCAAAGGCTGGAGCTGAAGAGTACGGATGACTTCCCTGAAAGTTTAGAAATCTTGCTGGACTTTCTCGGGCAACTTCCTGGAAGAAGTTTTTACGAGCTGCAAACTCATCATTCTGAGACCACAAAGGGGTTGCAGGCCCTTGCGGAAAGGTTGGAGTGTAAAGAGGAGGATAGACCGGCAGATTGGTTGGTGGATAGACTTGAGGAGTCTCGGATGCTGGTGCAGGATTGATTGGAGAAGCTGGCGCTGCTGAAGATTGTTCGGCCAATTGCTGCGTGATAGCTGCTAGAGTACGGTTGATTACTTGAAACTGTTGTGTAGTTTCTCTGCAAGATTTCTCTAAGGCCTCCCAAAGAGAATCTTCACTGGGACTTGGAGCAAGGTTCTCGGCTGGTTGATGGTCTGACATGAGTAACCACTGATTTCACTATCTGATCGAGATCTGAAGGCCGCGTGTTAACTATTGATGCGCGAAAATGGCACCGCCTAGTTAACAAGTTGTTCGATCTCACAAGCTAGGTGAAGAAGAGGCTTTGTGGGGATAGCGGAGAGGTTTGCTGAGAGCAGCCGGGAAGGCTGATGATCAGCAGAGAAGCTTGATGATCAGCGGAGAAGCTTGATTATCAGCGGAGTAGCTTGATGATCAGCGAAGGAGGTTGATGATCAGCGGAGGAGCTTGATGATCAGCGAAGGAGGTTGATCAGGAACTGTCGAGAAGACGGCTACTTTGGCAGTTGAGCTCTGTTGGTTAGACCGAGGGAGGGAAAGAAGAGAGGGGGCCGCTAGCAGCGACAACAGCAGACTTTGCCCGTCGCGGCTTAAATGCCACTCTTGCGACGGGCTTTTCCTTTAATCAAGAAGAAGGATTATAGCTTGTTATTGCACCATTACATGTAAAAGCAGTAAAGGGTACAAGAGGAAGCTGGCGGCTGAGGAAAGCAGGTGCTAGAGACTAAGTAAAAAAGGCTGTTAGCAGCTGTGGAGGACTGGGAATCTGAGTCCGCAGCTCATACTGGTATCGGCAAAGTACTGGAAAATAGAGTCCGCAGGCCTTGATAGAGCTAGAAGTTTTCCTTCTGCGCCCCCCCCCCCCCCCCCCAAAATAAGAGGCTTTGGGGGCTATTTATAGGCCCGGGGAAGATCTTCTAGAAGCGGGGCCCAGTGACGTCATCACGGAGCTTCAGGCAGACGAGAGGAGCAGGCCACCGACCTGGGCAGACTCGGCGGATAGGAGGGCAGCCCGCATCCCTTGGCGGGCAGACTCGACGGCAATAGAGGGAGGTCGCCCCTGCTTGGGTAGAAGAGGCTGCCCCTTCTTGGGCGGCCTCGGCGGGCAGCGGTAGGAGGCCGCCGCCCCTCTTACGGACAGGAGTAGGCTTCCCCTGCTTGGGCGGCCTCGGCGGGCAGCAGTAGGAGGCCGCCTCCCCTAGGGCGGACAGGAGGAGGCCGCCCCTTCTTGGGCAGCCTCGACGAGCAGCGGCAGGAGGCCGCCTCCCCTCGGGCGGACAGGAGGAGGCCGCCCCTGCTTGGGCAGCCTCAGCGGGCAGCGACAGGAGGTCGACGCCCCTCGGGCGGACAGGAGGAGTCCGCCCCAGCTTAGGCGGCCTCGGCAGGCAGCGGCAGGAGGCCGTCACTCCTCGGGCGGACAGGAGGAGGCTGCCTCTGCTTGGGCAGCCTTGTCGGGCAGCGGCAGGAGGTCGATGCCCCTCGGGCGGACAAGAGGAGGTCGCCCCTGCTTGGGCGGCCTCGGCAGGCAGTGGCAGGAGGTCGCCGCCCCTCCGGCGGATAGGAGGAGGCTGCCCCTGCTTGGGCAGCCTCGACGGGCAGTGGTAGAAGGTTGCTGCCCCTCGGGCAAACAGGAGGAGGCCGCCCCTGCTTGGGCGGCCTCGGTGGGCAGTGGTAGGAGGCCACCGCCCCTCGAGCGGACAGGAGGAGTCTGCCCATGCTTGGGCAGCCTCGGCGGGCAGCGGCAGTAGGCTGCCCCCCTCGGGAGGACAGGAGGAGCTCGCCCCTGCTTGGGCAGCCTCGGCGGGTAGCGACAGGAGGCCTGTAATGCCCCGAAACTCAAAAGAGCAACGAGCAGCGTTTTGAGGCGAGTTTGGGCCTTGGTAAGGGTCACACGGCCTAGTAAACGGGCGTGTTCCAGGGCCGTGTCGTTACCGTGTTCGACGACTCACCGAGTGGTCGACGAAAATGAAGTCGACGAGCGTCGAGATATAGAACACGGCCTGAGGCACGGGCATGTCAGAGGTCATGTCCTACTCGGGCAGTTTGTTGGTTTGTGTTATGGAGGTTACACGGCCTGGGACACAGACGTGTCCCAGGGCGTGTCTAGCACACGGCATATGACACAGGCGTGTCACATGGAATTGTCGTGCTCGGGACGTTTTGGTCTTATGTTGACTGAGAGACACGGCCCAGAACACGGGCGTGTTCTGGTTGACACGGGCATGTCAAAGTTGACACAGGCGTGTCAAAGTTGACACGGGCGTGTCTAAGCCCGTATCTCGTTCGGGATGTGACGGTTCCAACGCCGATTGGGGTACACGACC
Source organism: Platanthera zijinensis (assembly GCA_039513925.1). Classification (NCBI taxonomy): domain Eukaryota; kingdom Viridiplantae; phylum Streptophyta; class Magnoliopsida; order Asparagales; family Orchidaceae; genus Platanthera; species Platanthera zijinensis. The sequence continues at coordinate 77,947,715 of CM077078.1, read as the reverse complement.
CATGACACAGGCTTGTCCATGGGTGACACGGGCGTGTCACAAGCCGTGTTACAGGTCGTGTCCTTTTCTGGATTTTCTTGATTTATGGCGAGTGTGGAACATGGTCTTGTACACGGGCATGTTGCAAGACTTGTTCGGCCTAGAAATGTTATTTTCAGGGCAAATCGTGGTCGTTCGTTTCCTTATTTTGGTATCCAATGGCTCGGGCTTATCCATCCTAGGGTTAAGGCCGGGAATAGGGTTGAAAACCCTCATTTCTTTGGTTCAATCTCTTTATAAGTTCTAGAGAGAGGGGAGAGCAAGGAGGAAGAAGCAAGAGAGATCCGGTCGCCGGAGGAGATTCAGAGCGCTAAATCGCAAGCCGACTCCAGATCTACGGAGGCGAGATCATCGCGGTGCTTTCCATCCGTATAGATTTCCATGGCGCCAAAGAGAAACCCAAGGGTAATGATTCTCATCTTGGACATGTGAAGTCCTCTTTCTTTCTGCATAGGAAGCCCGCTCTCGCGAGTATGCGGTGAATGTGAGGCGTTCCTTCGGGTAGACATGAATAGTCCCCGCTTTGTTGCATGTAGAGTCCGAAATCTAGATACGGACATAGGCATGGTGTGTGAAGCCTACCTGGATAAGTTGGTCTGGATCGGATATGTTTCATTATGCATGATTAGTCGGAGAAGACTCTGTGCCTTTGATTGTTTTCAGGTTTTCTACGCGGTAGATTGCAACAGGGAGTCTTGGGGATTAACTCTAAGGTGCACCCGGAAAACTGGGCGGAAATGCATTTCTGCCAACTTGGTGGCCTGGGAGCCAGCCTTGAACATAACTGGGTTATGTGCATGTTTGATCGTTTTAGGACTCGGGGAAGCTTGACCCACGCATATGGCTTAAATTGACATTGCGGTGTGAATAACGGGTTAGGCGGAACCATACCCGCTCTGTGTCATTCGGTTAAAGAGACCTAAAGTACATGGAACTTACCGTTGGAATAGATGGAGGGTCTTAGGCTTAGGTCGGAAAGATTAAAATGCTCATGAGTATTGTCGTCCAAGGGGCGGTGGTGAGACCGTGGTTTTGACCGGGTTCACCGTGTAAGTGCCCTGAGAGCATGGGGTGTGTGGTCGTGTGTGCATGCACCTGTGGTGTTGTGATTATTCACTATATTGCTTATTGTGCTAATAAGTGCAGGGAAGGAGCATCGTCGCCTCGAGTTTGGTGGCGGTATCGTTATAATTTGGTCAGCTTTAGCTGACTGTTACTCTTATTTGCCACCGTTGCGGTGAATTGTGCTTACAGGTGCTGCGGAGCCGAGTGGCAAATAGTGGGCCAAAGCCCTTGTTGTTGAGCCGGTCCTTGAAGGCCTTGTTTTGTTTACTTGTTTAACTCATGTGTGACCGACCTGCGAGCCGAAGTATGGAAGACACTGTTTTAAATTTAGTGAACTCTTGTAAGGCCATAAGGCCAGTACTTTGTGTACTTTGTAATTTCATTCCTGTTTGGGTTCGATAGTGGACATTCATGCTTGTGGCTGGGTTCTTTTTTTGCAACTTAATAAATTGTTTCCACTAGATGCTCTGTGTAGTACATTACGATTGGAAGAATGGTTTCAATGAGTAACCCTTCGGTATGTCTGTGGTATATGGCGTCGGGCCCCGGCCGGACCTACTGCTATATGCTATGTGACGGATAGGGGTGTTACAATTTGGTATCATACTACCGATTTCGGTCAGGCTTAAATGAATTCGTGGACGAATTCAATTTAATGGGTGGTGATCACATGGTGTGCTTCACCGTTACAACATGAAAAGAACCCATGAATGTCCACTTAGGAATGAAAATACACATGTTTGAGGAACCTGCGTGTTCCTTTATTTACTTTTTGCAATATTGTTCGGTCGCTTATTGGCGTTTTGCACAACTATAGATGACCAGGAGTGGTGCAGGGCCGTCAGAACGTCCAGTTTCTGAGGCAAGTAGCGCACCGAACGATGCGCCGGCAACACCTCCTTCGGCTGAAACCATACGATTGGTAGCTGAAGCAATGTTTGCGATGCTTAATGCACCGCCTGCGAGGCAAGTGCAGCAGCCTGCCCCTACTGTGGAGCAAGTACCGCTCCAAGCGGCAGAACTAAGGAGAGTGGAGCTGGTTGTGGTGGGAAGGTCTACAGTTACACCATTTGAGGGGTAGACAACTTACTGACGTCTCGATAGAAGAATTCTCGAGACTGTTCTTGGCTCGATACCTCCCCTCGGCTCAGAGGATTGCAATGGAGAACGAGTTTTAGAAGTTGGTGCAAGGAGAGAGTAGCGTGGATGATTACCTCCACGAATTTACACGATTGGGTCGGTACGTTAGCTCTACTTTTGCTGATGAGGAGCTGAAGACGAATCGTTTCTATAAAGGTCAGAGGTATGACCTAAGGCTACTGCTCTCAGGGCCGATGATGCAGGGCTTCTTGACCCTGGTTAACACGGCCCGGTCTTTGGAAAATGACTTAAGGATTGTGCAGGCAAAGAAAGACTCCGGTGTTAGGAAGTCAGAGTTCAAGGCGCCGCCTTCAAAGTCTGGTTTCCAAAGGTGGAATAAGAAGGCTAGGACATCGGGTCCAGCTCCTTCTTCTGGTGCTTCAGGAGCGACCACGGGCCGAACCCTGGGAGCTTGCTTTACTTGTGGGAAGCCGGGGCATTTTGCTCGTGACTGTTGGAGTGGACGTCCAAAGTCCGAGAGGAAGCAGGGAGCAACTTACAAGAAAAAGGGCATGGCAGTAGAGTCAATTGCATCCCATTATGCTCCGACTAAACTAAGAGTCTATAATCTTGGCCAGCAGGAGGCCATCGAACAAGCGGATGTGGTGACAGGCTTTGTTTTGATTTGTGATAATCCGACGAGAGCACTCTTCGATACGGGAGCTTCGCACTCCTTTTTGTCTGATGGTTTCATATCGCGCATCGGAGTCCCTCCTTCGATGACGAAGGATAAATTGGATGTGTTGTTGCTGAATGGGTGCTCTATGCGCGCAGACAGAGTTTGTGTTGTAAAGATTCGTATTGGGAGTCTGGAGTTCAAATTACTAGCGTCGTTACTATCGCTAGTAGAGTTCGACGTCATTTTTTGGTATGGACTGGCTTCCGGAGCAGAAGGCATACATAGATTGCAATCGTAAGGAAGTCAAGTTGGGAGCTGGCCGGGAGACAACGTTTGCAGGTTTGAAGGGGTCGATCAAGACCTTAATGTCTGCTCTTCAGGTGGTTAAGGCAGTTCGTGCTGGTGTAGAGATGTTCTTCACGCTAGTGGAGGGTTCGAAGCCTAAGCCCACTTTGGGTAGTATCCCAGTAGTGTGCGAGTACCCTGATGTGTTCCCGGACAATCTTCCCAGAGCCCCACCCCAGTGAGAGATTGACTTCACGATTGAGCTAGTGCCAGATTCCAAACCTGTGTCACGCTCTTCTTATAGGTTGGCGCCTAAGGAAATGGCAGAGCTAAATGTTCAACTTAAAGAGTTGTTGGAGCAGGGTTATGTGCGTCCAAGTTCGTCGTCTTGGAGCGCACCAGTCCTTTTCGTTAAGAAGAAGGACGGAAGTTTGCGGCTCTGTATCGACTATAGAGAACTGCACAAGTTAATGGAAAAAACAAGTACCTGGTCCCAAGGATTGATGATCTATTTGATCAGTTAGTCGAGTCATCGGTGTACTCAAAATTGGATCTTAAGTCCGGTTACTATCAGCTGAGAATAAGAGAAAGTGACATCCCAAAGACAGCGTTCAGCACGAGATATGGACATTTCGAGTTTACGGTCATGCCGTTCGTGCTGACTAATTCACCATCAGTGTTCATGGATCTAATGAATGGAACGTTCAGGGAGTACTTAGACCACTTTGTAATCATCTTTATCGACAACATATTGGTGTACTCGCAGTGCGAAGAGGATCACTTCAAGCATCTGCATTTGGTTTTGGAGACGCTGAGGAGGAACGAACTATATGCAAAGTTCTCCAAATATGAGTTTTGGTTGCACTCAGTAGCGTTCATTGGTCACATAGTCAGTGGAGAAGGGATTGCGGTGGATCTGGCAAAGATAGTTGTGATATGCGAGTGGCCTGTGTTGTCTACGGTAACGGAAGTTCGGAGTTTTCTTGGGCTTGGCGGCTATTACAGGCGCTTTGTAGAGAACTTCTCGCGGATAGCGTTACCTCTCACGACTTTGACAAGGAAAGATCAGAAGTTTGTTTGGACGCAGGAGTGCGCGCAAGCTTTTGAAGAGTTGAAGGGTCGGTTGACCACGACATTGGTGCTAAGTTCGTCGAGTGGGACTGAAGGCTTTGAGATCTACAGCGATGCTTCGGGCAATGGTTTGGGTTGCGTGTTGCTGTAGCATGGAAGTGTTATAGCTTATGGCTCGCGTCAGCTGAAAGTGCATGAGAGAAATTATCTGGTCCATGACTTGGAGTTAGCGGCCGTGATTTTTGCTCTGAAGTTGTGGAGGCATTATTTGTACGGCATACAGGTTGATATTTATACCGACCACAAGAGCCTGAAAATACCTGTTAGACTAGAAGGATCTGAATATGAGGCAGCGGAGAAGGATGGAGTTCCTAGGGGACTATACATTCAAAATTCATTATGTGCCCAGGAAAGGAAATGCAGTTGCGGATGCATTGAGTTGCAGAGCTCCCGCGCAAGCCAACTGGTTGTCAGTTCATGATGAGCAGTTGATTTGGGAGTTGGAGTCGTTAGATATCTCTTGTGTTGACAAGCAGACTAGCGCCGAAGTGCTATTGAACTGGACGGAAGTTCAGTATGACCTAGTTGATCGGATTCGGCAGGCTATGGACTTGGATAGCAGCATTAAGCAAATCATGGATGCATCTTCGGATGGGTTAAATTCCCAATTTACGGTTGTAGATGGACTACTAAGGAAGGACAGTCGTTTGTGCGTTCCAAACATGGGCAATTTACGGGTAGAGTTGATGTACGAAGCTCATCATACCAAGTACTCGATTCACCCAAGGAGCACAAAGATGTACCGAGATCTGAAAAAGTTGTTCTGGTGGCCAGGACTCAAGAAGGATGTGGTATTATATGTAGCAAAGTGTCAGACTTGCGCCTTAGTGAAGGCAGAGTGCTAGAAGCCAGGGGGTTTCTTGAATTCTTTGCATATTCCGGAGTGGAAGTTCGACAATATCTCAATGGACTTCATGCATGGATTGCCAAGGTCGCAGAAGGGAAACGATGCCATCTGGGTGATCGTAGATCGGTTGACAAAGGTGTCGCATTTCATTCCGAATAGGAAGGATGATTCGGTGGAGAAACTGGCAAAGCTTTATTGGATAATATTGTTAGACTGCATGCTGGGAACTAAGTTGAGGTTCAGCACAGCCTTTCATCTGCAGACGGATGGTTAGACCGAGAGGGTCAACAGGACGATGGAAGACATGTTTCGCATGTGTGTCCTGGATTTCAGGAAGTAGTGGGAAGATCATTTGTATTTGATAGAGTTTTCGTACAATAACAGCTACCAAGCGAGCATACAAATGGCGCCCTTCAAGGCCCTATATGGTAGAAAATGTCACACGTCGTTGTCGTGGTTAGAAATGGGTGAGGCGAGGTTGTACAAAAAGTAAGAGGTGGAAAGCGCCACTTAATTGGTACGAACTATTCGAGAGCGTTTGTTGATTGCTCAGGATAGACAAGCCAAATACTATAATGTCAAGCATCGAAACGTGGAGTTCACTGTTGGCGACTGGGTATATTTGAAGATAAAGCCGTTCAAGAGTGTTTCACGGGTACGATGCTTGAAGAAGCTGAGCCCGAGGTACCTTGGACCATTTAAGATCCTGGAGCGGATTGGTGAAGCGGCTTATCGTCTAAAGTTATCGGTGGAGTTGAGTGATCTATACGACGTATTCAACATATCAGCGTTGCTAAAGGCGGTGCAAGAGCCTTCGCAGGTGATCGCGGTTGATCAAGTACCGGTGGATGAAGGTTTGGAGACAAGGGTCAAGCCCGTTCGTATTGAGGACTCTGAATTCAAGCAACTTCGTAACAAGGAGATCAGGATGGTCAAGGTCCGTTGGGACAATTGCGGTCGGGAGGAGCTCACATAGGAGCGGGAGCAGACCATGCTTGAGGAGTACCCAGAGTTATTCCACTCAGGTACCGCCTTTGGTTTTGTGTATCTTTTCCTTTCGGTAATTTCGTGGATGAAATTCTTTTAAGAGGGAGAGAGTTGTAACGCCCCGAAACTTAAAAGAGCAACGGGCAGCATTTTGAGGCGAGTTTGGGCCTTGGTAAGGGTCACACGGGCGTGTCCCAGGGCCGTGTCGTGCGCGTGTTCGATAACTCACCGAGTGGTCGATGAAAATGCAGTCGACGAGCGTCGAGACAGGGAACACGGCCTGAGACACGGGCGTGTCAAAGGTCGTGTCCTGCTCGGGCTGTTTGCTGGTTTGTGCTGTGGAGGTTACACGGCCTGGGACACGTGCGTGTCCCAGGGCGTGTCTAGCACACGGCATGTGACACGGGCGTGTCACATGGCCGTGGCGTGCTCGGGACGTTTTGGTCCTGTGTCGACTGAAAGACACAGCCCGGAACACGGGCGTGTTCTGGTTGATACGGGCGTGTCAAAGTTGACACGAGCGTGTCTAAGCCCGTGTCCCGTTCGGGACGTGACGGTTCCAGCGCCGATTGGGGTACATGACCCATGACACGGGCGTGTCCATGTGTGACACGGGTGTTGGGTACATTGGAAAAAGTGTACCTGATTTGAAGAGGCCCAACTTAGCTCAATGATATACATCAAGGTGTATTTGATGTTGTTTTGAGTTGACATGTGCAGGTGAAGAAGTATTAAATAATGCAGAAAAATATTCTAAGTTCACATGTCGACACCTGAAGAAATTGTGTCGACACTTCAGAATATTTGTGTCAACACTTTAGAATATCAGTGTCGATACAGAGAAAGATAGTCGACCACATTTATGTCGACACTGGGAAGCAGTGTCGACACATAAAGAAAATAGTCGACTTCAACTATCTCGACACTGGGAAGCAATGTCGACATATAAAGAAAATCGTCGACCTCAGCACTAGGAAGCAGTGTCGACACAGAAGAAGATAGTCGACTAGTGAAAGATAGTCGACACAGAAGAAGATAGTCGACTAGTGAAAGATAGTCGACACAGAAGAAGATAGTCGACACAGAAGAAGATAGTCGACTAGTGAAAGATAGTCGACCAGAGAAAGATAGTCGACACTGGGTGGATGTGTCGACACCTTGAGATTGAGTCGACACATATTGGCAGAAGTCGACTATGCTTGTGTCGACACCAGAAGGCTGAGTCGACACATACTAAGTTCTGAATCTACAACAACTGTGTCGACACACAGGACTTGTGTCGACACACTGCATAGTCTAGACCAAGTTATTTTCTGAAGAAGCTATGTCGACTTAAAGGCAACTTAGTCGACATCATCAAAGACTGTGTCGACACCAAAGTCACTTGTGTCGACACAGATAGACAGATTGGTCTCGACACTTTCTAACTGACTGTCTCGACATTTTGCTGTCCAAGGCTTAGGTACAAGAACTGTTTGAAGACTTGACAGCTGTGGGTTGCCACCGTTTAACTGAAGCTGTCAGACCTGTCAGAAAACAGTTAGAAACCGGATCAGCCGGTTACCATGAAGAAAGTCTATAAATAGACACATTCAGAAGGAATTAAAAAAAACAATAAAAGGCAGCTAAGCTAAGAAAAATAATAGAAGAAGATCTAAGAAGAAGAAACAGAAGGATTACGATCCTGTTGAAGTTTCAATTCAAGAAAGTGGAAAAGAAGATCTTCATCAGAAGGTCTAAGAAGAAGAAGTCTGAAGTATTAGTAAAGGTGTTGGATAGAGGGAGATCCAGTCATCTTGAAGAAGAAGAAGAAGGAAGCCATCAGTGGTTTCTCAAGAAGCTGTTTGGAAATCAACTCAGCTAAGTTCAGATTCAAGAAGCTTTGAAGAAAGCTCAGATTCAGTTGATTTCATCAGCTGATCAAGAAGTGTCTTGTCATCTTCTCTCTCAACAAAGGCAAGACATCAAAATATCTTTTCTAAATTTCTGTAGGATCTGTTTACACAGATCTGAGTTGTAAGCCTGTGTTATAAAGGCTGAGTGTAGGAGAGGTAATATCTGAGTGGTAGGGCTATTTGCCTGAGTGTAGGAGAAGGTTATTCTCTGAGTGGTAGGCCTTGAGGCAAGGCTGAGGTAGGGCTGTTGAGCCTGAGTTGTAGGAACCTGTCCAGGTTCTGAGCTGTAGGATCTGAGGATCTGAGAATAGTGGAAGTTTGGCCGAATCTAGCACATTGCTAGATAGGTGAAGGGGGAAAGTGGATGTACCCAGATCTTGGGGAACCACTATAAAACATTGTGCAATCTGTGATGCTTAGTTTTCTGTGAATGCTGTGCTAGATAATTTAATCTGTAATTGAATTCTGCCTAGATTTATAAACAAGAAATTAGAACCTATTCACCCCCCCCCCCTCTAGGTGTTTAGGTTGTCTTGAAAGTAAAACTATCAAGTGGTATCAGAGGGAGGTTCCTCAAAAAGGACTTAACAGTCTGAGGTAGATCTGAAAGGCAGAATTTAGATTCAAAAAGATGGGTTCAGGTGAGAATCATAAGGAGCTAGGATCTATGAAATTACCCATATGCAAGAAAGAAATTTTTGGAATTTGGAAAGAAAGAGTCAGACTGTTCATGGAGGCATTTGACCCAAGGATTTACATCACAGTACAGGAAGGCCCCTTCATTCCAATGAAGGTATCAGTTCTTGATGCAAATATCCAAACTCCAAAGAGTTATTCAGAAATGACCAAGGATGAAATCATTTTGGCAACCATGGATAAAAGAGCTCAGAACATTATTGTTAGTGCCATAGATGATTCAACATTTCAGAATCTGATTCACTACAAGACCTCCAAAGAGATGTGGGACACATTGATTGTCTACATGGAGGGATCTGAAGAAGTAAGGCAGGACAGGAAATCTATGCTCAATCAGGAGTATGAAAGTTTTAGACAAGGAAAATCTGATAGCATAACTGAGTGCTACAAGAAATTCTATAGAATTGTGAATGAGCTTATGTCCTATGGAAGAGTCTTCAGTACTTATGAACTGAATGACAAATTCTTGAGATCCTTAACAAAGGATTGGGACACAAAGATCTGTGCCATAAGAGAAGTGGCTAAATTGGCAGAGATATCTCCTCCCACCTTGTTTGGAAAGTTGCTATCCTATGAAATGCAACTTATGGTGATGAAGGAGGAGGAAAAGAATTCAAGAGGAGAGCATAGAGAAAAGACTGTGGCATTCAATGCAGAAGCCACCAGAAAGAATAGGAGGAAATCTCCATCTCCTCCTAAGGAAGTTGTAGAAGATAGTTCTGAAAATTCAGATAAGGGTTCAGAAAGCTGTGATTCAGATGCAGACTTTGCTGCATTCACAAGGCAATTGCAGAGGTTCTTGAAAAAGAAGCAATGGAAGTCTAGGCCTTCCACATCACAGCAAGATGATGACTATTATCAGAAGAAAAGGTCATCAAGGAAAGAGAAGAGCAGATTAAAGCCCAGCAAAGCCACTACTTCAAAGATTGTCTGCTATTGTTGCAATAGGCCTGGACATGTAGTGGCTGACTGTCCTGATAAGAGAAAGGAGTCTTCAGACAAGAAGAAGACTCATCAGAAAGGCAAGAAGGAGAAATCTTTTGTTGCAAAGAAAGATAGGAGTCTAACAGACCAGTCAACTTCAGAGTCAGAATCTGAAGCTGAAGCATATATTGGACTATATGCTGTGTCTGAAGAAGAGGAGTTTCTGCAGTTGCTAGACTCCATCAATGAACAAAAGGATCATCAGTGTATGGGGCTAATGGCAGGATCAGAAGAGGACATATGCCAGAATCAGTCTGGTCCTAATAAGGTACAATGTCCTTCTATTATATCTATTTGTTGTACAAGTGAAGAATCAGCTACATCCGCATCAAGTGATGTAGATGCATCTGAATCTGAAGGAGATGTCTATCAATTGATAGACAAGTATGGGGATTTGTTGCAGGCCCTTAAGAAAAGCAAGAACCTGGTTAAATCTCAGGCTCAGGAAATTGCTGAACTAAGGGTTGCTACAACTGAGTTAGAGAAAGTTATTGATCAAAAATTAAATAAAATTGCCAAGCTGAAGAATATAACTATTATTCAGATGGGCACAATTAATTATACTAATGATCAAGTGAAGAGTCTGGAGGCCAGACTTAGAATTGAAAGGGATTTAGTGGCTAGTTACTCTAAGCCAAAATCTGTCTTACCCTTGATAGATGAATTTATCACTCAAAAGGGTAAGGCTGGATTAGGATTTAAAGGTAACTCCAGGGCTGGCAGATTCAAGAGGAAAGGCAAAGCTCCTGTTCAGCCACTAAATCTTTCAGTCCCCATAAAGTTTAGTAAGGTGAAAGTGGCTTCTAACAAATGTGATCATGAAGATATTCAAGGTTATATTAAGACTAATGTTCTGAAGAACAAGGGTGTAAATGCAAGCAGGCCTACCTATGGTCATAAACCCAATGGTTTTAAGAAATCAGTAGGTGAAGTTGCTGCAGCACCAGCAATGAACAGAAATTCTTCTGACAAGGATGTATCTAGATCTAGATACAATAAGTTTGAATGTTGGTGCTGTGGCAAGAGAGGCCATTTTGCACTAGACTGTTGGTATAACCCAAGTGCTATAAAGAACAATAGTCTACCTATTAGAAGAGGTTATGGTAGCTTTATTAATGCTAACCTGAACCAAGGACCCAAGATTTACTTGGGTTCTAAGGGTAAGTAATTCTGTGTTGCAGGTGAATCCAAGTAACCATGCCCCTATATGGTACTTGGATAGTGGTTGTTCCAGGCACATGACTGGAACAAAGGGGCTGCTGAAGGAGTATTCATCTGTCAAAGATGGACCTAAAGTGATCTTTGGTGGATCTGAAAAAGGAGTCATCAAAGGGTTTGGTAACATTTCTTCTAACCTTATCACTATCACTCAAGTGGCTTATGTAAAAGGTTTGAAACATAATCTAATAAGCATAAGCCAGCTAAGTGATTTAGGATATGACATTTCATTTGTTAAAGATGGATGTCATATCAAAAGGTCAAGTGATCAAAAGATCATATTGACTGGGTATTGGAAGAGAAATGTATATTGTCTTAATTTTGAATGTGAGAATAAGGCTTCTCCCATCTGTCTTGTAGCTGATGACAATGCCTCTCATTGTGTCAAGTGGCACAAGAGATTGGCTCATCTAAACTACAAGACAATTGGTCAACTCTTTAGCAAAGAGTTAGTGAGGAATGGACTTCAAGTTAAGTGTATAAAGGAAGGGATATGCTCAGCTTGTCAAAAGGGCAAGCAGACAAAATCCTCCTTTCAAAGCCTTGAAAACAAGGATTCTGTGAGGTGTTTATACCTCTTGTATATGGATCTTTTTTGTCCTATGCCAGTTCATAGTCTAGGTAGGAAGGTCTACACTTTTGTGGTTGTAGATGACTATTCTAGATTTACATGGGTGTTCTTTCTGAGACAAAAATCTGAAACCCCAGGTGTATTACTTAATTTTGTAAAGCAAATTCAGAATGAACTGAATAGTACAGTGGTCAAAATCAGAAGTGACCATGGTACTGAGTTTCAATCTGAAAGCATAACAAAATTGTGTAAAGACTTTGGGATTTTCCAAGAGTTCTCCTCACCTAGAACACCTCATCAAAATGGAATTGCTGAAAGAAAGAATAGAACATTAATTGAAGCTGGTAGAACTCTATTGAGTGACACCTCTCTCCCAGAATATTTTTGGGCTGAGGCAGTTAACACTGCTTGTCATGTAATCAATAGGGCTACTATCACCAAAAGCCACAAAATGACTCCCTATGAGATTGTGAAAGGCAGAAAACCAAATCTATCTTACTTTAGGATCTTTAGTTGCAAGTGTTATATACTTAACAATGACAAGTCATATTTGACTAAGTTTGCTGCCAAATCCCAGGATGGGATATTTGTTGGGTACAGCACAAATAGTAAGGCCTATAGAGTCTTCAACTTGACTACTCAAGTTGTTGAAGAATCTGTGCATGTTGTGTTTGATGAAACAAGATTAATCAACTGTGAGTTGTCTTGTAGATCAAATGACTCAACAGTTATAAGCAAAAGTATGGACAAGCTTTCCATTTCTGAAGTATCAAAGTAAGATGGGGCATTGGAAAATGAAGGCTTCAATCCAGGGGGAGAACAAGACACTATAGAAGCTGATGAAAATCAAGAGAATCAGTTAAATGAAGGAGCTGGAGATGTTCAACCAGAAGGAAATCTTCCTCCAGCTACAAGACATTTAAGAGATCATCCAGCTGATCAGATAATAGGTGATCCAAGACAAGGGGTGCAAACTAGAAGCAGAAATCAAAACACAGTTCTACATTCAAGTTTCCTGTCACAAATGGAGCCTAAGAAGTTTGAAGAAGCTATCCAAGACCAGCACTGGATTGATGCTATACAAGAGGAGCTGAATCAATTCAGAAGGTGCAATGTCTGGGAGCTTGTTCCTAAACCAAGAGGCCACAACATAATTGGCACAAAATGGATCTATAGGAACAAGCTAGATGAAAGTGGAATAATAGTAAAGAATAAAGCAAGATTGGTTGCAAAAGGATACAGGCAGGAAGAAGGGATTGACTTTGATCAAACCTTTGCTCCAGTAGCAAGGCTGGAGGCAATCAGAATATTCCTTGCCTATGCAGCCTATCAAGACTTCAAAGTATACCAGATGGATGTGAAGTCAGCGTTTCTGAATGGTGATCTTAAAGAAGAAGTATATGTAGAGCAGCCATCAGGTTTTTTAGATCCTCTTAATTTTGATTTTGTTTATAAGCTTAGAAAAGCTCTGTATGGGTTAAAGCAAGCCTCAAAAGCTTGGTATGAAACTCTGTCTACTTTCCTTATTGAGAATAAATTCTCAAGAGGAAAAATTGACAAAACTCTATTCCTTAGGGAATCCAAAGGCAAGATCATCTTAGTTCAGATCTATGTTGATGACATAATCTTTGGATCTACTGAAAACAACATTTGTAAAAAGTTTGCCAAACTTATGCAAGGGAAGTTTGAGATAAGCAGTATGGGGGAACTGAAATTCTTCTTGGGACTCCAAGTAAGACAGACTGATGATGGCTTGTCCATATCCCAGTCTAAGTTCACCAAAGAATTGATTAAGAAATATGGTATGGAGTCATCCTCCACCATGAGAACTCCTATGGGAACAAGTATGCCTATATGCAAAGATGATGCAGGTAAACCTGTTGATGAGACTTTGTATAGAGGAATAGTTGGCTCACTACTATATCTCATTGCTAGTAGACCAGATATTATGTATGCTACATGTGTCTGTGCTAGGTATCAAGCATGCCCTAAAGAATCTCATTATACTGCAGTTAAAAGGATTCTGAGATATCTTAAGGGCACACCTAATCTAGGCCTTTGGTACCCTAGGAATAGAGATTTTCAACTAACACGCTATTCAGATGCAGATTTTGCAGGATGTAGAGAGGATAGGAAGAGTACTACAGGTACTTGTCAATTCCTGGGAGGAAGACTAATATCATGGAGTAGTAAGAAGCAGACTAGTGTGGCAATTTCCACAGCTGATTCAGAGTATGTTGCTGCTGGAAGCTGCTGTGCACAGCTATTATGGATGCAACATCAGCTAAAGGATTATGGTATTCAAGTAAGTAGAACACCTCTTTTGTGTGATTCTAAGAGTGCAATTTCTATTGCTAATAATCCTGTTTCTCATAGTAGAACTAAGCATATAGAAATAAAATACCATTTTCTTAGAGAACATGTAGAAAAAGAAGACATCTCATTGGAATTTGTGAAAACAGATTATCAAATAGCAGATGTGTTTACTAAGCCCCTAGATGAGACAAAATTCAATAAATTCAAAATTGAATTAGGTATGTTAACCATTGATTAGTGTAATCACAAAATCATCAACAATAAAGTTGAAGTGGTAACAAGACATTCAGGTGATAAAAAGACACATTGAAGTAGTATCAAGTACTCTGTAGTACTTATAAGTTGTGATGAACAAACAGAAATTGGCTAAGTAAGATGGTGTCGACACATTCAGTAATATTGTGTCGACTCAGGGTTGTAATGTCGACAAAACAGAGATATTGTGTCGACACAGAAATTATGTGTCGACACTTAAGATTCTTATTGTCGACTTATCCAGGAATGTAGTGTCGACTTCACCAGGATAGTGGTGTCGACAAAACAACAAATTGGCGTCGACACATAACAGACGGACTTGATGTCGAGACTATAGAAGCTTGTGTCGACACATTCCATCTGTGTCGACACTTATAGTCTGTTTTTGGCGTCTTTTGATCTTCTTTAAACAGAAGGTATAAATAGGTCAAGAACTCATTCTGTCGACATGCTTACAAGGTTTTCGAAACCCTGTGTCGACATTCTCCCTCTCTCTCTCTTTCTCTCACCTTTCAAGCTTTCTCGACTGATCAATGGCGCCGAAGATTGAAGACAATGTGAATGAAGGATATGAGTTGGTGCGCCAGGCCTTTGCAGCTGCCCCTCCAGATGTTCTTGGGGTTATCTCTCTCCTCTTCGACTGAGGTTTAGAATTTCTGGTCTCCGAACCATCAATGATATGGAAGAAGGAGGTGCACGAGTTCTTTACCTCTGCATCTGTAAACTCTGAAAGTCATGAGATAAAATCCACAGTTCATGGGTCACCTGTGGAGATTACACCAAGAAAGTTAAGAACAATTCTGCAATTACCTACAATTGAGAATGAAGAGGATGTCCCTGCTTCTAAATCTAGGGAGGCTCTTCAATGGTGTGGATTGGAATCCACCATGAAAATTGGAGCTGCATTCAATCGGAAAGGAATGAATCAACAAGGCAAGTTTCTGTCAGAAGTAGTTGGAAAAGTTATTCTGTGCAAGCCAGGTGGACATGATAGGATTTCTGCCTATATGTTCAGCCTAATGACCAGGATTATTTTTACAATTCCTACGGATTGGTCATCTGTAATCTTTGAGAAGATTAAGGAAGGAATCAAGAAGCCAAATCTGGCTAGGATAATGAGTATATACCTAAGTAAGGAGATTCCTGAGATATGCAACAACAACCTGGAACTAAAATTAATCACATGAGAAGGATGGACATGAGATTGTTCACCAGATGGGATAGGGTGCTGACCAAAGAGATGCCTGAAGTGGAAAGGCAGGATTCACCTGAGAAATCCCCAGGTCATGCTACCAGTACTGGGCATCCACAAGAAGAGCAAGTAAGACTAGAGGTTGAAGATCAGCCTGCATCTACACAAGTTCAGGATGCCACAATACCTTCAGTTCAAGAAGAAGAAGTAAGTATACCAGCTCAGCAAGTTTATTCACCTACACAAACTGTATCTACTCATGACCAGGTACAGGTGCAGGGGGAGCTAGTGTATTTTCCTACAAAAGAGATTTCTAATATTTCTATTTCTGCACAGGTCCAGGGGGAGCAAGTGCAAGAAGATGCTCAAATTGATCAATCTCCAAATTTGAATACTACAAATGATCAAGCCCAGAAGGAATATACTCTGGAGGAGTTATTTCCAAATGATGAAATAATTACTGATAGTCTGGAAGTGGAGCAAGAAATTGAGGGGGAGCCAGTGCATGTTGAGACTGTACAACATGGCACTGAAGCAGCTGTTTCTCCTCCTCCCAAAGAAAGAGTTCAAATTGATAGTACTTCTGATTCAGAGACTGAAGAAGCCAGGGTGGCTAAAAGAGAAAAACTTATGGTCTTCCAGAGAAGGAGCAAGAGCTATAAGCAAGCTTTACAGTCTACAGAACATCACACTCCTTCTGCCTTTGATTATAACAAGTTCTTGGTAGATTTACAAGTGAAATTGGATGAACACAGAGTGGCTATAGAAAAATATGTTGATGAGAACAACAAGTCCCTGCAATTTGACTTAGCTCAAGATATAAAATCAATTAGGTTTGAGGTCAATATGCATAAGAAGGAAATGACAGATTGCTTCCATAAGGGAGGCAATGTTGTGGTATATTTGGCAAAACAACAGCAGTCTATCATCCCTAAGGTGGATGATATTGCTTTAAAGCAAAGCTATGTCTTGGAAAATCAGCTAAGGATGAATGACAATTTAACTGAATCTCATCATGAGATCATTGAGGAATTGAAAAAGATTGTTCCAAGTCTGCCTGCAACTAGATCAAAGGAAATGGAAGAATTTGATAAGAACTTTCAAGCTGCTATTGATTCTGTTAAAACTGCTATCACAACCTCTCAAAAGGAAATATCTGACAAGCTTCAAAGTTAAAACCATTTTTTAAAGAGGGTGTGAATTATCTAGATGGTCAAATCAGATTTCAGAAGGAGGATCTAAGAGATCATGTTTCTAGAGAAGCCATAAAGGGGGAGAGGATGCTAGTTCATGCAGGCTCAGAGCACACCAAATGGGTGACCAATAGTATTCGAGCCACATTGGGATATCCCCCATTGTGTGATGATGCTATGGTGCCACATTGGGATATCCCCCATTGTGTGATGATGCTATGGTGGCTGAGTCAGGAATACAAACAAGTCTACTTGAAGGCAATCTACCTGAGGTTGCCCAAGTCATTTACGCCCCTCCAGATTATGATATGATTGATCAGCAGGTTCAAGGGATGTATAGTCCTCCAAAGGAGGTTACTAATATTGTTATTGGGAAGGTTGATAAGCCTGATGCTACTTTGAAAGACCAGCAAGATGCTCTTCTATCTAAGAAAAGGTTTAGAGAGCAGGCTGAACTTAAGCCAGACTTTGAGCAGTGGAGTCCTACTTCCAGAAATATAATACTCACTGCATGGAAGGCTGTCAAAGACCAAGTGCAGGAAAGAGGCAAGTGGTACAATGAGATGGAATGGCAGAAGTATGAAGCCAGGCAAGAGGCCATTGTACAGTTTAGAAGAAAAGTCAAGCTGGGTAGGCTGCCTCCAGATGCTCAGGAGCCAAGCAAGTACTTCCCAAAGCCCTTTCATTATTTTGAAAGGCAAAGGCTCAAGGAAGAAGCAAAGAAGAAGGCTGATCTAAAAGGCAAGAAGCCAGCTGAAGATTCTGAAGCTTCTGTGAAGGCTCAAGTTCTATCTGGCAAAGGGATTGTCATAAAAGAGCCTGATCTGTCTTAATTCTTAGTTCTTTCAAAGTGTTTTGTAATGTTTTGATTAAATCATTAGATGTAAATCTCTGTATTCAAACATTATCAAGTTATAAACAAAATGTTGTGTGAAATCATATAATATTCATTCTGTGATGTATGGTTTTTATTTTGTTTATATTAAGTATTCTTGTTATGTCTTATATCATCAGTTTATACTTTCTATAAATGGTGTATATCATTGGCTATAGGGTTATGACTTCTCCAAATAGGGAGAGATTGTTGGGTACATTGGAAAAAGTGTACCTGATTTGAAGAGGCCCAACTTAGCTCAATGATATACATCAAGGTGTATTTGATGTTGTTTTGAGTTGACATGTGCAGGTGAAGAACTATTAAATAATGCAGAAAAATATTCCAAGTCCACATGTCGACACCTGAAGAAATTGTGTCGACACTTCAGAATATTTGTGTCGACACTTCAGAATATCAGTGTAGACACAGAGAAAGATAGTCGACCACATTTATGTCGACACTGGGAAGCAGTGTCGACACATAAAGAAAATAGTCGACTTCAACTATCTCGACACTGGGAAGCAGTGTCGACACATAAAGAAAATCGTCGACCTCAGCACTGGGAAGCAGTGTCGACACAGAAGAAGATAGTCGACTAGTGAAAGATAGTCGACACAGAAGAAGATAGTCGACTAGTGAAAGATAGTCGACACAGAAGAATATAGTCGACACAGAAGAAGATAGTCGACTAGTGAAAGATAGTCGACCAGAGAAATATAGTCGACACTGGGTGGATGTGTCGACACCTTGAGATTGAGTCGACACATATTGGCAGAAGTCGACTATGCTTGTGTCGACACCAGAAGGCTGAGTCGACACATACTAAGTTCTGAATCTACAACAACTGTGTCGACACACAGGACTTGTGTCGACACAGTGCAGAGTCTAGACCAAGTTATTTTCTGAAGAAGCTGTGTCGACTTAAAGGCAACTTAGTCGACATCATCAAAGACTGTGTCGACACCAAAGTCACTTGTGTCGACACAGATAGATAGATTGGTCTCGACACTTTCTAACTGACTGTCTCGACATTTTGCTGTCCAAGGCTTAGGTACAAGAACTGTTTGAAGACTTGACAGCTGTGGGTTGCCACCATTTAACTGAAGCTGTCAGACCTGTCAGAAAACAGTTAGAAACTGGATCAGCCGGTTACCATGAAGAAAGTCTATAAATAGACACATTCAGAAGGAATTAAAAGGGCAGCTAAGCTAAGAAAAATAATAGAAGAAGATCTAAGAAGAAGAAACAGAAGGATTACGATCCTGTTGAAGTTTCAATTCAAGAAAGTGGAAAAGAAGATCTTCATCAGAAGGTCTAAGAAGAAGAAGTCTGAAGTATCAGTAAAGGTGTTGGATAGAGGGAGATCCAGTCATCTTGAAAAAGAAGAAGGAAGCCATCAGTGGTTTCTCAAGAAGCTGTTTGGAAATCAACTCAACTAAGTTCAGATTCAAGAAGCTTTGAAGAAAGCTCAGATTCAGTTGATTTCATCAGCTGATCAAGAAGTGTCTTGTCATCTTCTCTCTCAATAAAGGCAAGACATCAAAATATCTTTTCTAAATTTCTGTAGGATCTGTTTACACAGATCTGAGTTGTAAGCCTGTGTTATAAAGGCTGAGTGTAGGAGAGGTAATCTCTGAGTGGTAGGGCTATTTGCCTGAGTGTAGGAGAAGGTTATTCTCTGAGTGGTAGGCCTTGAGGCAAGGCTGAGGTAGGGCTGTTGAGCCTGAGTTGTAGGAACCTGTCCAGGTTCTGAGCTGTAGGATCTGAGGATCTGAGAATAGTGGAAGTTTGGCCGAATCTAGCACATTGCTAGATAGGTGAAGGGGGAAAGTGGATGTACCCAGATCTTGGGGAACCACTATAAAACATTGTGCAATCTGTGATGCTTAGTTTTCTGTGAATGCTGTGCTAGATAATTTAATCTGTAATTGAATTCTGCCTAGATTTATAAACAAGAAATTAGAACCTATTCACCCCCCCCCCCCTCTAGGTGTTTAGGTTGTCTTGAAAGTAAAACTATCAACGGGCATGTCACAAGCCGTGTCCATTTCTGGATTTTCCTGATTTACGGCGAGTGTGGAACACGACCTTGGACACGGGCGTGTCGCAAGCCATGTTCGGCCCAGAAATGTTATTTTCAGGGCGAATCGTGGTCGTCCGTTTCCTTATTTTGGGATCCAATGGCTCAGGCTTATCCATCCTAAGGTTAAGGCCGGGAATAGGGTTGAAAACCCTCATTTCTTTTGGTTCAATCTCTTTCTAAGTTCTAGAGAGAGGGGAGAGAAAGGAGGAAGAAGCAAGAGAGATTCGGTCGTCGGAGGAGATTTGGAGCACCAAATCGCAAGCCGAGTCCAGATCTACGGAGGCGAGATCATCGCGGTGCTTTCCATCTGTATAGATTTCCATGGCGCCAAAGAGAAACCCAAGGGTAACGATTCTCATCTTGGACATGTGAAGTCCTCTTTCTTTCTGCATAGGAAGCCCGCTCTCGCGAGTATGCGGTGAATGTGAGGCATTCCTTCGGGTAGACATGAATAGTCCCCACTTTGTTGCATGTAGAGTCCGAAATCTAGATACAGACATAGGCATGGTGTGTGAAGCCTACCCGGACAAGTTGGTCTGGATCAGTGATGTTTCATTATGCATGATTAGCCGGAGAAGACTCTGTGCCTTTGGTTGTTTTCGGGTTTTCTACGCGGTAGATTACAATAGGGAGTCTTGGGGATTAACTCCAAGGTGCACCCGGAAAACTGAGCGGGAACGCATTTCTGCCAACTTGGTGGCCTGGGAGCCAGCCTTGAGCATAAATGGGTTATGTGCATGTTTGATCGTTTTGGGACTAGGGGAAGCTTGACCCGCACATATGGCTTAAAATGACGTTGCGGTGTGAGCAACGGGTTAATCGGAACCATACCTACTCTATGTCGTTCGGTTAAAGAGACCTAAAGTACATGGCACTTACCGTTGGCATAGATGGAGGGTCTTAGGCTTAGGCCGGAAAGACTAAAATGCTCACGAGTATTGCCGTCCAAGGGGCGGTGGTGAGACCGCGGTTTTGACCGGGTTCACCGTGTAAGTGCCCTGAGAGCACGGGGCGTGCGATCGTGTGTGCCTGCACCTATGGTGTTGTGATTATTCAATATATTGCTTATTGTGCTAATAAGTGCAGGGAAGGAGCATCGTCGCCTCGAGTTTTGGGACGGCATCGTTATAATTTGGTCAGCTTTAGCTGACTGTTACTCTTGTTTGCCACCGTTGTGGTGAATTGTGCTTGCAGGTGTTGCGAAGCCGAGTGGCAAATAGCGGGTCAAAGCCCTTGTTGCTGAGCCGGTCCTTGAAGGCCTTGTTTTGTTTACTTGTTTAACTCATGTGTGATAGGCCTGCGAGCCGAAGTATGAAAGACACTGTTTTAAATTTAGTGAACTTTTGTAAGACCATAAGGCCGGTACTTTGTGTACTTTGTAATTTCATTCCTTTTTCGGTTTGATAGTGGACATTCATGCTTGTGGCTAGGTTCTTATTTTGCAACTTAATAAATTGTTTCCGATAGATGCTCTGTGTAGGACATTGCGATTGGAAGAATGGTTTCAATGAGTAACCCTTCGGTCTGTCCATGGTATATGGCGTCGGGCCCCGGTCGGACCTACTGCTATATATTATGTGACGGATAGGGGTGTTACAAGGCCGCCGCCCCTCGAGCAGACAGGAGGAGGCCGCCCCTGCTTGGGTGGCCTCGGCAGGCAGCGGTAGTAGGCCCCCTTGGTGGGCGGACTCAGGAGGTAGCACGGTAGTCCGCCCCCTTGGCGGGTGGACTCAGGAGGCAGTCTGCCTCCTTACTGGGGAGATGGAATCCGTCTTTGCCGCTGCCGAATGGCGAGCAGGAAGAGTAAGTCATCGCTTATTTGATGACTTCGGCAACTTGGATGTAGGTTGATACCACTGATCAGCGACCTGGAGCAGGTCGCCATTGCCATTGGTTAATATGTTGTGACTTGTCGGACTGGAATCGAAGTCCGCCGCCTGCTAGGAAAAAGTGCACGGTTAGGCTGATCTAACCGCGTGGCATGCGTGAATGACCTGCGAAAGCAGCTCGTCGTCCCGCAGAGCACGCGACAACTACACGACTTGGGTGGTCAGGCTAGGGAGACCGTCCTAGCCGTGCGTCCCAAGCGGATAGGAGTTTCTATCCGCCTGGCCCAAACTAAAGAGGGCTGAGGCAGATCACGATGCTCGGGAGGAACCCGGAGTAGGCCACGACTCGCGAGCTAGATACCTTGGGAGGGATTGCCGATTTTGGGGTTAACAATAGTGAAGAAGAATCATCAGATCCAAGCACCACAGGCTCAGAATTATCTGAAGGAGAGTTCTCTTTACTCTCAAGATAGTTTAAGAAATTGTTGAACAAAAAGAAGCAATGGAGAGGCAAGGATGCCTCGTACAGAAGATCACGACATGATGGTGATCGACATAAGAAGGGCTCAAGTAGCCAAGACAGGTATAATTCTAAACAGAACAAACATATTTTTACTAACATTGTTTGTTACTATTGCAACAAGCTAGGTCACGTCATTGCTTATTGCCCCCACAAGAAGAAGGAGGGTGGAAAAAGAGAGGAGAAGAAATCCTCTTACCACAAGAAGAGAACAAAAAGAAGTCTGGTAGCAAAAAAGTGCAAGACTCTCAGCGACCCTGACTCATCTAAGTCAAGTGAAGAAGAGAAAGCCTACTTTGGGCTCATGGCACATATTGATGATGAAGAAGAACCCAAGTTCATTAGGGAGGTAAAATCTCACACTCCTCTCTCTGAATCAGATGTCTCTGATCATGATCATGAGAACAGCTCTTCTGACGATGAGTCTGAACTCATGGCCTAATATAAGGATTTAATCAAGGCTTACGACAAATGTCGAAAAGTCATGAAAACTCAGGCCAAATAGATCAAATCTCTAAAGGCTGAAGAGACCACTCTGAGAAAGGAAGTCGTCAAGATGGACTCACTCAGAGAAGACCTAAATATTGTTGTTGAAGAGTATAACAAGGCTCTCGAGCACCTAGATCTGAAGGAGAAGATCATCAAAGAACTGGAAGAATAACTTGAAGTGAAAAAGAAGCTTGTTGAAAGCTTCTCCAAGCCCAAGACTGACCTTCCTTTAGTTGCTGAATTCTCAGCTCAGACCAAAGGTATTGACTTAGGCCATGTTGATGCTCCTAGTAAATCCTCTAGGAGAAATAAGGCTCAACGAAAGAATAAGGCGGCCAAGAAGGCTTTGGCCAAGGAAAAGGGGAAAGCTCCTCAAGATCAGGGTGCATTTAAAAAGGTTATCTTTCCTACCAATAAGTTTGATATTGATTCATCCTACGGTCACTTCACTAGGCCTACAAATGTAGAGCCCAAGTCTAGGTACCAAGGATGGACTCGTCCTCGAAACTTTGGTGAAAGTGTCTTCAAGGCACCTTATAAAGATATTACTCCTCAGAGTTATGACCCTTATGATCATGGTCATAACATCAAGAAGGCACCAAAAGTAAAGCCTATTGTGGAAAAGCCTATCAAGGAGAAGAATCCATGTGAATGCAATCACCATGAAGCTTCTACCTCAAAGAATGATGCCCACGCTAGACCACACTCTCTAAAGGTCAAGAAGGAGAAATTTAGGCAAAGATACAATAGGTTTGATTGTTGGTGCTGTGGCAGAATTGGTCACTTTGCCATTGATTGCTGGTTTAATTCTAGAAATTATGTAATTCCTCAGATTAATAATGTGAGAAAGACCTCTCATGATGTTAATACATGTAGGGGGAGCATGCTAACTAGAGACCAAGGACCTAAGCAAGTTTGGGTTCGTAAGGCAAACTGACTTGTGATTGCTGGTATGTCCAAAGACCATCAAAACTCCAATCTGGTACTTGGACAGTGGATGCTCTCGGCACATGACCGGGACAAGAAGCCTTCTTTAGAATTACTCACTAGTCGTGAACGGGCCAAATGTCATCTTTGGAGGTTCTGACAGAGGAATTACGAAAGGCTATGGTATGATTACGAATGGTAGCGTATCTTTTTCGGATGTGGCTTATGTTGAAGGATTGGAACACAATCTCATAAGCATAAGTCAACTCTGCGATAAAGGATACTTCGTAGAATTTCATGCAGATAAGTGTTTGATAAAATCGGTTGATAATTTAGAAACGATTTTATCAGGCACTCGTAGTAGGAATATCTTTTGTTTGAATTTCATTTGTATAGACTCTTCTATACTAGTGTGTCTTTTTGTAAAAGATAGTGCGTCTCTTGGTGACCAATGACATAAGAGAATAGCACATATTAATTTCAAAACTATTAATAAATTATTTTCTCTTAATTTAGTACGTGATGCCCCAAATGTCAAGTATGTTAAAGATAGACTTTATCACGCATGTGTAAAAGGCAAGCAAACAAGGGCTACCTTTAAAAGCATTATTAGCAAAGACTCTAATAGGTGCTTAAACCTACTTCATATGGACTTGTTCGATCCACTGCAAGTTAGAAGTTTGGGAGGTAAGGATTATACATTGGTTATTGTTGATGATTACTCGCGCTTTGCGTGGGTGTTCTTTCTAAAACACAAGTCAGATACCTTTGATATTTTTACAAATTTTGTCAGGCAGATCTAGAATGAATACAACTATTTTGTAGTCAAAATCAGAAGTGACAATGGAACTGAGTTCAAATCTGGGGCCATGACAGAATTCTGTGAAATTCTTGATATCTTTCATGAGTTTTCCTCTCCACGTACTCCTCAATAAAACGGAGTAGCTGAGAGAAGGAATAGAACACTTATAGAGGCCTGCAGGACCATGTTGAGTGATGCCTCACTACCGGAATACTTCTGGGCTGAAGCCGTCAACATTGCATGCCATATACAAAATCGAGCACTCATAAATAAAAACCATAATAAGACACCTTATGAACTTCTAAAGGGCAGAAAGCCGACTGTTTCATATTTTAGAATCTTTTGCTGTAAATACTTCGTTCATAACAATGGTAAGTACGATACTACTAAAATTAGTGAAAAAAGCTTTGAAGGTATTTTTATAGGGTATAGTAGTCATAGTAAGGCATATAGGGTATTTAATAAAAAAACCCTGGTTATAGAAGAATCTATTCATGTTGTATTTGATGAGACGAGTTTGCTGCAAAGCAACTCTTCTAGTGTGTTCATTGAAGATGTAGGTTCAAAGATGAAAGAACTTTACTTGGGTGGGCCGACTGGAGAAAAAGCTGAAAAGTTCATCAAGATCACCACTCCAACCTCTATTAGAGAGGTTGATAATCAAGATGAAGAGACCATCCAAGTTGATGAAGTCACTCCTGTGGTTGAAGACACTCTAGATGCAAGGACTTTAGAGCTCAGACATCTGAAGGATCACCCAATGGACCAAATCATAGGAGATCCCTAGGATGGTGTCAGAACTCTTAGAGGTACTACTAATGAGAATTTATATTTGAGTTTTCTCTCACAGGTTGAACCGAAGAAGTTTGAGGAGGCAAACTCAGACGCATCATGGATAATGGCTATGGAAGAAGAGCTGAATCAGTTCAAGCATTGCCAAGTATGGAAACTTGTTCCAAGACCCAAAGGCAAGAATGTCATCGGGACAAAGTGGGTCTACAGTAACAAGACAGACGAGGATGGAACTATCATAAAGAATAAGGCCAGACTCGTCGCCAAAGGATACAGGCAAGAA
This sequence comes from Platanthera zijinensis, assembly GCA_039513925.1. Taxonomy (NCBI): domain Eukaryota; kingdom Viridiplantae; phylum Streptophyta; class Magnoliopsida; order Asparagales; family Orchidaceae; genus Platanthera; species Platanthera zijinensis. The sequence continues at coordinate 77,922,680 of CM077078.1, read as the reverse complement.
GAAGGAATCGACTTCGCTCAAGTGGCAAGGCTGGAGGTAATCAAGCTGTTCCTAGCTTATGCTGCACTTAAGGGCTTCACTGTCTATCAGATGGACGTAAAGTCCTCCTTCCTTAATGGTGATATAAAGGAAGAGGTGTATGTGGAACAACCCCCAGGTTTTGTTGATTCTAACTTTCTTAATCATGTTTATCTGTTATCTAAAGCATTATATGGTTTGAAACAAGCTCCTCGAGTTTGGTATGAGATGCTGTCTAGTTTTCTTCTTGAGAACAAGTTCACAAGAGGAAAAATAGATAAGACATTATTTCTTAGGGAAATTAAAGACAAGATTTTGCTAGTATAAATCTATGTCGACGATATTATTTTTGGCTCTACTGATGACAACCTCTGCAAGAAGTTTTCAAAACTTATGCAAGGTAAGTTTGAAATGAGCAGTATGGGAGAGCTGAAGTATTTCTTAGGACTTCAGGTGAAACAATCTGAAGATGGAATTTTCATCTTGCAGACTAAGTTCACCAAGGAGTTGATTAAGAAATTCGGAATGGAGAATGTAACCTCTATGAGGACTCGAATGGGTTCAACTGTGTCTCTAGACAAGGGTGAGAAAGGGAAACCTTTTGATGAAACCAAGTACAGAAGCATAATTCGATCCTTGCTCTACCTTATTGCCAGTAGACCATATATAATGTTCTCAATATGTGTATGTGCTAGATTCCAAGTGAACTGTAAGGAATCTCACTATGCTGCTGCAAAGCAGATTTTGAGATACCTTAAAGGTACACCGAATCTTGGCTTATGGTACCCAAGGAGTAATGATAGCGAATTAATTTGTTTTTCAGATACAGATTTTGTAGGTAGCAAAGATGACAGGAAGAGCACTTCTGGTACTTGCCAATTCCTAGGAAGAAGGCTCATTTCCTGGAGTAGTAAGAAGCAGAACTATATCACAATCTCAACAGCTGAGTCAGGGTATATCTCTGTAGGAAGTTGTTGTGCACAACTGTTACGGATAAAGAACCAGTTTGAAGACTACAACATGAAGTTTCAAAACATTCCTTTGTTTTGCGACTCCTCCAGTACGATTGTGTTAGCCAATAACCCAGTCTCTCACAGCCGGACAAAGCACATAGAGCTGCGATACCACTTCATCCGGGAGCATGTGGAGCATGGGGACATAGATCTACAATATGTCCCAATTGATAGGCAGATTGCAGACATATTCACGAAGCCGCTGGACGAGACCAAGTTCTCTTTCTTCAAAACTGAACTTGGAATGCTCAACAAAGAAGAATAGAGAAGGAGGACTCATAACACAGCTCAGAGATCAAGGAATAAGTCAAAAAGTTGAAATTTCTCAAAGTTAGATTTCATTTCTCGAGATAGGCAATGACTACTCGAGTACTCTTTTGAACTCTCGAGAACTAAGAACGTCACTCGAGTGATATCACTCGAGTACTGAATTTCTTCTCGAGAAGTAGAAAGCTGCCACTCGAGTACCGTCATTCCGTCACTCGAGTAATTATGATCCACTCGAGAAATAGGCCGACAAACTCTCAAATTCTATTCAAATCTCTTTATTCGCAACCTGAAGCTTATACCGCCAGTTTCTAAGGTATGTTCGATTAATTTCTTCTTTAATCATCGATAGTTAGGGTTATATAAATAGAAAAATCAGATTTCATGTTCTACACGATTTCAAATCCCTCACTCTCTCGAAAGACCGTTCGACTTCCTCCGCTGACGCAGAGCATGCCATCATCGTCATCTTCTAGCAGTCGATCTTCCTAAGTTTTCTGTACAAAATGACACCATCTTCCAAAGTTGGGATCGGCAGTGAACTCGTCGTCGCCAGAATTGCAGAGCTATCAGACGATTTCAGGAATCTTCTTGTTCTTCTCGACACCGCCGGCTTAACATTCGTTCTCCAGCAGCCCTATAAGATTCTATTTCCAGAAGTAGAAGAATTCTTTCGCAATACCAAAGTTAAGAGAAATGGCGAGGTACTTAAGTCCAAGGTTAAAGGGATTAAGATCAAGCTTACCAAGAAATCTATTTCTCAACTCCTTCGGATGCCCTTGGTTGATGAAGAGGAAGACCTAACACATGAAGATACTGACAGAGCTTGCAGTTTTTGTGGACTTCCAACAGAAGTTCAGTCCATTCGTAAACAAGATCTCAACCCTGAAAGCAAATTCCTTGTGGACATCATTGGGAAAGTTCTCTTATGTAAGACTAGTTCTATTAGAGACATTTCTAATGATACGTTTGATATGATGACAGCTATTATCTGCAGAAAAAGATTTCAGTTTGGTATGATGATTTTGGATAAGATAGGGAGAGCATCAAGGCTCCTAATTATGCAAGGATTATCTCTTTGATGTTGCATGAAATAAATTCTGAGGTGTTTGATTTCTCCAAAGGAACAACCCTCCATCACATAAAAAAGTTATCAATCTCTTCCATTCAGAGGTGGGAACTGAAGTTGTTGAATCCTGCCCAGGCTGCAAAGGCTAGTGAACATCTAGCTGCAAAGGACAGGACTCCATCTCCCTCTCAACCTCATATTGCTAGCACATCTAGTGCAGCTGCTGAGGGGGAGCCTGCTCCTTCTATGCAAGAAGAAAGAATACCTACTCTACCTATTGCTGCCTCTCTCCCTCCATCCTCTCCTGAAGAAATTCCATCAGATGATCAAGTACAGGAAACCATCCTTTCTACTGTAGAAAACATCAACAAGATGATTGAAGAACTCAGCTCTGACGAGCCTCTTCCTCCCCTCCAGAAAGAACAACCTACAGAACCATCCAAGGAACCAACTTCAGTACCATCACCCTCTCCTACTCTATCTTTAGAATCCCCTGCTGATCATTCCCCTGCTACTGAGAAAGAGCAAGAAGACTTCATCTTGATCTCAGATGAAAAAGAACCTTCTCTAGAATAAGCTGAAGCTCCTCTGAAGAGCTTGGACTGTACTCTTCCCACCATACTTGGTGAGGAAGGAGATGTTCAGACTCACACTTCCAGAGCTCAGAGCTCAGTAATAGTTGAGGAGATTGCTCCATGGACTCCTCCTCCTCCTCCTTAAGCTCCTCCAGTTCAAACTCCAACTCCTGCTGCCAATGATCTTCTAGGTAAGATAGAACAAATGTTGATAAACCAGAGAAAGTATTTTGATGACTCCTTGAAGGCAGTTCAAGAGAAATTCACTGCTCTTGAAAAAGAAATGAGCAGAGGCTTTGTAGAGATTCAACACAATACTGATCAACTGAAGCACTTGTTCAAGGTAGATGGAAAATCATTGGACCACACCATCACTAGTGTTGTCCAAGTGATGGACCAATCTGTTACTTTGAATAATAATCAGATTCAATTAGAAAGAATGTCCAAGAGCACCTTATGAAGATCTGTGAAGAAGTAGGTACTTTCAAAGAAGATGTCATAGAGAAACTCTCTGTAGAAGTCAGAAAGGGGAGGGACTTGTAAAAGAACATTTAGAAAAATCGGATGCTGATGTAAAGACTCTATGGACTGCCAAGATGAATGAAATTCACACTGATGTAAAAGCCCAGATACAATATGTGAAATTTTATACTTATGATACTATAGTATGGATGCATAACCAGATCTTCCCTGAATTTCAAGAAGACCCAAATATTATCCCTCATCATCTCAATCCCCTTGTAGAACTTCAGCCTGCTCAAATGCTTGCTCCTCAACCTACTTTTTATCCTAGGCCTGAAGGGGAAGCTCCTCCCCCAGAATCTTATGCTCAGGTATGGGAATTAGTTATACCACAAGATCTACCTGAGGTACAGATTCCTAAAAGAAGAAAATATGGAGATGGAGCTTCTGCCAACAGATCATTTCCAAATCCAGAGGTAGAGAAAAGGAAAGCACAAGAATTTACAGAAATCTAGAGCCCAACTTCAAAATCTTTAATCCTTGATACTCTCAAGTTATTTTTGGACTTTGATGATAATAGACATGGCCATTACAATTCCCATGGGTGGGACTTATATGACAAGTCCATGACCAAAAGAAGGATATATGATAGAGAATATGGGAGGAACAATCCTAATGCACCACCAAGACCTCCCAAGTACTATCCTAAATCATTCAGTTATCATAGAAGGCAACAAGAGAAGAAGGACAGACAACAACAACAACAGCAACATCAAAGCAAAGAATGATCATTGTTCTAAGATTGAGGATTGATACTGTGTAGAACTAAAATTTTGAAACAATTCTATTTATATAAATCCTTAGTTTTGATGATCCCTTCTTTATCTTTAATTTTTATGCATGTCATTCTATTCTTATTTTCTATATCTAGTTCTTTTTATTTTGATATAATTCACCTTAGTGTAGAGGGTTCTGACTTCTACAAATATGGGGAGATTGTTGGGTATTGTATCCACAATAACCTAGATTTGTATGAAGTTACCCTTGAACTAAGATGAATTAAGTTGTATTTGATAACCTGTTTGAGTTATGTGTTTGCAGGACTTATTGTCAAGTGTAGACCAATGTCAGTCTACAGTGGGTCATCAAACATAGGACCATACAATGTAATCCCTCATTGTGTGATTCATGGTGTTGACTCATGTGTAACCTCTCTATTGGGATACACTTCATTTTCAAGCACTAGGTTTGATGAAGAAAGACTTGTTGCTGATTAGAATGAAGAAACAAAATTTCAATAAAACTGAAATTCTTCTAAGTGTTTTACTCGAGTGGAACTATAATACTCGAGTAGAACCTTTAGATGCACTCGAGTAGGTCTAGTCTGAAATTCGAGTAAAGGAAATGGTTCTCGAGTAGCTTGAATCTAGCTCTCGAGAAGCCAAGTCCATTACTCGAGTAGACCTCTTCTCTTTCTCGAATTATCAGTTTTACTTTTCAGAAATTTTCTAAGTATAACACTTGAGTAGTCAAGTTAAGTACTCGAGTAAATGAGCAATTTGTTTCGAGTGACAAAAGAAAATTCTCGAGAAGCCTTTGCCCCACTCGAGTAGTTTGTTTACTTCTCGAGTAGTCTAGTTCCAATACTCGAGTAATCAATTTATTTTCCCAGAATTTTCTCCAAGTCCTTTTCTCGAGAAGTTTACTTCTACCTCTCGAGTAGTATTTACTCCACTCGAGTGATTACATTTTCTGTCCTGATATTTCCTGAAATGCTTCTTCTCGAGTAGTCGATGTTAACTACTCGAGAGCAAGTCTTAGTACTCGAGTAGTACTCTCTTCACTCGAGTAATACTGTCATCCTTTCAGAAAAATTCGCTAAGTCTCTTTCAGACCAATTTTTCAAATACCTTGACATGATTGGTCCACGTGGCCATCATTAATGATAAATCTAACCATTAGGGAGATCTTATATAAGGTCTTATCATTTTGACTAACCCTAACAACAAGCGCGTGAAAAGAAATCATTCTAAGAATTCTGAATCGCCAGATCTCTTTCCTAATCGAAAGTCGTCGCCGCTCATCATGCATATCGCCAAGGGCTTTCGTTTAAGAAGATTCAGACCAGTCGACTTACAGATCAAGATCATTTTCAATCTCTACATTTTCTCTTTGATCTTGTGATTCCAAGGATTTTAGATCTAGAATCAAGCTGTGTCTTCTTCAATAATTTCTGATAAAGCCGCAAGTTCAAGAAGGAAGACCAAAGCAGAAATTTTCCAAATCTGAGAAATTATTCTGTTTGTATTTCTTAAATTCATTTTACTCTTGTAGGAGGTTATTCTCCGAGTGTAGGAGCTTTGTTCTTCGAGTTGTAGGAAATTTTCATCTTTAGAGTGTAGATCCGATTTGTGGATCGAGTTGTAGGAACGTTGTTCTGAGTGGTAGGATTGTTTTAAATTCGATAATAGTGGAGTAGCCGAGTCTAGTGCATTTCTAGATCGGTGAGTGGTAAGTGAACATACCCAAGGTTGGGGAACCACTATAATTCTTGGTGTCGTCTGTGATTGCTTGATTATTTTCTGTGCATAGTTGGCTAAATTTTTTTTATTCCGCAAAAAGACGCACAACTCACCTATTCACCCCCCTCTAGGTGACTTAGGTAGACAGCTAATAACATCACATACTTATGAGCTCATTCGTATTTTAAGTCTTATGTATTTTGGGTCATTGCTTATGTAAAATAGGCTCTTCATATTGTAGGATATATTATAGATCTTGAGTAAGCCAAGCCCAATACCATCCAAACCCAACATAACTTAGCCCATATGTTAAACCATCCCCTTTTCATATATAAACTGCCTTTTTTTAATATCATTGTTGGGTATATTGGAAAATGTGTACCTAATTTGAAGAAGTCTCACTTAGCTCAATGATATACATCAAGGTGTATTTGATGTTATTTTGAGTTTATATGTGCAGGTTAAGTATTTGCTAAAATGCAGAAAAAGTTTCTAAGTTCATGTGTCGATACTTAAGAAAGCATGTGTCGACACTTGGAAAAGCTGTGTCGACACCAGAAGCAACTGTGACGACACACAGAATTTATTAGTCGACATCAACTGTGTTGACACCGGGAGGCAGTGTCGACACACAGATTTATTAGTCGACATCGACTGTGTCGACACCGGGAGGCAGTGTCGACACACAGAAGTATTAGTCGACATCGACTGTGTCGACACCAGGAGGCAGTGTCGACACACAGAAAGTATTAGTCGACATCAACTGTGTCGACACCTGGAGGCAGTGTCGACACACAAATTCTGAGACTATATCAACTGTGTCGACACATAGGACTTGTGTCGACACTCAGCAGAGTTTCAACAATGTTGATTGTTGTGATGTGAAGAAGTGTCTGTATCGACATAAAGAAGCTGTGTCGATAAATTCTAGAGATGCGGTGTCAAGAAGCAGTGTCGACACCAGAGGAGCTGTGTCGACATCACCAAAGCTTGTGTCGACACTTAATCTACTTGTGTCGACACATAATGACAATCAGTCTCGATGCTTTGCTTACAAAGACAAAGGTTAAAGAACTGACTGGAGACTTGACAGCTGTGTATTCCAACAAGTTTGCTGAAGCTATCAGACCTGTCAGAAGTTGGTTAGAAACCGAATCAGCCGGTTACCATGGATGAAGACTATATATAGATGTATTCTGTCAAATCAAAAAAAAGAACAATAACAACAACAGAAACTACTATTGAAGTATTGATCATTGATCAAGAAAGTGCACGACATACAGAAGAAGATTTTCGTGAGAAGATCTAAGGAGAATTCAAGCAAGAATTCTGAAGAAACTTCAGAAATTCTGGAGAGAGAGAGATCTCCAACTGTTGAAGTAAAGTAGGAGACATTTACCAGTCTCTTAAGAGGCAGATCTTGAACTAATCTGCTAAGAAGGATTCAGATCTATTTCTGAGTTCTAAGAAGGGAGCTGGCAGCCAGTCAATTTCAAAGGAGATCAACCCTATTGAGTTCAGATTCAAGAAGCTTTGAAGAAAGCTAAGAACAGGTTGATTTCAGCCATCAGTTTTATCAAGAAGCTGATCAAGAAACCTTTTATCCCTTATCTCTCAACAAGGGTAAGAGTCCATCTAAAACACTTATCACATTTTGTATGATCTTTTCAAAGATCTGAGTTGTAAGCCTATATTATAAAGGCTGAGTGTAGGAGATATAGATCTCTGAGTGGTAGGGCTTTTTAGCCTGAGTGTAGGAGAAATTATTCTCTGAGTTGTAGGCCTTGTGGGAAGGCTGAGGTAGGGCTGTTAGCCTGAGCTATAGGAGTGTGGTTACACTCTGAGTTGTAGGAACCTTATAGGGTTCTGAGTTGTAGGAACCTTTCAGGGTTCTGAGCTGTAAGATCTGTGGATCTGAGAAGAAGAAAGAAGTTAGGTTGAATCTAGCACACTGCTGGATAGGTGAAGGGGGAAAGTGGATGTACCCAGACCTTGGGGAACCACTATAAACCTGTGTGTAATCTGTGATGTATGTGTGATTGTGAATTCTATGCTGTGATTGATGTAGAATAAGTTAGATTCTATTTTAAGAACTGAAATATTATTCTACCTTAAGTAAAAAAGAAAAGAACCTATTCACCTCCCCCCCCCCCCCCCCGCCCTCTAGGTGTTTGGGTTGTCTTGAAATCAATTCTATCAAGTGGTATCAAAGCGAGGTTGCTCAAAGAAGGACTTAATAGTCTGAGTAAGATCCATAAGGCAGATTCAAGATCAAGAAAATGGGTTCAGGAGAAAATCATAAGGAACTAGGTTCTATGAAATTACCCATATGCAGGAAAGAAATATTTTGAATATGGAAAGAAAGGGTCAGGCTTTTCATGGAGGATTCTGATCCAAGGATCTACATTACAGTAATTGAAGGTCCTTATATTCCAATGAAGTTGTCAGTTCTAGATGCAAATCAAAGAACTCCCAAAGATTTTTCAGAAATGACTAAGGAAGAGATCATCCTGACAATTATGGATAAAAGAGCCCAGAATATAATAGTAAGTGTCATAGATGATTCAACCTTTTAAAATTTGATTCACTGCAAGACATCCAAGGAAATGTGGGACACCTTGATAGTCTATATGGAGGGTTCTGAAGAAGTCAGAAAAGATAGAAAATCTATGCTGAACCAGGAATATGAGAGTTTCAGACAAGGAAAGTCAGATGGAATAACTGAGTGTTATAAAAAGTTCTATAGAATAGTAAATGAGTTGATGTCCTATGGAAGGATCTTCAGTACATATGAACTGAATGATAAATTCCTAAGATCCCTGACAAAGGATTGAGACACTAAGATTTGTGACATTAAGGAAGTGGCCAAACTTGCAGATATCTCTCCTCCAACTTTGTTTGGAAAATTGCTGTCATATGAGATGCAGCTGATGGCTAGGAAAGAGGAAGAGAAAAGTGCAAAAGGGGAGCATAGAGAAAAGTCTGTGGCCTTCAAGGTGGAAGCCACTAGGAAGAATAAGAGGATGTCTCCATCACCTCCTGAGATTATTGCTGGAATTACTTCAGATAATTCAGATAACCAAAGTTCAGACAGCAGTGACTCAGATAAAGACTTTGCTGCCTTCACAAGGCAGTTTCAGAGATTTCTGAAGAAGAAGCAGTGGAAGTCAAGGCCCTCCACATCTCAGCCTGTGGATGACTATTATCAAAAGAGAAAGTCATCAAGGAAGGATAGGAGTAGGTATAAGCCTAGCAAATCTACAACATCAAAGATAGTTTGCTACTGCTGTAGTAAGCTTGGACATGTTGTGGCTGAGTGTCTAGACAAAACAAAAGAGTCTGTTGATAAAAGGAAGACTCAACAAAAGAGCAAGAAGGAGAAATCCTTTTTTGCTAAGAAGGAGAAGAGCTTGACAAACCAATCAACTTCAGAGTCTGAATCTGAAGCTGAGGCATACATTGGTCTATATGCAGTAGATGAAGAAGATGAGTTTATGCAATTGCACTATATCAGAAGAAGACAAGTGCAAGGATCAGCCTAGTCCTAGTAAGGTACAATGTTTTTCTAGTAATTCAGATTGTAGTACTGGCACAGAGTCAGCTATATCTGCATCAAGTGATGTGGATGGGTCTGAGTCTGAAGGTGATATTCATCAGCTAATAGATGAATATGGGGACTTGTTGCAGGCACTAAAGAAAAGCAAAAACCTGGCCAAAACTCAGGCTAAGGAAATTGCAGATCTTAAGATGGCTGCATCTGACTTAGAGAAAGAGTTGGATCAAAAATTGAATGAGATTGCCAAACTAAAAACTATAACTGTTATTCAGATGGGCACAATCACATATAAAAATGATCTGATTAAAAGTCTGGAAGCCAGACTTCAAAAGGAAAAAAGATTTGGTGGTTAGTTATTCCAAGCCAAAATCAGTTTTACCCTTAATAGATGAGTTTGTGGCTCAAAAGGGTAAGGCTGGAATAGGCTTTAAAGGTAACACCAGGGTTGTCCAATTTAAGAGAAAGGGCAAAGCCTCAGTCCAGCCACTGAATTTTAAAGTCCCTGTAGTTTTTAAAAAGGTACAAGTGTCTTCTAACAAATATGACCTTGAGAATACTCATTGTCATAGTAAGACTGAAGTTCTGAATGACAATGGTGTTTATGTTAATAAGGCAGCCCATGTCCATAAACCCCATATTCCTAAGAAAACAGTGGGTGTAGCTGCAGCAGTACCAGCACAAAACAAAAGGTTTGCTGTCAACCAGACTGTCAAGAATGTATCTAAAAATAGATACAACATGTATGAATGCTGGTGCTATGGTAAAACAGACATTATGCCTTAGACTACTGGCACAACATTAGTGTCATGAAGAATGACAGTCTACCTGTTAGAAGAGCAGCAGGTAGATTTGGTAAGTATGAAGCTAACTTGAACCAAAGACCCAAGACTTACTTGGGTTCTAAGGAGAGGTAATTCTTTATTGCAGGTGAGTCCAAGTTACCATGCCCCTATATGGTACTTGGAAAGTGGATGTTCCAGACAAATGACTAGAACAAGGGGATTGCTGAAGGAATACTTACCTATCATAAATGGGTCTAAAGTAATCTTTGGTGGTTCTGAAAAGGGAATCATCAAAGGATTTGGTAACATTTCTAATAACCAGATTACTATCACTCAAGTGGCCTATGTGAAGGGTTTGAAACACAACCTTATAAGTATAAGTCAGCTGAGTGATTTAGGATATGACATTTCATTTATTAAGAATGGTTGTCATATCAAAAGATCAAGTGATCAAAAGGTCATATTGACAGGATATAGAAAAAGAAATGTGTACTGTCTTAACTTTGAGTGTGAGAATAATGATTCTCCTATTTGTCTTGTAGCTGATGAGAGAGCCTCTCATTATGTCAAATGGCACAAGAGGCTGGCCCATCTTAACTACAAAACAATTGGTTAACTCTTTAGCAAAGAGTTAGTAAGGAATGGTCCAAAAATTAAGTATATAAAGGATGGGATATGCTCAGCTTGTCAAAAAGGCAAGCAGACAAAATCCTCCTTTCATAGCCTTGAAAACAAGGATTCAGTGAGGTGTCTATACCTCTTACATATGGATCTATTTTGTCATATGCCTGTTCATAGTCTAGGTATGAAGGTCTATACTTTTGTGGTGGTAGATGACTATTCTAGATATTCCTGGGTGTTCTTTCTGAGACAAAAATCAGAAACCCCAAGTGTTTTATACAGCTTTGTCAAGCAAATTCAGAATGAATTTGACAGTACAGTGGTCAAAATCAGAAGTGATCATGGCACTGAATTTCAATCTGTGAGTATGACAAAACTGTGTGAAGAATTTGGGATTTTTCAAGAATTCTCCTCACCTAGAATACCACAGCAAAATGGTATTGCTAAAAGGAAGAATAGAATACTGATTGAGGCTGGTAGAACTCTATTGAGTGACACTTCTCTCCCAGAATATTTCTGGGCTGAGGCAGTAGGAAGTTGCTGAGCACAGCTGAGTCTGAATATATGGCAGCAGGAAGTTGCTGTACACAGTTGTTGTGGATTAAGCACCAGCTAGAAGACTATGGTATTCAGGTAAGTAGAACACCTTTGTTTTGTGATTCTACTAGTGTTATTTCTATTACTAATAATCCTGTTTCACATAGTAGAACTAAGCATATAGAAATAAGATAACATTTTCTTAGAGAATATGTAGAGAAAGAGAACATCTCACTAGTATTTGTCAAAACAGATTATCAGATTGCAGATGTGTTTACTAAGTCTCTAGATGAAACTAAATTCAATAAATTTAAAATTGAATTAGGTATGTTGAACATAGATTAGTTTAACAAATTTGGCTAAGTAAATCAGTGTCGACACATTCAGAGAAGTGATGTCGGCACTTCAGTAAATCTGTGTCGACACATCCAGAGAAGTTGTGTCGACACAACCAGAGTAGTGGTGTCAACACAACCAGAGTAGTGGTGTCGACACATCCAAAAATTGTGTCGACACTTATAAATAGAGTCGACACAGAATTTCTGATGAACTTCTAAGTATGTCATGTGTCGACACATCATTAATTGGTGTCGACACATAGTAGTCAACGCCGTTGTCGAGACATTAGAAGTATGTCGGCACATTTCAACAGTGTCAATACATTTAGTCAGTTTTTGCCTGCCTTTTGACCTTCTTTGTTTAGAGGGGTATAAATAGGTCAAGAACATATTCTGTCGACACGCTCTCCAGGTTTTGGATACTAAAACCTTGTGTCGACAAACTCTCTTCTCTCAATCCAAGTTTTCTCACCATCCTAATGGCGCCAAAGGTTGAAGATAACATTAACGAAGGATATGAGTTGGTTCGCCATGCCTTTGATGATGCGGAGTCAGAGATTAAAGGGGTCATTACCCTGTTTGCTGATAGTGGTTTGGAGTTTCTAGTATCCGAACCAACCAAGATTTGGAAGAAGGAGGTTTTTGAGTTTTTTGCTGCAGCAGCAGTAGACTCAACTGGACTTAAGATTAAATCAACAGTTCATGGAGCAAGAGTCAAAGTGACCTTGAAAAGTTTGAGAAAAATTCTTCATCTTCCAAGAACTCAGGATGAAGAAGAAGTATCAGTATCAAAAACAAGGGAGGCACTACAATGGTGTGGATTGGATCCCACCTTGAAGATTAGAGCAGCAATTAACAGGAAAGGGATGAATCAGCAAGGTAAATTCCTTTCCGAAGTGGTAGGAAAGGTAATTCTGTGTAAGCTAGGGGGACATGATAGGATTTCTGGCTATATGTTAAACCTCATGATAAGGATAATTTTTAAGCTCAACACAGATTGGTCTATAGTACTATTTGAGAAGATTAAGGAAGGAATAAAGAAGCCAAATTTGGCTAGACTGATGAGCTTATACTTGGCTGGAGCAATTCTAGAAGTAATGAACCAGATTCCTGGTTCTAAAATCAATCATATGAGAAGAATGTACATCAGGATTATTTCCAGATGGGATAGGGTCCTATCAAAGGACATACCTGATATAGAGAGAAAAGAAGCTGTTGAGAAATCTCCTATACAGGACATTACAGATACTGCAGAGATGCAGGGGGAGCTAGATAATACACGGGCACAGGACAATACTGATAATGCACAAGTGCAGGGGGAGCTAAATACTACACAGGTACTGGAAGAGAGAATCCACTTGGCAGAGGAGATAGATTCACAAACAGTCCTTGAGACATCTCATGTCAACAGTCCAGCACTAGATGTTATTATGGAGGATACATCTGTAGTTGCTGATGCTCCTGAGAAAGCAGTACCACCAGTTCACACTCAATAGGAGTTTACTCTTGAGGAGTTATTTCCTGATATTAAGGGAGAAACAAGTAAGGGGTAGCAAGTAAGGATTGAGGGGGAGCAGGCTGACATTGAGGGGGAGCAGCATAGGACTGAAAAGGAGCTGCCTCCTCATCCTAAGGAAAGAGTAGACATTCCCAGTTCATCTGCTTCAGAAGATGAAGAGATCAGAAGTATAAAAAGGAGAAAACTGATGGTCTTTAAGAGAAGGAGCCGGAGCTATAAGAAGGCATTGCAAACTACTACTTCACAACCTGCCCCAGAGGCTGATTACAACTCCTTATTGGTGGCTTTGCAGGTTAAATTAGATGGGCAGAGAATGGCTCTAGAGAAGTATGTGGATGAAAGCCATAAGTCACTTCAATATGAACTTGCTCAGGATATCAAATCCATCAGATTTGAAATAAATCTCCATAAGAAAGAGATGACAGATTGCTTCCACAAAGGGGGCAATGATATAGTATTTCTGGCTGAGCAGCAAGTAGCAGTCAAGGCTCAAATGGATGACATTGCTATTAAATAAGGCTATGTCCTTGAAAATCAGATTAGAATGAATGACAATCTGACTGAATCTCACAATAAGATAGTCACTGAAATAAAGAATACAGTCACTGCAATGACTGAAGAAAGTGCTAAAGAGAAAGAGGAGTTTGATAAGAAGTTATAGGAAGCCTTAGATTCATTTAAGACAGTCATTTCTACTTCTCAGAAAACAATCACTGATAAGCTTCTTAAGTTAAAATAATTTTATAAAGATGGTGTAAATTTTCTTGATGGTCAAGTAAGATTTCAAAAAGATGACTTAAGAGACCACATTGAAAGAGAAGTCATAAAGGGGGAGAGAGTGTTAGTCAATACAGGCTCAGATCATGCCAAATGGATATCCAATAGCATCAGAGCCACTCTGGGATATCCACCCCTTTGTGATGATGATAATGTTGCTGAGTCTGGTGTGCAACCTGATTATGTTAAAGGTGATCAACCTGAAGTTGCTCAGGTCATCTACCCTCTAGCAGATTTTGATATGATTCAACAACAGGTTCAGACAATGTACAGTCCTCCACAGGAAGTTGATAATGTTATTATAGAGAAAGTTGAAATGCCAAAAGCTGCCTTGAAAGCTCAACAGGAAGCTCGACTATCAAAGAAAAGATTCAGAGAACAGGCTGAGTTAAAACCTGATTTTGAGCAATGGAGCCCCACTTCCAGGAATATCATTCTGACTGCCTGGAAAGCTGTGAAAGATCAAGTTCATGAAAGGGGCAAGTGGTATAATGAACAGGAATGGAAGAAATATGAGGAAAGGCAAGAAGCCATTGTGTAACATAGAATAAAGGCTAAGATTGGGAAGCTACCTCTCAATGCTTAGGAGCCTAGCAAATACTTCCCTAAGCCTTTTCATTATTTTGAAAGGCAAAGGATTAAGGCTGAAGCTCAGAAGAAGGCAGAGTTGAAAGGAAAAAAAGCCTATTGATGATGCAAAACCTCCTGTGCAAGCTCAGATTAAGCCAGGAAAAGACATAGTCATCAAGGAGCCTGATCAACTTAGTTTAGATTGACTAGATTTTTCAAGAACAATGTAATCTTTAGTGTTGAAAGAAATCTATGTAATCAGTTGTTAAGAAACTTTTTGTTAATATAAACAAAACAATGTTTCATGTTCATTCAAGTTGCATTCTTATTCTGTGATGTGATTTTGTTATATGTTTTATTTATAAGTTACCCTGTCATTTATTATTTATATACATCATCATGTTTGTTTATTATAAGTGGTGTATATCATTGATTAAAGGGTTATGACTTCTCCAAATAGGGGGAGATTATTGGGTACATTGGAAAATGTGTACCTGATTTGAAGAAGTCTCACTTAGCTCAATGATATACAGCAAGGTGTATTTGATGTTATTTTGAGTTTATATGTGCAGGTTAAGTATTTGCTAAAATGCAGAAAAAGTTTCTAAGTCCATGTGTCGACACTTAAGAAAGCCTGTGTCGACACTTGAAAAAGCTGTGTCGACACCAGAAGCAACTGTATCGACACACATAATTTATTAGTCGACATCAACTGTGTCGACACCGGGAGGCAGTGTTGACACACAGATTTATTAGTCGACATCGACTGTGTCGACACCGGAAGGCAGTGTCGACACACAGAAGTATTAGTCTACATCGACTGTGTCGACACTAGGAGGCAGTGTCGATACACAGAAAGTATTAGTCGACATCAACTATGTCGACACCTGAAGGCAGTGTCGACACACAAATTCTGAGACTCTATCAACTGTGTCGACACACAAGACTTGTGTCGACACTCAGCAAAGTTTCAACAATATTAATTACTGTGATGTGAAGAAGTGTCTGTGTCGACATAAAGAAGCTGTGTTGATACATTCTACAGATGCAGTTTCAAGAAGCAGTGTCGACACAAGAGGAGTTGTGTCAACATCACCAAAGCTTGTGTCGACACTTAATCTACTTGTGTCGACACATAATGACAATCAGTCTCGAGGCTTTGCTGACAAAGACAAAGGTTCAAAAACTGACTGGAGACTTGACAGCTATGTATTCCAAAAAGTTTGCTGAAGCTATCAGACATGTCAGAAATTGGTTAGAAACTGGATCAGCCGGTTACCATGGATGAAGACTATATATAGATGGATTCTGTCAAATCAAAAAAAAAAGATAATAACAACAATAGAAACTACTATTGAAGTATTTATCATTGATCAAGAAAGTGCACGACATACAGAAGAAGATTTTTGTGAGAAGATCTAAGGAGAATTCAAGTAAGAATTCTGAAGAAACTTCAGAAGTTCTGGAGAGAAAGAGAGAGATCTCCAACTGTTGAAGTAAAGTAGGAGACATTTACCAGTCTCTTAAGAGGCAGATCTTGAACTAATCTGCTAAGAAGGATTCAGATCTATTTCTGAGTTCTAAGAAGGGAGCTGGCAGCCAGTCAACTTCAAATGAGATCAACCCTACTGAGTTTAGATTCAAGAAGCTTTGAAGAAAGCTAAGAACAGGTTGATTTCAGCCATCAGTTTTATCAAGAAGCTGATCAAGAAACCTTTTATCCCTTCTCTCTCAATAAGGGTAAGAGTCCATCTAAAACACTTATCAAATTTTGTAGGATCTTTTCAAAGATCTGAGTTGTAAGCCTATATTATAAAGGCTGAGTGTAGGAGATATAGATCTCTGAGTGGTAGGGCTTTTGAGCCTGAGTGTAGGAGAAATTATTCTCTGAGTTGTAGGCCTTGTGGGAAGGCTGAGGTAGGGTTGTTAGCCTGAGCTGTAGGAGTGTGGTTACACTCTGAGTTGTAGGAACCTTTCAGGGTTCTGAGCTGTAAGATTTGTGGATCTGAGAAGAAGAAAGAAGTTAGGCCGAATCTAGCACACTGCTGGATAGGTGAAGGGGGAAAGTGGATGTACCCAGACCTTAGGGAACCACTATAAACCTGTGTGCAATCTGTGATGTATGTGTGATTGTGAATTCTATGTTGTGATTGTTGTAGAATAAGTTAGATTCTATTTTAAGAACTGAAATATTATTCTGCCTTATGTAAAAAAGAAAAGAACCTATTCACCCCCCCCCCCCTCTAGGTGTTTGGGTTTTCTTGAAATAAATTCTATCAATCATGATGACCACCACAAACTACTCTCTTTTCACACATAAACCACTTAAATTTCTACAAGTCATGAATGACCACCAAAAACTACCGCCTTTTCACACATAAATCACTTTATTTCCTGCATATCATTATTAGCCGCCATAACCCCCCCCCCCCCCTTTTCACACATAAATTACTTTATTTTCTCCATATCATTTATAGCCACCCCAAAGTTCTCCTCTTTTACACATAAGCTACCTTATTTTCACCATCATTCAAACATGTGACTAAAGACCACAATAATGATGGCCAAACCCCCAACCAAATACATGGACTCCAAAGTCATTCCCTCCTCACCTTTCATGGTTCTTAAGATCTATAAATAGGCATAAATGCTCTTGTTGTAATCATCTTTTAAATGAATGAAAATTGCAATTATTAGCTATTGTTATATTGTCCTTCTTTGTACTTTTTCAATCTAAGTGAAGGACTACTAAGAGTGAGAGTGTACGACCTTTGAAGAAGAACTTTCAAGGAAGGAGTAGACAATGACCCGGCGAAGGACTGCTCGATCGATACAAGCTCGAGTTATCCCTCAGCCAAAAATACAAAAGTAGTTTGGATACGGTATTTCTCTTTCAAAGCCTTAGTATTATTTTTCTAAATGATTGTAAGATTAGACATATCGGTTGGCAACTCATCACGCGACACCAATTGTTGACGATCACATCTCCATCTTGTTATTTTTTTTAAGGTCAACTTTCGTATAACTCAAGTATTTAACGTTAAAGAACTTTGAATCTTTGAAATAACTCAAATGTCATATTAAATCACCTCATAAACCCCTTAGCCTACATTAAATTGGTATCAAAGCGAGGTTTCCCTAACTCTTGTCTAAGGAATATCCTAAAAAAGAAAATTTGTTTGCCTTATGCATGATTATCTATAAAATTTCTTTTAAAATTAGTAAATAAAAGGATTTTTTTCTATAATTTTAATAGTAAACTCTTTTAATCTTTATAAATATCTCACAAAAGTTTGAATCTCAACTAAGATTTGGTATATTAAAAAAAATATAATCATTGACATATTTTATCTTTTTTTCTGTATTCACGTAAGCAGTATTAGCTTAACTTTTTTGCTAATTTTTTTTTTAAAGGTCAAAAAAATTTGAAACACTACAGATCATAACTTTAGTATATTCCCTAAAAACAACCAAAATTTGAGCAAGAAACTCAAAGATTAGATATAAATTTTGTTAGTTTCTTCTTAATCACGCATTGCTGAATTCTGAAATTCAGCTTACTGACTACTTTATTAAAAAAATCATAACTCCTAGAATACTTCTCCAAAAATTATGAAATAAAGTTTCATCTCTTTGTTTTGAAGTCTTCTATAACTTTCTAAAAGGAACTAAGCCCTAATATAGAACCCATAGTGGTCTAAAAATCAAGGTTTGTGGCTTTATCATAGTTAAGTATTTTTCACCCTATAAAGTTTACATCAATGTCTACTCGCAGTGGTGCATAATATGTTATAAATACATCTACAATCATAGAAGATATGTTACAAAATATAATAGAGAGGTGGGAAGAGTGGAAACTTCCAACCAAACTTTGGTGGATAGAGTAGACACACTTGAAAATAATAGTGGACACACTCCCACTAAGACACCCAAATACCTGATTGATCAAGATAAGCCTAAACAAAGGCCTAACATTCAAAATCCTGAATTCATAGGAAATTATTTTTCTAATTTTGAGTTAGATGATCATCTTGATCAAGAACCAAGAAGATTTATAAGGCATCCTTACAATCAAGATGACCAAAGGTTTGATCATAATCATGTTATTTTAAGGAATTTAGAAAGAAATATTGATGACGACCTTACTTGTAGAGCTAAAATCGAAGCTCCAACCTTTGATGGAAACATAGATCCTAGAGTCTTTTCTAATTGGCTCGTTGATATTGAACAATATTTTGATTGGATTAATATTCGACCAAACTCTCAAGTCATGTTTGCTATGTTAATGTTAAAAGGACCCGCTCGAACTTACCGGTGGCTGTAGAGAGGAAGGAGGAGCACAAAAATCGGGAGGTGGGTATTTGGATGGAGATGAAAGCATTTTTATCTGAGAAATACCTTCCTGAGTCATATAATGATCAATTTTTCTCAGAATTACATGATCTTAAGCAAGGAACCCTAATCGTGGCTGAATATTCTACCCAATTTGATGATCTAATGCTTAGATGTGACATATTAGAAACTCCTAAGGCATCCATTGTTCGATTTAAGGTTGGGATATGTCAAAATGTCAAGGTCAAAATGACCATTCAAGATGTGAACACTTAATAGGAAGCTTCTCACATGGAAATTCGAATTGAGTCTTACCTCAAGACCCAACAACAACATAAATTTCATGCCTCCACTCAACTTAACCAAACACCAAGGGTAGCACTGTCCATGCCCACATCAACTATTTCTACATCACTCCTTGATCCTAAAGGAAAGGTCATTACAGGGGCATCTGGCTCTAAGTCAACTAATAGAAATATTGGTCTCAAAGACACAAATATTACATGCTTTAGTTGCAAACAAATTGTGCATTATGGATCTCAATGCCCGTGTAACCTTCATATAGGATTTGAATCCCTTAAATCATCACAAGACTTAGAAGATAGTGAAGTAGAGCCATTAGAAGAAGACGGAGAATCTGACAAAGCACTTGATTCTAATTAGTTAATAGTTGTACGGTGTATGTTTAAAACACCATAGACTGATGAAGATTGGAAGCGCACAATAATATTTAATACAATTACTAAAATATAAGAGAAGACATGAAAAATTATTATTGATAGTGGTAGTTGCATGAATGTTGTCTCAACTATAGCTCTTATTAGACTAAATTTTACTACTGAACCTCACCCTAGTGTCAACTACCTTCACCTATGGGGGGGAATAGGTGATTTGCAGTCTCTTTGCGGAATTAAAAATTTACCTGCACAATAAAACAAAATAAGCACAGCACAGAAACACACAGGCAGTTATAGTGGTTCCCCGATTTGGGTACGTCAACTTTCCCCCTTCGACATATCTCCCAACAAGGGACGACTCGGTCACTTCACTAACCGGATTGAAATCCAATCCTCACACTATGTAAGGAACCCTTCCACCCGAAGGAGTCACTACTCCTCCACCACGGGTTGCACCCAACCCTTATAATGAGGAACCAAAGTTCCTTTACAACAAAAGTAAAAATAGAATGTACAAAATACAAACTACGTTTGGAGCGCTTGGTGTCCCTCTTCATTCGATGAAGCGTTCTTGAAGAAGACGAAGAGTCCACGACCTAAGCACTCTCTTGGAGAAGATCTTCTCAAGATCGGCGGCGGAAAGGATTGCGGCGGCGATGCTTTGTAGATCCAAACTTCTTAACAAAGCTAGCAAGGTCTACCAACGATCTTATTTGGATCGATGGTCTCAATCGATTCGGAAGGGGAAGGTATTCCCGTTCAACAAACCAAGAGACAAAGGATCTCAAGAAAGAAATTTGAGACGCATTGCTTGGCTAAGTTTTGTCACCGAGAGATCAAGAAGAATCCGATCAGCGGCGGCGACAATCTTTCGAGCGGCGACGACGGCGGAAGGAAATCCGCGATCTGCTAGGTCACGTCAGCGACGGCCGACTTGTTCGTTTTCTTTGCTACCTCTTACGTTCAAAATAGGAGAGTATTTATACTGTAGAATACTCCTTTATGACCGTTGTGGGCCCCACCAGAAGAAACCCTAATTTCGGTTCAAACAGCGCCTGAACATTTGGTCCGGTCCAGCGAGCAAACGGAATTCGCCTAAGGAAAATTCGGCGGGAATCATTGGTGATTCTCAACGAATCGGCGAGAATCACTTATGATTCCCGTCGAATTCTCCTTAGAAGAATTCTAGCTGAACAGCAAGCCATCTATAGAGAATCGGCAAGAATCACAACTATTCTCGACGAATCGGTGAGAATGCAAAGTCATTCTCGACGATTCGGCGAGAATCAGTTGACGATTCTCGTCGATTCTGCCTTAGCAGAAATCTTGAAGGCGTTGAGTCAGCCGGATGCAGTCGGCGAGAATCGGCGAGTGATTCTCGACGATTCGGCGAGAATTACTAGTGATTCTCGTCGAATCGGCGAGAATCACTTAGTGATTCTCGTCGACTTTAACTTAGATGATTCTTTGTCTTTCTTCCCATGAGTTGGCCTTTGACCCATCCTTGCTCCTCTTCTGCTCTTGATCTATCTCAGCCCTGTACTTGAAAGTAAGTACACTCCAATAGAGAGAGTACACGTAAGCCAACACACTTATCTGCTCAACGATGGATTACGTTGTGCAGACCCGTATATATTGACCTACTGCACCCTGACATTGGTGTGTACTTAGCATGGAATAACTGCAAGCACAACTAGAAGACAAATGATCAAATATATTGTGAATTCATCTTAGCTTGACAGGAGGCTTCCTCAAATCCAGGTAATTGTTGATACAATACCCAACAATCTCCCCCTATTTGAAGAAGCCAAAATCCTACTAGCTAAGATGAATTACACCAACCAGAGTAATATACAAGGCAAATTAAGAAAGACAAGACACAGAGAAATAAAGGCAAACAAAACAATATTTGAGTCAATCATGAAATCATATATATATATATATATATATATATATATATATATATATATATATATATATATCCACAAGAATTGTTCATACAACAACATGAAGATAAAAACATGCATTGAGGAAATGACAAGCCATAATCCTAAGCCTATTTCTCCTTAGCTAAATCATCCTTTAGTTTTTGAGCCAAGAATTTCTTACTTTGTCTCTCAAAATACTCCTTGGGCTTTGGATAATATCTGGGGGGAGGAGCTTTATTTTCCACGGTATTGGACCTGAAAAAGATATTCCGTTTAGCTTCACATTCTTTATGCAGCTCCCACTCATGCTGATTGTATACATCATTCCGATTTATTTCCCCCCTATGCTGTAGCATAAAAGTATCCAAAATAATGCTCCTTGAAACAGGACTCCATCTTTCATTTCTCACTTCATCCTCCTTCAATCTTACTTTCTTTTCAGTTGGAGTTTCTTTGGATGTCCCTTATTGGAGTTTCCTTTTTCCTCTTGCTATGGCTTCCTGGTCAAACATGGCCCTGAGAGTAGCTTTTTCAGCAGCCCTAGCAGCCTTCTTGGCATCAGCTTTGCTAAGCAGAACCTCCTCAACACTTGCAATCTCATCAGCAGCAGTGGTAACCTCATCTGGATAAGGAACCGGAATTGGAATTTGAATACCTGATGCCTGCTGAACGAGCCAGTGACAGCTATCAAAAACATACTTATTTGACTGTTCGAAGTTGTCGATGATAATCTGTTGTAGCCCTGCCATTTTAGCTTTATATTCTTCCTCCCCCTTTTTGGCTTCGAGGGCAATTGAGTTTGCATAGGTGTGCAGTGACTCATCGATGTGCTGTACAGTCTTTGTAAACTCAGTCAGCAGGTTTTTTTGATTTGTATTTAGAATCACAATGTTGGCATCGAATTTCTGGATGTTGTTGGCCACAACATGAGCATTCTTATTTACTACTGTCAGGTCATCCGTGTTCTTTTTGAGTCCTTGCATAAGAAGAGTAACATCAGTGCCAGCCTCTGTATACCTTTCCTCGAACTTCTTTTTCATCACATCCAGCTTGTGATTAATTTCCACGACGTTCTTGAGCATTAGATCCTCAGATTTCTTAATCTTTTTTAACACTTTGTTCTGTGCTTGCTCAAAAGACAGTTTGAGCTCATCCACTATACCTTGAATGACGTTCACTGTGTGATTTAATAGATTAGATCGAAGTGGATGTCCCTGAGGCAAGCCTTGGTCTTGCTCTTCAGTAGATTCACTGGACGATCTTGACACATACACCGTTTCCAATGGGGGGATAGTGGCAGCCTCTGTAGATTTCTCAGGAATGCTAATCATCCCCTGCTGAGAGGACTCTCCCTCCATTATTGCACCAGATTTCTCAAGAGCTACCATTGGAGCTCGTTCCTCAGATGGAACTTCAACTTCATCCTGTGGCTCCACTGTCTCCACCCTCTCTCTCAAGGTTGTTTCATCTTCAACGACATCATCCATTTCTTCAGCACCCTCATCTTCTATATCATTATTATCAATTGTATCATTATCTAGGGCTTCCTTATATTCCTCCTCATCCAGGGTATCAACTGCATCTTTGGCTATCTGAGAGATGTTAGAAACAACATCAGCAGGAGCAGTTACTGAGAGATCTGTCCTGTGAGTTCCAGTCGCAAGGGGTAGAGACTCCCCCTCGGTTCCTGCAGGCAGCAGATCAGGAACTTCACTGGGTTCAGCCACAGGATCTTCTAGAGTTCTGTTGTCCTCATCCCCATGGGACTCAGCCAGGGATTCATCATGTTCTTCAGCAATGGCTGCTTGACTAATTCTTCTATCCCATCTATCAAAAACACTTGAATCCATTTTCTTCAGGTAGTGTAGAGGAACTCCCTTACTCATATCGAACCTGTCTCCATCCAGCTGGTTGAGAAACAGGCTGATGATTCTTCCAAAACTTGGGGTTCGCAGAGTATCTTTTATTTTCTCAAACAACATAGCTCCCCAGTTGTTTCTCTTTCGACAGACTATAGCCACTAAGATCTTGAACATGTCTCCCGAGATATGATCGTGGGAGCCTGGTTTGCAGATCAGGACTTTCCCAACGATATCCGACAGTAGCTTCCCTTCCTCATTCATTTCCTTTCTCTTGATTGATTTGTTTCCTCGAGCTAGTCCACAGAAGAGGAGAGTCTTGGCTCGATCCTCTTCCTCCAGATAGTCCTCATCTTCAGAACTGGAGAGCTGCAAATATTGTGTCAGTTTTCCTGCAGACACTTTGATCCGTACTCCAACAATCTTACTCTGATCACTATATCTTCACGCCGTAGTTTTGCCGTTGTAAAGAACTCCAGCACCTCCTTATCCAGAATTTTGTAAGGATGCTCCAGGATGAATGTAAGTCCAGCCTCTTCAAGCATGAGGATAATATTCCTGAACTCATCGGAGGCATGAGAGAAACCTGTCCGAACCAGTTCACTTCCAGTGAGGAGTCCTGTAGTGGTTCTAGGAGCCATTGCAAACCTAAACAGGACATCTAACCCTATCAGTACTTCTAGAATAGGAGATACACTTAGACACGAACCTTCAAGAATGAGGGAAACGTACCCTAGCGCCGAGCGGTTTAAAGGGATGATGGCGACTGGAAGGATCGTCGACCGGTGATGGAAACCTGACGGGAAGGTGCAGGATTCACGGAACCGACGGGAGCACGGGATGGTCCTTGCGATTTGAGGGTGTTGTCGACGGGAGCCCGGAGGAGAGACGGTGAGCACCAGGCGAAGCAGCTTCCGCACGACCACGAGATTACGCGAGGAGACTGGGAAGTTGACGGGATGCTCTAGGGGATTCGTCGGGAGTTTAGCAATATTCGAGGAGATGAAGAGTCAAACCAATATATGCTATTTAAATCTTCCGAACCAGGGGGAAGTCGAAGGGATTCGACGGGGTTTACTAATCATTTCTTTCGTACGATCGAGGAGGGTGCGACGAGATTTTCTATACACATTAACCATGGCATGTTAATTTCAAGCCTTAGCCTTCATTATATTTCTTAATCACAAAACCTCGATCGAGTTGAACAATATATGAGCCCTATACGTAATTCCAGAGTTATTCTAGGTGAAAAATTGTAATATTTTGTTACACCCACTGGCATACATTCTTTAATTTCAAATGGGCTGATTTATGCCTATTGAGATTCATTATCAAATATATAAATATGTACCTACAGGGAATTCTTCAGATTGTACCTAAGGACCATTTAACAGTTTCGGTCTATCATCAAGTGTGTGAACGTATGTGTGTATATATACATATAACCATTCACTTTTTAGAGTAAGAATTGACAGATTCTTGTGGATAAATATGAGTATATATATATGTAAACATCAATATAATATGACTCAAGTATTGAAACTTAACGCGTGTACCTGGGATCATAAAATTGATCATTCAGATCTTTTACTTGAGGTACACCAGGTGTCAAATTTGAGTAGGTCATTGTTGTTATCACTGCTCTTATCCCAAATACTTGTTCCATGTCATTCTTGGAACATCTCATGTCTAGTTCCCGTTATATTTACGGGAACCTAGACTATCCTGCAACAAAAAAAATATTATCCTACCTTAGGAACCCAATAAGTATTGGGTCCTAGGTTCTTGTCAGCATAAAATCTTGAATGCCTTCCTACAAGAATTCTATCAGGAAGGCTAAATCTGCCCAGAGGAAGTGGACATACCCTTGCCCTTGGCACAGAGGGATTGTGCCAACAATCTACGGCAAAGTGACCCACCTTGCCATAGCACCAACACTCATGAATGTTGTATCGCCGTTTCTGACCTGATCTACTAACTGAGGTAGTCATGATCTTAGGTCTAAACGGAATAGGGCAGGTTCTGCTCACAAAATTGCCTTTTCCACCATGACACGTGGGAGGGTGGAAAGAGAGCATGTGGTAAGTGTCATGAGGCCTGGGAGGTGGTGCCTTCCTTTCAGTCAGCACACTTCCATAAGCCCCATGGGTACTTACTGCATGTTTCCTGACCCCCCCCCTTTCCTGTGTACTAGGGAGGTAAGTACGACAGTGAGAGCTGGTTCCTGTAGATTAATGATGAGTTGAGGCAGAGGCCGAGAATACAAAGGGTTTAGGATGATCCTTGGGTATTCTGTTATGGGTAGCCATGACAACTCTTGCACTGTGGGCATTTCCACCTGAGGGTCGATCATTCTTGTAGTGACCATGGATGTTCCTGTGGTCATACCTAAAAGCATGATGTGAGCCCTTCCTACTCAGGGGGGGGGGGTCTGAACACAGTTTCCTCATTTCTCCATGAATTAATGATTTGGGAGATCCACCCATTTTCTGCTTTTCTCTTGATAGCATCTATCTTGGAAAATTAGAAACTATCCTCTTCTCGGTCTCTTGACGACTCTCTAGATCCGAGATCTTTGAGTCCTTTATCTTGATGGATTCCAATTGGAGATTCATCAAGGTCTTCAGTTGAGAAATCTCCTTAGCTTGCTCCTAAACAAGTAAGTTGCTCTTCTGAAGGGCACTCTCAAGGGAATCAAGATTTTCAATCTTTTGATTGAAGCTATCCATATCCCTTGCATCACTAGAAGGACAACCCTCTGAACTATTCATGTTTTCAGTAACTTCAAGGGGAGAGGAGCATGATGAAGAAGTTACCTGATCCTGACTTTGATGTTCCGGGTCAGCGTTAAGATTGGCAGAGACTGTTGTGTCAGCTTCATC
Organism: Platanthera zijinensis; assembly: GCA_039513925.1. Taxonomy (NCBI): domain Eukaryota; kingdom Viridiplantae; phylum Streptophyta; class Magnoliopsida; order Asparagales; family Orchidaceae; genus Platanthera; species Platanthera zijinensis. The sequence goes on along the minus strand of CM077078.1, from coordinate 77,896,376 downwards.
AGTACTGCTTTCCTCAGCCTCTTCTTCAGTCTCTAACATGGACACAGGAGCCCTGATACTGAGAGATTGGTCTTGACCTTCATCTTCAGAAATGAGGACCCCCACATAGGCTTCATCCTCCTGCTGGCATCCAGTCCTAGCTATCTTCGATCCTACCATGAGATCTGAGATAGTTTTCCACATAGACTTTGCAGTCTTACACTTATCCAATCTTGACCGAGATGATCCAGACCACACGTCAGCGATGATCTGACGAATCAGCTTGTCCAGGTTGAAAAGTGAGAGCTCAGTCTCAGACATCTCTTCGAGACTCTTGGGGATTTGGAGATCGTTTCCTGAGCTGGAAGCCTTCATGGGAATGAAGGGACCCTCTTCCAAAATGAGTGATGCACGAGGGTCAATGGCCTCTAGATGAAACATAACTCTCATCTTACAGATGGGATAATACTCCGTTGTGCAAGCAGGGAGTCTCAGAGGAGAGACATCAGAGTCCAGCTCCATACTTGAGTCTTGTCTTCTTCTTGACACTAGAATCCGGATCATACTCAAGGTGTTAACCTTATTACTGAGCAACCTCCCTCTGATACCACTTGAAAGTCACTCTAGTGTCAACTACCTTCACCTATGGGGGGGAATATGTGATTTGCAGTCTCTTTGTGGAATTAAAAATTTACCTGCACAATAAAATAAAACAAGCACAGCACAGAAACACACAGGCAGTTATAGTGGTTCCCCGATTTGGGTACGTCAACTTTCCCCCTTCGACCTATCTCCCAACAAGGGATGACTCGGTCACTTCACTAACCGGATTGAAATCCAATCCTCACACTATGGAAGGAACCCTTCCACCCGAAGGAGTCACTACTACTCCACCACGGGTTGCACCCAACCCTTACAATGAGGAACCAAAGTTCCTTTACAACAAAAGTAAAAATAGAATATACAAAATACAAACTACGTTTGGAGCGCTTGGTGTCCCTCTTCGTTTGATGAAGCGTTCTTGAAGAAGACGAAGAGTCCATGACCTAAGCACTCTCTTGGAGAAGATCTTCCCGAGATCGGCTGCAGCAAGGATTGCGGCGGCGATGCTTTGTAGATCCAAACTTCTTAACAAAGCTAGCAAGGTCTACCAATGATCTTATTTGGATCGATCGTCTCAATCGATTCAGAAGGGGAAGGTATTCCCGTTCAACAAACCAAGAGACAAAGGATCTCAAGAAAGAAACGTGAGACGCGTTGCTTGGCTAAGTTTCTATCGCCGAGAGATCAAGAAGAATCCGATCAGCGGCGGCGACAACCTTTCGAGCGGCGACGGCGGCGGAAGGAAATCCGCGATCTGCTAGGTCACGTCAGCGACGGCCGACTTGTTTGTTTTCTTCGCTACCTCTTACGTTCAAAATAGGAGAGTATTTATACTTTAGAATACTCCTTTATGACCGTTATGGGCCCCACCAGAAGAAACCCTAATTTCGGTTCAAACAGCGCCTGAACATTTTGTCCGGTCCAGCGAGCCAACGGAATTCGCCTAAGGCAAATTCGGCCGGAATCATTGGTGATTCTCGACGAATCGGCGAGAATCACTTATGATTCCCGTCGAATTCTCCTTAGAAGAATTCTAGCTGAACAGCAAGCCATCCAGAGAGAATCGGCGAGAATCACAACTATTCTCGACGAATCGGCGAGAATGCAAAGTCATTCTCGACGATTCGGCGAGAATCATTTGACGATTCTCGTCGATTCTGCCTTAGCAGAAATCTTGAAGGCGTTGAGTCAGCCGGATGCAGTCGGCGAGAATCGTCGAGTGATTCTCGACGATTCGGCGAGAATCACTAGTGATTCCCGTCGAATCGGCGAGAATCACTTAGTGATTCTCGTCGACTTTAACTTAGACAATTCTTTGTCTTTCTGCCCATGAGTTGGCCTTTGACCCATCCTTGCTCCTCTTTTGCTCTTGATCTATCTCAGCCCTGTACTTGAAAGTAAGTACACTCCAATAGAGAGAGTACACGTAAGCCAACACACTGATCTGTTCAACGAGGGATTACGGTGCGCAGACCCGTGTATATTGACCTACTGCACCCTGACATTGGTGTGTACTTAGCGTGGAATAACTGCAAGCACAACTTGAAGACAGAGCATCAAACACATTGTGAAATCATCTTAGCTTGACAGGAAGCTTCCTCAAATCTAGGTAATTGTGGATACAATACCCAACAAGAGCCATTAGAAGAAGACGGAGAATCTGACGAAGCACTTGATTCTAATTAGTTAGTAGTTGTACGGTGTATGTTTAAAACACCATAGACTGATGAAGATTGGAAGCGCACAATAATATTTAATACAATTACTAAAATATGAGAGAAGACATGAAAAATTATAATTGATAGTGGTAGTTGCATGAATGTTGTCTCAACTATAGCTCTTATTAGACTAAATTTTACTACTGAACCTCACCCTAGACCATACAAAGTTGTTTGGATAGAAACAACATCCACATCTGTCTCTCGATATTGTTTGGTGCCAATACAGTTAGGTCGATATAGTGATAAGATATTGTGTGATGTCCTCCCCATGTTGTACATATACTTTTAGGATGACCATGATTATACGATTTGGATGTGACACATCATGGCCGATCAAACACATATACATTTATTTTTGGAGGTAAGCGTATATTCCTAAAACCTGCTAAATCTAAAGAAGATGCACCAAAACAACCAGTGACTTCATCCGCCCATATTGAACATAAGTCACTTCATATCATAAATATATATAAGTTCAAAAAGGAAATAGACCATCCTCTTATGTTTGCACTAGTTATCTTAAATTCACCTAGTATGGTACTTATGAACACATTAACATCCGAGGTAAGTGACCTCCTATAAGAATTAAAGAATGTTTGTCCAGAAGAGTTACCAGCTGAACTATCACCATTAAGAAGTATTCAACATGCTATGGATCTCGTTCCTGGATCTATGCTCCCGAACCTACCCCATAATCGGATGAGTCCTACTGAGCATGATGAGCTCAAGCATCAAGTTGATGACCTCTTGAATTGAGGCTTCATTAGGGATAGTATGTCTCCTTGTGCAGTTCATGCCCTTCTTACCCCTAAGAAGGATGGGACATGGCGCGTGCGCATTGACAGTTGTATAATAAATAAAATTACAGTTAAATATAGATTTCTAATATCAAGAATTGATGATATGTTAAATATAATGTCAAGAGCTACCACCTTCTCGAAGATTGATCTTTGAAGCGGATACCACCAAATCCGCATGCGAGAAGGTGATGAGTGGAAGACTGCCTTTAAAACAAAAGAAGGGTTAATTAAGTGGTTAGTCATGTCATTCGGGTTAACTAATGCCCCAAGCACATTTATGTGCACTTAAAAAATGTTCATTTATGACCCACCTCGACTATATTTTCAGGCTTTGTTGTGTCAAGTGAAGGAGTCTCTACAGACCCTAAAAAGACATGAGTCATTCAAGAGTGGCCAGTATCATCATCTATTCATGAAGTTCGTAGTTTTCATGGATTAGCAACCTTCTATCATAGATTTATTCGAGGATTCGGCACTATAATGACACTTATCACTCAATGTCTCCAAAAGAGTGAGTTTATATGGACTACCGTAACCTCTAAGGCCTTCTTAGAGATTAAGAATTGCTTATCAAGACCCCATGTTTTGAGGCTTCCAGATTTTACCAAGGTTTTTGAAGTGTCCTGTGATGCTTCAGGAGTTGGCATTGGTGGCATCCTAAAGCAAGAATGTCATTCTATTGCATTCTTTAGCGAAAAATTAAATATGGCTCGACAAAAGTATTTAACATATGATGAAGAAATTTATGTTATTATTCAATCACATCATCATTGGGGATATTATCTTCTTTTTAAAGAATTTGTGTTGTATTTTGACCATGAGACACTAAAATATATAAACTCTCAAAAGAAGTTTAGCTCCCAACAAGCTAGGTGGATTCAATTTTTACAAGAGTATACATTTTTCCTTAAGCATACATCTAATGTTAAGAACAAAGTGGCAGATGCACTGAGTCGAGTATATACTACTATAAGAGACATGAGTACTACAGTCACCGGGTTTGATAAGATGAAGAATGATTACATTAATTATAAGGATTTTTGTCATATTTATGCCTCTTTTGATGTCGAGTCCCAAAGTCCACACACTGAGTACCAAATAAGATATGACTACTTATTTCGAGGAACACATCTTTGTATTCCTGATTCTTCACTTCGTGACTTCCTTATTGAGGAAATTCATGCAGGAGGTGCTGGACATTTTGGCCGAGATAAGACCATTGTTATCGTCGAGGATAGATTCTTTTGGCCTGGCCTTAAGCTTGATGTGGCTCATATTGTTGGGCAGTGTCATATTTGTCAATTGGCAAAGCGAGGGCAGCCCATGGTTGGCTCATATACTCCCTTACCCATACCCTATAGACCTTGGGAGGACATCAGTATGGACTTTGAGTTAGGGTTGCCATAATCAGAGTTGAGATTTTCCTCCGGGTTTAGCCTCAAATAAAGTGCTCCCACTCTCCTTGTTGAAAGTTGAGCTTAGTGCCGCTGCCCGAAGTTTGAAGCATAGTAGGGCAGGCAGTCGTAGACCAGATAGGTGTTAGCAATACTGATTGATTGATTGCTTGTGAAAGAAATGGGAACTAGACTCTGATTAACTCTAGAGGGGGGTGAATAGAGTTCAATCAATCTTTTTAAACTTCTGCAAAATTAAAATATCTTTTGTAAAATAGGTGAGTAGGATATATGTGTACAAGTGTACAAGTGCATCAAACTAACAGAAGAGATAAATCTAAGCTACACAGCACAAATATCACAGCATAAGCACAAAGAAAATACAGCCACACAGACAACACAAGAACTTTATAGTGGTTCTCCAACTGGGTACATCCACTCTTCTACCACCCTAGGTAGGAATCCACTAAGATTTTTGATCAGGTGCCTGACACCAATGAGCTTTTGATCAGGAGCTCGAAAACTAAACCTCAAGTCTTTTGTTTAGGTGACTTGTAACTAGGAATCACTTTTGAAGGGAGAGATAACCCTGTACAGAGAGGGGAGAGAGGTTGATGATAACTTCTCTATTCTCAAAACAAATAGAGAGAAGCCTTGTGGATTCTACTGATTGTATCAAATCTCCCCCTAAGATTAGTATATGTTCAGGCAGGAAAACTTTGTTAGGGATTGTAGATCTTCTGCTACAAGATCAAATCTAGGATTCTCTTGACTGATTGAAATGGTTTGTCACTGAAGATCCTGGAATCAGAGATAGAAGGAAGAAAAAGACTCTTGATATATGATTGGTGTTCTTTTCTTCTTCTTCTTCTTAAGAGAGCAATGAGATCCTGCATAGAAGGAGTATTAAAAAGTCTGAAAGCTTTTTCTCTAAAAACTTTTTCTGTCACTGTGTTGTTCTTCTTGAGAGCTGTAAGCACACAAAATGTTTTTCTCGTGTCTCTGTTCTCTTTGTGTGATTCCTTTTTTTGTGTTCCTGTCGAGAGTATACTATAACAACAACTATTCCACAATTCCAATTTGAATTCCTGCCATTAAAGCTAAGCAGAAAATCTGGGAATAGAAAACGTCAAGAATGTTAATTAAAATATTCCATTCCCCAACTGTACCGGGATATTTGTCAATTTCATTTACTGATGAAAACCATAATCAATGCTGCCAAATAACGGCTATAAAATGAGCATTAATTACTCAGTAAACTCATGACTTATAATAGAAATAAATCGGAACAAATAAGGAAAGAATAAGTCAAAAACATCTTACAGTTTTCGTCGACCAGAGATCAGAGATCGTCGACCTCAGAAAACACATTCTTCGACCTTGGCTCTGCGAATAAACTTTTCAAAACTTTGGTTGAGTCTGAGCAGGAAGATCGTTGAGCTTAGAGCTGCACTGCACTGGAAGATCGTCGACCTTAGAACAGACAACTTCTTTGCCAAGTTCGCAGACCACAGAACTCTTGTCTTTCACTTAGAGTACGTCGACCTGAGCTCTAAGAACGCTGAGCTCAGAAATAACTTCAACATATAACTTCTAGGGCTGATATCTTATACTGTCTTCAGGCAGGTCCTTGATGCTGTAAGCTGTAGGACTTACCTAAGACTAGGAAGATAAAATACTTGACCCAACTATACAACATGGGTCACACCCTAAGAAGTGAACCTAACCCAAATCACCTAGGGGTTCCAACAATCTCCCTCTATTTGGGTGAGGTTACTTCAAAAGAAAAGTAAGCAACAATCATAGCAAAAAAAATAGATAACTGATAGAATAAATAAGCTATCAGTATCTTTAGAAAGCTATGCAAAAATTGTTCATAAGCAAAACAGACAGAAAATAAATAAGCTATTTGTCCTTGGGAGAATCAGAAGATTTAGCAAATTTTATTACTCTGTTTGGATCCTGTGCTTGTCTGAGAGTCATGGTCATGTCTGCATCACCCAAAGTCTTTTAAGATGTGGTTCTGTGAACTATGACTTCAGGATGTAGATTCATGTATTCTTCAGCATTAAACAGATTTCCAACTTGATATCTTTCTAGCTCTTTCTTCTTGTAGGATGATATTGTAGAATATTGAGAGGTGTCCTGACCCTGTTCTCTTTCTTTTCTGATCTGAGATAGATCAATAGATTCTTTAAATCTGGCCATTCTGGTATTAGGATCTGTCTCAGGATCATGTGCTTGAATTGGAGGTCCTTCATATCTAACTTCAGGACTAACTTCACTGGATAGGGAAGGAGAGAATGTTGGCTTGGAAGGACATTGCTTAGAAATGAGAGAGCTTCTAGAGAATGAGTGATATTGCTTTTGATACTGATTAGCTCTTGAAGCTTCAGAGGATCTACCATGCCTTTGGCAAGTCTGAGTAGTGTTTGAAAATCTCTGATGGCCACTACCTGAAGAGTTACCACTGGGAGGAGGAGGAGGATCTCTTCTATTCATCCTTGGAGAAGAGGGAGGGGAGAACTTCCTTTTCTTCCTTGCTTTAAGCTCATTCTTTGACAACTTCATCCAATGAGGCATGTTAGGATATGGATCAATATTGTGTCTGATATAGTAGGGAGTGTCATTATGGGGATTTGGAGCTGGAGCTAGAGTCTTCTTTCTCAATTTCCTTTTCTTTGTCTTGGGGGAATCATCACTGTAGATTTTTTCACTACTTTCACTGTCAAAGTTGTACAAAGCATCAATTACTTTTATATACTCGAGAGTTACCTTGGGAGGAGGAGAAGGAGCCTTGGGAGATGGGATGGGAGTAGGAGCATAGACTGGAGGGATGGGGTCAGTCATATACTCAGACTCTGATTCAACAGACTCTTCAACTGCCTCTTTGGTATCAGCTACTGAAGCTTTCTCAGTAATCATAGCTTCAGTCTTAGAGCTTTCTTCAAGACTAGCCCTTATTGTGGCTATCACCTCTGAGGAAGTAGATGGAGTATAACACATAATGGCCTTAGATGATGATTCAACAGAAAGTAAAGGATTAAAGGATGAAAGCTGATAGAATATACTTTCCATATCTACTGATGGAAATATAAAATAAAAATAATTTCCACTAGTCAGAACTTCTAGCATAGCTACAACCATCTCATCATCTGCTGCTGTTGTAAGGTCTTCTTCATAGAACATCTCCCCCTACATGATTTCAGAAGGTTCTGAAGCCATGCCCTTGGCTGAAGAAGGGGAATGGAAGGAGGAGGCAGCAAAGAGAGATGTAAGGGAATTTATTGATGTTAAAAGGGGGGATATCTCAGCTGCAATAAGCTCCTTGAGGATGGGAGTCAACTGAGATATGAGGGTAGCAATGAAAGCATTGTCAGGGGTTAGAGGGGGAATAACTGGGGGGATGGTATCAAGTATGATATTATCTTGGTTAGTAGGTGAGTATGGGTTCTGAGGAGAGGGAGTATGAATAGGGGATTGGAGGGGAGACGCTTGAGAAGAAATTTCAGCTGTTATCAACTCAAAGTTTGGAAAGAGGAGGGTGGTTGAGGGAATGGTTGTAAGGTGAGAGGGAAGAGGTGAGTCAGGAGGTGTGAGGTTATTAGCAGGAGAGGGCCGATGATATGGAGTAAGAGAGGCATGAGGGGTAAGGGGAGGGGTTCCTTCAGCCAAGAGAGGAGTGGTTGTTACAACCCTTGTGTTCTCTGAAGCACCTGCAGAGGGTTTTTCCTTAGAGGGCTTAGGAATTGTCCTCTCCCATCTGCCAAATAGGGCAGAGGATAGCCTCTTGGAGGCATTGATGAACGTAGTCTGGGTAACTAATAGTTCATCAGCCTTTGCCTTCAAGAATAGGCCCAAAACCCTAGCAAAACACACTTCTTTCTTGTTGTTCCTCTTCCTGATCAAATCAAACAAAATCTTTCCACAATTGACTTTCCTATTATTCACCAGCGCAGCCATCACCAAAAACTGTTGCCTGGAGATGTAGTCGTGGGCAGTGTGCTTTGCAAACAACACTTTCCCCACTACATCTGCAAGAAATTTGTACGTAGGAGACAAGTTCTTTTTCCATAATTTGTTAGAGTTTTCACCGGAGTGACCCATAACAACTAATACATTCTCAAACTCATCATCATCCATATCCAAATCTTCTATACCATTCTCAAGTTCAAAAATTTCTGTAAGAACTACGGGAGAGAGAGTAACCTGAGTCCCGCTAATGAAACCTGTCATCTCTTCCTCAGTAGAGGATGATGAGAATACCCACTCCTTGATTGCGGCGGCTGGCAGCTTGATGCGGTTGGTCATAAACGATTTCAGCTTTTGATCTTTACATAGTTGTAGAATATCCTAAAATATTTGATCAGATTGCTGGAATGAAACAAAATAAATGTCAAAGCCCGTGTCGAATTTTATTCCTGCTGAACCAGACGCATCCATTTCTGAATACTGTTGAGAAACAAGAGTACCTGCAAAAGGAAACAAACGATCAAGTGAAGGAGGGGAATTCTGAAAGCACAGGATTGAAGTCGAAGAAGAAAATCCTATAAAGGGTTTTCAGAATACGAAACGACATTCTCAGCCCGACGAAAAAATAAAAATCTTCGATCACAGGTCGACGAAAATTTCATTAAGGAATATGTTCGTCGATCTCAGAACGAAGAGATGGAAAGTTTTTGTTGCTCACAAAAAAATTTCCTGAAATAGAAATCGTCATTCTTCAGTCGACGAAACTGCTTCAACAAGAGATTTCATCGATCTTAGGTCGACGAAAATTCTCAAGAACAGTTACCAGTTCGTCGATTTCAGTACGACGAACAGAAACAATTATTTGACCACAGACAGAGCATTAGATTAAATTTAGACCATTTATCATTCCAAGCTGATTTATAAAGAACAGATGCTTGGTTAGATCCAATGGCTTGGTGAAGATGTCTGCTCTTTGCAAATCAGTAGAGATAAACTCAAGTTTAATCTTTTGCTTGTCTACACAATCTCTAATGAAATGATGTTTAATGTCTATATGCTTTGTTCTTGAATGTAATACTGGATTTTGTGCAATGGAAATAACACTAGTATTATCACATAGTATGGTTGAATTATTTAAGTTGACACCATAATCTAGAAGTTGGTTTTGTATCCACAAGATCTGTGAACAGCAACTGCATGCAGCCATATATTCAGGTTCAGCAGTGGATATTGAAACAGATGTTTGTTTCTTACAGAACCAAGATACAAGTCTGTCATACAGGAATTGGCAAGTTCTAGAGGTGCTTTTCCTGTCAACTCTACATCCAGCATAATCAGCATCAGAAAATCCAGTTAACTCAAATGTTGACTCTATTGGATACCAGAGTCCTAGATCTGGGCAACCTTTTATATATCTCAAAATCCTTTTTATAAAAATAAGGTGAGATTCTTTAGGGTTCACCTGGAACCTAGCACAAAGACATGTGACAAACATAATGTCTTGTCTACTTGCTGTTAGATATAGTAGGGATCCAACAATGGCCCTATACCTAGTTTGATCAACTTGTTTTCCAAGTTCATCAGCATCTACAACAGCATTGGCAGCCATGGGAGTCTTCATTGAAGAGGCATCATTCATTCCAAACTTCTTAATAAGCTCTTTAGCATATTTAGACTGAGAGATGAAGATCCCTTCAGAGGATTGTTTCACTTGGAGACCAAGGAAATAAGACAGTTCTCCCATGCTACTCATCTCAAACCTTGAATGCATTAGATCAGAAAATATTTTGCACAGTATAGGATCAGTAGAACCAAAAATTATATCATCCACATATATTTGTACTAATAATATTTTATCATGATGAAGTTTTGTAAAAAAGAGTTCTATCTACCATGCCTCTTGAAAAACCATGCTCTAAGAGAAAGCTGGCTAAGATCTTATACCAAGCTCTTGGAGCTTGCTTTAAACCATAGAGAGCCTTATGCAATTTAAAAACAAAAGAGGAATGAGTGGGAGAAACAAAACCTGGAGATTGTTCTACATAAATCTCTTCTTTGAGTTCTCCATTTAGAAAAGCACTCTTCACATCCATCTGGTAGACTTTGAACTTTTTATATGCTGCATAAGCTAAGAAAATTCCAATTGCCTCTAGACTGGCAACTGGAGCAAAGGTTTGATCATAATCAATACCTTCCTCTTGCATATATCCTTGAGCAACAAGCTTTGCCTTGTTCCTCACAATCATACCTTGGGCATCAAGTTTGTTCCTAAACACCCACTTAGTCCCAATTACTGGATAGCCCTTAGGCCTTGGAATTAAGTCTCAAACTCTACACCTCTCAAATTGATTGAGCTCCTCTTGCATTGTAATAATCCAGTGTGGATCTTGCTCTGCATCAGTTATGGATTGAGGCTCAACTTGAGAGAGAAAGCAGGCAAGCATCACATCAGGGTTGAGTTGATGCTTTGTCTGCACACCCACTGATATGTATCCAATCACTTGAGATCTAGGCTGATCTCTAAGTGTGACAAGATCATTAGGTGGAGTTGGTTCAGCAACAGTTATTAGATTTAATTCCTCTTGTGGAATTGCATCAACTGTTGAAGGAAGTTGAACTGCTTCCACAGTTTCTTCATCACTATCAGCTTCTGTTACTGATTGTGGAGGAGGTTGTGATTCAGCCTTTGGGGTAAGGTCTAGATCATCCAAATTCTCACACAAATTTGATACCTACAAATTACTATTGGTAGAAATGTTTTTCTCCTTGTAAAACATGTTAGTATCATCAAAAGTTACATGCATACACTCTTTAATCTTCAAAGATGATTTATTAAATACCCTATAAGCTTTGCTAACTTGGGAACATCCTAGAAAAATTCTCATTTAAGCCTTTGCTTCAAATTTTCTAAGATACTTCTTATCATTGTTATGAATATAGCATACACACCCAAATACTTTAAAATAGGTGATTATTGGTTTCTTCCCTTTGAGTAGTTCATAGGGAGTCTTAGCTTTAGTTTATGTATTAAACTCCTGTTCAGGACATAGTTTGTTGTGCTTACTTCCTATGCCCAATAGGATAGAGACATGTAAGCATCTGCAAGCAATGTACATGTAACTTCAATGAGTGTTCTATTTTTCCTTTCAACTACTCCATTTTGTTGAAGAGTTCTGGGAGCTGAGAAACAGTGCCTGATACCTTCCTTCTCACAGAACTCATGCATAAGAAGAGATTCAAACTCAGTGTCATGATCACTTCTGATCAATGCAACTTGAGTAGAGTACTCAATCTTTATGGTCTTGAGAAAATCTATAAGAACCTTAAAGGTATCTGACTTAGATCTCAAAAAGAATACCCAAGTTAATCTGGAGAAGTCATCTACAACCACTAAGGTATAAGATTTCCCTCCTAGGCTTTGTACAACAATGGGGCCAAAAAGGTCCATATGTAGCAAGTACAATATCCTAAGTGAATCACTCTTATTAATAGATTTGAAACTAGATTAGTTTGCTTGCCTAGTTGACAAGCCCTGCAAAGGCCTTCCTTCTTGTAGGGGCTAGAAGGTAAACCTCTAACAAGGTTGTCCTTAGATAACCTAGCTATATTCTTATGATTTACATGACCTAATCTTTTATGTCATAAGCTAGTTTGACTACTAACAGAATTAAATAAACAAATTTCAGAAATAGCAGATTCAAAATTGACTAAATAAATGTTGTCTTGTCTAATTCCTGTTAAAACAGTTTTGTTGTTTAAGGAGATAGAGCATAAGGATTTATTGAAGCTTACTTGATAACTTGTATCACACAGTTGGCTTACTGATATCAGGTTATGCTTGAGACCTTTGACATAGGTCACCTTCTTGAATGTAACATCTCCACATCTGAAATCTCCATAGCCTTCTGTCAATCCAAAGCCTGAGTCCCCAAAAATTACTTTAGGGCCAACCTTGGCTTTATAGTTGATAAGGCATTCCTTGCAACATGTCATATGCTTAGAGCAACCACTGTCCAGGTACCACTTTATTTGAATGACAGAGTTCTCTTCTACCTGCAAAGAAAAAGATTAGAGGTTTCTGACTCAGGATATCTTGGGTCCTTGTTGTTTGACAAAACCATAACTTGAAATGAAAGAACATTCAGGTTGATCTTTATATCCTAGGGGATGATACATTCTAGGGGGTATAATCCCCTGACTAAAAGGATTAAAAATTTTATCAGCTTTTAAGTTTCTCTGATTATGAACTGGGTTCAGTAAAGTCAAGTGAGTTTGTCGAGCTGAGTTCGACGATTTGGGTTGAGTTCTTTGATCTTTGCTCGAAGAATGGAAGTATCCATTCTCAAAGCCCCTGAAACGTCGATCTCTAGTGGACGACCCAAACTGATTTCGTCAATCATAGTTCGAAGAATAATTTGGGCTATTGTTTGCATTTAGAGTTTGTCGTTCTGAGTTCAACGAACCGTGCCCATTTCGTCGCTCTAAGTTAGACGAAAATTGCTGAACATAGTTATTTCTATGATTTCTCTTTCTCTCCTTGTTAAGGTTGGTTTTCTTAAGTTCTAGTTGCTTAAGAATTTCATTAACCTGGTTAACTTATTCAGTATTTTTCTTGCCTTTATCAGATATAAAATTTACTGGTTTTGACAATTGATTCTTCTGAATCAGAATTGGTTCACTGGGGGAAGCACCCAATCATAGCTTACTATTTTTTATTCTGGCATTTACAGTGCTAGTTATGTCTAACAATTTTAAGCTTCTTCCTCTACGAGTTTTTTCTAATTCTTTAGCCTTACTTAATTCAATTTTAGAAAGGTTATTTGATGATTAACAGATTTTAGTTCTTCAGACAGATTGACATTTTCAGCAGTGATTTTATCTTGCTCTAACAGCTTTTCCCTGAGGAGTTTGATTTCCTTCTCAGATCCTATTAGGTCTAAACACAAGCTTTTGAATTCTACTTTAAATTCTTCTGATTGAAAGTCATAAGAAGCAATTACCTGATCCTTTTCAGAAAGGAGTTCTTCATCATCTGATTCTTCTGAATCAGATCTGCTACTTCCATCTTCTATAGTCATGAGGCAAACTTCCTTTACCTTCTTCTCCTCTTCATCTTCATTGGAGCTGGAGGAAGTTGATTCCTCTTCAGTGTCACTCCATGTTTCAGCAACAAAGCCCTTTTCCTTCTTCTTGTAATTGTATTTGCTGGAGGAGGATTTGTTGTGATGACTTCTTATGGAGTCCTTTTCTTTTCTCCTATCCTTCTTTTGGACTTCTGGACATTCAGAGATGAAGTGTCCTGGTTTCCTGCAACCAAAACAGACAGCCACTTTAGTATGGGTCTTGTCATACCTGGGTTTGTCTTTACTTCTAGATGGCCTTTTTCTGAAATCTTTTCTAGCCATCTTGTAGAATCTCTTAGCAAAGAGACTCATAAGTTCATCATTCACTGGCAGACTTGGTGATTCTTCTGCAACTTTGAATGCTAGGCTATGCTCCTTTCTTGTTAATGTTTGAGCTTTTGGTTCTGCAGCTGCTTCTCTTGATTTCACCAACTGCTCATAGGACTTGAGCTTACCCAACAGAGATTCAGTTGATATCTCTGTCATGCTCCTTGCTTCTCTGATGGGCCATATTCTGGAATCCCATGTGCTGGGGAAGCACATTAGAATTTTGTCATTGACCTCTGTCAGAGTAATCTCCTTGTCCAAGGTTCTTAGTTCACTAATGATGGAACTAAGCCTATTGTACATTGCTTCAACTGTCTCTGCTTTATCCTTCTTGAAATTTTCATACTGAGTAATGAGGTTTGATATTCTATATTTCCTCTCATCTGCTGATCCAGCCACCATTTGGTTCAAGGAGTCTCAAATGGCCTTAGCTGATGAGCACTCAGCAACCTTTTGAAAGATTTCATCAGACATTATTTGAGCCAATATGTTCATGGCTCTAGCATCAGCTACCTTTGCCTTTTTCTGTGCATTTGTCCATCCAGGGGTGGGACTGCACTCATGTCAGTTGATGTAGATGGAGTTGAAACTATTGGAGTTGGTGGTCCTCAAAATAGAGTTAAAAATATCTTCATCAATAGAGTTCATGTATAACTTGATTCTTGCCTTCCAGATTGTGAACTTAGATAAGTTGGACACTGGAGGTTTGGTGCTAGCATAATCCTTGTTTTGTTCCATGATATCAAAGAAACAATGAGTTATTCAGATTTTATCTGGAGGTTCTTAGTTTGCCAAGGTGTAAGCTTGTGAGTGTGACGAACCTGCCTCTGATACCAATTGAAAGAAATGGGGATTAAACTCTGATTAACTCTAGAGGGGGGTGAATAGAGTTCAATCCAATCTTTTTAAACTTTTGCGGAATTAAAATTTCTTTTTGTAAAATAGGTGAGTAGTATATATGTGTACAAGTGTACAAGTACAGCAAACCAACAGAAGAGATAAATCTAAGCTACACAGCACAAATATCACAGCATAAGCACAAAGAAAATATAGCCACACAGACAACACAAGAACTTTATAGTGGTTCCCCAACTGGGTACATCCACTCTTCTACCACCCTAGGTAGGAATCCACTCAGATTTTTGATCAGGTGCCTGACACTAATGAGCTTTTGATCAGGTGCTCAAAAACCAAACCTCAAGTATTTTGGTTAGGTGACTTGTAACCAGGAATCACTTTTGAAGGGAGAGATAACCCTGTACAGAGAGGGGAGAGAGGTTGATGATGACTTCTCTATTCTCAAAGCAAATAGAGAGAAGCCTTGTGGATTCTACTGATTGTATCAAAGCTCCCCCTGAGATTAGTATATGTTCAGGCAGGGAAACTTTGTTAGGGATGGTAGGTCTTCTACTGCAAGATCAAATCCAGGATTCTCTTGACTAATTGAAATGGTTTGTCACTAAAGATCCTGGAATTAGAGATAGAAGGAAGAAAAAGACTCTTGATATATGATTGGTGTTCTTTTCTTCTTCTTCTTAAGAGAGCAATGAGATCCTACACAGAAGGAGTATTAGAAAGTCTAAAAGCTTTTTCTCTAAAAACTTTTTCTGTCACTATGTTCTTCTTCTTGAGAGCTGTAAGCACACAAAATGTTTTTCTCGTGTCTCTGTTCTCTTTGTGTGATTCCTTTTTTTGTGTTCCTGCCGAGAGTATACTATAATAACAACTATTCCACAATTCCAATTTGAATTCCTGCCATTAAAGCTAAGCAGAAAAATCTGGGAATAGAAAACGTCAAGAATGTTAATTAAAATATTCCATTCCCCAACTGTCCCGGGATATTTGTCAATTTCATTTACTGATGAAAACCATAATCAATGCTGCCAAATAACGGCTATAAAATGAGCATTAATTACTCAGTAAAATCATGACTTATAATAGAAATAAATCTGAACAGATAAGGAAAGAATAAGTCAAAAACATCTTACAGTTTTCGTCGACTAGAGATCAGAGATCGTCGACCTCAGAAAACACATTCTTCGACCTTGGCTCTGTGAATAAACTTTTCAAAACTTTGGCTGAGTCTGAGCAGTAAGATCGTTGAGCTTAGATTTGCACTGCACTGGAAGATCATCGACCTTAGAACATACAACTTCTTTGCCAAGTTCACAGACCACAGAACTCTTGTCTTTCACTTAGAGTACATCGACCTGAGCTCTAAGAACGTCGAGCTCATAAATAACTTCAACATATAACTTCTAGGGTTGATATCTGATACTGTATTCAGGCAGGTCCTTGATGCTGCAAGCTGTAGGACTGACCTAAGACTAGGAAGATAAAATACTTGACCCAACTATGCAACATAGGTCACACCCTAAGAAGTGAACCTAGCCCAAATCACCTAGGGGTTCCAACAGCTTGTAATTTTATTGCGGTAAAATAGTGGCAGGTTAATCCCTTCCGCAGACCGTTCATACCAGTGCAGGAAGGTCGATGACTTAAGGCGATAGGGAGATGGGTACCACAGGTGACCGGCCATTATATTTTCCCCATCAGGTTTTCCTCCGCTGGTCGGCCAAAATTTTGAATCACCGGATGTCGCTCACATCCAGGAGTACACAGAGTTGTACGTTAGGGCCTGGGGCTGTGCGGTACGACCATCCCTAAAAGGACTGGCCACTGTCATCGATGACCACATCGGTGAGGCCCGTGAGGCTCGCTACCTTTCTGGAACAGAAGCGGTCCATACTATGTCGACATAGGATTTGTGTGTGCGGTTGTAAATGTCTGCAGTATGTGCGCAGATGTGAATTCCTGTGATAGGGTACAGGTTATGGATACCTGATATGCTGATGTGCTAGTGGAGCCTTAATTATAACTGATACACATTGGTGCTGATATTCCAGTTATGCTATGATGCGTTTCTTTATAGTTGCTCCTAGCCTATACATATGAAATGTTGTACTAACTCTCCCTTGCTTCTACTATCTACTTTTGTTGGGTGGGTGTGTGCTCATCCCCAAGATATAGATTCGGGGAGGAGATTTGTTTCTACTTAGCTCTGTGACTAACGGTTATTTAAATAACCATTCATAGGAAATGGAGCATCGTAGTGACCCACTATCGCAGGAGATTGCGCCAGCAGTTAGAACTACTCGAGCAGATGCACCCCCGACGTCTTCAGAGTTTCGAGACGTGAGTACCGACGAGCTGAATATGGAGAGAGAATGAAGAGTTATATGTAGTACTTATACAGCCTACGAGCTTATATAAATACTTAGTCTTCGACCTAGTACTCATGTAAATATATATGATGTTATATATATTTGACACTGGTTCCATGTTAATGCTTCTGCAAATCTCTAATATATTGTGAATGTTGTGATTCTAGCCGAGCAAGTCGGCCAGCTAGTGCTTAGATAAGGTGGGTCGTTACCCTTAAAGAGCACTAGGTGCACATCTTGGGCAGTAAGATCCCCTCCGGCCCGACCAAGGTAAAAGTATGGGGAAGGGGTCTTACACGTCGAATCAACACTTGACTCGACGAATCATTGAATGAGCTCAACGTACTCAACACGCCCAACTCCATCATATGATGAGTCAACATTTAACTCGACGAAGGTGTCGAATGACCTCGACGCTCTCAGTGCCTAATTTGACAAGTCAACATTTGATTCGACGAAGGCATTGAGTGCTATCGACGCACTCAATGCCTGGCTGAGTAGACTCGATACACTCAACGCCATCATTCGACGAATCAACGATTAATTCGATGAATTGTCGAGTGGTCTCCACACTCTCAATGCTAACTCGATGAATCAACACTTGATTCGACAAAAGCTTTTAGTCGTCTCCACGCACTCAACGCATGGCAGAGTCCAGTCTTTCACTCATCTCATGTCAGTGCTTGGTCCTTCACTCATCACATGAGCAAGACCAATATAATCCAGTCTTTCAAATTCTCCAAACGCTCTTATGTGCGACCCAATATGCTCATATTGTGTTGGCAGTGATGCTACATGTTTGATCACTTCCAGATCACCATGGTAACACCAACATAAGCATGCATGGACTTGACAAGTATCCACTTGGGGGTCCTCAACCTCTTCCAAAAGTTCCCTTTCTAGTACTCCTGGGGGCTATTTATAGAGAAATCCTAGGGGGCGAGTATCCAGCCACTACTAGCGAGTATCATAGGCTACTCGCTCATACTCGCGAGGTACTCGCTCATACTTATCTCTGCTTGCACAAGCTCGCCTCTACTTCCCCAAGCTCGCCTCTGCTCGCCCAAGCTCATCTCTGCTTGTGGCTAGGTCCGCGAATAATCATCTCCTTAGGCATTTCTAATCTCGATGAATTATGAGTTATACACAATCCCAGCTTTTTTCAAGCTTGCTCACAGGGTCAGAAAAACAATGTTGAAGTCATAGTTTGGAAAGAATGCGCTAGGCGATATGCTGCGTGAGGTCCTTCCTAAGAGTGGAGCTCAATTGAAGGAGGAAAGAAAATGTCGACACCTCCCAAGGGTAGAACTCAACTGAAGGGGGTGGAGAAGAGTCGACACCTCCCAGGCCATTCGATAGGCGAGTGAGCTCAACTGGAAAAGGTGGAAGAGGGTTGACATCTCACAATCCAAGCTTACCTAGATGGGGAGAGAAAGTTTATACCTTACAGGAACCGAGCTCAACTGAGTTGGAGAAGACATTGACACCTCGTAGGAGCCAAGCTCAACTAGTGGTGGTAAAAAAGGTCAACACCTCACAGGAGAGGAGCTCAACTGAAAGTGGAAAAGAGGTCGACACCTTACAGGAGGAAGCTCAACTGGAGGTGGAGAGAAGGTCGACAACTCGCGGGAGCTGAGCTAAACTGGAGGTAGAGAGAAGATCGACAGCTCGAAGGAGCCGAGCTCAACTGGAGGTGGAGAGAAGGTAGACAACTCATAGGAGTCGAGCTCAACTAGAGGTGGAAAGAAGTCACACTTAAGGGGCATGTAGCCAATATGCAGGATAGGAGCTCGTGCAAGGACTCGAATTACGACAACACCACACTCGAGGACTTTCCATCGGTGATGAAATCACTCATCGGGCTACTTAAGAATTAGATAAAGAATTAGATGACAAAAGGTCTCAATTTAAGGGAGGGACGATCCTCTCCCTAGAGAAGTGGAAATTGGCACTAGATCCTCTTCCAATAATACCCATAGTCGGATGAGAAGTGCATTCGGGGAATCGTCGGCTAACATGCAAGGGGGAAGCTGATCTCAGCCGGTAATACAGAGGCTTGTACTTAGGAGTTGGCAAGTCCCGATGTAGTGTCCAATCATCCACCCAAAAGCACTATCGATAAAGGGAAATGGCTCTCAAAAGGTCCTATAGGACACACACGCTCAAGGCAGCCATCCTTTTTCACCTAGCAAGGAACTGATGGGACCCAAAAATAGGGAATGACAGTCGGGGGGTCTCGCAAAACGCACACTCTCGAGGCCTCCATCCTATTTCACATTCTCACCTCCTAGAATGCCTTCACTTAGCCGCTTTCCAAAGCACGATGGGTTATCTCATCTAGGTAACAACAATGACGATCCTGCATCGCAGGGCAAAAGACACCAAAAACGGGTCTTTAGTCTGTTCAAAAATTGAGGACGCCTTTAAGCAAGGGGTCACTTTGCGAGATCGATCTTTCTTCGAGCTTGGGAGGTTGGCGTCATAACCTATTCCTGATAGTTCTTATAGTCGGAGTAGAGGTGCAATCAGAGGTAACTAGACCAACGTATAAGGGGGGAGCTGATCTTGACATTCAATGTTAGAGCTTGGTCTTACAAGCACGTTTTAAATCCTGACACACCATCCCAACATCCGCCCTGGGGATTTAAAGAGAATCAATTCAGATGAAAGTTTCTCAAACCAATCGCGGAGGTTGACTTTGTTGCTTCTAGTTATCTTAAAACACTTATTGAAAAGAAAGACAATCCGCTCAATCCCGTGTTTCAGGGGGAGAGGAAATTAAAACGAACAACTTTGTACATTATGGAAAACACACCTTTTTCTGCTATGAATAGAACCTTTTCAGGACATTGTTGCTCTGAGTGTGAGGATCCCATTTTGGACCCCACATAATTCTGTATCTAAGCTACTTTCAAGACAGTTGTCCCAGGATAAAGTAAGACTAGTGAGTATAAAATAAAACACATAATAAGATGTACCTCATAAATTGTAGAATTCCTTGAGTATTTTCGGTCTTTCCACGATCAACTTCACTTTTCTTTATGTACGTAAAGTCATGTCAAGTACCTGAATAAAAAATGGCGACGGGCTTAGTCGTACAAATATGACTAAGTGAGGTGAATACCTCTTTAGTTGTTGTACACATAAACAAATGCAAAAGATTTAGCAATGTTATAATCATATATCTCTACTAACCATTTTGCATGCCTTTACTGAAACTGTGTATCAACATTATATCTGTAATGTTAGTAGTCATAAAACCATATAAGCAGTTATAGGACCATATTATTTAGTAACTCTATACTAGTATCAGTGTTAGAAGAAAGTTATGTGACTGTAATCATGAAAGCAATGTAACTGTAAAACTATCTCAATTCGCATGTTCAGTAGTAACGTATCGATGTAACTGTATAACTATACATTCTTATGTTATCTTTTATGTTAGGTAATGTTAAGGGTAACTGCCAACGTATCAGTATCAGTATTTCAATATTTCATGTGCAGTTATACCCTTATCATTACTATGCATCAATGCATTTTCTTATTTATGTTTGTTGTACAATTCATTAATATACTTAGTGTTCGTTTGTTTCTTAATCTCCTCAGAAACTAATCGTCTGTTTGCCTTTGTACAATACCATACATATGCGAGTAATCATTATCAGTGATAGAAAATTATTCCATGCTAACATATACGAGTAATCATGAGTTTGACATTCGAATAATAAGAGTGCCCATAAGGCAAAAGAGGGCAATAAAGCATAAACTTAAACAGGTAGCTCTCACCATCATTCGTTCCTTTCCTTTATCGCAACTCATGTCATTGTCGCGTTTATTTGGAGATGTCGTCCTTTGTAATATCTGTATATGAATCGTATCATTTATCAGGGTTGCACCTCGCTATAATTACAACATTAACTATTAGGATAACATCATTTGGAAACTACTTAATCAGCCCTCTCATTTTTATAACCACAAAAGAGACATAAGTTCAAATCAATTATAAAACTTAGTTTTAACCTTCCATTCTTAACAACTAATTACAAACTCAATGAATACTCAATCACTTTAATAAACAGTAGACGACAACAGGAAAATCCATATCTGCTTCTATATAACTATAAAATGGCTGACCAATAGGTAAAGTAATCTCTCCAGCAAAATTATTGATTTGACTCAATGCACTGAATAATATTAAAAGAGAAAACACAAGAAATGAACCAATTGAACTAGAGAGTAATTTTATCCAGGAACTTCCCAATTAAAACTAGTCAAGCCTCTAAAACTTACGTAGTTTATAAACACCAATATTCGGCCATGCACAATAATAATTTCAGTTAATAATATTTTCTATGTAACCGTCCAACCCTACTAAATAAAACCCCCACTAAAACGCCGAATCACAAACCCAACTTGAAAATAATAGTTCTGTTCATACTAGCGAGTAAAGCCCCCTAGATGACGAGTATAACAGCCGGCCAAATAAACCTTTAACAACTATGATAACCAAAACTCTAACTTGGTTTTCCAATGTCATTCAGCATTATGGGAAGCAGAAAACAGAGGGGGTAAAAGGAAGAAAAGGGATTGCAATGCAGTAAAATCATTATGGGCACTGATTCCGCCCAAAAATACGAGTCCGACCACTCCTAAGCCAAGCAAACCCTTGCCAAACTTTTGATCCCAGCAACGATCACAGGAGCCCGTGATTTCATGAAGATAAGAGAGGGAGAGGAGGAGGATGCACTTCCTTTCTTAAGCTAGCTGATTACAGCTCCTTACCAATGATGCACTCCCTCCTATTGGATGGGATTACAGCTCCTTACCAAAGTAATACCACAGGAGCTCTCCGGTGAAGCAGAGGAGACACAGCACAGGCACAGTTCTATCACAACCACATAGAGGAATGGAAAACAGAGGATATGATTACCTTGCAAACAACTGGGAAACAACTACACACCCTGATACAAACCACCTAAGAGCAAGCTCTGAACAGTGGGCACTCTCCGGTGAAGCTCCAGCAGCAGCCGTCACTTTTCCAGATCACAAAATGCATAAAAAACATACAACCCTAACTCAGGCTATTTATATGATTATAGCCTGAGTACTTACAGCCACATAAACATACTTAACTTAACATAAAGGTAAACAAAACAGCCAACAACACAACCGGTCCAACCGGGTACGCAACAATACTCCCAACTTAACCAGTTTCGTGTCCTCACGGAACGAAATCTGGAAATTTGCGCCGCAATGCCTCCAAGTCTTCCCACGTCGCCTCCTCCCTGCTCCCATTGGTCCAGTGAATCAGCAGTTGGGTGGCCACCCTCCCATTCTTTGGGACAATTCGCCTATCCAGCACCGTCCATGGCTCCACTAACAAATTTCCCTCTTCATTTACGACCTCCGGTAACGCCACCGCCGCCGGTGGAGGATCTCCCCGGTGGGCCTTGAGTTGAGAAATATGAAAGGTCGGGTGAATCTTTGCGGTGTTCGGGAGCTGCAGCTTGTACGCCACTTCGCCCACCTTCGCCATTACCAAGAACGGTCCAAAGTATTTTTGTGCTAACTTTTGAGCCCCGTGGCTCCTCAAGCTCGTTTGGCGATACGGTTGCAATCTCACGTAGGCCCATGTGCCCACCTCCAAGTGCCGCTCCTGGCGCTTTTTATCCGCGAGAACCTTCATCCGATTCTGTGCGTGTGCCAAACTTTGTTTTAGTAAGCCGATGACCTTCTCTCGAGCGGCTAGTGAGCGGTCCACCTCGCCCACCCTAACCGACCCTTCTAGATAAGGTATGTGCAACACCGGTTCTTGGCCATATACCACCTCGTAAGGAGTCATGTGAATAGTGCTATGGAATGTGGTGTTGTACCACCATTCCGCCAAGGGTAACCATTCCGCCCAACCCCTCGGTCTATCAAAGCACATACAACGCAAGTAGCTCTCAATGCACCGGTTGACCACCTCTGTTTGCCCGTCAGTTTGCGGATGGTAGGCCGACGACAACTTCAGTTGAACCTTCATGGAGCGGAATAAAGCTTGCCAAAAGTCGCTCACAAAGACCGCTCCTCGATCACTGACAATCGAAGCGGGCAGCCCATGTAGCCGAAAAACTCCATCCATGAATACTTAGGCGACCCCCTCCGCCGTGTAAGGATGAGCCATGGCCATGAAGTGAGCATTTTTACTCAACCTATCCACCACCACAAGGATTGTAGATTTCCCCTTACTCTTGGGAAGGCCCTCAATAAAGTCCATGGAGATGTCTTGCCATACGCGTTCGGGGATGGGGAGGGGTTGTAACAGCCCGGCCGGTCGGTCGTTGCTAGACTTGCATTGTTGGCACACCGTGCATTGTTGTACATAAGTAAGGACATCCGCCTTCATCCTCTTCCAATAGAACATCGTTTTCAACCGGTGATGGGTTGCCGTAACCCCCGAGTGACCTCCCACCGCTCCGTCATGATATAACTGCAGCAAGTGTTGCTTGAGAGGTGCATCCTTCCCCACTACCAATTTCCCCTTCCGGCGAAGAATGTTGTGTTGCCATGTGTAGTCGGGTTTGGCGTTACCATCCTGCTCTTTTTGCTCTACAATTTTCTGAATCCGTGCATCCCCATGCCATGATTGTTTAACCTTCTCTAGGAGGTCCGGCGTCACCACCGACACCCCAAATGCTATCCCCGCCGGCTCCCCGGTGTCCTCAGTGTAGCCCTCAAATTGGCGAGATAAGGCATCGACACATATATTCTCCTTCCCTTTGCGGTAATGAATGACATAGTCATATCCCATGAGCTTATAGAGGTACTTTTGTTGGGCCGGTGTCACCAACTTTTGATCCGTCAAGAAGCGGAGACTTTGGTGATCAGTTTTTATGATGAATTTTCCACCGACAAGGTAGTGTCGCCAATGTTGGACCGCCAAAACAATGGCGAGCATTTCTTTCTCATAGGCCGGTAGCAAGGTGTTCTTCCTCCCCAATGCCTTACTAAAGAATGCAAGGGGTCGGTTTGCTTGTGTAAGGACCGCCCCTACTCCGTTGTTAGACGCATCCGTCTCCACCGTGAAGGTGTTTGAAAAATCCGGTAGTGCCAAGACGGGTGGTGTAGAAACAGCCCGCTTCAGTAGGTCAAATGATTTCCCCGCCTCGTCGTCCCAAGAGAAGGTGAACTCCTTTAAGAGCCGTGTGAGGGGCCTTGCCATGGTCCCGTAATCTTTGATAAAGCGCCGGTAATAACCGGTCAACCCCAAAAATCTGCGCAACTTCTTCAAGGAGGATGGAGGTGGCCAATCTAGCATGGCTCGGATCTTGAGGGGATCCGTGGCGACCCCCTTGTCGGAAATAATATGGCCCAAGTAGTGCACCTCTTGAAGACCGAATCCGCACTTAGATTTCTTCAAGAACAAGTGGTGTTGTCGGAGCACTGTCAAGGTAGCGGCAAGATGTTCCAAGTGGGCCTCCCAAGATGAACTGAATACCAAGATGTCATCGAAGAACACCAAGATGGACTTCCGTAGTTGCGGTTGAAATAGTTTGTTCATCAAACTTTGGAAAGTGGACGGCGCGTTTGTTAAGCCAAATGGCATAACAAGGAACTCGAAGTGCCCATGATGCGTCCGAAAGGCTGTCTTGTGCACGTCGCCCTCCGCCATACGGACTTGGTGATAACCTGCTCGCAAGTCAAGATTAGAGAAAAAAACAGCACCATGTAATTCATCAATGAGTTCCTCAATAAGCGGAATTGGAAAGTTATCTTTGACGGTATTTTGATTAAGCTTCCGGTAGTCCACGCACAAGCGCCAACTACCGTCCGTTTTCTTGACCAAGACCACGGGCGAGGCGAACGGGCTGCCACTCGGCCGAACCGTCCCTACCTCCAACATCTCCTTGACCAACCCTTCGATTTCCGTCTTTTGTAAAGGCGAGTAGCGGTACGGTCGCAAGTTGATATCCGCCTTGTCATCCTTCAACCGAATGTGATGCTCATGGCCGCAGTTTGGTGGAAGGTTTCTGGGTTTGCCAAACACATCATCGAACTCGTCGAGGACTGCTTCCAATTGGCCGCCCCTCGGTTCTCCCAAGTCGGCCCCCCGCTTGCTCCTTCCATGCGGAGCCCGTAACCCTCCGCCGCCGGTTCATGTTGTGGCGTAATGCTACAAACCGCCATCATGCTACATTGTCCACCCCCTTTCAATATCAATTTGTGCATGCGTTGTTGCTTTGTCCACGTCCCCATCGTACTTTGGGAGCCTCGTAAAGACACCTTCCTGCCTTGACTAACAAACTCCATCTGGAGATTCTTAAAGTCCCAATGCACCACCCCCAATGTGATGAGCCATTGGACTCCAAGCACAACCTCGCAGCCACCTAATGGTAATACGAGCATTTCGGATGTAAAACATACGCCTTGCATGCACCACTGAAACCCCTCCACCTTCTGCGAGCTGGCCAACGTCCTTCCATTCGCAATTGCCACATTAAACATAGGGATAGGGGTGAGCGTACATTGCAATCTTGCGGCGGCGTGGACATCAATAAAGTTGTGAGTGCTCCCCGAATCAATAAGGATGCTAATAGGCTTCCCCCGATATGATGCAATGACGCGCATGGTGTGGAAGTGTGTCAACCCGGTTAAGGCGTTGAAAGATACTTGCGGTGGTGCGCCGTCAGAATGTTCCTCCGCCACCATACCAAGGTCCCCCGATTCTTCATTGGTGAACTCTACCTCCCCTTCCTCCAACACTGGGTCGTCCTCATCGTCCGGAATGAGCTCCAACGTATAAGATTGAAGCTTGTCCGCACACCGATGTCCCGGTGTAAATTTGCTATCACACCAAAAGCATAGGCCTTTACTCCGCTTCTCCTCCATTTCACGTTGAGTTAAGCGCGGGTGGTTGCGACGGCCCGTTGCCGTAATTGGGGCGCTGCTCGTGGGAGTGGGCTGCTGCGGCCAACTGTTTGGAGGTAGAGGCCGGTCACGGTTCGGTCCCCCCCAACCCGAGTTGCCCCCACTTCCCCGTCGATGTGCTGCGGTGAGTTGATGTTCTTGCAACCGTGCTAAGGAGCACACCTCGCGCAGCGTTTTGGGTTGAAACATGCGCACGGCGAACTCAATTTCTGGTTTGAGGCCCGCCAAGAACAAACTGAGAGCATATTCTTCCGTGATAGCGACTCGGTGGTAGATAACATCGAAGGAATCCACATATGATTGCACCCCTCCCGTTTGCCGCAAATTCTTCAACTCTCTCATGGGATCATCCATTAAGAGAGAACCAAACCTTTCCGTAATAGCTTGTGCGTACTCCTCCCAGTACGGCCCTTGGCGTGTAATACGGGCTTTCATGTAAGCTTGGTGCCAAAAGAGCGCCTTCCCCTCCACATGGGCAGCCGCAATCTTCACCCGTTGCTCCTCCGGCGTGCCATCTATTTCAAAAAACTGCTCACAGCGGTATATCCAATCCGTAACCGCCTCCCCCGAAAATTTTGGGAACTCCAGTCGTGAAAAACGCGTGGTCAGCGGTCCTGCGGAGTGGTGCTGCTGGGGCGAGTCCGCGGCGGAGACTGGTGTGCCGGAGCCTCCAGCCCGGCCGCTCTGCGCCGTCTCGCAGAACATGCGAACCTGATCAGCCAATGCCTGGATCGATTGCGCCATAGCTTCCTGTGAGGTCTTCAATGTCTCCACGTCCTGTGCCAACTCCTTCGTCGCCGGCGCCATCGGATGGGGGGCCGGAGATGGCTCTGATACCAGTGATGCACTTCCTTTCTTAAGCTAGCTGATTACAGCTCCTTACCAATGATGCACTCCCTCCTATTAGATGGGATTACAGCTCCTTACCAAAGTAATACCACAGGAGCTCTCCGGTGAAGCAGAGGAGACACAGCACAGGCACAGTTCTTTCACAACCACACAGAGGAATGGAAAACAGAGGATATGATTACCTTGCAAACAACTGGGAAATAACTACACACCCCGATACAAACCACCTAAGAGCAAGCTCTGAACAGTGGGCACTCTCCGGTGAAGCTCCAGCAGCAGCCGTCACTTTTCCAGATCACAAAATGCATAAAAAACATACAACCCTAACTCAGGCTATTTATATGATTATAGCCTGAGTACTTACAGCCACATAAACATACTTAACTTAACATAAAGGTAAACAAAACAGCCAACAACACAACCGGTCCAACCGGGTATGCAACAGAGGAAGAGACCTCATCGTTGATCAGGAAGGAAGGCATCAAACCCTAAGTTGTCGAGCTCTCCAGCAGGTGGAAGTAGAAGATAAGGAAACAGAATGTGCCAAATAAAAACCAATAAATAAGTTCATCCATCGCCTAAGGTAATATTCTCATACAATATTATATTCTACAATTCCATTATTTTATACAAATATAATAAACTATTCCATCCAACAGATTTAGAACTTCTGGCCAACTCAAGATATCCAAAGAAATCTATCCAGCATAACACACTAGCTAACCGACCCACTCGAACCCAAGTGAGTCAAAATCCAGCCACATGTTTCTATTATTTAATATGATTCCATATTTTAGTCAACACGTAAAAAAGTGGGAAAACTCGATCATCAGAATTAGACGCGACGTCAAATCGACACTGGTTTCATACATGTTTTCATCATAAGGGATATTTCTCTTTTAATCGTGTGAATATAACTTATGAGAAAATATGCAGCGCGTCATAAGAATACTATTAGCACACCAATTTATATCAACACCAAACGTATTATTGTTTGTATTGGAATTGGGTCATTACACCGAGTGTTAGAGAGATATCCTTGTTAGTATCAGAGCTGCATGATTGCTGAAAGGATGATCTCGCGAGTATGGAACTTGCGAATTTGAAGCAAACACCAGAGTTGTTGAAGCGGCCAGCTCGTGAGTTTGAACTCGTGGAATTGAAGAGAACATCTGAATTGATGAAGCGGTGACCTCACGAGTATGAGCTCATGGAACTGAAGCGAACACCATGGTTGTTGAAGCAGCCACCTCGTGAGTATGAAACTCGCAGAATTATATGAGAGCACCATAAACGTTGAAGTGATAACCTCGTGAGTATGAACCTCGCGGAATTGAAGAGAGCGCCTTATCTATCGAAGTGATGACCTCACGAGTATAAAATCCACATAATTGAAGGAGAGTACCATAGCTGTTGAAGTGATAACCTCTTTGAGTATGGAACTCGCAGATTTGAAGATAGCACTTAGTAAACATGAAGATCATCACGAGTAAGAGCTCACAGAATACTAGCTTGAAGACGTCATGAATAAGCCGCCTTATAAAATATTGTAAGCTCTTGGTGAAGCTCATCACAAATGGGAGCTCGCAAAACACCTCATATGTTTTTCCCTAGTAGTGAACTTGTCGTGAATTGCCCGGTTTGTTAGCCATACAAAAAGTACTCATGGGCTTTACCAAAAGCACCCGTAAGTATGGACATGTATGAAAAGTACCTAAAAGTCTTGATTTCAAGGTCAACTAAATACCTAAAGGGGGGTGATTAGGTTTTAGGCCTTCTTTTTAAATACTCTGACCTATATATGAATTCTCGTGCTAAGAGGGGGGGTGATTAGTTGATTTGTGCTTTCAAGAACAATCACAGATGACTCAGATATTTTATAGTGGTTCCTCTATCTTGGGTACATCCACTGTCCCTCTCCGCCTTTCTAATAGTGTGTTAGACAAGGCTCTTCACCAATTCCTCGACTCCTTAAGAGTTTACAGCACGATCCCGTAAGACCCTTCCGTCTTATCCAAGACCTACAACTCGGGCACTAAGCCCTACCACTCAAATCCCAACTGGATCCTACCTCGGCTTTTATAATACATGCATACACTCAGACACTAAGCCTTACCACTCAGATTCTAACAAGAGTCCCGCCTCGACCTTTATAACGCATGCCTACACTCAGGCACTAAGCCTTACAACTCAGATTCTAACAAGAATCCTACTCTCAGATCCCTGAATGGATCTTATTCTTAGATCTACAACAAATCTTACCCAGTCCTTTATAACACAGGCCTACACTCAGATCCTCTAAAGAATCCTACCCTCAGATCCCAGAATTGGATCTTATAGAGAATGTTAAAGAGATGAAATATTCAGACACCGGAGAAAGTACTCTGCGCCTGTCTTCCTGGACTGAGCACATATCAACCCTATCTTCTTCTTCACAGCAACAAGTTGAGAAACAAAACTTCAATTGAAGCACGACTTGTTCTAGAAGCAACTTGCAGAAAACTCTGCTTCTTCTTTTTTAGGAGTTAATCCCGATCTTGCTATCGCAGATGAGTATTGCAACAACTAACTCTTTTCGCGTTCAAGTTCTCTGAACTGAACTTGTTCTTCTGGTCGGCACGAAAATGAGGAAGAAGACGTCGTCCAGCCTCCAGATTGTGAATCCAGAGAACCCTAATTACGTCTCTTCTTGATGTTGATTATTATTGTTATTTTCTCTTTATGTTGTTATTGTTTCTCGATCTAATCTTGCTCCTTTTATAGACAGCCGATCAACGTCTCATTGATCAGTGGGCCCCACCAGAATTGGAGGCTGTGATTTTGCCATTTGACCACATACTTTCCATTAATGGCTGATTCAACGGCTCTTTACTTTGTGTGGGCCCCAGTGAGAAATCTCTTTCCTAGTGCAGAAAATCATGACAACTAGCCCTCAACGCCTCTAGCAGTATTCCTGCAACATTTGAACCTGCTTTGAGTTTGTTAACTTTACTGACGTCACCATCTCTATGGACTTAGACAAAATCAAGCATCAGTAGCGAAGGCGTTGAGTGAGTAACCTTCACTCAATGCCAAAAGACTTAGACAGAAGGTGTATTCCAGAAATCCTCAGTTCGACGAACTCAGAACTCAGTTCGACGAACTCAGAGCTCAGCTCGACGAAAAGTGAAAGCTCAGTTCGACGAACTCAGAGCTCAGTTCGACGAACTCAGAGCTCAGTTCGACGAACTCAGAGCTCAGCTCGACGAAAAGTGAAAGCTTAGTTCAATGAACTCAGAGCTCAGTTCAACAAACTCATAGCTCAGCCCAACGAAAGTAAAAGCAATCAACGTATTTGGACTTAGCCAAATTTCTGTGTCAAGAAGAACACTGGCTCTGACTGACTATGATTCAGTCAACGTTATAGCCCCATTACATTGAGTGAGTAAGCATCACTCAACGCCTAAATACTTGGATAGATTTTGTCTCATGACGTTGAGTGAGTAAGCTACACTCAACGCCTAACTACTTAGACAAATTTTCTGTCTTTTGACGTTGAGTGAGTAAGCTTCACTCAATGCCTGTGGACTTGATCAAAATTCTCAGCTAGACAATTGTTTGGCTGACTATACTCAACGATTTTACTTACCTGGCGTTGAGTGAATAGACTTCACTCAATGCCTGTGGACTTAGACAAATCTTCTGCCCTTCCAGCCACTTCTTTGAGTCCACCTGCCTAATCTTTGTAATAAGGACTATCCTGCACACATAAACATTTGAGTTCGACGGATTATTCTGATTTCGTCGAGCTCCGTTCGATGAATAATGGTGATTTAGTCGAGCTCCATTCACTGAATAGTTATATTCATTTCCTGCATTCAACGTTCGTCTATCTCTGTTCGACGAATAATAGTAATTTCATTGAACTCGGTTCGACGAATTCTGTTGAACATGGTTTTTCTGAAAGGATTTTGATTTGTTCGCTGGTTCATTATATGACAAAGATTCAGTGTCTTTATCTGCACACATGAACTTGCACACACATCAAATACAGCTATGTCTATCTCATTGACCTGTTTGACATCATCAAATCAGGGCCATTAGGATCAATGAACCCAACAGTACCATATTGAAGAAGGAAGAGACTAAGCCAGGATAAGTGTCCCTTTTGACACTAGACCTCCTACACAGAGGTTTCAGGGGTTTCGCTGCTTGGTCAATGGACGAGGGTTAAGAGGGCAACACCCTTGCGGGGTTCGGGGGCAGCGCCCTAGGAAAATTTTTCAATTTCCCACTCACAACTCGCCTAGATTTTGTGATCTCCCAGTCTTGTGAGTAGGTCACCTGCAAAACTCGCCTATGGACGAGTGACAAAGATACTCGCCTCTTTAAAGTCACCAATCCTTCTTATACTCAGCTATTAGCGAGTACGAAGGAAGCTTGCCTCTTCAAATTTGCCAATCCCGCATATACTCGCTTGCATATCGACATCTACAACTCATTTCCAAGAACTCTTTTGCATATACTACCTAACTGAAGTCGTCATCTGTAACTCGCCTAAGGAGATCGTGATCTGGAACTCGCTTATGAGCGAGTAATAGGGAAGCTCGCCCCATGAAGCTGCCGAGCTTGAAAGTCGTCATCGTGAAGTCACCTATGAGCGAGTAACCACGAAACTCGCCCACCTTGCCGAGAACTCACCCACCATGCCGAATACTCGCGAGTTGCTGCCTTTAATCTCCAGCCATCTTAAGCTATGAAGTCTTCTTGCAAAAATTTCTTGCTCGGCTACGATTCACACTCACCACACTAAGGTGTTGAAGTCGGGAAAATCCCAACTCCAAAATATTCGGATCAATTATGCCTAAGGTTATTGATTCTGCGGTCCAACGTCATAATTCAAATTGTTAGCGCGGGAGAGAGAAAACTGTCTATAAGCACACCCCATGTGCTCCAACACGGAGGTCCCACTACGTACCCAGAAGTTTGAGAGGAACTTCCTCTCTACAACCAAAAGCTGGGCGAGCTACTAGACAAACATGAACTTAACGAGTATCCACTTGGGGGACCTCAATCTCTTCCAAAAGTCCACTTTCTAGTACCCCTAGGGGGCTATTTATAGAGAAATCCTAGGGGGTGTGTAACGCCCCCGATTTTTCTGCGACTATTTTATTCTCGTTCGGCGTTATGGTGACGCGTCTTCGTGGCTTGTGCCATTTGTGGAGTGTGGTTTAGCTCCTTAGAACTGAGTGGCCTATTTTGTAGCCTATGGGCAAGGTCTCCCTAGCAAGCCGAGTCGTTTTGGGTGACCCGGTGTGGCCTCTTGGGGGATGCTTGTGTTTTGGATTTAGGAGGTTATAACTCGAGTTTTGTTCGTCGAAAGTTAATTTCGACTTCGCCGTTGTGTTCGTAGCATGGGTATTTAGCTACGGTGCGAATTTCATCGAATTCCGAGGTAGTTCGGTTTTCGCGTCGTTTTGGGTGTGTTATTAGTAAAATCAAATTAGAAATTTGATTTTTAAGCTGAGTGAACCGGCGGCTGGGCTGCAGTTAGGCTGAACCGACATGGCTAAGTAGTTATAAAAGCCTTATTAAGAAGTGGCGGGCCCACTTCTCCTTCCTCCTGCTTCCCAAGAGCAAAAGAAAACCGTTGTTCCTATTTCGCGGAAATCAGAGGCGGAACGACGGGCTGCCCTTGCTTTCGGACGGTGATTCTGGGAGTGTTCGTGGACGGATTTCGACTCCGAAAGCGGCGTTGTCTTGCTCTCACTCAGATCTACGTTTCGACGGTAAGATATTCGATTTTCGTGGAGTTTTTAGGAGATTTGGGAGTTCGGTCTTGAGGTTTTTCCGCCATTAATGTACAGGAGTATGTTTTAGGTGCTGCTACTGCTAGTGCCAAGTAAGAGGAGGGAAAGCCATCGAAGCTTCGCCAGAAATCGGGGCAAGTGGTGTTCTTGCCCTTGCCTTTTTTTTTTCTTGAATGTTGAAATTTCCCGGTTAGCCCTAGGGTAGAAGCCAAGCATGTTCTCTTTTTCTTGCTGAATTTAGGGCTTAGATTCTCCCATGAGCCCCCCCTTCTTTGTGCTGTTGGTGCTCAACCCGCCGGTGTAATGCCATCAGTTTATTCCAGATTGCTGTCTGGTTGGTGGCTTGCGGGTGAAGCCGAGAGAGAGAGAGAAGGGGGTGCCTGCTGTGTTGTTGGTAAGAGCTTTTTTGAGTTCTATCTGGCCGGCGTTGAGTGTGGTGCACACACTCAAAGCCTTTGCGGATTTGGCGTTGAGTGTGGTGCATACACTCAACGCCGCAGCTGTAGCCAGTCAGAATATTTCTAAGTATTAGGGCGTTGAGTGAGGTGGACTCACTCAACGCCACAGCCCCTGCTAGCGGCTAAGTACTTTGGCGTTGAGTGAGTCGACCTCACTCAATGCCATTTTTGTTTTGGCGTTGAGTGAGGCAAGCTCACTCAACGCCGTGGTTTTATTGAGAAGCTAACTATTTTGGCGTTGAGTGAGTCGACCTCACTCAACGCCATTTCAGTTTTGACGTTAAGTGAGGTGGACTCACTCAATACCGTCGCTTCTGTGCAGCCAAGTACTTTGGCGTTTAGTGAGGTGTGCTTACTCAACGCCATATCCTTTTCTGAGGCTAAGTACTTTGGCGTTGAGTGAGTTGACCTCACTCAACGCCATTTCTGGTTTATCGTTGAGTGAGGTAGCCTCACTCAACGCCGAAGGCAAGTTTGCGGCCAAGTCCCGTGGCGTTGAGAGAGTTGACCTCACTCAACGTCATTTCTGCTTTGGCGTTAAGTGAGGCAGACTCACTCAACGCCACAGCCCTTCTTCGCGGCCAGAACTTCTGGTGTTGAGTGAGACGACCTCACTCAATGCCATTGCTGTTTTGGCGTTGAGTGAGGTCAGCTCACTCAACGCCGTAGAATTGCCTATTTTGCGGCTAAGTGCCAGGGCGTTGAGTGAGTAAACCTCACTCAACGCCATTGTTGTTTTGGCGTTGAGTGAGGTGGACTCACTCAACGCCGTAGTTCTCTTTTGCGGCTAAGTGTAAGGGCATTGAGTGAGTGAGCTTCACTCAACGCCATTGCTGTTTTGGCATTGAGTGAGGCCAGCTCACTCAATGCCACTTTCTCTGATTGTGGTTAAGTATCAGGGTGTTGAGTGAGTGTACCTCACTCAACGCCATGCCTGTTTTGGCGTTGAGTGAGGCTAGCTCACTCAACGGCAGAGTTGTTCTTGCTGGAGGCGTTGAGTGAGTGAACTTCACTCAACGCTATGCTTGTTCTTGCGCTGAGTGAGGCTAGCTCACTCAACGCCAAGGTCTAGGTAGGCGTTGAGTGGGTCTAACTCAACGCCAAGCCGTGTTGAGTCATTTCAACACTTTTCCTCTACCTCGATTTTCATTCCCGAGTGAATTCCTTGATTACATTTTGAGTTTTCTTTTCGGCCATGTTTTTCTTTCCTTAAGGCCGAATCGTGGGTCATGGTTAGTAGTGGTGGTTTGAAGCTCTTCATGGGGGAGGTGTTGTGTAATTTAGCCAAGGCCACCCTTATTCTTCTATCTTGCTCCAGGTTCGGGTTGGGCAAGGGGGTGGAAGGTCCCTTGTGTTTTCATATGTAGACCCTTGAGCTTGTTGGCTTGGAAATGGTTGTTGGGGGACTGAGTTTGCCTCTAACCCGGATCCATGTTGTTTGTCTTTGCCACTACCATCTCCCACAGCTTAGGGTGTTAAAAGTTTCTTCCTTGGTAGATTGCAGCACTTTGGGCTCTTAGTAGCTTAGTAGACTCTGCAGGATGTAGTTTCTAGGCAGGGTTGATACTGTTTCCTCGCACGTAGTGAATTTCTTGTTGTCTTGCTTTGGGCAGTTGTGACTTTTACTGCTGTGTGTTTTCCTCTTCCATTTATTACCTGGTCGACACTTTCATGCAGTTTTTCCTTGTTTTGCTTGTTGAGGTATTCTTTCTCCTTTTGAATGCCTCAGGTTCTGAGCAGTAGCCAGTTTGGTGGCTAGGTTGCGGTGGTGTTGCTGGTGGTCTCTTGGACTTTGGAGATCCTGTTGCTTTGTTAGTGAGGTAGTTTTTCTGTACTTTTCTTACAGACATACATATGTGCCAGTGGGTTCGTGTCAGGTTGTTGGCGCCCACTGGTAGTTTTTTACCTTTGTACTAGATATATTACTTTTTGCTGCTACCATTTTCTGGAGATAGTCTACTTGCTCTGTGGAGGATTTATGCTAGGTTACTAGTTATTTTAAAACTACAACTATTATTATGAGTATATCGCATGATCAGCATGTTTTATAAAATTAAAATCACTATTTTTCAAACAACGTATAAAGTTCATTTTCTTATATAAATATACAATAAATGTAGAGTCTTGCATAGCATAAGCTGTCCTCTTGGGGCACTTATGCACTCCTTAGGAAGTCAAACCTGAATAAAGTATTTTCCGCAGCGTAAAGTATAGTTTTTAACTGTGGACTAGGTGATCCACCGAGCCGAGGGATACGGCCTCTAAAATATAACTGATTTCTAATCATTAAACTCATGAAATTCTTTCTTAAAGTTAGTAGATGGTTTTGCCTGAGCGTCAGCAGTTATCCCCTGCTCGACGTGGCATCATGACGCGTGTTTTCTCATACTCTGATAATTCCTAAATTCGGAGAAAATGCGGGTTGTGATAGTTGGTATCAGAGGGAGGTTGCTTGACAAGTTAGTCGGGCAACCTTCCTATGATTGCTTTTTAGTTCAGCATCATGTCATTCACACACCGATATGTTATCAGCACGTCTTGGCAAAAGCACGAACACTACACTCATAGCATAACATGAAGTATACGGGGCATATTATGTAGTATGGGATGCATAATATGTGTTCGTATATGGATCCACCATAGGGGCAACATATGAGGGTTATGTAGTATGGGATGCATAACCTCACCACATGGCTGCGTCTAACACGTTTTCTTTTTCGTTGCATGCGAATGTTATGTAGTATGGGATGCATAACATTTTCATGCGTACGCCGCTCATAACATGCATTAGGGCTTTTTTAGGATGCATAGCACAATCATGCATAGCATAACATTGCATAAGCACAACGTGCCAAGCTAAAGACTAGCAGGATGACATATGTACACACATAAGCTTTTAAGTCAAAAGTAATATAAAGTCATGCATTCCCGATCTAGGCACATGAATTAGCATGGTGGTGGTTAACCATCCTAGGTTAGGGCATAACATCATTTTTTGTAAAAAGATAAACTCCCAGAGCAAGTTTAGCAGCTTTAAGTTATATCTATATATGTATTGTCTGTACTTGTAGTTGGTTCTAGCCGTTGTAATAGGATCTAACTAGTGTTGTTATGATTTTAGGATGGCGAGACGTCCTTCGACTAGATCGACTCCCCTGTCTGAGGGTGAGTCATCTGGAGCTCAAAATGACGCGGTGATCGAGAGCCTGCGGCAGAGTAGCGATGCCATGAGCAGACAAATGGTAGAAATGCAGGCCCAGATGCAGTCCCTAGTGGCGGTTGTGGCAGGTTAGACTCAAGGAGTGCAATGTCCTGCAGGGGGTTAGCTGTCCCTCCTCCTCCTCCTGCACCCCTAAGATCTCTAGTGGTGGTGCCAGCAGAGATGGCCTTCATCTCGCAGTTTCAGAGGCTGAGCCCTCCCACTTATGACGGGAAGGCAGATTTCATGGTGATAGACGACTGGATGATCTCCATGGAGGAGATGTTCTCGTACTCAGGAATTGCAGATGATCAGAGGGTGATGATAGCCGCCTATCAGCTTAAAGGTTTGGCTAAGAGTTGCTGGCTGAGAGAGAATGAGAGCTTGGTAGCTGGATGCTCTTAGGAAGTGTTCAAGGAGATGCTGTTGAGGAAGTTCTTACCCTCGGTCAAGCGTGACCGCCTCATGAACGACTTCCTCCATCTGAAGCAAAGGCAACTCACGGTGGGTGAGTATGAGATAGATTTCAGCAAGTTGAGTCATTTTGCCCCTTGATTGGTCAGCATTGAGGCTGAACGGGCTAAGCGATTTCTCGGTGGTTTGAGGAGCGAGGTGCAGCAGTTGACCAGTGCTTATGGGTCAGAGAATTATGCAGTAGTGGAGGCAGCTCTGAAGGTGGAGGCTATTGAGACCGCAAAGAGCAGAGGCCAGCAAATGAGGAAGGACAAGAGGAAGTCGGTGGAGGAGAAGAAACCCCAGGTACCCGGTGCTGCTCCAGGAAAGAAGAGCAAAGTGGTGTGCAGCTTCTGTGGCCGGTCAGGCCACCTTGTTGAGCGATGTTTCAAGAAGGCAGCAGCTCAGAAGAAGGAGCAGGTTTATGCGATTCAGGGTACTCCTAGGAGGGATGTCTCATGTTCTATTTGCAAGCGACCCGGGCATGATGCTGCCCATTGCTGGTCCAAGGATAAAGTCTGCTATCAGTGTGGGCAGAAGGGACACATCATGGCTAGGTGTCCTCAGGCCCAGCCTATTCTTCATGCAGTTCCACTTCAGGCGCTACCTCCACCTCAGCGGGTGGACAAAGGCAAGGGAAAGCTGAACGTGATCTCTTCCGAGGAGACTCAAGCTTCGACTCAGGTCATCTCAGGTTAGTTGTCTTTCCAGCCTGAAGGTTTTGTTCTTGTTTACTAGAATGTTTGCAGTATTGTTGTGGTAGTTCCTTAGTTTTATATGCTCCTATAGGGAAATTTTAGGTGAAGAACCGATGGGCGCGTGTTCTGTTTGACTCCGGCGCTACCCACTCGTTCGTGGCTAGAGCCTTTGTGGAGCGACATCGGTTGACTTTAGATCGAGTTCGGGATACCTTTCGTATCAAGTTCCCCTCTGGTGAATCTGTGTTGTCAGATTTGGGCATGTTAGATTGCCCTGTTTTGTTGGGGGACTTCCTTGCAAAAGCAGACCTGAAGATGATTGATCTGGAGGACTTTGATGTTATTTTGGGCATGGACTGGCTGTCTAGGTATGATGCAGTCATTCAGTGCAAAGGGAAGCGCTTGGACTTAATCATGGACGACGGTCAGCCCGGAAGCGTGTATGCTGATCTGTGCCAGGATTCTCCTGTTATCTCTGCGGTATGTGCTCAGAAGCTGTTTCTTTCGGATTATTTTGTTTGTTTGATCTCGGTGGTTGGGACCGCTGTTAGTGTACCGCACTTGGAGGAGATTCCAGTTGTTCGTAGTTTTGCCGATGTTTTTCCGGATGACCTTCCTGGTCTTCCTCCCGAGCGGGATGTGGAGTTTGTGATTGATTTAGAGCCGGGTACGCGTCTTATTGCTAAGGCGCCATACTGGATGACCCCTTGTGAGTTAGAGGAGTTGCGAGTTCAGCTGGATGAGCTGTTGGCAAAGGGATTTATCAGGCAGAGTTTGTCTCCTTGGGGTGCTCCTGTGCTGTTTGTGAAGAAAAAAGATGGGTCAATGCGGCTTTGCATCGACTATAGGGAGTTGAACAAAGTCACTATTAAGAACAGGTACCCTCTGCCGAGGATCGATGATTTATTTGACCAGTTGCGCGGTAGCACAGTGTTCTCCAAGATCGATCTTCGTTCTGGCTATCATCAGCTCAGGATCCGTGAGGCAGATATTCCACGGACTGTGTTTAGATCGAGGCATGGACACTTTGAGTTCTTGGTGATGTTGTTTGGTTTGACCAATGCACCATCAGCCTTCATGGATATGATGAACCGGGTGTTCAAGGATTTCTTAGACAAATTCGTGGTGGTCTTCATCGATGACGTGTTGGTTTATTCTCGCAGTACTGAGGAGCATGAGCAGCATCTGCGCTTGGTTCTATCGGAGTTGAGGAACCACAAGTTATTCACCAAGCTGAGCAAGTGCGAATTTTGGTTGCCTCGGATTTCATTTCTAGGCCACGTGGTGAACAAGGATGGGATCTCGGTCGACCTAGAAAAGGTCGCAGCGGTGATGGATTGGAGTAGGCTGAATACGCCTAAGGAGATCAGGAGTTTCCTAGGGTTAGCTGGCTACTACAGGAGGTTCGTGGAGGGTTTCTCTTCCCTAACTGCACCTTTGACCAAGCTGACTCAGAAGAACGTGGCTTTTGTTTGGAGCGAGAGGTGTGAAGAAGCCTTCCTGGTGTTAAAGAGGAGATTTTGCACTGCTCCCGTTCTAACCCTGCCTACTGAAGGGGTGGATTATGATGTTTACGTGGATGCTTCGCATGTAGGTCTGGGTTGTGTGTTAATGCAGATTGGAAAAGTGATTGTCTATGGGTCAAGGCAGCTGAAGACTCATGAGAAGAATTATCCTACGCATGACCTCGAGTTCGCAACGGTTATTTATGCGTTGAAGTTGTGGAGACACCTACTTTATGGGGCTCAGTGCAAAATCTTCACCGACCATAAGAGCCTAAAGTACGTGTTCACGCAGAAGGAGTTGAATCTGCGCCAGCGGCGGTGGCTAGAGTATGTGGTCGATTATGACGTAGAGATCCAGTATCATCCAGGCAAGGCCAATGTGGTGGCCGACGCCCTGAGCCGTAAGACGGGAAAGATCTTTAATCTCACCGCCGATCGTTTAGTGGAGGAGTTTCTCCTTATGGATATATCAGTGTGATGTTGTGACTTGCAGAGTAGTTTATCAGTGGCAGAGCCGTCCTGGATTTCTTTGACCAGACTACACTAGAAGGACGATCCGGATCTTCTGCACTTATTCACCAGGACTGAGAAGGGGGAGTTGCCAGACTTTGCTATCGATGATGCGGGTACTTTGAAGTACCGTGACAGATTTTGCATCCCCGCTGTTGGGGACATTAGAGGTATGATATGCAAAGAGGCTCATGGATCCAGCGTTGCCTACCATCCAGGATCTATGAAGATGTATCGTGACTTAAAGCAAATTGCCTGGTTGTATGGCATGAAAGGTGATGTAGCCCGGTTTGTTGCTGAGTGCCACACTTGCAAGCGTATGAAGGCCGATCATGGAAGGCCTGGTGGCAAGTTGACTTCGTTAGATATCCCGACTTGGAAGTGAGAAAGTATATCTATGGATTTCATCACGGGCTTACCGAAATCCCCGAGGGGATTTGATTCTGTCTGGTTCATAGTGGATAGACTAATGAAGTGTGCGCACTTCGTGTCATATAAGATTGATTACCCGATGAAGAAGATAGTGGAGTTGTACTTGGATGAAGTCATCCGACTGAATGGTGTGCCTGTGAGTATCATTTCTGATCGAGACTCCCGGTTTACTTCTCATTTTTGGCAGAGTCTACAGGAGGGATTGGGTACGGATCTGAGGTATTCTACTCTTATCACCCACAAACAAATGGGCAGACGGAGCGGGTGAACCAGATAGTTGAGGATGCGATCCGATGCTATATTTTAGACCACGATGGAGCGTGGGATGAGCGGCTGCGACTTATGGAATTTGCATACAACAATAGTTATCAAGAAAGCTTGCAGATGGCTCCTTTTGAAGCCTTATATGGGAGGCGCTGTAGAACTCCGTTGTTTTGGACTGAGGCTGGTGAGAGGCCTTTGTTGGGTCCTGATGCGCTTGAGGAAATGGAAGTCGCAGTGAAGCTTATTCGAGAGAAGCTTCGAATAGCTCAGGAGAGGTACGAGAAGAACGCCAATCGGCGTAGGTCTGCCTTGGAGTTTTCTGTAGGGGACCTTGTATTTCTTAAGGTTTCCCCGATGGTGGGTGTAAAGAGGTTTGGTAAGAATCAGAAATTGGACCCGAGGTATGTGGGCCTATTTAAGATTGTGGAGCGGATTGGCGTGTCAGCTTACAGGTTGGATTTGTCAGCAAACTTCCCAGGTGTTCATAATGTTTTCCATGTTAGTCAATTGCGGAAGTGTGTGCGCAGCAGTGGGCAAGTCTTGGACGTTGTGCCCCAGTTGGAGCTCAACCTCTCTTTTATTGAAGTGCCGGTCCATATTTTGGATACTCAGGAACGGGTGCTGCGAAGGAAGTCCATTCCGATGGTGAAAGTTTTTTGGAGGAATCAGGATTTGGAGAGCGCGACTTGGGAGCTAGAGTCGGCCATGAGGAAAACTTACCCTCACCTGTTTCCCTGATTTTGATCAGTATGTTTTCCTTCTTGTAACTCCTATTTATTATTTTTTCTTCTTTAGTAGGAGTGCTGTGCGTAAAGTTTCGGGACGAAACTTTCTTTTAGGGGGAGTAACTGTAACGCCCCCGATTTTTCTGCGACTATTTTATTCTCATTCGGCGTTACGGTGACGCGTCTTCGTGGCTTGTGCCATTTGTGGAGTGTGATTTAGCTCCTTAGAACTAAGTGGCCTATTTTGTAGCCTATGGGCAAGGTCTCCCTAGCAAGCCGAGTCGTTTTGGGTGACCCGGTGTCGCCTCTTGGGGGATGCTTGTGTTTTGGATTTAGGAGGTTATAACTCGAGTTCTGTTCAGCTGAGTGAACCGGCGGCTGGGCTGCAGTTAGGCTGAACCGACATGGCTAAGCAGTTATAAAAGCCTTATTAAGAAGTGGCGGGAACACTTCTCCTTCCTCCTTCTTCCCAAGACCAAAAGAAAACCGTTGTTCCTGTTTCGCAGAAATCAGAGGCGGAACGACGGGCTGCCATAGCTTTCGGACGGTGATTCCGGGAGTGTTCGTGGACGGATTTCGATTCCGAAAGCGTAGTTGTCTTGCTCTCGCTCAGATCTACGTTTCGACGGTAAGATATTCGATTTTCGTGGAGTTTTTAGGAGATTTGGGAGTTCGGTCTTGAGGTTTTTTCGTCATTAATGTACAAGAGTATGTTTTAGGTGCTGCTGCTGCTAGTGCCAAGTAAGAGGAGGGAAAGTCGTCCAAGCTTCGCCGGAAATCAAGGCAAGTTGTGTTCTTGCCCTTGCCATTATTGTTTTCTTGAATGTTGAAATTTCCCGGTTAGCCCTAGGGTAGAAGTCAAGCATGTTCTCTTTTTCTTGCTAAATTTAGGGCTTAGATTCTCCCATGAGCCCCCCTTCTTTGTGTTGTTGGTGCTCAACCCGTTGGTGTAATGCCATCAGTTTATTCCAGATTGCTATCTGGTTGGTGGCTTGCGGGTGAAGCCGAGAGAGAGAGAGAGAGAGAAGGGGGTGCCTGCTGTGTTGTTGGTAAGAGCCTTTTTGAGTTCTGTCTGGCCGGCGTTGAGTGTGGTGCACACACTCAAAGCCTTTGCGGATTTGGCGTTGAGTGTGGTGCATACACTCAACGCCGCAGCTGTAGCCAGTCAGAATATTTCTAAGTATTAGGGCGTTGAGTGAGGTGGACTCACTCAACGCCACAGCCCCTGCTAGCGGCTAAGTACTTTGGCGTTGAGTGAGTCGGCCTCACTCAACGCCATTTCTGTTTTGGCGTTGAGTGAGGCAAGCTCACTCAACGCCGCGGTTTTATTGAGAAGCTAACTATTTTGGCGTTGAGTGAGTCGACCTCACTCAACGCCATTTCGATTTTGACGTTGAGTGAGGTGGACTCACTCAATGCCGTCGCTTCTGTGCAACCAAGTACTTTGGCGTTTAGTGAGGTGTGCTCACTCAACGCCATATCCTTTTCCGAGGCTAAGTACTTTGGCGTTGAGTGAGTTGACCTCACTCAATGCCATTCCTGGTTTGG
This sequence comes from Platanthera zijinensis, assembly GCA_039513925.1. Taxonomy (NCBI): domain Eukaryota; kingdom Viridiplantae; phylum Streptophyta; class Magnoliopsida; order Asparagales; family Orchidaceae; genus Platanthera; species Platanthera zijinensis. The sequence continues at coordinate 77,853,893 of CM077078.1, read as the reverse complement.
CGTTGAGTGAGGTGGCCTCACTCAACGTCGAAGGCAAGTTTGCGGCCAAGTCCCATGGCGTTGAGAGAGTTGACCTCACTCAACGTCATTTCTGCTTTGGCGTTGAGTGAGGCAGACTCACTCAACGCCAATGCCCTTCTTCGTGGCCAGAACTTCTGGTGTTGAGTGAGACGACCTCACTCAACGCCATTACTGTTTTGGCGTTGAGTGAGGTCAGCTCACGCAACGCCGCAGAATTGCCTATTTTGCGGCTAAGTGCCAGGGCGTTGAGTGAGTAAACCTCACTCAACGCCATTGTTGTTTTGGCGTTGAGTGAGGTGGACTCACTCAACGCCGTAGTTCTCTTTTGTGGCTAAGTGTAAGGGCGTTGAGTGAGTGAGCTTCACTCAACGCCATTGCTGTTTTGGCATTGAGTGAGGCCAGCTCACTCAACGCCACTTTCTCTGATTGTGGTTAAGTATCAGGGCGTTGAGTGAGTGTACCTCACTCAACGCCATGCCTGTTTTGGCATTGAGTGAGGCTAGCTCACTCAACGGCAGAGTTGTTCTTGCTGGAGGCGTTGAGTGAGTGAACTTCACTCAACGCTATGTTTGTTCTTGCGCTGAGTGAGGCTAGCTCACTCAACGCCAAGGTCTAGGTAGGCGTTGAGTGGGTCCCACTCAACGCCAAGCCGTGTTGAGTCATTTTGAAAGTCCACCTAGTGCCAACTAGCTTCACCTATGAGGGGGATAGGTGACTTGCAGCTTATTTGCGGAATTAAAATTATACCTGCAGAATCAAAACAAACCACACAGCACAGAAAATAACATAGGCAATTTATAGTGGTTCCCCGATTTGGGTACGTCCACTTTCCCCCTTCGACCTATCCCCCAACCAGGGACGACTCGACCACTTCACCAACAGGATTGAAATCCAATCCTTGCACTATCGGAAGGAACCCTTCCACACGTAAGAGTCGACACTCCCACAACACGGGTTGCACCCAACCCAACAACTAGGAACCAAATGTTCCTTTACAATGAAAAAGAAATTGGAGTGTATAAGAAATACAAACAACTTGAAGATCTAGGTGTCCCTTTTTGTTAGACTACGTGTTCTTGTAGACAACGAAAAGTCCACAACCCTTGATCTTTCTTGGAGAGAATCTCCCCGAGACCGGCGGCAGCAAAGGGCGGCGGCAAGGCTCTCGGTGTTGGCGACGGCAACTGAAAACAGCAGCTATGCACTGGAGATTCAATCTTCTTAGCGAAGTCGGTAAGGTCTTCCAACGGTCACACTAGGATCGATCGTCTCGATCAATTCGGACGGGGATGGATTTCCCCATCTCAAATCAAGAGACAAAAGATCTCTGGTTAGACGCGTGAGACGTTGTGCAAGACTTGGCTTCTGTCACCGTGGATCTGGAGGAGATCGAGATCTGCTACGGTGACCACTGCACGAGCGGCGGCGGAGACGATCGGCGGAGCTAGGGCTCGACGGCGGATCTCCTTTTTGAATTCGCGTGTTTTTCTATTTGTGCGAATCACTGTACACCAATACTTGTGTATTTATACACTAGGTCATAAAGATGACCATTGTGGGCCCCACCAGCAATAAGACCTAAGTCCGGTTCGAAATACCGCTGGAAACCTGGACCGGTCCAGGAAGTGTCAGAAATTTGCCCAAGTCAAAATCGGCGAGAATCGTAGGTGATTCTCGACGAATCGGCGAGAATCACTTAAGATTCTCGCCAAATTCTACTTGGCGAATTCTGGCTGCACAGGTTATAGAGGCCGGGGAGAATCGGCGGGAATCACATTTGATTCTCGCCGAATCGTCGAGAATGCAAAGTCATTCTCGATGAATCGGCGAGAATCACTTAGTGATTCTCGACGATTCTGCCTTAGAGAATTTTCTGACTGTGTCGAGACAGCCGGCCCAACCTGTCGAGAATCATCTAGTGATTCTCGACGACTCGTCGAGAATCACATAGTGATTCTCGACGATTTACACTTAGACGATTCTCTTTTTCAACCCGTGAGCTGGTCTTTGGCTCATCCTTGCTCCTTGTCTACTCTTGCTTTATCATAGCCCTGTACTTGAAATTAAGTACACCCCAATAGAGAGAGTACACGTAGGCCAACACACTGATCTGCTCAACGAGGGATTACGTCGCGCAGACCCGTGTATATTGACCCACTGCACCCTGACATTGGTGTGTACTTAGCGTGGAATAACTGCAAGCACAACTTAAAAGATTTCATCAAACACATTGTGAATTCATCCTAGCTTGACAGGTGGCTTCCTCAAATCCAGGTAATTGTGGATACAATACCCAACAATCTCCCCATATTTGACGAAGCCAAAATCCTACTAGCTAAGATGAATACCACCATCCAGAGAATAAATAAGGCATACGAAAACAAAAACAAGCAGAATAATACTTGAGTTAAACATGAAATCATATATATAAATCCACAAGGCTTGTTCATATGATAATGTGAGAAAATTGATATGCAATAAGAGGCGGAAAAGATCCTAAGCCTATTTCTTCTTAGCAAGACTATCCTTAAGCTTCTGAGCCAGAAATTTCTTGCTTTGCCTTTCGAAATATTCCTTAGGCTTTGGATGATATCTGGGAGGAGGTGCTTTATCTGCCACGGTGTTGTTCCTGAAGAATATGTTACGTTTGGCTTCAAATTCTTTGTGCCGGTTCCATTCGTACTGGCTATATACATCACTTCGATTTATTTGCCCCCTCTGCTGTAACAGAAATGTGTCCAAGATAATACTCTTTAATACAGGACTCCATTTTTCGTTCCTCACATCATCCTCCGTCAATCTGATCTTCTTTTCAGCTTGCATTTCCCTAGATGTCCCTTCTTGAAGTTTTCTCTTGTTCTTGGCTTTTGCTAGGGCTTCTTTGTCAAACATGGCCATCAATTTGGCTTTGGAACTGTCCCTAGCAGCCCCTTGAGTATCAGCTTCACTTAAAGGAACTCCTTCTGCACTTGCTTCCTCATCATTTACAGTATTATTCTCAGGAGTCTCAGAAGCAGGATTACCCTCAGGATTTTCAGGGATATCGGTGCCTAATACTTGTTTGAGCAACCACCGGCAACTGTCATAAACATAGACATTAGACTGGTCGAAATTGTCGATGATGATTTGCTGAAGCCCGGTCATTTTAGCAGTATATTCTTCCTCCCCCTTTTTGGTTTCGACTGCAATGGAGTTTGCATAGGAGTGCAGTGACTCATCTATGTGCTTCAGAGAGTTTGAGAACTCAGTCAGCAGGCCTTTTTGATTTGCATTTAGAAGCACCATGTTGGCATCGAATTTCTGTATGCTATCTGCCACAACATGTGCATTTTTATTGACTACTCCCAGGTCGTCAGTATTCTTCTTTAGTCCTTTCATGAGAAGAGATACGGCTGTGCCTGCCTCTGTATATTTTTCATCAAATTTCTTCTCCATCACATCTAGTTTATGGTTGATCTGAATCACATTCTTGAGCATGAGATCCTCAGAGTCCTTCAGTCTCTTTAGCACTTTATTGAGGGATTTCTCAAACGTATCCTTGAGCTCATCCAGCATCCCTTGGACAAAATTAACAGTATGATTTGCTAGGTTTGCTTGAAGTGGAGGAGCTGCAGGCAGACCCTGGTCAGGCTCCCCAGCAGAAGTACTGGGAGAGCTGGACACTAGAATAGAGTCCACAGGGGGGGACAGAGGGTTGCTGAGAGGGCTCCCCCTGCATTCTTGCATCCGACCTCTCAGGAGCTTGTTCCTCAGATGAAACAGCAGCATCCTCTCGAGGATCCACCACTTTCTCCCTCTCAATTACTTCTTCCTCCATCTCATTATCCAAGTGCTTAGGCTTATCTGCAGAGTTGTGCATATCTTCCTCCACTTCTTCCTCCTCCTCCTCATCAGCCACCTCATCTCCTAGGTAATTCATATCTTCCTCACCTTCCTCTTCCTCCTCCACATCTGCCACTTCATCTGCTACCTCCTCCTCACGATCTTCTTGCAAAGTCTCCACAGCATCTTTAGCTATCTGAGAAATATCAGAGATGATGTTTGCAGAAGAGTGTACAGGCTCCCCCTCAGTTCCTGCAATCAGTGCGTCAGGAACTTCACTGGGTGCTGCCATAGAATGTGCAATAGCACTGGTGTCCTCGGTCGTAGATGCTTCCTCTTGGTCTATTTCCCTGGCAACCTGCCCTATTCGACGCTCCCACCGGTCGAATATGCTTACGTCCATCCTTTTCAAATAGTGTAGAGGCACTCCTTTGCTCATGTCGAATGTATCTCCGTCCAGCTGATTCAGATAGAGGCTGATGATTCTGCCAAAGCTGGGGGTTCGGAGTGTGTCTTTAATTCTTTCAAAGAGCATGGCTCCCCAATTGAACCGCTTTAGGCAGACGATTGCCACCAGAGTCTTGAACATTTCCCCTGAAATATGGTCGTGGGATCCGGGTTTGCAGATTAGTGCCTTCCCAACGATGTCAGACAATAATTTTCCCTCCTCGTTCATGTCTTTCCTTTTAATTGACCTGGTCCCCCTGGCCAGTCCACAGAAGGATAGGGTCCTTGCTCTATCCTCTTCCTCCAGGTAATCTTCTTCCTCACAACTGGATAGCCGCAGGCATTGGGTCAATTTCCTGGCGGATAACTTGATCTTCTTCCCAGCAACCTTGCTCTTGATGGAGGTGTCTTTGTGACGGAGCTTGGCAGTAGCAAAGAACTCCAATACTTCCTTATCCAAGATCTTGCACGGGTGCTCCAGCACGAACGTCAGTCCCGCTTCCTCGAGCATTATGATTCTGTTCCGGAACTCGTCCGAGGCCTGGGAGAATCCAGTTCTCACGAGCTCGCATCCAATGATCAGGCCTACAGAAGTCCGTGGGGCCATAGCAAACTAGTGCGGAGAGGCAGTGAAGGTTCCGGCTGCTTTATCGGAGAGACGGCGAGCCGATCCGAGGCGATGCTTGGACGAGTGCCTGGTTGCGAGAGGAAGGCTTCAGGAGGTGTCGTTAGGTCACCACGAACTGCCGATGGAGGAACCCGCTGGGAGGAAGGGTTTCCTGCGGAGCTTGGACACGGTCTCGGCGAATTGCTGGAAGTTGAAGGGTCGGCAGGATTTAAGTTGGGTCGGCGGGATTTAGGTTCCATGTTATAAGCAGGTTTATATATATATTTATGTCCGAAGGCTTTGTTCGACGGAAACTGCAACAGTTTAATATTGATCGTCGGGAATGGAGGAATTTGGTTCGACGATTTGGTGATGCTTTCGTGCTAATGTTGGTTCGCACGGGTGAATTTTGTTCGATGATACCATGGTGGAATTTAGTTTGAGGGAAATCGCTGAGATTCCAAATTTATGTCATTGTCAAGGGTAGGAAAGTCTTAATAGGCATAATTGTTTCTTAATCCAACCAAGGGGTTCAAGATTTTCGAGGGCGGACTTATGGCTGAAAATCTCAAACTAATCACTGCTAATGTAACTGAAAGTTATCTTACACTTATACTCCTTCCCTAAGTGACTGAGCATACGTGAATAATTTTTCTATATGACCATCTAATTTTAAAAGAAGTGAATTCATTACTTAGTGTGGACATGTAGACATACATATACATATATGTAAAAATCGATGCACTATGGCTCATATATTGAAGCTGATTGCGATTACCTGTGATAACAAGATGTAACATTTCTGAAAGTCCACCTAGTGTCAACTACTTATACCTATGGGGGGGGAATAGGTGTATTTGCAGTGAATTTGCGGAATTAATGTTTCACCTGCACAAGAAAACAAAACAACACAGCACAAAAATACACAAGCAATTTATAGTGGTTCCCCGATTTGGGTACGTCCACTTTCCCCCTTCGACCTATCTCCCAACCAGGGACGACTTGGTCACTTCACCAACAGGATTGAAATCCAATCCTTGCACTAACGGAAGGAACCCTTCCACACGTAGGAGTCAACACTCCCACAACACGGGTTTCACCCAACCCTACAACTAGAGACCAAACGGTCCTTTACAATGAAATAAAAATAGCTTGTAAGTATACAAAGAACGTATGGAGACCAAGGTGTCCCTCTTCGTTCGACGACGTGTTCTTGAGGTCAACGAAGAGTCCACAACCTAGATCTCACTTGGAGAGAATCTTCTCTAGATCGACGGCTTCAACAATAGAGGCGGTGATGCTATGTAGATCCAATCTTCTTAGCAAAATCGGCAAGGTCTTCCAACGGTCACACTAGGATCGATCGTCTCGATCGATTCGGATGGGAAAGGTTTCCCGATCACAAATCAAGAGACAAAAGATCTCTGGATAGACGCGTGAGACGCTGTGCCCGACTAGGCTTCTATCGCCGGGAGAGGTAACGAAATCCTCGATCAACGGTGGCGAGCAGCTAGCGAGAGGCGGAGCGGGTCGGCCGAGCTCGCTTCCGATCTAGGGCTTGACGGCGGCCTCTTTTTCGTTTTGCTGTGATCCCCATTTTTACTGTTCACAAATACAGAGTATTTATACACTAGGTCATGAGATGACCGTTGTGGGCCCCACCAGCGGTAAGACCAAAGTCCGGTTCAAAATCCCGATGATAACGTGGACCGGTCCAGGCAGACTTGGAAAAATGCCCAAGTCAAATTCGGCGAGAATCGTGAGTGATTCTCGACGAATCGGCGAGAATCACTTACGATTCTCTCCGAATTCTACTTAGAGAATTCTGGCTGCATAGGTTATAGAGGCCGGGGAGAATCGGTGGGAATCACCTTGGATTCTCGCCGACTCGTCGAGAATGCAAAGTCATTCTCGATGAATCGGCGGGAATCACTTGGTGATTCTCGACGATTCTGCCTTGGATGGTTTTTCTGACTGCGTCGAGACAGCCGGCCCAACCCGGCAAGAATCAACTAGTGATTCTCGTCGACTCGTCGAGAATCACTAGTGATTCTCGACGAATCGGCGAGAATCACTTAGTGATTCTCGACGAGTTATACTTAGACGAATTCTCTTCTTTCCACCCGTGAGCAGGTCTTTGGCCCATCCTTGCTCCTTGTCTGTTCTTGCTTTATCATAGCCCTGTACTTGAAATTAAGTACACCCCAATAGAGAGAGTACACGTAGGCCAACACACTGATCTGCTCAACGAGGGATTACGTTGCACAGACCCGTGTATATTGACCCACTGCACCCTGACATTGGTGTGTACTTAGCATGGAATAACTGCAAGCACAACTAAAAAATAGTTCATCAAATACATTGTGAATTCATCTTAGCTAGACAGGTGGCTTCCTCAAATCTAGGTAATTGTGGATACAATACCCAACAATCTCCCCCTATTTGACGAAGCCAAAATCCTACTAGCTAAGATGAATACCACCATCCAGAGAATGATTAAAATTTTAAATAGACGAGAACAAACATAACAATACTTGAGTCAAAACATGACATCACATATATATATATATATATATATATATATATATATATAAATTCATAATACTTGTTCGTAAGATAATAGGGAAACATTGATGTGCAATAAGAGGCGGAAAAGATCCTAATCCTATTTTTCCTTAGCAAGATCATTCTTAAGCTTCTGAGCCAGGAATTTCTTGCTCTGTCTTTCGAAATATTCCTTAGGCTTCGGATGATATCTGGGAGGAGGGGCTTTATCTGCCACTGTGTTATTCCTGAAGAATATGTTGCGTTTGGCTTCAAATTCTTTATGCCGCTCCCATTCGTATTGGCTATATACCTCACTTCGATTTATGTGCCCCTTCTGCTGTAACAAAAATGTGTCCAAGATGATACTTTTTGATACAGGACTCCATTTTTCATTTCTCACATCCTCCTCCGTCAATCTGATCCTCTTTTCAGCTGGTGTTTCCTTTGAAGGTCCTTCTTTGATTTGCCTTTTGCCTTTGGCTTTGGCTAAGGCATCTTGATCAAACCAGGTTCTTCGTTCAGCCCTTTCAGCAGCTTTCTTTGACTCAGCTTCGCTTAACGGAACAACTTCTGCACTTGCTCCTTCGTCATCCACAGTATTGTTCTCAGTAGTCTCGTGAACAGGATTATCCTCAGGAATATTGGTTGAATTGTTGCCTAATGCTTGGTTGAGCAACCACTGGCAGCTGTCATACACATATACATTAGACTGGTCAAAATTTTCGATGATGATGTGCTGAAGCCCTTCCATTTTAGCAGTATATTCTTTCTCCCCCTTTTTGGCTTCGATTGCAATGGAGTTTGCATAGGAGTGCAGGGACTCATCAATGTGCTTCAGAGATTTAGAGAACTCAGTCAGCAGGTCTTGTTGATTTTTATTGAGGAGCACCATGTTGGTATCAAATTTTTGTATGCTGTCCGCCACAATATGTGCATTTTTATTAACGACAGCCAGATCGTCAGTATTCTTCTTCAGTCCTTGCATGAGAAGAGATACTGCTGTGCCTGCCTCTGTGTATTTCTCATCAAATTTCTTTTCCATCAAATCCAGTTTGTGGTTGATCTGAACCACATTCTTCAGCATGAGATCCTCAGACTCCCGCAGTCTCTGTAGCACTTTGTTGTGCGATTTCACAACCGTATCCTTGAGCTCATCAAGCATACCTTGGACAAAGTTGACAGTGAGATTTGCTATGCTTTCTTGTAGTGGAGGAGCTGCAGGCTGACCCTGGTCAGGCTCCCCCGCAGAAGTACTGGGAGAGCTGGAGAGCAGAATATAGTCCACAGGGGGAACAAAGGATTGCTCCCCCTCCATCCTTGCATCTGACCGCCTAGGAGCTTGTTCCTCAGATGGAACCTCAGCAGCCTCCTGAGAGTCCACCATTTTCTCCCGCTCAAGTACTTCTTCCTCCACCTCAGTCTCCATATGCTCAGCCTGATCTGCAGAGTTATGCATGTCTTCTTCTACTGCATCCACCTCATCTTCATCAGCCACCTCATCGCCCGGGTAATTTATATCTTCCTCACCGTCCTCTTCCTCTTCCACATCTGCCACTTCCTCCTCACTGTCTGCTTGCACAGATTCCACAGCATCTTTTGCTATCTGAGAAATATCTGATAAGATGTTTGCAGAAAGGAGTACAACCTCCCCCTCAGTTCCTGTAATCAGTGCATTAGGAACTTCATTGGGGGCTGCAGAACCGGTTTCAACTACCACTGCAGCTTGCCCTATTCGACGTTCCCATCGGTCGAATATGCTAGCATCCATCCTTTTCAAGTAGTGCAGAGGCACTCCCTTGCTCATGTCGAATTTGTCTCCGTCCAGTTGATTCAGATAAAGGCTAATGATTCTGCCAAAACTGGGGGTTCGGAGTGAGTCTTTAATCCTGTCAAACAGCAAGGCTCCCCAGTTGAACTGCTTTCGGCATACGATTGCCACCAAAGTTTTGAACATTTCCCCAGAAATATGGTCATGGGATCCAGGTTTGCAGATTAGTACTTTCCCAATGATGTCGGACAAGAGTTTCCCTTCCTCATTCATTTCTTTTCTCTTTATTGATCTGGTGCCCCTAGCTAGCCCACAGAATAATAGGGTCCTGGCTCTATCATGTTCCTCCAGATAATCCTCGTGCTCAGAACTGGAGAGCTGCAAGCATTGAGTCAGTTTCCTGGCAAACATCTTGATCCTTGCACCTGCAACCTTACTCTTGATGATAGAGTCTTCATTCCGAAGTTTGGCGGTTGCGAAGAACTCCATCACTTCTTTATCCAGAATCTTGCATGGGTGCTCCAGCACGAATGTCAGTCCTGCTTCCTCGAGCATGATGATTATGTTGCGGAACTCGTCTGAGGCCTGGGAGAAACCGGTTCTCACTAGCTCGCATCCAGTGACCAGGCCTGCAGTAGTCCGTAGAGCCATAGCAAACTAGGAAGAAGGGGAATATCAATTTCCAAGTCTAAGGATCTCCGAAACTGTGAGGTTGAGGATACAATCTATACTAAGCTTAAGTCACGGTTAGTGATAAGAAGGGGATTACCTTGAGAGGAGATGCAGTGAATGTTCCGGCACTACGATGCGTTATCAGAGTTGCGGCGAGCCGATCCGAAGCTGAGCGTGGGCGTGTCCCCGGCGGCGAGAGGGAGTCTTTGGGAGGGTCGTTAGGTCACAACGAGGTCGACGGAGGAGTTCACTGAGAGGATCGAAGGGATTCCTTCGTAGCTGGGACTGTGTCTCGGCGAGAAACTGGAATGTGAAAGGTCGACGGGATTGGCGGAATGAACGCGTGAAGTGGAAGATGAAAAGTCGGCGGGATTTATATCAGGGTCGGCGGGATTTATATTGTACGTTAAATCCAATTTATATAAGAGCTTTGGTTCGATGAGGATTACAGAGATCAATTTTATGTATTTGTCACGGGTTGAAAAGAATTCGAAAAGATCATTTCTTAATCCAAGTGTGGATTAACATACCACACAGCTTAGGAGGCACATCAACTCTGTGATTCCTCACTCACTAACATTGGCTCGCAGATTTCATAGATTATGTCGAGATCGATAACCGCAATATTCTTGATGTTAGTTGTCATTCTCAGTGACTCCTAATGACGTGTCAGCTTTAATTTTCAGCTTGTAATGTATGCCTATTGATGTGCCTTCTCGAATCTATCAGAGAATTTACTGACACACCTTTAATAATGTATCTAAGGGTTATTTTTACAGTTTTGATCTGTCCTTAGGATAACACACATAGATGTGTATATGTATATATATATATAAATATATATATATATATATATATGTAAATGTCGACATAATATGACTCAAATATTTAGGCTGATCAATGATACCTGGAATTGTAAGATTCATCATTCAGCCCTTCTGATTAGAGCATACCAGGTGTTCAATTGGAGTATCCCATTGTTGATAGTACTTCTTTCGTTCCAGATACTTGTTCCAGACCAATCTTGGAACATCTTCTGTCTAGCTCCCATCATGACACGGAAGTCTAGACTACCCTGCACCAAAGAATATTACCTTACCTTAGGAGCCCAATATGTATTGGGTCCTAGGTTCCTGTCAGCATAATAATTGGACTGCCTTCCCTCAGGAATCCTGGTGGGAAGACTAACATTGCCTCGAGGATGTGGAAGTCCCCTTGCCATTGATACAGAATAGTTGTGCCAACAATCTATGGCAAAATGACCCACTTTGCCACAACACCAACACTCAAGAATGTTGTATCGCCGTTTGTGACCTAAACGGATGACAGAGGTAGTCATAGTTCTAGGTCTAAACGGAATAGAGCCAGATATGCTCACAGAATTATCTCTTCCACCGTGACTATTGGAAGGGTGGAAAGAATGCATATGGCAGGTGTCATGAGGCCTGGGAGGTGGTGCCTTCTTTTCAGTCAGCCCCCTTCCAAGGACCTCATGAGTCCTAACAACATGATTTCTATCCCCCCTTTCCAGAGTCCTAGGGAGGTGAGAGGCGCATTGTGAGCTGATGCTGGCAGATTCATGACGAGTAGGGGCTGTGGCCGAGAATACAAAGGGCTTGGTGGAAGCCGGAGGTATTCTCTTCTGGGTGGCCATGACAGCCCTTGCATTTTGAGTGCTTCCACAAGAGGACTGATCATTCTTGCAGTGACCATGGTTATTCCTATGGTCATACCTGAAGGCATGATGAGTGTCCTTCCTACTCGGGGTGGGGGGTCTGAACACCGTTTCCCCATTTCTCCATGACTTAATAATTTGGGAGATCCACCCATTTTCTGCTTTTCTCTTGATAGCATCAATCTTGTAAAAATTAGAAACTATCCTCTTCTCGGTCTCTAGATGACTTTCTAGATCCGAGATCTGAGAGTCCTTTACTTTGATGGATTCCAATTGGAGATTCATCAAGATCTTCAGCTGAGCAATCTCCTTAGCTTGTTCCTCAACAAGTAAGTTGCTCGTCTGAAGGGCACTCTCAAGGGAATCACGATTATCAATCTTTTGATTGAAGCTATGTGTATCCCTTGCATCATTGGAAGGGCTACTCTCAAAACTATTCCTGTCTTCAGGAACTTCACGAGGAGAGGGGCATGAGGAAGAAGTTACCTGCTTTAGACTTTGTTGGTCATGGTTATCATCCAGATTGGCAGAGACTGTTGAGTTAGCTTCATCAGAACTGCTTTCCTCAGCTTCTTCTTCAGTCTCTGACAAGGACACAGGAGCCCTGATATTGACATATTGATCATGCCCTTCATCTTCAGAAATAAGGACTCCTACATAGGCTTCATCCTCTTGCTGACAACCGGTACCAGCTTTCTCTGATCCCTCCATGAGGTCTGAGATGGTTTGCCACATGGACTTGGCCGTCCTACACTTGTCCACTCTTGAACGAGATACACCAGACCAGACGTCAGTGATGATCTGACGTATTAACTTATCCAAGTTGTACAGTGAGAGCTCGGTCTCAGACATCTCTTCGGGACTCTTGGGGATAAGGATATCCTCTCCAGACTCAGAAGCCTTCATGGGAATGAAGGGACCCTCTTCCAAGATGATTGACACCCGAGGGTCGATGGCCTCCAGATGAAACATAACTCTCATCTTCCAGATAGGATAATACTCTGTTGTGCACGCAGGGAGTCTCAGAGGAGGGACATCAAATTCCAGCTCCATGCTTGAGTCTTGACTTCTAGTTGACACAGGAGGCAGGATCTTACTCAAGGTGTTAAACTTATTGCTGAGTAACCTCCCTCTGATACCACTTGAAAGTCCACCTAGTGTCAACTACTTACACCTATGGGGGGGAATAGGTGTATTTGCAGCGAATTTGCGGAATTAATGTTTCACCTGCACAAGAAAACAAAACAACACAGCACAAAAATACACAAGCAATTTATAGTGGTTCCCCGATTTGGGTACGTCCACTTTCCCCCTTCGACCTATCTCCCAACCAGGGATGACTTGGTCACTTCACCAACAGGATTGAAATCCAATCCTTGCACTAACGGAAGGAACCCTTCCACACATAGGAGTCAACACTCCCACAACACGGGTTTCACCCAACCCTACAACTAGAGACCAAACGGTCCTTTACAATGAAATAAAAATAGCTTGTAAGTATACAAAGAACGTATGGAGACCAAGGTGTCCCTCTTCGTTCGACGACGTGTTCTTGAGGTCAACGAAGAGTCCACAACCTAGATCTCACTTGGAGAGAATCTTCTCTAGATCGACGGCTTCAACAATAGAGGCGGTGATGCTATGTAGATCCAATCTTCTTAGCAAAATCGGCAAGGTCTTCCAACGGTCACACTAGGATCGATCGTCTCGATCGATTCGGATGGGAAAGGTTTCCCGATCACAAATCAAGAGACAAAAGATCTCTGGATAGACGCATGAGACGCTGTGCCCGACTAGGCTTCTGTCGCCGGGAGAGGTAACGAAATCCTCGATCAACGGTGGCGAGCAGCTAGCGAGAGGCGGAGCGGGTCGGCCGAGCTCGCTTCCGATCTAGGGCTTGACGGCGGCCTCTTTTTCGTTTTGCTGTGATCCCCATTTTTACTGTTCACAAATACAGAGTATTTATACACTAGGTCAGGAGATGACCGTTGTGGGCCCCACCAGCAGTAAGACCAAAGTCCGGTTCAAAATCCCGATGATAACGTGGACCGGTCCAGGCAGACTTGGAAAAATGCCCAAGTCAAATTCGGCGAGAATCGTGAGTGATTCTCGACGAATCGGCGAGAATCACTTACAATGCTCGCCGAATTCTACTTAGAGAATTCTAGCTGCACAGGTTATAGAGGCCGGGGAGAATCGGTGGGAATCACCTTGGATTCTCGCCGACTCGTCGAGAATGCAAAGTCATTCTCGACGAATCGGCGAGAATCACTTGGTGATTCTCGACGATTCTGCCTTGGATGGTTTTTCTGACTGCGTCGAGACAGCCGGCCCAACCCGGCAAGAATCAACTAGTGATTCTCGTCGACTCGTCGAGAATCACTAGTGATTCTCGACGAATCGACGAGAATCACTTAGTGATTCTCGACGAGTTATACTTAGACGAATTCTCTTCTTTCCACCCGTGAGCAGGTCTTTGGCCCATCCTTGCTCCTTGTCTGCTCTTGCTTTATCATAGCCCTATACTTGAAATTAAGTACATCCCAATAGAGAGAGTACACGTAGGCCAACACACTGATCTGCTCAACGAGGGATTACGTTGCACAGACCCGTGTATATTGACCCACTGCACCCTGACATTGGTGTGTACTTAGCATGGAATAACTGCAAGCACAACTAAAAAATAGTTCATCAAATACATTGTGAATTCATCTTACCTAGACAGGTGGCTTCCTCAAATCCAGGTAATTGTGGATACAATACCCAACAATTTCACATTATCAGCACAGAGTATATCAGGAGGTCAGTATGCATGTGCCTGTAATGATGGCACTGCTCCCATTCTCGACACTTTTTCCACGTCATTCTTGGAGCATCTCCTGTCCGGTTCCCATCAGGATTGCGGGACCCAGACCACCCTGCAGGAAAGAGTTATCTTGCCTTAGGAACCCAATAAGTATTGGGTCCTAGATTCCTGTCAGCATAATAATTGGAATGCCTCCCCTCAGGAATCCTGGTGGGAGGACTAACATTGCCTCGAGGATGTGGAAATCCCCTTGTCTTTGACACAGAAGAGTTGTGCCAACAATCTATGGCAAAATGACCCACTTTGCCACAACACCAACACTCATAAATGTTGTATCGCCGTTTTTGACCTGATCTACTGACTGAGGTAGTCGGAATCTTGGGTCTAAACGGGACAGGGCAGGTTCTGCTCACAAATTTGCCTTTTCCACCGTGACATGTGGGAGGGTGGATAGAGAGCATGTGGTGAGTGTCATGAGGCCTGGGAGGTGGTGCCTTCCTTTCAGTCAGCACACTTCCAGAGGCCTCATGGGTACTTACCACATGTTTCCTGTCCCCCCTTTCCTGTGTCCTAGGGTGGAAAGTACTGCATTGAGAGCTGGTTCCTGCATATTCATGATGAGTTGGGGCTGAGGCTGAGAATACAAAGGGTTCAGAATGAGCCTTGGGAATTCTCTCATGGGTAGCCATGACAGTTCTGGCACTGTGGGTATTTCCACCTAAGGGCTGATCATTCTTGCAGTGACCAACGTTGTTTCTGTGGTCATACCTGAAAGCATGATGAGTGCCTTTCCTTCCTGGAGTGGGGGGGGGGGTCTAAATATCGTTTCCCCATTTCTCCATGAATTGATAATTCGGGAGATCCACCCATTTTCTTTCTTTCTTTTGATAGCATCAACCTTGAAAAAGTTGGATACTATCCTCTTCTCATTCTCTAGACTACTCTCTAGATCTGAGATTTTAGAGTCCTTAACCTTATTGGATGCCAATTGGAGAACCAATAAGATTTTCAGCTGAGCAATCTCCTTAGCTTGCTCCTCCACAAGTAAGTTGCTCTTCTGAAGGGCACACACAAGGGAATCAGGATTTTCAATCTTTTGATTGAAGCTATCCATATCCCTTGCATTTTTGGAAGGACTACCCTCTGAATTGTTCCTGTCTTCAGGAACTTCAAGAGGAGAGGGGCATGAGGAAGAAGTTACCTGCTCCTGGCTTTGTTGTGCAGGGTGACCGTTAATATCGGCAGAGACTGTTGAGTCAGCTTCATCAGAACTACTTTCCTCAATTTCTTCTTCAGTCTCTGACAAGGACACAGGAGCCCTGATACTGACAGATTGATCATGCCCTTCATCTTCAGAAATGAGGACCCCTACATAGGCTTCATCCTCTTGTTGATGACTGGTCCCAGTTTTCTCTGATCCCTCCATGAGGTCTGAGATGGTTTGCCACATAAACTTAGCTGTCCTACACTTGTCCACTCTAGAGCGAGATGGTCCAGACCAGACATCAGTGATGATCTGACGAATCACCTGGTCCAGGTTGAACAGTGAGAGCTCTGTCTCCGACATCTCTTTGGGACACTTGGGGATTTGGAGATCTTTCCCTGAGCTGGAAGCCTTCATGGGAATGAAGGGACCCTCTTCCAGAATGAGTGATGCTCGAGGGTCGATGGCCTCCAGATGAAATAGTACTCTCATCTTCCACACAGGATAGTACTCCTTTGTACATGAGGGGAGTCTTAGAGGAGGGACATCATAATCCAACTCCATGCTTGAGTCTGATCTACTTATTGACACTGGTGGCAGGATTCTACTCAAGGTGTTAACCTTTTTGATGAGTAACCTCGCTCTGATACCACTTGAAAGTCCACCTAGTGCCAACTAGATTCACCTATGGGGGGGATAGGTGACTTGCAGCTTATTTGCGGAATTAAAATTATACCTGCAGAATCAAAACAAACCACACAGCACAGAAAATAACACAGACAATTTATAGTGGTTCCCCGATTTGGGTACGTTCACTTTCCCCCTTCGACCTATCTCCCAACCAGGGACGACTCGGTCACTTCACCAACAGGATTGAAATCCAATCCTTGCACTATCGGAAGGAACCCTTCCATACGTAGGAGTCGACACTCCCACAACACGGGTTGCACCCAACCCAATAACTAGGAACCAAATGTTCCTTTACAATGAAAAAGAAATTGGAGTGTATAAGAAATACAAACAACTTGAAGATCTAGGTGTCCCTTTTCGTTAGACTACGTGTTCTTGTAGACACCGAAAAGTCCACAACCCTTGATCTTTCTTGGAGAGAATCTCCCCGAGACCGGCGGCGGCAAAGGGCGGCGGCAAGGCTCTCGGTGTTGGCGACGACAACTGAAAATAACAGCTATGCACTGGAGATTCAATCTTCTTAGCGAAGTCGGCAAGGTCTTCCAACGGTCACACTAGGATCGATCGTCTCGATCGATTCGGACGGGGATGGATTTCCCTATCTCAAATCAAGAGACAAAAGATCTCTGGTTAGACGCGTGAGACGTTGTGCAAGACTTGGCTTCTGTCACCGTGGATCTGAAGGAGATCGAGATCTGCTACGGTGACCACTACACGAGCGGCGACGGAGACGATCGGCGGAGCTAGGGCTCGACGGCGGCTCTCCTTTTTGAATTCACGTGTTTTTCTATTTGTGCGAATCACTGTACACCAATACTTGTGTATTTATACACTAGGTCATAAAGATGACCGTTGTGGGCCCCACCAGCA
Source organism: Platanthera zijinensis (assembly GCA_039513925.1). Taxonomy (NCBI): domain Eukaryota; kingdom Viridiplantae; phylum Streptophyta; class Magnoliopsida; order Asparagales; family Orchidaceae; genus Platanthera; species Platanthera zijinensis. The sequence goes on along the minus strand of CM077078.1, from coordinate 77,836,764 downwards.
ATAAGACCTAAGTCCGGTTCGAAATACCGCTAGAAACCTGGACCGGACTAGGAAGTGTTGGAAATTTGCCCAAGTCAAAATCGACGAGAATCGTAGGTGATTCTCGACGAATCGGCGAGAATCACTTACGATTCTCGCCGAATTCTACTTGGCGAATTCTGGCTGCACAAGTTATAGAGGCCGGGGAGAATCGGCGGGAATCACATTTGATTCTCGCCGAATCGTCGAGAATGCAAAGTCATTCTCGACAAATCGGCGAGAATCACTTAGTGATTCTCGACGATTCTGCCTTAGAGAATTTTCTGACTGCGTCGAGACAGCCGACCCAACCTGTCGAGAATCATCTAGTGATTCTCGACGACTCGTCGAGAATCACTAGTGATTCGTCTTTCAACCCGTGAGCTGGTCTTTGGCCCATCCTTGCTCCTTGTCTGCTCTTGCTTTATCATAGCCCTGTACTTGAAATTAAGTACACCCAAATAGAGAGAGTACACGTAGGCCAACACACTGATCTGCTCAACGAGGGATTACGTCGCGCAGACCCGTGTATATTGACCCACTGCACCCTGACATTGGTGTGTACTTAGCGTGGAATAACTGCAAGCACAACTTAAAAGATTTCATCAAACACATTGTGAATTCATCCTAGCTTGACAGGTGGCTTCCTCAAATCCAGGTAATTGTGGATACAATACCCAACACATTTCAACACTTTTCCTCTACCTCGATTTTCATTCCCGAGTGAATTCCTTGATTACATTTTGAGTTTTCTTGTCGGCCATGTTTTTCTTTCCTTAAGTCTGAATCGTGGGTCGTGGTTAGTAGTGGTGGTTTGAAGCTCTTCATGGGGGAGGTGTTGTGTAATTTAGCAAAGGCCACCCTTATTCTTCTATCTTGCTCCAGGTTCGGGTTGGGCAAGGGGGTGGAAGGTCCCTTGTGTTTTCACATGTAGACCCTTGAGCTTGTTGGCTTGGAAATAGTTGTTGGGGGACTGAGTTTGCCTCCAACCCGGATCCATGTTGTTTGTCTTTGCCACTACCATCTCCCACAGCTTAGGGTGTTAGAAGTTTCTTCCTTGGTAGATTGCAGCACTTTGGGCTCTTAGTAGCTTAGTAGACTCTGCAGGATGTAGTTTCTAGGCAGGGTTGATACTGTTTCCTCGCACGTAGTGCATTTCTTGTTGTCTTGCTTTGGGCAGTTGTGAATTTTACTGCTGTGTGTTTTCCTCTTTCATTTATTCCCTGGTTGACACTTTCATGCAGTTTTTTCTTGTTTTGCTTGTTGAGGTATTCTTTCTCCTTTTGAATGCCTCAGGTTCTGAGCAGTAGCCAGTTTGGTGGCTAGGTTGCGGTGGTGTTGCTGGTGGTCTCTTGGACTTTGGAGATCTTGTTGCTTTGTTAGTGAGGTAGTTTTTCTGTACTTTTCTTACAGACATACATATGTGCCAATGGGTTCGTGCCAGGTTGTTGGCGCCCACTGGTAGTTTTTTTTACCTTTGTACTAGATATATTACTTTTTGCTGCTACCATTTTCTGGAGATAGTCTACTTGCTCTATGGAGGATTTATGCTAGGTTGTTAGTTATTTTAAAACTACAACTATTATTATGAGTATATCACATGATCAGCATGTTTTATAAAACTAAAATCACTATTTTTCAAACAACGTATAAAGTTCGTTTTCTTATATAAATATACAATAAATGTAGAGTCTTGCATAGCATAAGCTGTCCTCTTGGGGCACTTATGCACTCCTTAGGAAGTCAAACCTGAATAAAGTATTTTCCGCAACGTAAAGTATAGTTTTTAACTGTGGACTAGGTGATCCACCGAGCCGAGGGATACGACCTCTAAAATATAACTGATTTTCTAATCATTAAACTCATGAAATTCTTTCTTAAAGTTAGTAGATGGTTTTGCCTGAACGTCAGCAGTTATCCCCTGCTCGACGTGACATCATGACACGTGTTTTCTCATACTCTGATAATTCCTAAATTCGAAGAAAATGCGGGTTGTGACAGGGTGGGGCGAGTATCCAGCCTCTACTAGCGAGTATTAAGGGCTATTCACCCATAATTGCGAGGTGCTCGCCCATACTCGCCTCTGCTCGCCCAAGCTCATCTCTGCTCGCCCAAGCTCGCCTTTGCTCGTGGCTAGGTCTGCGAATAGTCGTCTCTTTAAGCGTTTTCTGATCTCGACGAATTACAGGTTATATATCGGGAGTACTCGTAGATCGCCAGGGTCTGCAAAATAGCGCTCACTAACAACGGAGTTTCGTTGTTGGCAGAACAATTTGGGTTGCATGTAGTAGAACCAAAAGACGAGATTTCGCTATTTGCAGGTCAGGTTTAGAAAACTATAAATAGACCTCAGGGGTAGGGCTGATAATATTATTCGAAACTCGAAAGTCGCTCGAAAGTCGTTTGAAAATTGAGCCGAATCGGAATCGGTTAAAATTGATTCGACTCAATTTGAGTCGATTCAATTTGGCTCGAATCTGATTTCGAGCCAACCCTGAATCGCTCGAAATATGATTCGAATCAACTCAAATTAGTTAAAAAAATTATGTATTTATTAATATATTCTTATTTTAAGATTAAAAATAACAAAATTTAAATATAAATAAAAAGAATGAAGACTTTAAGTGTTTCATTTGCTAAATTTATAGGTTGTCCAATTTAATTTTGAGCAAACTAGGAATAAAACAAAAAATTGCTCAATTTCGAGTCGACTTGATTCGATTTCGAGCCGACCCGATTCGATTTCGAGCCGACCCGATTCGATTTCGAGCCGACTCGATTCGATTTCGAGCTGACTCAGAATCGAGCCGATTCGACTCGAAATCAATTTCGATTTCGAGCCGATTTTGAGTCGAAAATTTTGATTTCGAGCCGAGCCAAAATCGCTCGAACTCGACTCGATATCAGCCCTACCCAGGGGCACCTTTGGAGGGATCCGTTTCTCTGGCTTTTCCCTCCTCTAGGAGACTTTGGTTGGCTTCCTTTGCCCTCCAAGATGCCCAGCTCAGCATTGGCTAGGGAAGGGAAACTCTCTTAGATCTTCCGGGTGTGTGGCGGGACCTCCTCACTACAGCTGTGTCTGTTTCATGTCCCCAGCTGCCGGTCAAGAGCTCTAGCTCAAAAGAAGTAGGTGCGGGTTAGCCCCCTTTTGGGTTCGAATTCTTCTTGAGACCGGGTTCCAGTTTCAATAGAAAGATTCGTGAATAGTTAGTGAATACTGAAATATATATTTTTAAAAATTAATATATGTAAATAAATATTAGATATAATTATATTTGAATATTAAATTAAATCAAATATTATCAAAGTCGAATTCGAATCCATGTTAGAATCCAAATTCGAACACAAATTCGAATCCAATATTTCATATCGAATCCGAATCCGAATTCGAATCCGTCATCAAATATTCGATCGATTCTGAATCTCTGCATTTTATATCAGAATTGAACTCGATTCGATTCATTAACACCTCTAGCTGGTGCCTAGCAGCTAGCTGCCAAACGACAGCTATCCTTGCTTTTGGGGGCTACTTGGTCCCGGACTCAAGGGAGTAGGCCCCATTATATTACTAAGGCTCCATTTGATTTGGCGGTGGCGGGTCGATCCGGCGGGTGGAAACGGAGTGTTCGAATCGGAGGGGGGAGGTGGCTACTCCAAACGGAGCTTTTTGGGAGGCGTTTCTCAAGGCGGGCTGGTGGAAACGGAGCAAACGCCGCCGGAGGTTCATTTGTTTACCCTTCTTCCGGCGACGTTTGCCCAAAACGGAGAAGCAAAACACCCAAACAAATAGAGTCTAAGGCTCGTGCCCGATTTGAGCAGGGCTCCATCTGGATCCAACAGTAAAAAATCTAGGGCCTAGAGGGTCTAGCCCAGCCCGTGGCAGACATGACTTTTATGCACCCCTACCTACAAAATGTTATATTTAAAAATTGGAGATGTAAAATCCCAATCAAAAATAATTGTTGGAGGGTGCAAAGTGCAAAGTACCGAAAAACTCTTTAAAACCGAGATCAAATCCACAGGCTGTGTTCGTGGATTGCCCAAAACCCTAATAATAACACCCACATTCTATCCTTCCCCAGTCCCAAGCGAGACGGCGAGAGATCGGCTTCTTTGATTCTGCCGAAGTCTCAAAACAGTCTGTACCTTTACCCCAAACCCTAGATCTTTCTCGGATAGGTTTCGTGTTTGGCGGTAGAAAGCTGAGGGAAACAATTCTCCTGTTTTGCTCCAAATCCTCCGAGACGTCTCCAGAGAGCTCCGACCTCTCTGCTCCCTGAAGAATATCATCGTCAAACAGCCCCCTAAATGCATCCCTATTTTTGCTCTCCCCAAGCGCGGCCGCCACCTCGAAATTTCTGGCCGGGTCGCGAGCTTGCTACGGCGTTATCCAGCCGTCTTCAAGGAGTTCCGCGGTACCAAAAACAACCTCCCCTGGTTCCGGCTCACCCAAGAGCTTATCGACGTCGGCCAAGAAGAGCACGAGATGTGCCTGAGGCGGGGGACCGGGGAGATCGTCAGCCGGTTGCGACGTATCATACTGATGTCGACGAGTAAGTTGTTTCCCTTCAAATTTTCTGAAAAAGCCCGGAACTTCTGATGGGTTATTACGAATGGTTTAGATGAAAGACGAGAATCATGGGTTGTTGACTGAAATGGATTCCAATTTGCAGACTCTGTGGTCTTTACAAAAGACTGCGATGAAAATGGGCGGCAATGGTCCGATTGCATTCCCTCTATTCCATTCTAGAGGTCTGCGTTACGAAGAAGATTGAGAACTGGCTAGATGATTTCCAGTGACTCCCCTAGGTATCTTCCTATGAGGATTTTTCGCATTTAGATCCAAACAGCGACCTCTCAGAGAGGCGCTGTTGTCTTACATGAGATCCTGAGTCTCTTTGCTGATAATTCAGCGGAGAGAAGGAGACTTCTTTGTCTCAGGAAGCACCTGGATTGCCAAATTTTCCACAAAAGTGTTTGACCGGCATCCTCATGTGTTCTACCTTCTTGTCAAGAGCAAGACTTGCTTCGTGGTTCTCAAGGAGGCTTATAATGGATGCTCGGCTTCTGCAAGTGAAACTCATCCTTTGTTGGAGGTGAGAAAGAAGTATGTCAAATTGACGATCAAGTTTGAGGCTTTTCCAGGTGGAATACAATTTAAAGCTGATCAGGATGAATGAATCTTCACCATATGCAGCTTACAGCGCAATATGTTGCATAACAATGCAAGGTTTGTACTGTTATGATCTATTGAAAATATTTATGATTTTGTGCATTTGAGACTCTACAGTTAAATATTGGTGTTTTTTTTTCATTTTTTATAGGAACTTAGCATTCTTCATTGCATATCAAAGCTCAGGGCCACTTGTAACAATACAACTAAAACTTCAGGTCCTAATTTGCTCTTCTTACACTTTACTCTCCTGAATGAAAATTGGGCTCATTGGTATGCTTTTGTTTGATTAAATGATTATTCTATTTTCTGTGCAGTGTATATCTTTGGGCATGGTTCTTGATTGATTTTTTTGCCTAAACTAATTGTTTGATTTTTCTTATGCAATTATATTTTGCAGCTAACTTATTAATAGTGGCGGAGCACCACATTCTCCTGTTGTGACATTAAATAGAGAGGCTGTTGGTTGTTTGAATAACTGCACGGTTGTCCCTGCGTGATACAAGAGATTTGTTTTTAAGATGAAATCAAGCCGGCTTTAGTCTTAATAACTGCATGCATGTCCCTACATGATTTAGGCCACCGTTTAGCACGGTGCTGGCGGTGTAAAGGCATGAGTTAAACCATCATTTGTTAAGGATCACCTAACAAACATCATCCGTTTGAACATAAAAGTGGATGAAGTTTCTTAGGTGTGCGTTAACGAATGACAATTTAACCCTCATGTTCATGACCGCCGTCACCGTGCCAAACGGAGCCTTAATAAATTTCTTTTATGGATATGCAATGAGTTTTTATTTTATTAATTTGTTATTTTTTAAATAATAAGATACTTTTACAAACTATGAAGACTAAATAATTGCTGCTACTCTTGACATGTTTGAAGTTGTCATTTTATACTTGGGTTATAGATGTTTGTTTAACACATGATGTTCTGCATTTAGTATGATTGTACTTTTTTATGTGAGGTCGCTCAATTTCATGGAATAACATATAGAATTTTAAATATTACTTTTACTTATCTCAATTATTACATTTGGAATAAAATATTTAGTGGTTTATCATATTTGTTTAGCATAATAAGTTTGGTAATTTTTATTACTCTCAGTTGGTGTGATTCCAATTTCCCACATATATCACCGGTAGAAAGGGAGGCAGAAGGGGGAGGAAACTGTAGATCCTTTGTTCTTTTTGGCCTCTTTCAATGATTACTTTTATCTTGAATATATTTAAGTTCTAACTTTTTCTAATTTTATTTTGGCTCTTATTGATTAAACTATTTTTATGCTTTTTTTGTTACTGATCTATCTGAAAAGATAATATTGGAGTGTTATGTTTTTATTACCTTTAAATTTTCTCAAAATTTTGAATTTTTGTATGTGGTATTTTTCATTTACATAATTTTAAATGGATTTATTTATATATTTATGTAGACAATAGATTCTTTGTTTTCATTTGTTCTTTTTTTGCATCCTCCAATGATACTTTTTCTTGAGTATTTATGTTCAAACTTCTTTTATAAATTTATTTTAGGATCTTAATGATTGAGCTATTTTGTGCTCTTTTTTGTTACTGTTCTATCTTTAAGGAAAGCCTTGGAGTGTTATGTTTTTATTATTTTATCAAAATTTTGAATTTTTGTATGTAATATTTTTCGTTTACATGTTACTTATTGTATTTATTTATATATTTTCATTTTGTCTAATTTAAGTTGGCAAGTATGATGAATCTATTAGATGTGTGAGGCAATGCCATATGAACATTAATTTTGAGGCATTCATAGTTCCTGACTTGTCCAACTTTTTTATCAAGTTCCAAGAATGCTAAAATGTTTTGTTAGTCCATTCTTGTGCTGCTTGTCATGATTGAATGGGTCACCTAAAGGTCTTGGTGTAAATAAGTGACCCATGACAATTCTTTCTTTTAATTTTTCCAACATTTCTTTTGTTGCATACTATTATATGATTTTTCATAAATGTGCTTTAGATTAATTAGCATGTTTTACATTTTGAAAAAGGAAAATTGTGAACCTGCTTTATTAATTAGATTTGCGAGGTAGTTTTTTGTCGTATCATCTTATCTCTTGAGGCATGCTTTATGACATCCTCCACTATTCAATAGGAGGTGAATGATGTTATTAGCATTTTGTCAAATTTCCGTTGGAAAGTATGATGAATCTATTAGATATGTGAGGCAATGCCATATGAACTTTAATTTTGAGGCATTCATAGTTACTGACTGGCCCAACTTTTTATCAAGTTCCAGGAATGCTAAAATATCTTGTTTAGTCAATTCTTGTGCTGCTTGGTCATGATTGAATGACTCACTTAAAGGTCTTGGTATAAATATGTCATCCATGACAATATTTTTTTTCTATTAATTTTTCCAACATTTCTTTTGTTGCTTACTATTATATGATAACTAGCATGTTTTAAAAAGGAAAATTGTGAACCTGATTTATTAATTAGATTTGTGAGGTAGTTTTTTGTTGTATTATCTTATCTCTTGAGGCATGCTTTATGACATCCTCTACTATTCAGTAGGAGGTGAATGATGTTATTAGCATTTTGTCAAATTTCTGTTGGCAAGTATGATGAATCTATTAGATGTGTGAGACCCTCTGGCATTACAACCTTTACCACAACGATGTTGTCCATAGATCAAATTTTTTCGTGGCAATGAAATGAACTTTAATTGAGGCATTCATAGTTACTGACTGACCCAACTATTTATCAAGTTCCAGGAATGCTAAAATATCTTGTTTTGTTAATTCTCGTGCTGCTTGGTCATGATTGAATTACTCACTTAAAGGTCTTGGTGTAAATATGTCATCCATGACAATATTTTCTCTTTTAATTTTTCAAACATTTCTTTTGTTGCATACTATTATATGATTTTTCATAAATGTGCTTTAGATTAATTAGCATGTTTTACATTTTGACAAAGGAAAATTGTGAACCTGGTTTATTAATTAGATTTGCGAGGTAATTTTTTGTCATATCATCGTATCTATTGAGACATGCTTTATGACGTCCTCCACTATTCAATAGGAGGTGAATGATGTTATTAGTATTTTGTCAAATTTCCGTTGGCAAGCATGATGAATCTATTAGATGTGTGAGGCAATGCCATATGAACTTTAATTTTGAGGCATTCATAGTTTCTGACTTGCCCAACTTTTTATCCAGTTCCAGGAATGCTAAAATATCTTTTGTAGTCAATTCTTGTGCTACTTGGTCATGATTGAATGGCTCATTTAAAGGTCTTGGTGTAAACATGTGATCCATGACGATATTTTCTTTCTTTTGATCAAGATATTTTTTTTAAATATCTTGGATCGATAGTTCAAAAAGATGTGACACATAGAATCCAAGCGGGTTGGTTGAAGAGGAGAGGCGCGTCAGGGATCTTATGTGATCGTAAAGTACCACTAAATCTTAAAGGCAAGCTTTACCGTACTGCAATTAGACCCGCGATGCTCTATGGTTCTGAGTGTTGGGCTGTGAATTGTGTACATGAGCAAACAATGGGAGTTGCGAAGATGAGAATGCTTAGGTGGATGTGTGGACACATGAGATTGAATAAAATTAGGAATGAAAGTATCAGGGATAAGACATGAGTATCACCAATTTCAGAGAAGATGCGAGAAACTTGTCTATGATGGTTTGGACACGTACAAAGGAGACCAGTAGAGGCACCTGTTAGGAGTTGTGAGAGTCTAGTCACTATGCATGTTAGATGAGGGAGGGGTAGACCAATAAAGACTTGGAATGAAACTACAGAAAGACATGATGTACTTAGGCATTAGTGAGATTATGACAAAAGATAGGGCACAATGACGACAAAGGATCCATAACCGACCCCACTATAGTGGGATAAAGGCTTGAGTGTTGTTAATTTTTCAAAAATTTCTTTTGTTGCATACTATTATATGATTTTTCATAAATGTGCGTTAGATTAATCGGCATGTTTTACATTTTGACAAAGGAAAATTGCGAACCTTGTTTATTAATTAGATTTGCTAGTTAGTTTTTTTGTCATATTACCTTATCTCTTGAGGCATGCTTTATGACGTCCTCCACTATTCAATAGGAGGTGCATGATGTTATAGCATTTTTTCAAATTTCCGTTGGCAAGTATGATGAATCTATTAGATGTGTGAGGTAATGCCATATGAACTTTAATTTTGAGGCATTCATAGTTTCTGACTTGCCCAACTTTTTTCCAAGTTCCAGGAATGCTAATATATCTTGTTTAGTCAATTCTTGTGTTGCTTGGTCATGATTGAATGGCTCACTTAAAGGTTGGTGTAAATATGTGATCCATGACTATATTTTCTTTCTTTTAATTTTTTAAACATTTCTTTTGTTACATACTATTATATGATTTTTCATAAATGTGCTTTAGATTAATTAGCATGTTTTACATTTTAACGAAGGAAAATTGTGAACCTGGTTTATTAATTAGATTTGCTAGTTAGTTTTTTGTCATATTAGCTTATCTCTTGAGGCATGCTTTATGACGTCATCCACTATTCAATAGGAGGTGCATGATGTTATAGCATTTTGTCAAATTTCCGTTGGCAAGTATGATGAATCTATTAGATGTGTGAGGCAATGCCATATGAACTTTAATTTTGAGGCATTCATAGTTTCTGACTTACCCAACTTTTTATCAATTTCCAAGAATGCTAAAATGTTCTGTTGGTCCATTCTTATGCTGCTTGTCATGATTGAATGGGTTACTTAAAAGGTCATGGGTGTAAATAAGTGATTCATGGAAATACTTTCTTTTCTTTATTTTTCAAACATTTCTTTTGTTGCATACTATTATAGATTTTTCATAAACGTGCTTTAGATTAATTTGCATGTTTTACATTTTGACAAATGCCAATTGTGAACCTGTTTTATTAATTAGATTTGCTAGGTAGTTTTTGTCATATTATCTTATCTCTCGAAGCATTCTTTATGACGTCCTCCACTATTCAATAGGAGGTGAATGATGTTATTAGCATCTTGTCAAATTTCCATTGGCAAGTATGATGAATCTATTAGATGTGTGAGACAATGCCACATGAATTTTGAGGCATTCATAGTTTCTGACTTGCCCAACTTTTTATCAAGTTCCAGGAATACTGAAATATTTTGTTCAATCAATTCATGATTGAAGGGCTCACTTAAAGGTTTTGGTGTAAATATGTGATCCTTGACAATGTTTTCTTTCTTTAAATTTTTTTAAACATTTCTTTTGTTGCATACTATTATATGATTTTTCATAAATGTGCTTTAATTAGCATGTTTTACATTTTGACAAAGGAAAATTGTGAACCTGGTTTATTAATTAGATTTGCGAGTTAGATTTTGTCATGTTTTCTTATCTCTTGAGACATGCTTTATGAAGTCCTCCACTATTCAATAGGAGGTGAATGATGTTATAGCATTTTGTCAAATTTTCTTTGACAAGTATGATGAATCTATTAGACGTGTGAGGCAATGCCATATGAACTTTAATTTTGAGGCATTCATAGTTTGACTTACCCAATTTTTTATCAAGTTCCAAGAATGCTAAAATGTTCTGTTAGTCCATTCTTGTGCTGCTTGTAATGATTGAATGGATCCCTTAAAGGTCTTGATGTAAATAACTAAAATAAATGATCCATGGAAATACTCTTTTTTTTTAAAAATTTTCAAACATTTCTTTTGTTGCATACTATTATATGATTTTTCGTAAATGTGCTTTAGATTAATTAGCATGTTTTACATTTTGACAAAGGAAACTTGTGAACTTGGTTTATTAATTAGATTTGCGAGGTAGTTTTTTGTCATATTATCTTATCTCTTGAGGCTTGCTTTATGACGTCATCTACTATTCAATAGGAGGTGAATGATGTTATTACTTATTGGCATTTTGTCAAATTTCCATTGGCAAGTTTGATGAATCTATTAGATGTGTGAGGCAATCCCATATGAACTTTAATTTTGAGGCATTCATAGTTTCTGACTTGCCTAACTTTTTAGTTTTTATCAAGTTCCAGGAATGCTAAAATGTCTTGTTTAGTCAATTCTTGTGCTGCGTAATCGTGATTGAATGGCTCACTGAATGGTCTTGGTGTAAATATGTGATCCATGACAATATTTTCTTTCTTTTAATTTTTAGAACATTTCTTTTGTTGCATACTATTATATTATTTTTCATAAATATGTTTTAAATTAATTAGCATGTTTTACATTTTGACAAAGGAAAACTGTGAACCTTGTTTATTAATTAGATTTGCGAGTTAGTTTGTCATATTTTTTATCTCTTGAGGCATGCTTTATGACCTCCTTCACTATTCAATAGGAGGTGGATGATGCTATCAGCATTTTGTCAAATTTCCGTTGGCAAGCATGATGAATCTATTAGATGTGTGAGGAAATGCCATATGAACTTTAATTTTGAGGCATTCATAGTTTCACTTTTTATCAAGTTGAAGAATGCTAAAATGTTCTGTTAGTCCATTCTTGTGCTGCTTGTCATGATTGAATGGGTAACTTAGGTTCTGTTTGGGGCGACGTTTTGGTAGTGGGGTGCAGTTGTTTTTGAAAACGCCGTGCCAAACAAAAAATTTGGGACAACGACTCAAGTCGTCGCCGCTCCAAAATCGCGGAAAAACCACGATCTTGAGTCGTGATTTTTTTTCACGACTTAGGATCGAATTCGCTCCTTCCGTTTCTCCACCGGCGGTTCCGAGCTCCACCTCCTCCTCCCTCTTCTCTATCTCTTCTCCTATGGCGGCTCCGAGCTCCACCTCCTCCTCCCTCTTCTCCATCTCTTCTACGGTGGCTCCGAGCTCCACCTCCTCCGACCTCTTCTCCATCTCTTCTCCTCTGGCGGCTCCGAGCTCCACCTCCTCCTCCGACCTCTTCTCCATCTCGTAACTTCCGGCGGCTCCGAGCTTCACCTCCTTCTCCGCCCTCTTCTCCATCTCGTCACTTCCGGCGGCTCCTCCTCCTCCCTTTTCTCCATGGCCGGAGATACATAATCATTTTGATATAAATGTATATTATATATAGTTTATATAATATTAAAAATTTATAATAAAAATATATTTAAAATAGGTATACAATAAATATATTTTTATTTATATAATATTTATAAAATAATGTATTATTAATAAATATAGTTTTATTTATATAATATTTATAAAATAAAATTGTTAAAAAACACCGCAAACACTGTTCTTCCAAACAATTTTACAGATTATTCCATCACTCTACAAAATAACTGATTATTCTACCATTGCTTCCCACCACTACTTCAGTCGCCCTCACCGCGCCAAACAGAGCCTTAAAGGTCATGGTGTGAATAAATGATCCATGGAATTACTATCATTTTTTAATTTTTCAAACATTTCTTTTGTTGCATACTATTATGATTTTTCATAAATGTGCTTTAGATTAATTTGCATGTTTTACATTTTGACAAAGGCCAATTGTGAACCTGGTTTATTAATTAGATTTGCCAAGTATTTTTTTGTCATATTATCTTATTTCAAGGCATGTATACTTTATGACTTGTCCACCATTCAATAGGAGGTGAATGATGTTAGAGCTCTGTCCATTATTGAACTTGTTGTTGTATGACAGTTGCATGAAAAGTTTTGGTACCTCAAAGTGGAAGATGCCCTTGGGCAATGCTTTCTTCCTTTCAAATTGCTTAAAATATGTCAACATGTGGTTTCTTTTATTGAAAATTTTAATGTTTCCTTATTACTTTTTTTTTCTTTATTGTTTTAAAGCATCCAGAGATTGAGTTTATTTCATTAAATTTTGTAATGTTACTTTTTTTTTCATTTTATTATCTCATGCTTTTATGATTAACAAAATTTTTTATTGGATTTATTGACTATTCTAACTGATTAATTTCCCTATTCTGAGCTGCGTTCTTATTCATTGTCTTGGTTTGTTTTTCTCAGGAGGCATTTGATTTTATCTCAACTAAAAATCTTTAAGATGCATTGTTTAGTCATCTTTCTTTTGTGTTAAGTGTTTTCTCACTGAAAGTTGCATAGAAGATCCTTGCCTGCTCTAGGTGGTGAAGTGCAATGTTTTCTTCATTTTAAGCTGTTTTAAAAAAACTATGTAGCAGATAATTTTTTTTTATTTTGTCAATTTTATTTGTACTATACAGTGCGCTAAGTTTTCATTTAATTTTATTGGTGTATTTTTAGAATTTTAAAAAGATTAATGATGGACGGATTAGATGTGTGAGGTAAGTTGACGCATGACGAATTTATAGGCGGCGGATTAACGGTCACCTAACCCTACATGACATGCAAATCCGACGGCTAAATCACAGTTAAATAATAAATAATATCATCCCACGTAGAATAATTCATAGCATAACATAATAATTAATTATAGCGAAACAAGCTTAGACTTTCCTCTCCGTAGAGGGCAAAAGCAAGAGTGCGCGGCGAATAAATTCTGTAAATCACAATAATAATCTAAAAACAAACAACTATCATATAAGATATCCAAACAAGTATGAGATCTAATCCAATATAAGTATGCTGAAAATAATAATCCAGTACAACGAAGACTCACCAAGTAGCGGTTTGACCAAGATAATGAAGAATCCAGAGCTGGAGATGCGTGTACGACGATCTGAGGTGGAACTGACAACGTGAAAATAACGTAGGTGGATGTCCTCAGCGGTGGAAGGTGGAATCAGACAAGAGATGGATAGATTCGACCACGTATGGATAGATCCAGGCGGAGAAGGGTAGATCCGACAATTTGAGTTCGGATCCAGGCTGAAATTTCCAAATCCGGGCTGATCCGTAAGAGGGAGGGGCTATTGGAGGTGGTTCCACGAGAGGGGTGACTGTGGGGATAAGGAACAAGCGGCTGGAATTTAGGCCGGTTGCTGGGAAATAGAGGGGGAGGCTGGCAGTGCAGGGAGGGGTTTTGGAGGGGCGGCTGGCGGTGGTTTTGCTGGAGGAGAGGCTGGCGGTGGTAGAGGGGTAGGGGGTGGCCAGGCGGCTCGCTCGAACAGTTTGGGAAAGCGACACAACAACATGGAAGCGTCGGTTTGCTGGGAGGGTAGAGGGACCTGCGGTGGTACAGGGCTTGGGAAACTATAGAGATGAATAGTTCATTTCATTATTAAACAGTGAAATGAAAAGGACTTTGCATTCTCTGGACAGCAAATGGAGGCTCGATTTTGGGGCTGTAGGGTTGCTGCGAGAGGGTTTCAGAGGGGAAGGAGCCTAGGGTTATGAGGTACCTTGGGGAGTGAGATACAAGCCTAGGAGTCGTCACTTAGGGTTCCACGGAGTCGGCACCGTGGCGTGATCGAGAGAATTCGGGAATACAATCTCCAAATTCTGCAATACCTTAGATCAGTCCCAACACCTCTATTTATAATAAAACAAGGATTAGGACATCCCCCATCAACGACTATAATTGACCGGAGGTGAGGCTACCCAAATGCATCAAAATAAATGCAAACATAGTAAAATAATATATCAAATCTATTTGCAACGCGAATCTGGACACACCTACGGAGTTCGATCGTCGATCCGGGCACGCCATATATGTTTAGCCGCCAAATCAGCCCCGAACGGGCCAAAAACTCGTCCTCGTCTCTGCTCCGCATCAATCTCCCCGACTTGAAAGAATTCATCTCCCGATGAATTGAGATCAGAATTCTCTCGATGAATGCCAGGTACAACTCGAAGAGGTCCACCGAAAGTCGTCCAAGTGTCGTCGACTAAAGAGTGTTCTCGCCAATCAACTTCCCTTGACTGAAAAACTGTCATCTCCGGTGAATGGAGACGGCCGTGCTGAAGTTGAAGTCCAGAGGCGACTCGATCAAGCTCTGCTGCAAGTATCCAAGCGTCATCTGCATCGGGGCGGCCCCGCCAATGTACCAAGTAGCGACAGCGCGGCCCATTTGAGGTATGAATAAGCTGGTGGGATCTGAACTCTGTGATGCTCTCATCGCTCATCTCTCGAGTGGTGAATCCTGGTGCGATCGGCGGTGCCAAAGGTAAAACCAAAGAAGACGAGTACCCATGTGGGTAGGTGTCAGGAGTGGGTGAGTAGTGGTGGCCATCGAACGCGGGTGGGCTATGAAGTTTGTAAGACAACGAAAGTGGAGGTGTGGGCGGATGGAAGTCCCCACTGTTTGGATCCACATATTCACGAGGCTCGTAGTATGACGTCAGATTTTCAACATTAAATACCGGGTGGATACCCATACTTGCAGGGATATCAAGATCGTAGGTGTTTTTTTCGATTTGTCTTATGATTATATAGGGATCCATTCGCCTAACGCTCACGCCTTTAGCAAGGCTCGCATGGAGCCTCACAACGCAGAGTCTCACCATCTCTTGCTCACCTTCATGAAGTACCTGCTCTTGCCAGTGAACATCTGTATGTGATTTATAAAATTTATTATCATTAGGGATTTTCCGTCGGACTGACTCATGCCACATGCAAACGACGAACAAACAACTCAACAAACACATGCAAATGATGAAGAAATAACTTGACAGACTCATGCAAATGAAACAGGACCGACACAACATGCTTTCCATGGGAGAATCTAATAATGACCTGAAAACTTATCAAATGAGGTGGCCTAACAGGAGGCTCTCTCGGTGGAGCGTAGAAAAACTCATCTCGTGTGTGCCGAGTGCTCGGGTGACCTTGCGAAACATCTACACTCAAGGGCGAGCTCATGAAGAGCAAAATCTTTCTCAAGGAGCATAACACATTCGGGGGCTCACCAGGAGGGGTGTTTGAAAAGTCGTCGCAGATGCAATAACCACTTGGGTGAAAGTCATGCGCACAGACTAGAAGGCGCGACTCTATAGCGTGGCGCGTGTTCCTGAAAAGAAAGAGCTCGTCTGGTGGGTCAGCAGGTGGTGTGCCCCAAAACTCATCGAGGGTGCGATGTGCCATAAGGTAGGCCCTTAAAATATGAGTATGCTCAAGCGTACTCAAGGAAGACCCTACATACGTTATGTTCCACACAAGATCAATTCCCTGGAGCAAGGCTATAGATGATAGCGAAAGAGACGCCAATAACTCAAAGCTCATAAATGTGCGTCTCACCCGAATCGCATCCTCACCAGGATGTGGTGGCTCATCAGGAGGCTCAACAGGGGGATCATCGTAAAACTCGTCACTAGGGTCATGATCCTCCATGCGAGTAGCATCATAAGGGGTCGTGTCCCCGTGAATGGGTGACATAGTCACTACGAGATCAACATCAGGCTCTGGTCTCTCAGTCGTGATGTGACTCCGGGTAATGACAATGGGAGAGCGACACAGACCTACACTCAAATATGGATCCGTGGGTGCGGGGTCAGGAAATGGGTCTGTGGTTGGGGTGCTAACTAACCCGGTGTATGACAGAGGAGGAGGTGTGGGTGAGGGACACAACCCTTCAGACTCAGCAAGTCGCTTAGGCTCGCTCTCAGTCGGGGTCTCAAGAGGTGGGTCAGAAACAAGAGATAGGTCACTCACTGGGCTATGCACCTCACTTGGTTGAGAGTAATCCGCATCAGGTATCACTTCTGTCGTGGCTGACAAGACAGTGGCGTCGCGGTGACCTCAGTATGGGAGGGGCTCATACTTCTGAGGTCAATGTGAGAATCCCATCGACCATCTCTTGCAGATCTCAATGACCGTTCATAACGAAGGGCGAGCTGATATGTCCGCTCGAGGGGCTCCGAGCTATGATAAACGACCTTAGTACGAATGTCAGATCAAAGCCCAGACCAAAATCTGGTAGTGGCCATGGCTGGGTCCTCTCGGATATTGCTCCTCACAACAAACTCATCAAAACGATCCATGTACTCAGCGACAGTCATGGATCCTTGCTGAAGGGAAAATAATTGGTCGAGCAAGCGACTCCAATACGATGAAGACAGATACCTCTGACACAATGTACGCTTCATGTCCTCCCAACTAGTGATGCGACGAAGACGGTCTCGCTCGCGGGTCCTCTCAACGCTAGACCAGTAAGCCCTCGCCTGATCTACAAGTCTAAGTTTCACAAATTTGACGCGACGCTCACCGAATACCTCAAAAAGATCAAGATAATACTCCATATCCACGAGCCAATAACTGAAAGACTCAGGACTCGATGAGCCATCAAAGGAATGGGCAGCAGTACGAAACTGACTCAAGATTTCTCTCGGAACGACTATCCTCATAATAATCATTCCTAAGGTAACCGAGTCGTGTCGAAGTATTAACAAGATCCACTCGCGGGTACATGTAAGAACGACGACAATCATCATACTGATCGTCTCTAGCATAGTGGGGTCGTGTCGGTGGATTAACATGATCTCTGAAAGTGTACTGTGGTCGAGAATGATCGTCATAATAATGTGAGGATCTCCCTGATGGGGTTCTGTGAGAGCAGGTTCAAGTGGGCTCGAGACCTCTAAATTGAGGAGGTGAATAATTGTGACACCTAGACACTCAGTTGTTAAAGGCGCGCCTCGGGCGCGCCTAAGGCTCCAGGCTCAACAGGCTCAGATGATTGCGCCTTCGTGCGCCTCGCCTTTGGAGCATTAAAGGCGCATCTGAGTCAAATTTCTATTATAATTTATTTTCTAAAATAAAGAAAAAATAATATAAAAATTCAATAATTTTTGCATGATGTAATGTTTGTGAAACATAATCGAGCATCGAGACTTAAATATGATTTTAATGACCACAATGATTTTATTTTTTAAGAAATATAAATGATAGTAATGAATTATCAATGAGTTGAATAAATGAAGAATCTGATCTAGAAGATGAATTGGTGTTTAGTGATAATTATTTAAAATAAATGTGAATGCGTCTTACCTTCGTCAGGCGCGCGCCTGTGCCTTGAGCCTTGCGCCTAGGCTCCAAGACCCCTTTGCGCCTTGGTGCGCCTTGCGCCTTTAATAACTAAGCCTAGACATAATGAAAAACCTATAAACTCCACGTCTGCGTATCGAATAGTGCGCGGAACCTGGCTCTGATACCAATTGACGCAAGACGAATCTATATGCGGCGGATTAACGGTCACCTAACCCTACATATCATGCAAATCCGACGGCTAAATTACAGTTAAATAATAAATAATATCATCACACGCAGAATAATTCATAGCAAAGCAGAATAATTAATTATGACAAAACAAACTTAGACTTTCCTCCGCGTGGAGGGCCAAAACAAGAGCGTGCGGCGAATAAATTCTGCAAATCACAATAATAATATAAAAGCAAACAACTACCATACAAGATGTTCAAACGAGTATGAGAACTAATCCAATATAAGAATGTTGAAAATAATAATCCAGTACAACAAAGACTCACCAAGTAGCGGGCTGACAGACAATGAAGAATCCAGGTACGATGATCTCAGGTGGAACCGACAGCTTGGAAATAGCATAGGTAGCTATCCTCGGTGGTGGAAGGTGGAATCGGACGAGAGATGGATAGATTCGGCCACGTATGGATAGATCCGGGCGGAGAAGGGTAGATCTGATAATTTGAGTTCGAATCCAGGCTGAAATTTCCAGATCCGGGTTGATCTGGAAGAGGGAGGGCTATTGGAGGTGGTTCCACGAGAGGGGTGACTCTGGGGAGAAGGAACAGATGTCTGGAATTTTGGCCAGCTGCTGGGAAGTAGAGGGGGGAGGCTGGCAGTGCATGGAGGGGTTTAGGAGGGGCGGTCGACGGTGGTTTTGCTGGAGGAGCGGCTAGCGGTGGTAGAGGGGATAGGGGGTGGCCAGGCGGCTTGCTGGAAGGGTTTGGGGAAGCGGCACAACAGCAGGGAAGCGACGGCTTGCTGGGAGGGCAGAGGGACTGGCGGTGGTACAGGGCTTGGGAAACTATAGAGATGAATATTTCATTTCATTATTAAACAGTGAAATGAAAAGGACTTTGCATTCTCTGGACAACAAATGGAGGCTCGATTTGGGGGTTGTAGGGGGTTGCGGGAGGGTTTCAGAGGGGAAGATGGATCCTAGGGTTAAGGGGTACCTTGGGGAGTGAGATACAAGCCTAGGAGTCGGCACCTAGGGTTTCACGGAGTCGGCACCGTGGCGGGATCGCGGGAATCCGGGAATACAATCTCCATATTCTGCAATACCTTAGATCAGCCCTTAACACCTCTATTTATAATAAAACAATTTTATAATAAAACAAGAATTAGGGCATCCCCCTTCAACGACTATGATTGGTCGGAGGTGTGGCTACCCAAATACATCAAAATAAATGCAAACATAGTAAAATAATATATCAAATCTATTCGCAACGCGAATCCGGACACATCTACGGAATCCGATCGTCGATCTGGGCACGCCATATATGGTAAGTTCCCTAATCAGGCCAGTTCCCCAAAACTCGTCCTCGTCTCTGCTCCGCATTATAAGTTCTCCTTTGAACATAACTTTGGAAGCATATATCATATTTGTCTTGCTCAATCTTTAACTAGGCATCAAATGATATTAGAACTTGTTACACACAATTCTCGACTTGACTGTCATGATTTCTTGGGCTGGCTGTCGGGACTGAATGGACTATAAGTTTTTCAATTGTAATATTTCTTGTGAGGCATAAGAAACATAGGAATTTTGCCACCATGCATTCATTTATAACTGTCATGATTTCTTGGGCTTCCCAGGTGGGATTAAATTTAAAGCTAATCGTTATGAATCTTTTCCATATGCAGCTATGCTTGTGGAGTTGTAGGCTTGTAGAACAAGATTTTGCACAAACAATGCAAGGTTTGTGCTATTATGATTTTGAAATCACAGACTTCTGAATTTATGGTTAAATATTGATAGCTATATAATTCTTCTAGGAACTTAGTATTTTTTTCACTGCATATAAGTTCAGGGCCACATGTGGCAATAAAAATAAAAACTTTAGGTCCTAGTGCCCAAGCTGTCCTTCAAGCACTTTAAAGCTCTTGAATGAAAATTAGGCTGTAATTTTCTAGCTTGTTTAAATGATTGTTGCATTTTCTATGTACATAATGTATTTTGGGTCATGGTTCTTGATGCAGTTTCTTCCCCTTAAGGAACTGTTCAACTACACATGCTGCAATTATCTATTGCATTTAACTTGTTAACAATAGCTGGCCTTTCAAATAGATTCACGAGCCCGTTGGAAATTAGAATAATTGCAATTTTTTTTCTTTTAGGATTTAAGATACTTAATTTTCAGGTCGATGCCACGTGTTTCTATTTTAGTGTGATCCAATGGTTGCCGAAGTTTAATTGTAGAAGTATTTATATTTTATTCCCTGCATAGGTTGTGACTCCAATTCCCAGATTGCAGCTATCGGCAGAATTGTGAGGTGACAATAGATCCTCTGTTTTTATTGTCTTCTTTGCATCTTTCTGTCACACTTTATTATGCGTATATTTAAGTTGCAACTTTTTTGAATTTGTTTTAGATTTCTAGTGATTGACCTTTTTTTTGTTTGCAGCATACTACTGATCTATTTGGAAGAGAAATGCCTGTACACATCACATGTAAATAACTTTTTCAGCTAAGTCGTTTCTTCTTAAGCTTTAGTATTAGCTGTTTTTTTGGCTTCAACATTAGCTGTTCATCTTTAATAAATATATATATATTTTCCAGATCAAAGTTTGCCATCTTTATGAAATGCTATTTATTGATTAATACTATTTTCTATTATGTCCCCACTATAGTGGGATAAAGGCTTGAGTGTTGTTATTGTTGTTACTATTTTCTATTATGACCAGAACTTTTTTATTATCCCCTTAAATTTAAATGGTAAATAGAGATATACTGTCTGATGGATACAAAATGCCTGAATATGAATAAAGTATGAGAATGTGAGGCAATATTATTTATACTTCAATATGGTGTATGGGGTCCATAAGTTGAGTATAGTTTTGCATTATTTTTTATTGGAATTGGACCTATACAAATTTTTATGTTAAAAACTGTCAAGTGTGGCCCTTAAGTCCGCCTTTCTTATTCAAAGTGGAAGTGTTCCGAGTCATTGCCATGCAATAGTATTTTTATGGTCTTCAAAGCATTCTTCATTGGTCTTTTTTCATCATCATGGCATCAGGATTTAATTTCTAGCGTTCGATTTATCTCAACATAGGAACTCTTGTAGGATGGTTTACTTCTCATTTCTTATGTTACCTATGAGTATCTCATGCTGAAAGTCCTTTGGTTCCAAGATTTGGAAAAAGTTTGAGGGACAATTTTCTTTTTAGTTGTCTCAGATTTTATCTTCAAGATTTCTAAACTTGAGTTTGATTTTGTTTAAAATTTGTATTTTCTTATTTACTGCTTGCTTTGTGATTTGCATTCTTTGGCAGTTATGATGAATCACTAAGATGTGCGAGATAATGTGTAAACTTAACTTTCGTGGCTTATGGCCAGCTATGGAAAAATTCAAATGACATATCTAGCACAAAGACATACAACACATTTGGAGGGCTATGTTTTTTGTTTTTCCAAACCGGAGTTATTGTTTTTATTTCTCAAAAATTTGAATTTTTATGCATCAATTTATCAATTACATAATATTTCAATGGATTTATTATTATATTTTTTCAAATTTTTGTTGGCAAGTATGTTGAATCAATTAGATGTGTTAGGTAATCCCATATGAACTTTATTTTTTAAGTAAGGCATTCATAGTTTCTGACTTGCCCAACTTTTTATTATTTTCTAAAGAAAGATAAAATGACTGGTTAATCAATTTTTGTGCTGCTTGCCATAGTTGAATGAATGCCCTTAAAGTCATGGTGCAAATAAGTAGAAGAGATTTTATGGCAGTAGTACTTTTTTCCTTTTTTTTTTTTAACCATAACTTTGGAATGTTTTTTTGTTGTACATTGGAAAACATCCTATGAATTAATTAGATGTTTGAAGCAATGTTTTGTCACATCCCCCCTCCTAGAAAATCAAGGGCTCGCCGGTGATGTCAAAGCACTCTCACACTCCATGTCGTAGAGAGAATACAGATCATTTAAGTCCACATGGTTCTTACGTTTTTTGGGTGCACTCTTTGCTCCGTATCTTCTCCGCTGGTCCCTTTGGGTCAAAATGTGACAATCCAATTTTTGGATGCTTCCCCTGTCCTTGTTTGGGTCCAATTCGATCTCGTCTGGATCAGGTATGCAGCAGTGCTCGACGAGCTCTAGAGGAACCAGGGTATTCTCCTTATCGCCAATCGGGAGATTGGCTGGGAGAACACGCGCTCCTTGGACAAACCGCGTTAGCGATAACCTAGCTCATCCCCTCGCCTTCGATGGTAGATAGTCCATGCTGAATTCTTTCTCCTGCAAGAATTCACACAACACATCAGTACCCGCCTTAACCCCCGAGGACCAAAAGGTCGGTGCCTCCGTGAGCTCCATAATCGATGAAATCGGTCCCAACTTGCCACGGACAAAGACACCGCCCTCTCTGTTCAGTGGTTCTTATTGGAAAGACCTCTCTGCATCATAAAATTGCTGAGTTAATACATGACCCCGTCCTGAGTCGCCATCATCACGAATATCTTCCTCCATGCGAGGAAGTCCTACTCAATGCCTTCTTCGCGCAGGTAGCACGCGGTGGTCACCATCGATGCCACTTCGTTGGGGTTGATCCGCGCGTGCATAAGTCCGTAATGGCGTAGTATCTGGAGAATCTCGATTCACAACGAAAACCGAAGACCATTTTTTAAATGAGAGAACGAGAAGACAAGTTCGCTTGGTCTGATGGAATTAATAATTCCTCTTCTGGGCAGAGACCATTCTCGCAGAATATCCAACTGAAAGATGGCGAGATTTACACTCTTGAATTTGGTCCAAGAGGTGCGCGGCTCTGTAAAGCTTGTACACCCATGAAAGCAAGTTGCGCACATAAGTCAAAATTGCTCGGCGTCACCTATGTGTGAACTTGCTTACATATTTGTTAGCTCACTGAAGCGAGTGGTGCTTCTCCGTCGCCCGACTCCAGCGCTTTGTCCAGTTCTTCAGGCGATGACATATCTAAAGGCGAAACAGGTTTCGTTCCTATGACGAAAAGGGACACAAGTATCCAGAGTTCTCGATCTAGTACCGGGCGGTTGCCTTTTCTATTTTTGTTTATTGTTTTTCGTCTTGCTGGATACTCCGGGCGACAGATGCCATTGCTATGATTTTTGTGAAAAGCTATTAAAACAGACATGAATACAGTTTTTTGGTTTTTGTGAAGTACTTATCTTTGATGTTGCGTGCAAGTTGCCAGATTCTTGAGTAGATCGCCAATTCAAGGCATTAAATGCATTGGGATGCCTTTGCTTTGGCTTTAAGGCGCGCCGTCTCTGCTCTGCGCAATAGACCCCTGTATGATATTTATTACTTTTGTAAAGCGGGTTCTAAGGTGCGATGTGTCCACTTTACTTTTTGTAAAGCAGATGACTTCGAGTGAGCGAGGTTATTCATAGAGTTGCGTGTATTCATCGAGTCAGCCTTTATGCCGTAACCGATCGACACGGTCCTAATCCATTCGCGCAATCCACGAGCTCAACTGAAGGAGGTGGACGTGCGAGTTCATCGCAAGAGTGTTTTTGGATGCATGGGGCCCACACACGCCATGGCCATTCATGCGATCAGAGAGCTCAATTAGAGGAGGTGAATTCAATTTATTCCTTGGCCTACGTCTCAACGAAGTCCTCTAGTGTCTTTTCCCCCGACTCCTGGCCTGCAACTAACAGACTGTACGCAGCGAGCACCAGAGTGGTAGACAACCAACGTGCAAGGAGTAGATAATCTCGGCCGATAATGCAGATGCTTGAATTTAGAGACATGCTATTTGGGGTGTTGCTGGCTCTCATGATTAGCACTTTTTAGATTGAGCGGGGTCACACTCACCTAGGGTTGCTCCCGAGATGTGTTATCTTGATACGGGAAGCGATGCTGTACAACTATACCAACCTGGGATTTTCAACCTACATGCAATGGGAAGCTGATCTCGACCGACAATGCAAATGTTTGGTTTTAGAGACATATCGCCCCGGGGCCTGTGGTCGCCTCGCTTGCGATCGTGATTGTCGTTTGGAGGATAACACACTTGCCTTGAAGAACATATAAAAGTTTTACCATATGTGAAAACACAAAAAATGGTACATTAGATGCTTATATTTGTGTGTGAGCCTTCCGTTTATGAATGCAATTGTGTCGCTCCGGCGTGACAAATTTACATGGGAAAAAATCACCATTAGAGAGGTGTCTCACTCGAGGTCGCGAATCTGTTGGTTCATCAATGCGGTGCAGTCGAGGTCGATTCCTTGAGGGGAGCTCTCCGAGCTCGAGTTCTTGTTTTCCCTCACATATGCCGAAATTTGGCATAGAACGGAACTTGTGCGAGTTCGCGTTGGCCTTATGTGGTAATCATGACTCAGCCTACCGTAATGATGTAATAACAGGCGCAAAATGCTACTCTCTAAGCAAGCACTCGCTATGCCCATATAGTATCGTACAGCAAATGCCAATTTTCTGAGAATCTTCTCCGTTGTTTGCTATTTTCGGATTGCATGTCTTCTGGTCCCTTAAGGTGATGAGGCTAGGAACCATTCACGAGGTGTTGCTGTGTGACCCTCATTCCTCGTAGCGCATAGCAACAACTTCCTTCAACAAGCTTCTCGGCATCATGAACGACTACTTTGGGGTTTTCCTTCCTCGGCTCCAACGTCCATGCTCACAACACTAAGATGTTGAAGCTAGGAAGCTGGCCTGAATGTTTGTACTTGGGTATTGGCAGTGTTTTACTAGGCCGCAGACATAGAAGCCACGAACGTGAGAGGTCGTGCAAGAAGGTGAGTTGTGAAAACTCGGAGGACCTAGCTCACACCCATGTGTGTATAGAAACTCCTCCCATACCAAATGCAGTGCTAGTTTAGGGGGGGGGGGGGGAGGCTTGCTGGGTGTGCTGGTCGGCTCGTCCATTCTGGAACTTGATGAATGAAAGTCTGCTTGAAAAGTCTGAGCCCTTGGAAGTGAAAGATGCTCATGGACAATGCTTTGTTTATTTTAAATTGCTTAGCATATTTAAACTGCAGGTTCAACATGTAGAAATAATTGCCCATGCACATATTGAAAATTTTAATATTTTTCTTGTTACTTTCTTATTTTTTATCATTGAAACTTGTATGGAAATGTCTAGGAAATGAAGGAATTTTGTGATTTACATATTTTTTTAATAAAATACTGAAATCAAAGAGGATGCCAGACCAATGGAGAGAGTATCTTGGTACCTTTGTATAAGAATAAAGGAGATATACAAAATTGTGTTAATTATAGAGGAATTAAATTGGTGAATCATACCATGAAACTATGAGAACGAGTAATAAAAAGAATATTAAGACGAGAGACTAACATCTCGGAGAATCAATTTGGATTCATGCCACAGAGGTCGATCATGGAAACTATACATCACTTAAGGAGACTCATTGAAAACTATCGAGAAAGAAAACAAGATTTGCACATGCTGTTTATTATCTTGAGAAGGCTTATGATAGAGTTCCAAGAGAGATCTTATGGAGAGTCTTATGGTCTGTTTGTTTTGGCAGTGGTGGTGGTAAAATGAGCTGTGAGAATAATGCTGTGAAAATGAGGCTGTTGGAATGGAGCTGTTCAGAATGACAAAACAGTTTGGTAGAAAGCGGTGACAGAGTTGTTCAGAATGGAGAACAGTTTGGTAAAACAGCGGTGACGTTTCTATTATAATTTTTTTTACAATTACACTAATTTAAATGATTATAATTAATTTTTATCATAAATTTAATTTATTAATAATAATAATCATATTAATAATATTAATACTAATCTGATATCATAATAATAATATTATAATAACAATAATCATAATAATAATTATAATATAATAATATAATAATCACATTAATAATAAAATTCGAAGCTTAGGACTTAGATCACTGGAGGATCCAAATCACGGGAGGAGGAGGAGGGGGGGTGGGGGGAGCCGGCGAAGCATCTCATCAGCGTGGGGGGGGGGGTCTCCCAAGCGTCCATCATTCTCGCCGGCGTCGTCCATGGCGGTGGAGGAGGACTTGGGGGAGGGGTTCTCCACGGCAGACCTTCTCGCCGGGGTCCATGGCCGACCTTCTTGTCGGCGTCGTCCATGGCGGTGGGGGAGGAGATGGGTGGTGGTGGGGGAGGGGGCTTCTCCAAGGCGTCGCGCCGGCGTCCATGGCATAAATTCTCGCCGATGTCCACGACGGAGGAGGAGATGCAATTGTTTTTTTTGCGAAAGTAATACGGTTAATTAGATGGTGGTCGTGGGAACGCTCCGTTGAAAAGGAGATCCAAGCTCCTGTCGGAAAACTCCTATGGGAATGCCAAAAAATGGCACGTTGACAACGGAACGCTCGAACCAAACGGGAAAAAAGCTCAAAGACGTTCCGATACCAACACAACGGAGCTTGAACGGTGAAACAAACTGACCCTTAGAAAAGAAAGATGTAAGTGTATCATATATTGACATAATCAAAGATATGTATACAA
This sequence comes from Platanthera zijinensis, assembly GCA_039513925.1. Classification (NCBI taxonomy): domain Eukaryota; kingdom Viridiplantae; phylum Streptophyta; class Magnoliopsida; order Asparagales; family Orchidaceae; genus Platanthera; species Platanthera zijinensis. The sequence continues at coordinate 77,810,051 of CM077078.1, read as the reverse complement.
ATTCAGTGACAAGGGTGAGGATATCTGGAGGATTAACACAGGAATTCCCTATTACTGTTGGATTACATCATGGTTCAGCTTAAGCCCTTATCTCTTTACCCTTATCTTAGATGAGCTCACCAGACATATCCAACAAGCAATACCTTGGTGTTTATTGTTTGCAGATGATATCGTTTTGGTTGATGAGACGCGCCAGGGTGTAAACACAAAACTTGAATCTTGGCGAGATACCTTAGAAAAGAAGGGTTTTAAGTTGAGCAGGGCAAATACGGAGTATATGGAGCTTAAATTTAGCAGTACAAGAAGGACAGATGACTTCGTTATTATGTTGGGTGATCAAGATATTTCTCGTAGTGAGTGTTTTAAATATCTTGGATCGATAGTTCAAAAAGATGGAGGTATTGATAAAGATGTGACACATAGAATCCAAGCGGATTGGTTGAAGTGGAGAGGCGCGTCAGGGATCTTATGTGATCATAAAGTACCACTAAAACTTAAGGGCAAGTTTTACTGTACTACAATTAGACCCGCGGAGTTGCGGAGATGAGATTGCTTAGGTGGATGTGTGGACACACGAGATTGGATATTATTAGGAATGAAAGTATCAGGGATAAGACAGGATTAGCACCAATTTCTGAGAAGATGCGAGAAGCTCGTCTAAGATGGTTTGGACATGTACAAAGGAGTCCATTAGAGACACCTGTTAGGCGTTGTGAGAGTCACTAGGCATGTTAGACGAGGGAGGGGTAGGGTAGACCAATAAATACTTGGAAATTGGAATGAAACTATAAAGAAAGACATGATGTACTTAGGCATTAGTGAGATTATGACAAAAGATAGGGCACAATGGAGACAAAAGATCCATATAGCCGACCCCACTATATTGGGATAAAGGCTCGAGTGTTGTTGTTGTATTATTTTTACATGATATATATTTTATCTTGATTTTTTTGGGATTTACATATTCTTACTTATTAATTTGCCTATTCTGGACTGGGTAATAAAATTTTCCCAGTCTTCATGGTTTGTGTTTTCTTATTAGGAATTTGAGTTTATCTCAGCTGAAGATTCTTAAGAGGGCATCAACTAGTTATCTTTATTCTGTGTATAGTGTTTCTTGCTGAAAGCTGCATAAAAGATCCTTGTATGTTTAAGGGGCGGTGAAATGCACACATCCTAGCGGCAATGCTTTATAAACATGGAATTGCTTAAGAATTTATAGTGTTTAATTTGATCAATTTTATTATTTGTTTCGATTTACTGTAAATTTTCAGTTAATTTTATTAGTGTCCAGAATTCGATGAAGTTCAGTTTGGCAGGAATGATGAATCAATTAGATGTGTGAGGGAAGTTCTTCTATGAACATAACTTTTGAGGCATATATCATGTCTGACCTGCCTAACTGTTAATTATGCATTATATTCCATTCTTGAGCTGGCTGTCATTATTGAATGGACTTCAATTTTTCAATTTCAATGTTTATTGATTTAATAGTGGAGGGGCACATGCGATGGGGTTCTATTTTTATTTTGATTGGACTGAGGAAGTTTTAATTTGACCATAGCATATTAATTTGTTTACAAAAGACAGACAAAATATGAAGATTATAAGATAATTGCTATTACTCATAAAATATTTTAAAATTGGCATTTTATTCTCGGGGAGAATGGTATACATCATGTGTTCGATTATGTGTTTAACTTGTGTTTTGTTTTTCTTCTAGCATGCTGACATTTTTTTATGTAAGGTTGCAATAATTTTTGTTAGAATAAGGCATCTGCACATTTTATATGGTAAGGTGTCAAGCGTGGCCCTTAAGATCGCCTTCCTTATTCGAAGTGGAAGCGTTTTGAGTCATTGCCACGCAATAGTATTTTTATAGGTTCCAAAGCGTTCTTCTTTGGTCCTTTTCCATTTCCATGTCACCAAGTTTTGCTTTCTAGCTTTTGAAAAAATAGGATCTTCAGAATGATGATTTACCCATCATTTCTTCTGTTACCCTATGCATGTTTTCATTGCAAGTGACATTAAAAATCTTTGTGCAAGGAAGTGGAGGACATTTAAGGGAAATACTTCTTTTCTCAGTTGTCTCAATTTTTTTGACAGGATTTTTGTGTGTGGAAATTTTGTGTTCTCTTTGCTTATTTGCTGCATACTTTCGATTTGCAATGTTTAGCTGTTATGATGAATTGGTTTGATGTGCAAGACAATTTGCCATATGAATTTAACTTTTGAGATGCACAGTTGATCAACTGTGGATAAATTACATGGAAAGTTTCAGTGCAAGAAAGTGGTTTTCAATTTATTGGCTATAATTTTCTAAACGAGGGACATAGATTGTTATATTTTTAGGATTAATGAAATGTCTCAAAATTCATAATTTTTGTTTGTATTAATTGTATCATGTGCATAATACCTCAATGAATTTATTGCTATATCTTGCAATTTGTCAAATTTTTGTTGACAAGTATGATGAATAAATTTGATGTGTGAGGCAATGCCATATGAACTTTATTTTATAGGCATTCAAAGTTTGTGTCACCCAACTTTTCTTATTAAATTTCAAAGAATGCTAAAATTGATGGCGAGTCCATTCTGTTTGGAGATTCCCTTCCCAGATTTGACATTACAAAATGATTGGTGATAATACCACGTATATATAATAGAAGATTGCATAGAAGATTGAAGAATCCAGATGGGAGCTACTCTGAAGGAAGGCCTCAGAGATCGTCCGCCGAGCATTTGCTAATTAGGGACTTGTTCAATGATCAAGTACCCGATCATCGATCAGGAAGCAAAACGTCGACCACAACTCTCCACTGCAGAATTCAACAATCTATCAAGGATCGTTGTTCTCTGATCGAGCCTTACTTTTCAGTGCTCAACACTAGCAAACCCAAGTGGATGCACACCCGGGCACGTGCCCGTGTGTAAATTATGAGAGTGAAAAATGGCTAGTCAATAGATCGTACCTAAAGTCCACAAATAGGTATTAATGCTCGCTATGACTACTCTATCTAGATGTACCAAAAGGGAAAAAAATAGGTGTGTCCATGTCCATTTCTGCTCAATTACTTTTTTTGTCTACCGCCTCTCGCCATTTCTCCCGCTCGCGTCCGCCTCCTGCCATTTCTCCCCCTCGCATGTGATCTGGATGAATCACTCCTGCCGGAAGAAAATTTGCTCCACGAGGAAATCTCCACTTGCTTTGTGTCACAGGAAGAAAGTCCTAGCGCCACTAGGCGACTGACGCTTAGCAGCTTAGTCTTTTTTCCGCTCTCTCTGTAGGTTTATTTCATTCCATTTTCGCCGTTTGTGCCTCTGCCGGTGCGACTACGATTGTTATGGCTTCCATCTTCTGCCACTCGGCCACTTCCCGCATCGTCATCGTTTGCACATCGGTCCGCATGAGAGAGCCTGATGTTCCCTTTTCTGCGCACGTCTTCCCTCTTCTTCGTTGTTTCCTTTTCTGCGTGGATCTATAGCCCAGATCTGTTCTTCTTTGCAGGAGATGTTCCCGTTAGATCTTGTTGTGACGTTCTTATTTGCAGGCAAGCAAAATTTTTTTTCCCTGATTTGGATTACTGATATCAACAACACAAATATGGATTATTGCATTTTTTGTGGGAGGCTGTCAAACTGGAATGGCGTAGAAGACCCATTGTTCGCCTTCTCAGATCCACTCAAAACTCATCATGGTTTTGGTTTATTGGTGTTGCCTAGGTTTCATTTGTTTTTTATTCAAGGATTCAGACATTACAATGTTTTTTATTGAAGGATCCAGACATTGATGACTGCAGGAGGTATGTTTTGTTTTTTGGTCATCGTATTGTATTGTTGTTTTTTATAGTTGCTTAAACTGGAGTTTTAAATTTTCCTGTATTGCAATAATAATTTTTATTTTAAAAAAATTATCAAAAATATAATTTTTTTACTGCATGCCCGGGTCAGACAAAAATTTTGGGTCCGCCACTGGTGCTCAACTAAGGAAGGCTCAACTTTCGCTGACCGAAGTCGATTGGATTAACGTTCCTATCTGGACGCGTAATAGGGTCGTAATGTTTCCTCCTGCCACTTCTATCTTATTAGGTCTTGGGAATAGGCCACAAGAAGATAAGTGGAGTTCCCCTTGAACACTCTCCAATCCTCGACACCTTGAGCAGCTACAAGTGTCTGGAGTTGAAGATCAAAGCAGTGGAGAGAAGAGAAGAAAAGAACAAGAAAATCTTTGATGAATACATATCAAATCTACTTCTCCATATCAAATCTACTTCTCCGGTCATCTAAACCGTGATCTCATTTTTTGGGACACGACTATTTCTCACATCCTCTTCTGATATTCTCCTCTCTCAACCGGTTCCCTTTCACCCTTTGTAAAGGTTTAAATCAGTGAATGTTTTCAAGTTTCCTAGCAAAAAATTCTTAGTAAGAGTCAATGATTCTCTCTTCAAAAGATTAGTGATGTAGTTCTTGAATCCCCATTATAAAGGATCTAACAGGTTTGTGATCCTCTAGATGGAAACCGCTCTGACTTGTATGGGCATTGTTTTGCACATATATGGAAGAGAGGACTATTCAAACATGTGTAGTTTTCAAGGAATTATTATAAAAATTCTGTGTCGTATGTGTTGCATGTGCTCTTTCTTATTTTTCTCCTCTATAGATTAGATTGTGTTTTTGATTTTTACCGATCTCTTTTTTTGTGTTGATTTTTTTTTAACTAAAATTTAATCAGTGTGATTTATAAAGACTATCTTCTTCACTAAAAAATAGTCGGCTCTATAACTCTGATTTTCAAGTGGTGTTAAAACCTTAGTGAAAAGATCTAGTTGGGACTAAATATTACTTCTCAAAAATTTTCTGAATCACATTTTCTTTAAAAGGATGTTACCTAAACTTTTCTTCATATTTAATCTCTATTTGCATTTTGGAACCCTAAGAAATGCTATATATGTTTTCCCTAACAAACATACTCTTAATTCTACCCTAGTCATTGTAGATACTGGAAATTAGAGATTTTTCAAGAAGCACATTTGGATCTTGGCCTGATGGTAGAGTTAAGATGGTTAGTAAACAGATTGTTGCGCAGACAAGGCAGAACCAGTGTTGTGCAAGCAGTCTGAGACAGAAACATGAAAATTGTAGGAGAGATCTAAGAAGAACAAAAATCTTCCCCAGTAAAGAGCTTAACATTCCCTTCATTTATTATTCCATGCAGGGAGAAGCCTAAGAAACAGGAGGATACAAGAAGTAGAGGAAGAAAACAATCCTTCTTATGTTTATGAATATTTATCATCAACATCTCTATGTTCTGCCCATGTCAATATTTGAAGATTGTTTTGAAATTCTCTTCCCAAATTTGACGGTACAAAACCATTCATCATAATACAATATATACCATAGAAGATTATATGGAAGACTGAAGAAGCACGATGGAAGCTCTTTATAAGGAAGGCCTCAGCGATCGTTAGCCGAGTATTCGCCGATTTGTAGTTGTTCGACACCGATTGCAACTCTCCACTATGGCATTCAATGATCAATCAAAGATTGTTGTTCGTCAACCGCCGTTCGCCGAGCAAGCCTAGTTTTTCAGTGTGCAACATTCGCTGGCCAAGGCTCAACGTTAGTCGACCTAGTCTCAATATTTGCTGATCGAAGCCATTCAAATTGACGTTTCGGTCTGGACATTGAATAGAGGCATTGTAGAGTCTATAAAGATAAAGCTGCTTTCTGCCCTCCTTATAGAGAATTCACGGGGAGTCCTCCTTGAAACCCTCTTCAATCCTTTGATATCTCGAGCAAATATAAGTATAGAGAAGATTCGAAGATCAAAGCACCTCAAAAAGAGAAGAAAAAGAAAGAGAATATTTGCAATGAATACATATAAAATCTACTTTTTCTTTCATGTAAACAATGATCTGATTTCTCGAGACATGTCTATTTATAACCATTATTCATCGTCTCTCCCCACATCCTCTCTATCTCATCCCCTGAAATTTCAGTTTCATGTAACCTCCACTCCTAAATCGCACGATCCATGTCTACTCATCGTCTTCTTCCCTCCTCTCGTACGCCTGCAATCGCTAATCTCGACGCCTCTCCACTCTCGTGGATCCTCCGGCAAGCCGCAATAACATCTCCCCCTTCATCTCTGCGGCACCTCCTCATGTCTCTGTCCTTGCCATTCCACTTCCTGCAAACCGTATGCAGCAACCCTAACTTCCTGTCGCCATTCCCGCACCTCCACTCCCTTTGGATCCGGTCGGCCATTCTCTTCCGTCACTGTCTCAATTGTTGTCGTGGAACCACTATCGAGAGCGCAAATCTTGCAACATCTCCCAACCTCCATCACAATTATTGCTTTCAGACTTACTACGGCCCGCCTCGTTCTGGCACAATCTGTGCCCTTCTATATCCATATTAATCCCGCCATTTCCTCCCTGTCTGAAGTCTAGAACCACAACAGAGAGCCCAAAGTTTCCCTCCTTCAGATTCTCCTACTAGTCCTGTGTCAACCTCTATCTCCTGCAGTCAACTTTGTCCTCACGCAACAATTGTTTGCTACCATCTGTCCGTTGCCGGATTTCCATTGCTACGCAAGGTATTATTGTGCTGTTTTTACTTGCTTCATTATTGAATATTGGAAAATACTTTATATTTGTTTGAAAATTTGGCTCGTTGCATAGTTTGCATTTTCCTTTTATCCTATCAAGTTTATTTGTGGAGGTTTGTAGTTGAAAGCATCTCATGCGCAACCGAATGTGACATTGCTTGCTCCTTTGAAATTCAAGTTTACCTTGTGATTAATTTGCCGAGCTTATAAAAAATTATAGCCGCTAAGTTTTATTTTCGAGTTGAAATGAAATTGCATATTCATCATTTTGGTTAGAGTCATTGAGTCCATCTTGCATTTTCACTTAGGGTTACATTAGAGTAAGCACACCCTCGTTACATGGCCTATCCTGTGCCACATGATCTCCTTAAAAGATTTGTGAAAGTTTTCAAGTTTTTTATCAAAAAGTGTCAGTAAGGGTTATTGATTCTCCATTCAAAAGATTAGTGATATGAGTTAGATATGATTCCTGAATCTCTAGTATAAAAGATTCTAAAAGGATCTTAAGACTTCATATGGAATAGACTATACGGCCTCGATTTGCACTGTTTCCCACATCTGTGGAAGAGAGGATTACCCGAACATGTATTTTTTCTGAGGAATCTTTGTGAAAAATCTGTGTCTACTTTGTTGCTTCCGCTCTTTCTTATTTTATCCTCTACAACTTGATTGTCTTTTTGATTTTACTCTGCTCTTTTTCTGTGATGAAGTTTCTCTTTTACTAAAACTTAGTAAGTGTAATTCATGAAGACTACTACCCACTTCACTCAAAAGTATTTAGCTCTATTGCCCCGCATTCATATTTTTGTTTTGTATTGTTGCGATTATGATAAATTTCCAGGAGTAATCTGATAAGGGAAGGGGGCCGGCGGTGGGGAGCGAGCAAAAATGGAGGAAGAAAAGAGGGCAAGTTAGGGAGCATCCTTAATATCTTTCATACATCCAAAATGCCTTCATACATAAACCTGCCCCCTTATACAGATGAGGGAGGGCAACCAAAAAAGGAAATACAAAATAATTTACTTAATTGATTAATATTCATTAATTAATATCAATTAATTAATTCTTACAAATTAAGTACAAGAAAATCTACCCTCACAGCTTCCATATGCGCGCGCCATAAATTATGATGTGGGGGTGCATTTGAGTGAATGTGCCAGCAACCACGACAGTTTCCATATACGTGCTCCATAAATTTTGACGAGGGGGGCCACCTGAGTGAGTGTGCCCGCGTAACACTATACTGCCCTTGAAAATCGATTTTGTCCTCAAGGTCGAAGCCTGAACCCTTGTCGGGATCTTGAAGAATTTTGATGGCGTGCGGTGAGCGGCGGGGCGTCATCCGCTCCATCCCCGTAAGGGCCTTGTCGATGAGAGAACGACAGAGGATTGGCAGGGCCAGTGCGAGTTCGATGGGAGGATCGATTGCGGGGCGTAGGCGCGGGTTGGTGTCGTAGAGGAATGTTGAGGGTGGTATAACAGGAAAACTCTTGTATGGTGCAAGAGGCAGCCATGGTGGAGATGACTTAGGGCAGAGAACCTCGTGGGGGGTTGCGGAAGCCCGTCCGTCGAACGCAAGGAGACGGTTGACTTTGGCATGGAGAGATGCACGCGTGGCCTGGATTTGTGCAGCGAGGGTTGAGAAATCTAGCCAGTGGCTGGTGTCCGACGACGACATTACAACGGCTCGAGAGCGGCCTGTTGGGCAACAACCATGGTGCTAAGGATGTAGATTGGAGATGATGCCGATGACGTCAGCGGTGACACGACAAGTCGGCAGATCTGGTGAAGATCAACGAAATAAAGGCCCATGCCGGTTTTTTGCGTCAGAGAGGGCTCCAACCAGCAGATCGATGGACTCCTAGGTGCTGGAAACGGCGAGAAGACCCTGATGATGACGCTAGGGTAGATCGGCGGTGGTAGCGGGGCTAAAATAGGTGGAACAACGCGTAATCAGTGGAGACAGGCAGATCTACACGAGATCGGGCGAAGCGGGCACTGTAGAGGTGAAGATCGGTTGTAACAGGGGGCCCCGACATTTCTGTGGCAGATCGGGCTCGAAAAATCCCGGATCGGAGGATGGCTTTCGGGAGGGCAGGGCACGTGGGAGGGGAATATTTGATGAGAGCGAGTAGTGACAAAGGGGGATGGGAATATTAGATGAGAGCTTTTTGCTGTGCACGTAGCCATATAGTGCAGGTAGGAAGAGCATGCATGGATTTACAAATTTCAAATTTTATCTGGTTTCACTTATATTATGCAAGTTTAGTTCACCATCAAAGCGATATGACCATCATTCAAAAACCGTAAATAGATTTATCTATGGATACATGTGAAGATTGCACTCTAATGATAATAAATGTTTACAAATAATATTAATAAATTCATAAGTTTATAATAAAATTCTAATCAAAGGCTAACCGTTATATTTACTCATAAATAAACACATGGATGCAATTATGTATAGGAACACATGAATTTCAAATGAGTTAAACATTTCATAATCAAAATGAAAAAGTTGTAGAAAAATTGGAGATCGATCCAAAATCCGAATACGAGAAATGGGGACGACGGAGGAACACAAAACAATGATATTAATGATGTAGACACGACCATGAACACAATTTTATAGAACTTGAAAAAAGTCACAGTAATAAATCAGAAACTCTTCATCATCGGGATTTTAGTTTTGAGTTTTCTCCTGCTTGTTTTTAATCGCTTCAGTTCGAGTTTTATGCAAATGAAACTTCGATGTAGAAAATCATTAAAATCCAAAGGAAAGAAGTTTCTCTGTTCATCTGCAATTCAATTTTATGTAACTCGGAAAAGGGAATAAACAAAAGAAGAAAACAAGTTCTATTCCGATTTGGACTTTGATTTTGGATGTGGTAGCAGCTTGCTGTCAACGGGAATGCATAGACCGGGAATCCCTTAAGGTGCTGCTCGACCGTGCCTGACCACAATAAGGATATGCCAATGCTTCAAAATTCGGGAAAAAATAAAAACCAATATTGTTGCTGACTTTACTCTGATGGTAACAACACGTTCCAGATTTGAGATTACATCGAATAAGATGATAGTGTGTCGCAGAAAGTATCAGATCAATGAGGAGGTCTTCGTTTCGGACAACTCCTGCGACACCTTGAAACCAAAGGTCCTGTGACAAAACACCTAATCTATGAGAACATATGTTCACATTATTATAAATGACTGAATATCTTTTGACACAACTTTCTTCCTTGATCCAAACAACAATGATTTTGTCATTGCCCATGACCCAAAATCCAAGTTCTTCATTGAAGTCCACCAAATTGCCTCAAAAGTTATGTTGCTTCTCCAACGGCGGTAGAGATAGCAGACCATATACCTCTGACTCTTTATCAAAGGCCGTAATAGTGTTAGGCTGTTCCAAATTGAATTGCTCTTTAAATGCTAGCCAATATAGGCTTCCCTTGATGTCCAGGAAGCCATGATGATTGAAGGCTGGGAGGTGGCAAGGGATATGCCTCTAGGAATTTTCTCCTAAGACGCACATAAAGGTGTTTTCCTCAGTGTTGTATCAGATCAATTAGGTGTTTTGTCACAGGACCTTTGGTTTCAAGGTGTCGCGGACGTCGTCCGAAACGAAGACCTCCTCATTGATCTGATACTTTCTGCGACACATTATCATCTTATTCGATGTAATCTCAAATCTAGAGCTTGTTTTTACCGTCAGAGTAAAGTCAGCCACAATATTGGTTTTTATTTTTTCCCGTATTTTGAAGCATTGACATATCCTTATTGTGGTCCGGCACGGTCGAGCAACACACCTTAAGGGATTCCCAGTCTATGCATTCCCGTTGACGGCAAGCTGCTGCCACATCCAAAATCCAAGTCCAAATCGGAATAGAAATTTTTTTCTTCTTTCGTTTATTCCCTTTTTCGAGTTACATGGCGTTGAATTGCAGATGAACAGAGAAACTTCTTTCCTTTGAATTTTAATGATTTTTTACATCGAAGTTTCATTTGCATAAAACTCGAGCTAAAGCGATTAAAAACAAGCAACAAAAAACTCAAAACTAAAATCCCGATGATGAAGAGTTTCCAATTTATTACTGTGACTCTTTTCATGTTCTGTGAAACTGTGTTCATGGCCGTGTCTACATCATTAATATCGTTGCTTTGTGTTCCTTTGTCGTCCCCATTTCTCGTATTCGGATTTTGGATCGATCTCCATTTTTCTACAGCTTTTTCATTTTGATTATGAAATGTTTAACTCATTTGAAATTCATGTGTTCCTATACATAATTGCATCCATGTGTTTATTTATGAGTAAATATAATGGTTATCCTTTGGTTAGATTTTTATTTTAAACTTATGAATTTATTAATATTATTTGTAAAAATAGATTGTCATTAGAGTACAATCTTCACATGTATACATAGATAAATCTATTTATTGTCTTTGAATGATGTTCATATCGCTTTGATGGTGGACTAAATTTGCATAATATAAGTGAAATAATGTCGGAAAAAATTTGAAATTTGCAAATCCATGCACGCTCTTCCTACCTGCACTATATGGCTACGTGCACAGCAAAAAGCTCTCATCTAATATTCCCCTCCCCCTTTGTCACTACTCGCACGCTACAACCTACAAATAATTATGCCCGACTCTCCCCTCCCATTCGCGATTTCTGTGTTCGATTTCACATTCGGTAGCTCTCATCTAATAATTCAGCCCCGACATTTATGTGTTCGATGTCTCAAGGAATTGTGTGGGCCGCGACATGAGGCAAATGCGGAAACGGCGCTGGCGCACGTCGCGATTCGGGAGCAGAAGTCCCGATTTGGGAGCAAACGAAAGTTTCGATTTGGGTGTGGAAGTCGTGTTTTGGCGGCGGTTTTGGCGGTTGTGGTAACTTAATCCGAGCACCGACCGTAAGATGGCGGGCGGTGAGGCAGGTTAGACCAATTGTTACGATTATGATAAATTTTCGGGAGGAATCCAGCAAGGAAAGGTGGCTGGCGGTGGCGGGCGAGAAGAAAGGGAGGAAGAAAAGAGGGGAACTTAGGGAGCAATCCTAATATCTTTCATACATTCAAGATGCCTTCACACATAAAACTCTTCCACTTATATAGATGAGGGAGGACAAACAAACAAAGATATACTTAATTAATTATTATTAATTAATATCAATTAATTAGTTCATACAAATTAAGCGCAAGAAATTAACCCTGGTAGCTTTCATATGCACGTTCCATAAATTATGACGAGTGGGTCCACTTGAGCGAATGTGCCAGTGACCACGACGGCTTCCATTTATGCTCTCCATAAATTTAGATGAGGGGGGGCCACCTGAGTGAATGTTCCCGTGTAACATGCATACTATTAGAAAAGCTGATTCTGTACAGAATATGATTAAAATAAATGCCAATTAAGTGAAAAATAATCCATGATAATGCGGGGAAAGCGATGGAAATAGTGGATACAATGATTAGGAGAAGGATAAATATTTATGTCTGCAAGAGACTAGAGTGAGTGAAAATGCTAAATTTTTAGATAATTTAGGTTTAAATTATGATACACAGGAAAAAATAAAACAAGCAATGTAGTGGTATTATTGTGGATGCTACTTGGAAGGATGAATTTGTTGGGGTAAGTAGAAAAAGTGATAGAATTTTAGCTCTTAAATTGATCATATGAAAGAAAACTATTAATGTGATCAGTGTTTTGCACCACAAGTAGGACTAAGTGAAGTTATTAAAGTGCAATTTTGGTAAGAATTAGATGATTTAGTAAGGGAAATCCCACAAAGAGAGAAGATTTTCATAGAAGGAGACTTAAATGGACAAATAGAGAAGAAAAATGTAGATTACACAACCGTTCATAAAAGATATGAATATGAAGAAAGGAATGAAGAACGCTAATTATATCAAATACACTCTTCGTAAAGAGGGAAGAACTTTTAATTATGTTTAAAAGCGAACCAAATAAATCTCAATTTGATTATTTTATGACTCGCAAAATAGATAAAATGATTTATAAGGATTGCAAAGTCATACAAGGAGAAAGTTTGACAACACAACATAGGTTGGTGGTGTTAGATGTACAATTTAAATATAATAAATTTAAGACAAGAATAAAAATGTTGCAAAAATCTAGTGGTGGAATTTGAAGATGAAAAAACAGATTGTTTTCAAAAGGCAGTTATGAAACAACTAGTTGATGATCCTTATGTTGATCATAATGTCTCATGGGAAGTTATGTCTTCACATTTAAGGATAAGTGAAAAAAACGTACTTGGAGTATCAAAAAGTCGTGTGCACCCACAAATAAAAAATCTTGGTGGTTGAAAGAGAAAGTGGAGGACAAAGTGAGGGCAAAGAGGACCAGTTATAAATCTCTTTACACTTGTATGAATGATGAAAACTTAGCCAGGTATAAACTTGCCAAAAAAGAAGCTAAACAGACAGTAAGTAAAGCAAGAAGTCAAGTTTATGAAAATTTTTATAAGCGCCTAGATGCCAAAGATAAAGAACGTGACATATATAAAATTGCTCGAGCTAAAGAAAGAAAGGCAAAAGATTTAAGTCAAGTAAAATGCATAAATGATGAGACAGATACAGTTTTGACGATTGATGTGGATATTAAAGAGCGATCAAAAATATACTTTTATCAACTCTATAATGAAATAAATAACAATGAATTGAATTTGGAAGAGTTAAGTAAATCAGAGAAGTATAAGAACATAATGTTTTATCGTAAAATTTAAGTATTAAAGGTAAAAGATGTTCTATATAAGATGAAAAATGGAAAGACGGTTGAGCCAGACGTTATACTTATCGAAGTATGAAAATGTTTAGAGAATGAAGGAATTTTGTGGCTTGCATGCTTTTTCAATAAGATACTGAAGTCAAAGAGCATGCTAGATCAATAAAAAGAAAGTATCTTGGTACCTTTGTATAAGAATAAATGAGATATAAAATTGTGTTAATTACAGAGGATTTAAATTGATGAGTCATACCATGAAACTATGAGAACGAGCAATAAAAAGAAGCTTAAGACGAGAGACTAACATCTCAGAGAATCAATTTGGATTCATGCCAGGGAGGTCGACCATGGAAGCTATACATCTCTTGAGGAGACTCATTGACAATTATCGAGAAAGAAAACAAGATTTGCATATGTTATTTATTGATCTTTAGAAGGCTTATGATAGAGTTCCAAGAGAGATCTTATGGAGAGTCTTAGAAAATAAAAATGTAAATATATCATATATTGACACAATCAAAGATATGTATACAAATTCAGTGACAAGGGTGAGGACATCTGGAGGATTAACACAGGAATTCCCTATCACTGCTGGCTTACATCAAGGTTCAGCTTTAAGCCCTTATCTCTTTACCCTTATCTTAGATGAGCTCACTAGACATATCCAACAAGCAATACCTTGGTGTTTATTGTTTGCGGATGATATCGTTTTGGTTGATGAGACGCGCGAGTGTAAACACAAAACTTGAATCTTGACGAGATACTTTAGAAAAGAAGGGTTTTAGGTTGAGCAGGGCAAAGACGGAGTATACAGAGCTTAAATTTAGCAGACAGACGACTTCGTTATTAAGTTGGGTGATCAAGATATTTCCCGTAGTGAGTGTTTTAAATATCTTGGATCAATAGTTCAAAAAGACGGAGGTATTGATAAAGATGTGACACAGAATCCAAGCGTGTTTGTTGAAGTGGAGAGGTGCGTCAGGGATCTTATGTGATCGTAAAGTACCACTAAAACTTAAGGGCAAGTTTTACCGTACTGCAATTAGACCCGCGATACTCTACGATTCTGAGTGTTGGGCAGTGAATTGTGTACATGAGCAAAAAAATGGGAGTTGTCGAGATTAGAATGCTTAGGTGGATGTGTGGACACACGAGATTGGATAAAATTAGGAATGAAAGTATCAGGGATAAGACATGAGTAGCACCAATTGCAGAGATGATGCAAGAAGCTCGTCTAAGTTGGTTTGGACACGTACAAAGGAGACCATTAGAGGCACCTGTTAGGCGTTGTGAGAGTCTAGTCACTAGGCATGTTAAACGAGGGAGGGGTAGACCAATAAAGACTTGTAATGTGAATTGTGAGGAAAAAATGATGTACTTAGGCATTAGTGAGATTATGACAAAAAATAGGGCACAATGGCGACAACGGATCCATATAACCGACCCCGCTACAGTGGGATAATGGCTTTAGTGTTGTTGTTTCTTTTGCATACTGTTATATTATTTTGCATAAAGCCTATTTTACAATTTGGCAAATGTCAGTTGTGATTCTTATGAATTAATTAGATGTGTGAGGCAATTTGTCATATGATTCAAAAATTTGTGGCATGTTTACTTTGTGACTCTACAACACTTCATTAGGGGCTATATGATACAACAACTTTGTTCATTCTTTAACTTGTTGAATGGAAATCACATGAGAAGTCCTTGTACATGGAAGTGGGTGATGCTCATGGGCAATGCTTTCTTTATTTTGTGTTGCTTATAATATTTAAACTTGGTTTATTTATTGAAATTTTTAGTATTTTTTATTACTTTTTTATTTGTTCATTGTCTGAAAGTATCTAACCACGGAGTTTCGTTCAGTGAAAATTTTAATGGATTTTTTTACTTTTTTAATTTTTACATGCTATGAGATTTATATATTTCTTTATTGAACTTGTTACTTGAAGTCCTTGTACATGGAAGTGGGTGATGCTCATGGGCAATGCTTTCTTTATTTTGTGTTGCTTATAATATTTAAACTTGGTTTATTTATTGAAATTTTTAGTATTTTTTATTACTTTTTTATTTGTTCATTGTCTGAAAGTATCTAACCACGGAGTTTCGTTCAGTGAAAATTTTAATGGATTTTTTTACTTTTTTAATTTTTACATGCTATGAGATTTATATATTTCTTTATTGAACTTGTTACTTTATTCAAGTTAGTTAATTTGCCTATTTTGAGATGAGGTCTATACTTTTTTTGATCTTGTTTGTGTTTTTCTATTAAGTTGTAGATTTTTTCCAACTGAATATTTTTAAGATGACTATTTTAATTTTTTGTGTGTCTAGTGTTTGTTGGTTAAAGCTGCATGTTATTGTGTGTAAGATGGCGAAGTGTTACGGTCCGCCATCCCTTCACAAGGGGCCCCACCGGCCAGGTGTCCAGGGTCCTCACCCCCTAGCCCCCACCCCCATATGAGTATCGTAACAGGTCTGAAGACCACACACTACAACCCATCTACACATTTGTTCTCAGTACGACGCAGGGTGTTGAGGTCGGAGTTTCTTATCAAAGAGGTATGGGGATCGAGCCCCGACCTCAACACCCGCCACACTGAGAACTGGTGCAAAGACGGGTTGGGGTGTGCGGTCTGCAGACCTATTACGGTACCCATGCGGGGTTGGCCAGGGGGTGAGGCCCCTTGACACCTGGCCGGTGGGGGCGCATATGAAGGGATGGCAGATCGTAACATAAAAGTGCACTTTTATGTTATGGGTAGCCATGCTACTTGGGTACCCCGACATCGGGAGGCAATCAAATACACAACCTACCGCCCTCATCCGACCCGGAGATCGTAACAGGTAAGCAGACCACACACTTCAACCCATCTCCGCTCAAACCCGGAATCTCCTTGATACTCCTACCAAGTCTCATCCCCAACTAAAGCTCGTTTGATGATGAGACTCGGTAGGAGTGCTTATCAAGGAGGTTCTGAGTTCGAGCCCCCCAACTTCAACACCCCGAGAACATGTTCGGAGATGGGTTGGAGTGCGTGATCTACAGACCTGTTACGGTCTCCGGGTTTGATGAGGGACGGTGGGTTGTGTACGCGGTTTCCACCCGATGTCGGGGTGCCCGAGTGGCATGGTCCCCCGTAACATAAAAGTGCACTTTTATGTTATGGGGGGACATTCCATTTGCGTACCCCGACATCAGGAGGCAGCTCAGTTGGTGATGAGACTCGGTTGAAGTGCTTATCCAGGAGGTTTTGGGTTCGAGCTCTCAACCTCAACACCATGCTGCACTGAGAACATGTGCGCAGTTGTGTTTGAGTGTGTGGTCTGCAAGCCTGTTACGGTTTTTGGGTCGGATGAGGGTCGGTGGGTTGTGTACCCGGTTACCTCTCGATGCCGGGATGCCCGAGTGGCATGGCTGCCCGTAACACGAAGTGTGTGCATTTGAGGGAAAATGTTTTCTTCCATTTGAGCAGTGTCAAAAGCAATAACTGTGGTTTAGATTTACTATATGATTTTGATTAAATTTTCATTTAATTTTATTAGCTTTTTGTAGTATTTGAAGGGGCGCCTTGGCGCACCGGTTGAGGTGTTGTCGTGTGATCTTGAGGTCATGGGTTCGAGTCCTGGAAGCAGCTTCTTGCAAAAATGTAGGGTAAGGTTTGCCTACACTTCACCCTTGTTGTGGGACCCTCCCCCGAACCCTCGCTGTGCCGGATGCTTTGTGCTCTGGGCTGCCCTCTATTGTACTATTTGATAAAGGTCAGTTTGACAGGAATGATGAATCAAATAGATGGATTGTGACACAAGTTCTTCTATGAACATACATTTTTAGAAGTATATCATTTTTCACCTGTTCAATCATTAACTTGCATGTATCAGGGAGGGATTAGACAAGAGTGACACCAATTGCAGAGAAGATACAAAAAGCTCGACTAATATGGGTTTGGACACGTACAAAGGAGACCATTAGAGAGACCTGCTAGGCGTTGTGAGAGTTTGGTCATTAGGCATGTTAAACGGGTGAGGGGTAGACCAATAAAGACTTGGAATGAAACTATATAGGCATTAGTGAGATTATGACTAAAGATAGGGCACAATGACGTCAATGGATCCATTTAGCCGACCCCACTATAGTGGGTTAAAGGCTTGAGTGTTGTTGTATTGTAGTATTTGATAAAGTTCAGTTTGACAGGAATGATGAATCAATTAGATGTGTTCTGACACAAGTTCTTCTATGAACATAGCTTTTTTAGAATTTTTTCATTTCACCTGTTCAATCATTAACTTATAATTTCACATCATTTGTTATAACTGTCTTGCTGTTTATTATTCCATAGTTGAGTTAGTTGTCATGATTAATTGGTTTACACAATTTTAATTTCAGTGTTTCTTAAGGGGCATGAGATTTTCATTGGAATCTTGCTACAATTCCCTGTGGTTATAATTGAATTAAATTAATTGTTCCTTGCACAGGATGCTTACTCTAATTCCCACAGATAGTACCCACAGAAAGGGCATAAGAAGGGGGAGGTGATTATAGATCATTTATTTTATTTGGTCTTCTTTGCATCTTTCAGTGACACTTTTATCGAGAGTACATTTAAGTTCCGACTTCTTTTTTGAGTATATTTTGGGTTTTTAAATAGTCAGTAGTTCTGCTCTTTTTTTGTTACTAATCTATTTGGAAGAGAAACGCTGTATGCATCACATGTAAATAACTTTTTCTGCAATGTCCTTTCCTTTTGAGGTTTATTATTAGCTGTTCATCTTTAATAGTTCAATTTCTTTCTTGTCAAAATTTTCCATCTTTATGAGATTCTATATATTGATGAATATTATTTTCTATTATGGCCCAGACTTTTTTAAATAGCCAGATATATAGTAAACATAAAATGTAGTATTTTTGTGATGGATCTGAAAAATGCTTGAATATGAAAAAATTATTAGAAAGTGAGATAGTATAGTGTTAAGTTGAGTGAGGTAGGTATAATGTTTAGATTCCAAAAGTGTGTTATTACTTATTAGGCTGTGGCGGCAAATGAGTGTTGTAGATACTGGAAAGGAAGTATGGGTGTAGTTCGGTGCACTAGGGGGTGAGCTTATTAATAAACCTATGAAATTCATAGCCGGGGCCGGAAAGGCGACTGCATGTAACGAAGAATGGGGACACGAGTGTGATGCTGATGTAGTTGGTTTGACAGATTTTGTGCCCCATACAGTAGGGGATGAACTTATTTTGATTGTAATTAAGGCTCTGTTTGGGAGGACTTGTTTGGTTTGGTGGTGGTGGGTGCATCCTGTGGATCGAAACGCCACTTTGGAACCGGAGGGGGAGAGGTGCGGGTCGAAATGGAGTGGATCGGGTCCGTTTCCTCCTTGCTGCGGTGCAAACAGAGCAAATGCCATCATTCATTTGTTTACCCGCCGTCTGAGGGCGTTTGCTCCAACCGGAGGCGGCGAAATGCCTAATCAAACGAAGCCTTAGTCTGTACAGATGTGATTTTGTCTCTGAGATTTGAGAATTTTTTGTGATTTCATTTTTTTCCTTTTAGGAAGATTTAGGACTAAACGGAGAAAAGTCTCTTGTTATGATGACCAATAATGTGTTGTAGATCTACATTTCTTGATTTATTGAATTGCAATAATTTTGATGATAAATGTTTAATGATGAACCTTCAAAGATGAAGGTTGGTTGGACTCAGTTTGTTACTGTATCATTGTCCACCCTTTATGCAAAGGTTTGATAGAAGGGCCCATCGTTTTTTGTATAATAATCGACTAGCTTTGTGCATTGTTATTGCTATGTTATTAAACTTGCAAGGCGCACCTAACCTCAAAGGCGTTTTGGAGCTTACATTCAAGGCGCATGGTGCACACAGGCGCGCGCTTAACGAATGTAAGGCACAATTTTTTTTTTAAAAAATATCTAGTTTATTAAATGCATAACATAAGACTACCATTATAGCAACACACTATCATTAATACTAACAATTAATAATGTGACAAAAAAGTTGCATAATTTTTTCATTACTTGACAACAGTTTTAGGGTTTAAAACAGCTGCCCTTAGCATAAGATTGGTGCCTGCATAATTTTTATTGTTGTAATTACTTCCTGATGGCAATTTTGGAGGCTAAAATAGTTGTCTGAATGTAATTTCAGAAGTTTTTAGCCCATTGCAGTAATTTTGGACCAAAACAGTGAAAACCGAACAAAGTTTAGCAAAATATAAAATAAGAATCACATACACTATTGTCATTATGAGAACTATTTGTGACACGTTCATGTAACAATTTACAAAGTATTCTAATGGTCAGTGTCAAGTACAATTTGTTCCCTAACAAATACCTGTATTATAATTTGATATCCAATATCAATGTTGGAACTAGGGAAATCCCAATTCAAAAAAATTCTGATTGTTTGTGATCAAAAGTTACTTGTCTAGCAGTTGGGTGCGATGAATTTAAACTAGAGTGAGGTGAAGGACGCAAGACTATTTTCCCCATTGCTTGCAAATAGATTCTCACGAACTACGAGGAGTAGGGTTTAGGGTTTAGGAAAAATACCCGAAGAACCGAAAATCAGAACAAAATTGAATTGAATTGGGCGGTTTAGGTCGGTTCATATTTCTGTTGGTTCGGATACAGTTCCAAAAAATATAGAACCGATGGTTCGGTTCTCGCTTCCGACAGTCGGGTACCCGAGAATCTACCCGAACTGAATATAAATTACAAAATTTTAACTTAAAAGAATATTTGTATATTGTTCAGATTGGGCCGGCTGGGCGCTGGCGTGAGTCACGAAATCGCCAGTCATGCGTTTCTCAGTTTTAATTTAAGTTTAATTTTATAGTATACAATTTAACAAATCAATCTTATTTATTATTTAACATTTTAAGTTTTAATTTTTAAACTCCCCGTGCCCTTTGCCCTAGCTCTGCCCCGTGAGAAGAAAGCAAGAAGCCGCCTAGTTGCCGATGATCCTTCCTCCTGCCTCGACGCGACAACCCAAAAGCTCTTTCCTTCCCGTCTCTTCCTCACGGCCTCAGAAGTGATGATGTCGCTCGAAGCATCTGGATGGTGATCAAAGTGGAATCACCTACCCGTTGCCCCTAGGTGGGTATAAATATGCAATCCCTAGGAGTTACTAC
Organism: Platanthera zijinensis; assembly: GCA_039513925.1. Lineage (NCBI taxonomy): Eukaryota > Viridiplantae > Streptophyta > Magnoliopsida > Asparagales > Orchidaceae > Platanthera > Platanthera zijinensis. The sequence goes on along the minus strand of CM077078.1, from coordinate 77,789,533 downwards.
GGATATCAGATATCCAGTATCCGAACCGACCTGTTAAGCCTCCGAACCTGATATTTGTCCAAATATACATCAACAAGAAGTCCTTCCTCTCCCTTAAAGGATTCCCTTAAAGAATTTGTAAGCATGTAACCTTCTTCCCCTCCCCAGTTAAAAAATCAAACTAATAAACCCTCTTCCTCGCCACTTTGCCGGTCAAAAACGTTCTATGCCTTCAATTTCTCTAGTTTCCGGAGCATGTTCTTCTATCCCTTTTCTTTGAAATGTGAAGTCTCAACTGATGTCTAGAATAGGGTTTCCAGATCATGTTCACCTTTCGAAACAAACAAGTGCATTTCTTTTGAAATTGTTTGATGCATCTACTATGATAATCATGCAATATTTTTTCATTTGATTATATTCTCATTTTGTGCACTAGTTTATGTTTCAAAATTAAGTTCACATAGAGAAACCAAGAGCTTTTTAGGGATTCAAATATATGCAAATAGAAATTTGTTGACCAGAGATACTTCATTAAACACTCCATTTCCTCATATCAAATATTGTCATCTCATGAATTGCGGTTTCAGTGGTTTCATTACTATTTTTTTCTTGGTTTTCAAATTATGTATTTATGTTTTAAATGCTTAAACATTGGCCATCTTACATGTGACTCTATTGCAGGGCAGATTTCTAGATCAATTGTTCTGTAGTGTGCCTAAATGTCAAGTGCGGGGAGACAAATATTGGTAATATTGGGCAATCTGAGCATGATGGTGTAGTTGTTGGTCGCTCGATAGTTGAAGATGTTGATAATGCTAATGTAGCTAGCACCCGTGATTCTAACCAGAAAAGGGAATATAGAGCTAAATCAAATATTTAGGATCATTTTACAAAGGTGAAGAAAAAAGAATCAGAGAAAGCTGAGAAAGCCACATGTAATTATTATAACAAGGAGTACAGTGATGGTGTCAATTACATAAGTAACATGTGAAAATATTTGAAGTTTTGTAGGAAATATCCTCAAAATGTGGTTGACAAAAACCAAAAGACATTAGCATTTGAAAACAAAGATGGGCTAATGGGAAGTGATATTACTTCAACTGGTTCTCTTAATTGTTGGAAATTTGATCAAGAATTATGTAGGGAAGCCCTTGCTAAATGACTCATTATGGATGAGATGTCTTTCAAAATTGTTGAAACTCAGTTTTTTTATATCTTATGAGAATATTACAACCAAGATTTAAGTTAATATCACACACAACGTTAACACGAAATTACATGAAATTGTATGCCACTGAGATGACGAAGTTAAAAAAGACACTAGTGAATATGAAGTCACCTGTCAGTTTGACAACCGATTGTTGGACGTCATTACAAAATCTTTCTTATTTATGTCTCACGACACACTTTATTGATGATTACTGGAAGCTTCAAAAGAGAATTCTTAATTTCTGTGTTATCTCTAGTCATAAGGGGAAATCTCTTGGAAAGGTTTTAGAATCATGTATCTTGGATTGAGAAATAGATAGAGTTTGTACTATAACAGTAGATAATGCTAGTTCAAATGCGGTTGTCATTGATTATCTAATAAAAAAATTTGATTAAAAGTCATTTTTGCCTCTTCATAGAACTTATTTTCATATGAGATGTGCTTGTCATATATTAAATTTAATTGTAAAGTATGGATTGCATGAAAAGATTGATACAATAATAAGAATTTGTGATGTAGTGAAGTATATACGAAGCTCTCCTATGTGATCACATCAATTTAAAATATGTTGCAAGAAAAAACAAATAGAATATAAAGGTTCTGTTTGATTGGATGTGGAAACAAGATGGAATTCTACTTCTTTGATGTTAAAAGTAGCAATTAACTTCCAAAAGGCATTCGAAAGTTTTGAGGATGAAGTGATAGATTTTGCTGCAGATTTAGAAACGGACAACCGCGAAGATCTGATTGGGATACTGCTAAGTTCTTGGTTTCCTTCTTAGAAAAGTTTTATATTGCAAGTAATTTGTTCTCCGGTTTAACTTATGTCACTTCTAGTTCTTATTTTGAGCAAGTGTTTTATATTGAACATGCATTGGACACATGAGTTTCCTCTTCAAATGTTCAACATAAATCCATGGCATTGAGAATGAAGAATTTTTTTAATAAATATTAGAATATTGGGGAACCATTGATAAAGTAAATATTTTACTTGTCATTGCAGTTGTGCTAGATCCAGGAAATAAACTTGAATATGTGAAGCATTGCTATAAGTTCTTTTACCAATACGAGCAAGTTGATGAGTTAATGGAAAAAGTACTAGTTGTTTTGAGAGATTTGTTCAAGTATTATAAAAAAATTGATTCTACACCTTCAACCTCTGCCTCTACGAATGACAACATAGAATTGGATACACCAAATATTTGTCTTAAGAGTAATCCTTTAAATGAGATGAAACAATTAAGAGCAATGTTTTGACATGAAAAAGAAAGCCATTCTAATTTCTTCAAACTAATCTGAGTTGGATAAGTACTTGAAAGATGATTGTGTTTAGATGAACACTCTGAGCAATTTGACATATCGAATTGGTGAAAGGTGAACTCGAGCAAGTAAAGGGTTTTTCCTTTGCTCGCTAGAGATATTTTGGCAATACCGGTGTCTACAGTTACATCTGAGTCAACATTCAGTATTCGTGGGCATATTCTTGATCAATTCAGTACTGGGGTTGCAGAGGGGTTGGTTGAGAGCAAGTTCGTTACCAATGCACATTGAAGAGGACTTGCATCAAATTGAAGAACTTGAGAATGGTAAATTTTTTAAACATTTTTGAATATTAATTTTCTATGCACGATAACTTTTTCATTATTATGAATTCTTTATATTTTTTGATTTTTAACTGTTATTTCGAGTGAGCAAGAGGTTTTTGAAAAAGACTGTTGAATCATGAGTGTTAAATTTTTTATAAAAATGAGGTATGTTTTATCTTAAACTTAATTTTTGACCGTCCTATGATGGTTATATAATCTTATTTCCAGCCATTGATAAATAAAAACCATGTATGATATGCCAACCTTGCTTGACTGTAATCATCAATTATGGTTTTGAGTTGTTATAAGTAGTAAACCGATGATAACAATTGAATTGTAAATGCTATACAATATTAAGCAAACATATATGATATTTCCCATCTTTTGATTGAATTCTTCATTTATTATGTTATCAATGGACCTATGCTTAGTGTAACTTTGTGTATTAGAAATTTCTTGCACCACTGATCATAGTTCAAATTTTTTTGTAGAAATTTATTATTTTGATATTATTCTTAAACTTCATTAGTCCCATGTTATGATTCTTTTATGTTAACTCTTAGTATTTTAGAACGTATATGACTGCGCAATTATTTTTTTAGCATTTAGAATAAAATATATTTTGTTTGACCCAATAAAAGCATACCTGCATCAGATTTGTTGGCAAATTATAAAATAAGTCCCTAAACTTTGTGCTTTTTGGAATCTGATCTTGAACTTTAATTTAATTGAAATCGGCCATTACTCCAAAAACACTCAAAATTAGTCCTTGGCTATTTGAAGTTTGAACAACAAAAACCAATAGGCATCCAGTCCAATATTTTAACCAATAGGCGTGTTGAAATGCGTAGATGTTCAAGAACCGAGAAGCGAACCGGAACCAATCCGAACCGAACGGTTTAGATCCGGTTCCATAATTTAGAACAATGAGTCAGTTTCGATTCCAAAAATTTGGAACCGAACCTATACAGGCCGGTTCTTGGTTCTATGTTGAACCAAACCGATCTGAGTTACACCCCTAACAAGGAGGTCCTGCTATGTGCTCAAAATTATATAAGAACTTCTCCTCCTAAACCAGAGCTAAGCTTGACACAAGAGAGACACATAGAGGTTTTTTTAAACCTTAGGGGTCAGTGTGCCTTCAAAGTGTAACCTGAGGGTGCTATTTATAGGCAATCCATGGCATCACAATGAGTTCTGGAATACTTCCAAAAACTCATATACAATTCTTCTGAAGGATTGGTAATTATAATCTATCTCTGATACCACTATTGTGTTTCTTAGGCATCACATATACAGTGAAATATTTGTACGAAACTCATTTTATTTGACCATGAAAAAATAGATAGATCAATAATCAAGTTCATACCTGTGTCAAAATCAATATTACGAGAAGGATAAATGTTATGAGAGAACCACAATGTAGAACAAGATCTACATCTCTACGAGCATCCACACAAAAGTTGGAAACACTTCATTGTTCATCCGATGAACTTGAGTTGGAAGATGATCGTACTCCTTCGTCTCCATGAAATCTTAGTTTTGTTTTCTATAGAGGATGTGACTACATGTGATTCAGTTGTCGTAAGAGTCGCACTCTAAGGGGAAGTTACTAAAAAACCACAAAACTCGTTATTTATAGCAATTCCACAAACTGCCTATTTGCGTTAAAAGGGAGAAATTTGTGCGTCATGTTATTATTCACTAGTAGACGTACGTCGACTTATCAAAGTTGACTTGTGTCGACTACTATCTTATAGCACATAAAACGGTTATTCGCACACCAACTTGACGTATGTCAACTTCATAAGTCATTATACGTCGATTACTCTCCAGTTACTCACAACTCGACATACATCGTCTTCACAAGTCAGCGCACATCAAATAATATCCAGAAATATCTGTATTAATATTAAACGCACACCACGTCGACTTCACAAGTCAAAACACATCGATTAGTCGTTTAACATCCTCATTTCGAATCCAGTTCGAGATACAGTTGCTCTCAATCATTATTTAATTAATCCATAATTAATTAAACTACATTTTAGGTATGAATCTTTGCTTATATTTAATATAAGTAAAAAACGAACACCATCATCTATCAATTTTTCATACATTCTTATGTGCGATCCTATATACTCATATTATGTTGACAGTAAGACTAACTCCTTGATTATTTATAGATCACAAAAGATTCCATGAATAAGAAGCTGGTCGGTCTTCATTCCGCTCGAATTTCCTTCTCAATGAGAATTCCCGATGTTTCCCGCTAGGGCTCTCGACGACACCTTCTGCCAAGTGATAAAAATTGCTTTAATCTTCTTATCCTTCATCGATTTCAACATAGGAGTTCTCAAAAAAGATCGATAGTTTCTCTGCGTAGCTCGGTAGAGCCCGATTGCACAAATTTCTTCATCCCCATCGTAAGCTCTTCCTTTCTCTTATCTTCTTCTCTGTTATGGAGATATATCATGATTTGATTAAAGTGTTAGGGTTTTATCTCTCGATTCTCTGTGCCGATGATGACAGATGACGAACCTGTCTCGAGGGGTTGCTGTAACATCAGTTTCATGTATTCAATTTGTTCCCTAACTGATGCAGGACGGCGCGTAGGGTTTGCGCGCCTGTCGGCTTTTATCTAAGAAACACTAAATGTAAGCGATGATTTAAATTAAATTTGTAAACAAAGTAGAGCGGCGTTGCACAGACTTGAAATTAAATAACTTTGATTTTGGAAAACACACAAAAAACTATTTGTTAAAAATTGAATTTTATTGAATTACAGTTTCAATTCTAAATTCGGGAAGGAAGTTCACAACTTTTGTTCTGTTCCCCTTATTGTAGCTAAACAGAAATCGTAAACTCTATATACGTTTCCATTTGGAGTTTTCGGCGTAACGTTCACTGATAAAATTCAGGCGAAAACCCAGCAATGAGTCTATTATCCTACGAGAAAATGTAGGTGTACACACACAAAGGAAAAGATAGAAATAATTACCCACAGAAAGTGACGTCTTTCCATATTCGAAGTCGATGGCGATCAGACAAGGAACTCCTTGTCACCTTCGATTTCCCGCTCTGAGGTCGGCCACTATCACATACAGGCACCACATAATTAAGTCGCTCTCTCACCTGAGGTGGTTCTACAGATTCACTTAACAATGTAAGAAGTCACAAACTAACAACCTAAGATTCACTCGCTCTTCACAATTAGTAGATCCACCAAATCTCTAAATACTAAGAGTAAATTAACTCCACACAAAGGAGCAAGACTACCAATCTTAAATCACTCTATTCACTAACGTTAAACATAAAAGTGGCTCCACGTAATTTCTCTAATAATAATAGCAGATCTATTTCACTTCTATTCTCACTAGCAAACAATATATTAATTCACCTCTACCTAAACTCTAACACCTACTCATTCACTGTAAACAGGAATCAACAATTGAGTATAAATGCACAGTAAATTTGATGTTATTGTTCATCTTCTTGAACCAATCTCACATGGAAATTACAATCAGCAAGGCTCATGTACCATTCACGGAAGCCATTCATGGAAGCAATTAGTAGAATTTCACAATATCCCTATTCTTCGCTACAGGAATCACAAACAGGAAAACTAAAACCTAATCTATAGATCTAATGGAAATCAACAAATGCAAGCAGCAATCCTCCAATTTTTCACCATTACTAACTCCTACAACTCTCACACTGGGCTTTAATCACGCCTAACTTCTACAGGAGCACACAACAAATTCAAATCGGAAACACATTCACAGCAATTTTCAATTTCAACATCCATCTTCCAAAAATTACAACAATCCCTATTTATAGGGTTTCAAAAGAACCAGGAAGCTTGCACACGAAGCCGACAGTTTGCTGGATCGAGCGGCCATGGCAGAAGTCGTGGCTAGCGGTTAGAGCTCCGGGGGAGGCGGCGGCGTTGTGGGAGTACATGCGTGCAACGATAATGTTGGGGAAGTGCTGCGGTTTGGAACTCTTGTTGATTGCCATGACTGAGCCAAGAGATCGGGAAGAAAACCGCGCTCCATGCCTTTGGATCGAGGAAATCGGGAAGATGAACAGTGGATTGGACGGGTTGGAAGAAAACCCACTTGAACCGGGTCTTAACCTAAACTTAATATATATATATATATATGTATGTATGTATATATATATATAATATGTGTATATATATATAAATATATATATATTTAGTAGTTTTTTTCTTAACTATATATTGAAAACGTTGCATTGTGCGCTAAATTAGCACAATGCACCGTTTAGAGCCGGTAAAGGTCCGGTCGGGCGCGGCGGCAGACACTTTTGCGACTACCCAACCTGGGTTTGTCTCTACCAACTCTTCCCCTCTCAAAATCACTCATCTCTGGCGAGTGCTTCGAGCGGTAGTACTGTAAAAGATCGGCATCCATGCGTTGTAACTCCTCGGCCAAGACCTAACCGGTCTTGGTCTCTGATCTGTCCTACCAACAAACCAAATATCTCTGAAAACCTCCATTAATAGTGGTCACTATCCAATATGTGCTCTGGAATTGGAATAAAATACTCTCCTGGTGTCTCATGCTCAACCTGAAACTGTAAGTGAAAATGGTAGAACTGGGAGTGGTGTGCCAGTAGCGGAATAAAAACCAGTGTGTCCTAAACGTGGCTCCTCACTCTCACTCACTAACCTAGAAGAATCAAACGGAGGATAAGGAAATGAAAATTATAAAGACTTATGTGGATAGCCGTGGAATAAAGTCAGATTGGCTACATTAAAAACAGGATTTGCTTCCTAAATGGAAGACATGTCAAGTTCATACACATTTTGCCCAATCCGCTTCACCACTCGAAAGGGTCCAGTTCTACATTTTGCTAACTTCTTTACGGTACCCAATGATAACCGTTTCGAATTTATCCTAACCATCACCAAGTCATTCATTTTGAAACTAGTATCTCTTTTATGCTTGTTACCTTGAGTTGCATAAAAATCAATTGTACTATGAATTTTCTGCTTAATTTTTTTATGCAAATCATACAAATGTAAAAAATGACTACTAACACGACCAAGGCCACAAACCAATGGTTTCAGATACTAAAAGCAACTCCTGAGAGGTTACATGATCAGGAGGCTCAGAGGGTGCATAATAAAAGAATTCATTGCAGGGGCGATGAACACTCAAATGCAAATCTGAGACATCTGTGATCAGATGTGTCATCTTGGCGTGCGAACTGTCTTTACAAGTGTGAGTGGCAAGTATCAACAAATCAACGAGTGCACCCTCAAACTCGATGGTGATACTAAGGATAGATACATCCCAAATGTGCGGTGAACCCATAGGTTTTTCATTTAGAGGTTCACCGGGAGTGGTATAATAAAATTCGTCGCAAATGCGACGCGTACAGATGTAGGCTCCAAAGACATATAAAGTGCTCTCATATAAACGATAATGCACATGAAGTATGACAACCGTGATAAATGTACTAAGGGAAAGTGAGGCATCAGGAGGCTCACCCAGGAGAACATCTGAAAACTCATCTAGAGGGAGAGTGATCAGATGACTACTATCAAAATCATCTGTCCAAAGCATTATCGACACCAAGGGCCAAAATGGTGCAGGTATCCATGTCTTGAAATTCATAAAGGTGTTACTCACAGGAATATCATCCACACATGAATGAGGTGGCTCATCTGGAGGCTCAATAGGAGGGTCGTCAAAAAACCCATCAGTAGAGTGATGGTCCTCCAGTAAAAAACCATCAGAAGGGGTCGTACTTGTCACAACCCGCATTTTCTCCGAATTAAGAATTATCAGAGTAAGAGAAAACACGCGTCATGATGCCACGTCAAGCAGGGGATAACTGCTGACGCTCAGGCAAAATCAACTACAATCTTTATGCAAGAAAATCATGTGCTTAATGAATAGAAAATCAGTTATATTATAGAGACCGTATCCCTCGGCCCAGTGGATCACCTAGTCCACAAAAGAAAAACTATATTTATACGCTGCGGAAAAATACTTTATTTAGGTTTAACATCCTAAGGAGCGCATAAGGGTTTCATGAGAACCACTCATGCTATGCAAGACTCTACATTAAATTTATATAATATATAAGAAAGCGGTCTTTATACGTGATTTGGGAAAATAGTGATTTCGCTTATAAAACATGCTGATCATGAGCTTTATTTATAATAACAATTATAGTTTAAAAATAACTAGCAACCTAGCATAAAACCTTCTCAGAGCAAGTAGACTATCTCCAGAAAATGGTAGCAGCAATAGTATATATATCTAGTACAAGGTAAAAACTACCAGTGGGCGCCAACAACCTGACACGAACCCACTAGCACAAATATATGTCTGTAAGAGAGTACTGAAAACAACCTCACTAACAAGGTAAACAGAACTCCAAGGTCTGGGAGTCCACCAACAACACCACCTCCAACTAGCCACCAGACTGGCTACAGCTCAGAACCTGGGGTATTCCAAAAGAAAACAGAATACCTCAGCAAACTAAACAAAGAAAAACTGCATGAAAGAGTCAACTAAGGGACAAAGTAACAGAAAAACATGCAGTAGAAGGAGTCACAACTGTCCAAAACAGGACCACAAGAAATGCACAACGTGCAAAGCAACGGCAACGACCCAGCCCAGGAACCACATCCTGCAGGGCCTACTAGGCTGCCAAGAGCCAGAATGCTGCAAACTACCAAAGAAGAAACTTCTAACACCCTAAACTGTGGGAAGTGATAGTAGCAAAAACAACAACGAGGAACCGGATCGAAGGCAAACGCAGTCCCCCAATCCACCATGTCCAAGTCAAAAGCTCGAGGGTCAACACGTGAAAACACAAGGGACCTTCCACCCGACATGCCCAGCCCGTACCTGGAGCAAGAAAAACATGGGTGGCCTTGGCTATATCACACAACTCCACCCCCATAAAGAGCTACAACCACCACTACTAACCACGACCCACGATTCGGCCTTTAGGAAAATAAAGAAAACGGCCGACAAGGAAAAACCCAGAAATACAACTGGAAATCCACTCGGAAACAAAATACAAGGTAAAGGAAGAGTGTTGAAATAAACCAACACGACTATGTGTTGAGTGAAACCCACTCAGTGCCTACCTAAACTTTGGCGTTGAGTGAGCTAGCCTCACTCGCCGCCAAAATTATACCACTACCCACAAGCCCACTAAAGAAAACGGAGCTCGACGACAGTCGAACAACCAAGGCAGAAGATCCAGAACTCGAGTAGTTGCCTGCCACTTGAGTATCTAAACTCCCGCACTCGAAACCAGCTAAATTTGCCTAGCAAAAGAAAATATACAAAGCGCACGATCAGTGACGCACGATCAGTGGTCGTGCGCACTCATCGGCTGATGATCGTGCGAAGCGAACCTGGAAAACCTGACAGAAAACCTAGCAACTGCGCACGATCAGTGTCGCACGACCATTGGTCGTGCGCACTGTTGCCAGCGCTCGTGCGATTTTCCGAGACAGAACTTTGGAAACTGAAAGACAGCCACGCACGAGCAGAGGCACACGACCAGTGGTCGTGCGCCCTAACGGTTGATGACCGTGCGCGGTCAACCTGTACCGTTTGGAATTTCCCGAACGACACCGGAACGCGCACACGACTCACGCCACTGCAGTAGCAGCAGACAACTATCAACGTCGCGCACCACTACCATACGAACTATGCCTAATCATTCGAGTAATACCTTAACGAAAAAAAATCGGCAACCACACCCCCCTCCTAACTCTCCCTCTCGGCTACACCCGAACCAGAGCAACAATCAAAATAAAGGAAAACAACGGCTCCACGCCGACAATTTGGATTCTAATCATCACAAAATAGGGGGGGTTTCAGTAGGAAGAACTAAGCCCTATAGTTAGCAAGAAAATGAGAACAACAAGGCCTCTAACCTGGGCTAACCGGGATTTCAATTTCAGCAAGAAAATTCAAAAAAGAAAACTTGGCAAGGGCAAGAATACCACTTGCCTCAATCACAGCGAAGCTTTGGACTGCTTTCCTCCTCTTCGCACGGATCAAAACGGCCGCAACACCTAAAACAAACACTCGGCCATTAATGGCGGAAAACTTCCAAAACCAAAAATTCCAAACCTCTCAAAACTCCACGAAAATCGAATTTCTTACCGCAGGAATGAAGGTCTTGACGAGAGCAATCCGAATCCACTCTCGGAATCGAATTCCGTCCACAAACGCTCCGGGAATCGGCGTCCGAAGGGAAGGGTAGTCCGGCGGTTTCCTTCTCTCGTACAAGGGCGGCGGTTCGAGTGGGGAAGATGATAGATCGGGGGTTTTTATTCTTTATATATATATATATATAATTATATAATAATATAATTAATTACAAAATTACATAAAGCACCAAATCGACGCGAAAACCGAACTACCTCGGAATTCGACGAAATTCGCACCGTAGCTAAATACCCACGCTACGAACACAACAGCGAAGTCGAAATTAATTTTCGACGAACAGAACTCGAGTTATACCCAAATAAAGCCAAACACCAACATCCCCCAGAGAGGCCACACCGGGTCACCCAAAACGACTCGGCTTGCTAGGGAGATCTTGCCAACAGGCTACAGAATAGGGCACTCAGTTCTTAGGAGCTAAACCACACTCCACAAATGGCACAAGCCACGGAAATGCGTCATCGTAACGCCAAACGAGAATAAAAATAATCGCTGAAAAAACGGGGCGTTACAGTCACTCCCCCTAAAAGAAAGTTTCGTCCCGAAACTTTACGCACAACCCTCCTACTAAAGAAGGAAAAGTAACAAACAGAAGTTACAAAGGGAAACATACCGATCAAATCAGCGAAACAGGTGAGGGTACGCCCTCCTCATGGCCGACTCTAGCTCCCAAGTCACGCTCTCCAAATCCTGATTTTTCCATAGAACTTTCACCATCGGTATGGACTTCTTTCGCAGCACACGCTCCTGAGTATCCAAAATACGAACTGACACCTCAACAAAAGAGAGGTTGGGCTCCAACTGGGGCACAACATCCAAGAGTTGCCCACTGCTGCGCACACACTTCCGCAATTGGCTAACATGAAAAACATTATGAACACCAGGGAAGTTCGCTGGCAAATCCAATCTATAAGCAGACACACCAATCCGCTCCAAAATCTCGAACGGGCCCACATACCTTGGGTCCAATTTCCGATTTTTACCAAATCTCTTCACACCAACCATTGGAGAAACCTTGAGGTATACATGATCTCCTACTAAAAACTCCAAAGCAGACCTACGCCGATTGACATTTTTTTCATACCTCTCCTGAGCTAAACGAAGCTTTTCACGAATAAGCTTCACGGCGACTTCCATCTCTTCCAGAGCATCTGGACCCAACAAAGGCTTCTCACCAGCCTCAGCCCAAAACAACGGAGTCCTACAGCGCCTCCCATACAAAGCTTCGAACGGAGCCATCTGCAAGCTTTCCTGATAACTGTTATTATAAGCAAATTCCATGAGTCGCAGACGCTCATCCCACGCTCCACCGTGGTCTAAAATATAGCACCTGATCATATCCTCAACAATCTGATTGACCCGCTCCGTCTGCCCATTGGTCTGAGGGTGGTACGCAGTAGAATACCTCAGATCCGTACCCAAACCCTCCCGCAGACTCTGCCAAAAACGAGAAGTAAACCGGGAGTCTCGATCAGAAATGATGCTAACCGGCACACCGTGGAGTCGGATGACTTCATTCAAGTACAACTCCGCTATCTTCCTCATCGGGTAATCAATCTTATAAGGCACGAAGTGAGCACACTTCGTCAATCTATCCACTATAACCCAAACAGAATCAAATCCTCTCGGGGATTTTGGCAAACCCGTAATGAAGTCCATAGATATACTCTCCCACTTCCAAGTCGGGATCTCTAGCGGAGTCAACTTACCACCAGGCCTTCCATGATCGGCCTTCACACGCTTGCAAGTGTGACACTCAGCAACATATCGGGCTATATCTTCTTTCATACCATACCACCAGGCAATTTGCCTTAAGTCACGGTACATCTTCGTAGATCCTGGATGGTAGGCAACGCTGGAACCATGAGCCTTACTGCAAACCATACCTCTAATGTCCCCAACAGCGGGAATGCAAAACCTGCCGCAGTACTTCAAAGTACCCGCATCATCAATATCAAAATCTGGCAACTCTCCCTTCTCTGTCCTGGTAAAAAGGTGCAACAGATCCGGATCGTCCTTCTGATGCAGTCTAGTCAAAGAAATCCAGGACGGCTCTGCCACTGACAAACTACTCTGCAAACCACAGCATCCCACTGAAATATCCATAAGGAGGAACTCCTCAACTAACCGATCGGCGGAGAGGTTAAAGATCTTTCCCGTCTTTCGGCTCAGGGCGTCGGCCACCACATTGGCCTTGCCCGGATGATACTGGATTTTTACGTCATAATCCGCCACATACTCAAGCCACCGCCGCTGACGCAGATTCAACTCCTTCTGCGTGAACACGTACTTCAGGCTCTTATGGTCAGTAAAAATCTTGCACTGAGCCCCATAAAGTAAGTGCCTCCACAACTTCAACGCATAGATAACCGCTGCAAACTCAAGGTCATGCGTAGGATAATTCTTCTCATGAGTCTTCAGCTGCCTTGACCCATAAGCGATTACTTTTCCATCCTGCATTAATACGCATCCCAGACCTATATGCGAAGCATCCACATATACATCATAATCCACGCCCTCAGTAGGAAGGGTCAGAACGGGAGCAGTACACAATCTCCTCTTTAACTCCTGAAAAGCTTCTTCGCACTTCTCGCTCCAAACAAAAGCCACATTCTTCTGAGTCAGCTTGGTCAAAGGTGCGGCTAGAGAAGAGAAACCCTCCACGAATCTCCTGTAATAGCCAGCCAACCCTAAGAAACTTCTGATCTCCTTAGGAGTATTCGGCCTACTCCAATCCATCACTGCTGCAATCTTTTCTGGGTCAACCGAGATCCCATCCTTGTTCACCACGTGGCCTAGAAAAGAAACCTGAGGCAACCAAAATTCGCACTTGCTCAACTTGGCGAATAACTTGTGGTTCCTCAATTCTGATAGTACCAAGCGCAGATGCTGCTCATGCTCCTCAGCACTGCGAGAATAAACCAACACGTCATCAATGAAGACCACCACGAACTTGTCTAGGAAATCCTTGAATACCCGATTCATCATGTCCATGAAAGCTGATGGTGCGTTGGTCAAACCAAACGACATCACCAAAAACTCAAAGTTTCCATGCCTCGACCTAAATGCAGTCCGTGGAATATCTGCCTCACGGATCCTGAGCTGATGATAGCCCGAACGAAGATCGATCTTGGAGAACACCGTGCTACCACGCAACTGGTCAAATAAATCATCGATCCTCGCCAGAGGGTACCTGTTCTTGATAGTGACCTTGTTCAACTCTCTATAGTCGATGCAAAGCCGCATCGACCCATCTTTCTTCTTTACGAACAAAACAGGAGCACCCCAAGGCGACGAACTTTGCCTGATAAAACCTTTAGCCAACAACTCATCTAACTGAATTCGCAACTCCTCTAACTCACGAGGGGCCATCCGGTACGGCGCCTTAGCAATAGGACGCGTACCCGGCTCCAAATCAATAACAAACTCCACATCCCGCTCAGGAGGGATACCAGGAAGATCATCAGGAAAAACATCGGCGAAACCACGAACAATAGGAATCTCCTCCAAGCGTGGCACGCTAACAACGGTTCCAACCGCCGAGACTAAACAAACACAACAATCAGAAAGAAACAATCTCTGAACACATACCGCAGAGAGAACAGGAGAATCCTGACACGGATCAACATACACGCTACCGGGCTGACCGTCGTCCCTGATGAAGTCCAAGCGCTTTCCTTTGCACTGAATGACCGCATCATACCGAGAGAGCCAGTCTATGCCCAAAATGACATCGAAGTCCTCTAGATCAATCATCTTCAGGTCCGCCTTCGCAAGAAAATCCCCCAACAAAACCGGGCAATCCAAAATACCCAAATCTGACAACACAGATTCACCAGAGGGAAACTTGACACGGAAGGAATCCCGAACACGATCTAGAGACAACCGATGACGCTCCACAAAGGCTCTAGCCACGAACGAGTGGGTAGCGCCGGAGTCAAACAGAACACGCGCCCAGCGGTTCTTCACCTTAAATTTCCCTATAGGAACACACAAAGCTAAGGAACTAGCACAACAGTACCGCAAATAATCTAGCAACTAAACTACCAGGCTAGAAAGAAAAACAACAAACAACTAACCTGAGATCACCTGGGTCGAAGTCTGAGCCTCCTCGGAAGAAATCACGTTCAGCTTCCCTTTTCCCTTGTCCACACGCTGAGGTGGAGGTAATGCCTGCAATGGAACTACAGGAAGAGCTGACTGGACCTGAGGACACCTCGACTTAATGTGACCCTTCTGCCCACACTGAAAGCAGACTCTATCCCTGGACCAACACTGGGCCGCATCATGGCCGGATCGCTTACAAACAGAATAGGAGGCATCTCTCCTAGGAGCACCCTGAATCGCATGAACCTGCTCCTTCTTCTGAGCTGCCGCCTTCTTGAAACACCTCTCGACAGGATGGCCTGACCGGCCACAAAAACTGCACACCACCCTGCTCCTCTTTCCCGGAACAGCATCGGGTACCAGGGATTTCTTCTCCTCTACCAACTTCCTCTTATCCTTCTTCAACTGCTGGCCTCTGCTCTTCGCCGTCTCAATAGCCTCAACCTTAAGAGCAGCCTCTACAACTCCAGCATAAGACACTGACCCATAAGCACTGGCCAACTGCTGCACCTCACTCCTCAAACCACCGAGGAATCGCTTAACTCGATCAGCCTCAACGCTGACCAATCTAGGGGCAAAACGGCTCAACTTGCTGAACTCTATCTCATACTCACCCACCGTGAGTTGCCTTTGCTTCAGATGGAGGAAGTCGTTCATGAGGCGGTCACGCTCGACCGAGGGTAAGAACTTCCTCAACAGCATCTCCTTGAACACTTCCCAAGACCATCCGGCTAACAGGCTCTCCTTCTCTCTCAGCCACCAACTCTTAGCCAAACCTTTAAGCTGATAGGCGGCTATCATCACCCTCTGATCATCTGCAATCCCTGAGTACGAGAACATCTCCTCCATGGAGATCAGCCAGTCGTCTATCACCATGAAATCTGCCTTCCCATCATAAGTGGGAGGGCTCAGCCTCTGAAACTGCGAGATGAAGGCCATC
The DNA here is from genome assembly GCA_039513925.1 of Platanthera zijinensis. Classification (NCBI taxonomy): domain Eukaryota; kingdom Viridiplantae; phylum Streptophyta; class Magnoliopsida; order Asparagales; family Orchidaceae; genus Platanthera; species Platanthera zijinensis. The sequence goes on along the minus strand of CM077078.1, from coordinate 77,773,477 downwards.
TCTGCTGGCACCACCACTGGAGGTCTCAAGGGTGCAGGAGGAGGAGGAACAGCTAACCCCCCAGCAGGAACTTGCGCACCCTGAGCCTGCCCTACCACAACTGCCACCAAAGACTGAATCTGGGCTTGCACCTCCTCCAACTGCCTGCCCATAGCTTCGCTACTCTGACGCAGACTCTCGATCATCGCATCGTTCTGAGCTCTAGAAGATTCAGCCTCAGACAGGGGAGTCGATCGAGTCGCAGGACGCCTAGCCATCCTAAAAATCATTACAACGCAAATCAGATCCAAATCCCCCGACTAGAACCGATTACCAGTACAAACAATACATATGTAGATATAGACTTAAAGCTGCTAAACTTGCTCTGAGAGTTTATCTTCTTCACAAAAATTAGATGATATGCCCTAACCTAGGATGGTTAACCACCACCTTACTAACTCTTGTGCCTAGATCGGATGCATGAACTTATGTTAATTTGAAAACTCATGTGTGTACATATGTCATCCTGCAAATCTTTAGCTCGGCGGTGCTTATGCAATGATATGATATGCATGATTGTGCTATGCATTCTAAAAAAAAGGCCCTAATGCATGCTATGAGCGGCGTACGCATGAAAATGTTATGCATCCCATACTACATAACATTTCCATGCAACGAAAAAGAAACGTGCTAGTCGCAGTCATGTGGTGAGGTTATGCATCCCATACTACATAACCCTCACATGTAGCCCCTATGGTGGATCCATATACGAACACATATTATGCATCCCATACTACATAATATGCCCCGTATACTTCATGTTATGCTATGAGTGTAGTGTTCGTGCTTTTGCCAAGACGTGCTGATGACATATCGGTGTGTGAATGACATGATGCTGAACTACTAATAAGCGAACAAAGGAAGGTTGCTCAACTAACTTGTCAAGCAACCTCGCTCTGATACCAACTGTCACAACCCGCATTTTCTCCGAATTAAGAATTATCAGAGTAAGAGAAAACACGCGTCATGATGCCACGTCAAGCAGGGGAACTGCTGACGCTCAGGCAAAACCAACTACAATCTTTATGCAAGAAAATCATGTGCTTAATGAATAGAAAATCAGTTATATTATAGAGACCGTATCCCTCGGCCCAGTGGATCACCTAGTCCACAAAAGGAAAACTATATTTATACGCTGCGGAAAAATACTTTATTTAGGTTTAACATCCTAAGGAGCGCATAAGGGTTCCATGAGAACCACTCATGCTATGCAAGACTCTACATTAAATTTATATAATATATAAGAAAGCGGTCTTTATACGTGATTTGGGAAAATAGTGATTTCGCTTATAAAACATGTTGATCATGAGCTTTATTTATAATAACAATTATAGTTTAAAAATAACTAGCAACCTAGCATAAAACCTTCTCAGAGCAAGTAGACTATCTCCAGAAAATGGTAGCAGCAATAGTATATATATCTAGTACAAGTTAAAAACTACCAGTGGGCGCCAACAACCTGACACGAACCCACTAGCACAAATATATGCCTGTAAGAGAGTACTGAAAACAACCTCACTAACAAGGTAAACAGAACTCCAAGGTCCGGGAGTCCACCAACAACACCACCTCCAACTAGCCACCAGACTGGCTACAGCTCAGAACCTGGGGTATTCCAAAAGAAAACAGAATACCTCAGCAAGCTAAACAAAGAAAAACTGCATGAAAGAGTCAACCAAGGGACAAAGTAACAGAAAAACATGCAGTAGAAGGAGTCACAACTGTCCAAAACAGGACCACAAGAAATGCACAACGTGCAAAGCAACAGCAACGACCCAGCCCAGGAACCACATCCTGCAGGGCCTACTAGGCTGCCAAGAGCCAGAATGCTGCAAACTACCAAAGAAGAAACTTCTAACACCCTAAACTGTGGGAAGTGATAGTAGCAAAAACAACAACGAGGAACCGGATCGAAGGCAAACGCAGTCCCCCAATCCACCATGTCCAAGTCAAAAGCTCGAGGGTCAACACGTGAAAACATAAGGGACCTTCCACCCGACATGCCCAGCCCGTACCTGGAGCAAGAAAAACATGGGTGACCTTGGCTATATCACACAACTCCACCCCCATAAAGAGCTACAACCACCACTACTAACCACGACCCACGATTCGGCCTTTAGGAAAATAAAGAAAACGGCCGACAAGGAAAAACCCAGAAATACAACTGGAAATCCACTCGGAAACGAAATACAAGGTAAAGGAAGAGTGTTGAAATAAACCAACACGACTAGGCGTTGAGTGAAACCCACTCAGTGCCTACCTAAACTTTGGCGTTGAGTGAGCTAGCCTCACTCGCCGCCAAAATTATACCACTACCCACAAGCCCACTAAAGAAAACGGAGCTCGACGACAGTCGAACAACCAAGGCAGAAGATCCAGAACTCGAGTAGTTGCCTGCCACTTGAGTATCTAAACTCCCGCACTCGAAACCAGCTAAATTTGCCTAGCAAAAGAAAATATACAAAGCGCACGATCAGTGACGCACGATCAGTGGTCGTGCGCACTCATCGACTGATGATCGTGCGAAGCGAACCTGGAAAACCTGACAGAAAACCTAGCAACTGCGCACGATCAGTGTCGCACGACCACTGGTCGTGCGCACTGTTGCCAGCGCTCGTGCGATTTTCCAAGACAGAACTTTGGAAACTGAAAGACAGCCGCGCACGAGCAGAGGCACACGACCAGTGGTCGTGCGCCCTAACGGTTGATGACCGTGCGCGGTCAACCTGTACCGTTTGGAATTTCCCGAACAACACCGGAACGCGCACACGACTCACGCCACTGCAGTAGCAGCAGACAACTATCAACGTCGCACACCACTACCATACGAACTATGCCTAATCATTCGAGTAATACCTTAACGAAAAAAAATCGGCAACCACACCCCCCCTCCTAACTCTCCCTCTCGGCTACACCCGAACCAGAGCAACAATCAAAATAAAGGAAAACAACGGCTCCACGCCGACAATTTGGATTCCAATCATCACAAAATAGGGGGGGGGGTTTCAGTAGGAAGAACTAAGCCCTATAGTTAGCAAGAAAATGAGAACAACAAGGCCTCTAACCTAGGCTAACCGGGATTTCAATTTCAGCAAGAAAATTCAAAAAAGAAAACTTGGCAAGGGCAAGAATACCACTTGCCTCAATCACAGCGAAGCTTTGGACTGCTTTCCTCCTCTTCGCACGGATCAAAACGGCCGCAACACCTAAAACAAACACTCGGCCATTAATGGCGGAAAACTTCCAAAACCGAAAATTCCAAACCTCCCAAAACTCCACGAAAATCGAATTTCTTACCGCAGGAATGAAGGTCTTGACAAGAGCAATCCGAATCCACTCTCGGAATCAAATTCCGACCACAAACGCTCCGGGAATCGGCGTCCGAAGGGAAGGGTAGTCCGGCGGTTTCCTTCTCTCGTACAGGGGCGGCGGTTCGAGTGGGGAAGATGATAGATCGGGGGTTTTTATTCTTTATATATATATATAATTATATAATAATATAATTAATTACAAAATTACATAAAGCACCAAATCGACGCGAAAACCGAACTACCTCGGAATTCGACGAAATTCGCACCGTAGCTAAATACCCACGCTACGAACACAACGGCGAAGTCGAAATTAATTTTCGACGAACAGAACTCGAGTTATACCCAAATAAAGCCAAACACCAACATCCCCCCGAGAGGCCACACCGGGTCACCCAAAACGACTCGGCTTGCTAGGGAGATCTTGCCAACAGGCTACAGAATAGGGCACTCAGTTTTTAGGAGCTAAACTACACTCCACAAATGGCACAAGCCACGGAAACGCGTCATCGTAACGCCAAACGAGAATAAAAATAATCGCTGAAAAAACGGGGCGTTACAGTACTCCCAGATAGGGTAGGGGTGATTAACTCGAGATCACTACTAAGCTCTCGACTCCCAATTTTAATGTCACTCAGTGTGACATCGGGTGTGGTGATGTGACTCAATGCGCCACCAAGTGAAGTGTGCAAGGAATCTACACTCAAAAGAGAGCTAGTAGATATAGAATCACGCGCGGGTTCATGGGGTTGACTTCACACATTCAATATTAGAATATCAGACAGAGTCAGTGATGTCTCCCTACTTTGGGTAGTGGAATGCTCTTGCTGACCCTTAACAGTTATCGTCATGTTCATCTTTAGAACACTAGGAGGATCACTAGGTGTGATGTACTCTCAACGATAGTGATCTCTATAGGACTCTTGAGGGTAGTTGTGACGATCGTCCATATCATAATCATGTCATGCTCGTGGATGCTCATGTATCCTACGAACATGTGGTGGTGATCGCACATATACAGTCTCAGGTTCCTTATATAGAGGCGTCGTGTAGTTTCGATAACGGGCATCATAATGAACTCTATCCTCATAATATAGTGTCGAAGGACCAATATGATCCACTCGAGTATGAGGATAAAAACGACGATAATCATCATACTGATTGTCTATAGCATAATGAGATCGTATTGGTAGATCAATTCGTGCTCTGAAGTGGACTACTGTGATCAAGGATAATCATTGAAGTATCGTATAGATCTCCTAAATGGGTCTCTATAGGAGTGGGTATACGTGAAGTCGTGATCCTCAAATAAAGGATTTCTCTTAAAAGTCGACCTTTCCACGTAGTGATGGAAACATCGTAATGTGGACAGACAAAATGCTTATCTCGAATTTGAGCCGACATTGACGCTCGAGGGGGCATTTCTAAACTATTCACCCCACCTCTAAAGTTTTCAAACGTTTCTCGCATGGCCATGTTCAACTCGGCTATTTGGTGGGTGAATGGAAGAAACCACGGGGGTAGTTCATTCCCTTCGTTTCCACGACTCGGTTGATCTCGTTCAACTCGATGCATTCTATCACTATGTCGATGCATGCGAACACACAAGTCAAATGCAATGATGATGCTAAAAAATTTCACTTTTTTTGAAAAAAAATGATATGCGGGTTCCTATTCTACGCAGTGCGGATCTCAAAACTTAGAAAAATTTCGGAACCTGCCTCTGATACCAACTTGATGCAGGACGGCACGTAGGGTTTGCATGCCTGTCGACTTTTATCTAGGGAACTCTAAATGCAAGCGATGATTTAAATTAAATTTATAAATAGAGCGAGTGTTGCACGGACTTGAAATTAAACAACTTTGATTTTGTAAGGCACAAAAAAACTATTTGTTAAAAATTGAATTTTCTTGAATTATAGGTTCAATTCTAAATTCGGGAAGGAAGTTCACAACTTTCGTTCCGTTCCTCTTATCGTAGCTAAACAGAAATCGTGAACTCCAAATATGTTTTCGTTTGGAGTTTTCGATGTAGCATTCGCAGAAAAAATTCGAGCGAAAACCCAACAATGAGTCTATTACCCTACGAGAAAATATAGGGGTACACACACAAAGTAAAAGAGAAAAATTACCCACGAAAAGTGGCATCTTTCCGCATTCGAAGTCGATGACGATCACGCGAGGAACTCCTCGTCACCTTCGATTTTCCACTCCGAGATCGGTCGCTATCGCATACGGGAACCACATAATTAAGTCGCTCTTTCACACGAGGTGATTCCACGAAATCACTCAACAATGTAAGAAGCCACAAACTAACAACCTAAGATTCACTCGCTCGTCACAATTAGTGGATCCACGAAATCTCTAAGCACTAAGAGTAAATTAACTCCACACAAAGGAGCAAGACTACTAATCCTAAATCACTCTATTCACTAACGTTAAACATAAAAGTGGCTCCACATAATTTCTCTAATAATTATAGCAGATCTAATTCACTCCTAATCTCACTAGCAAGCAATCGATTAATTCACCTCTACCTAAACTCTAACACCTACTCATTCACTGTAAACGAGAATCAACAATTGAGTATAAAGGCACAGTAACTTTGATGTTGTTGTTCATCTTCTTGAACCAATCTCACGAGGAAATTACAATCAGCTAGGCTCCTGTACCATTCACGGAAGCCATCCATGAAAGCAATTAGCAGAATTTCACAATATCCCTATTCTTCGCTATAGGAATCACAAACAGGAAAACTAAAACCTAATCTATAACTCTAATGGAAATCAACAAACGCAAGCATCAATCCTCAAATTTTCACCATTACTAACTGCTACAGCTCTCACACGTGGCTTTAATTGTAAGACCCCCCCCCCCTTTTTTTTCTTTTTAAACCTCCCAGGGTCTTAGCCCAGAATTGCCGCTTTGCGGTGGCACCGACTCACGGGAAGGCCGCCACTACAAAACGCCAATTCTGTCGGCCCTTTTCGATCGCAGAACAGTAGCATAATGAAGTAAAAGCAAGTCCACAAAACCACATGTATATAAATAAACCTCCACGAAGGGAGTGTCCACAATAATAATATATCAGAGTACAAAAGGAGGGCTTATGCCCGGTACATCATATCCTCACTACAAGTCACTCGCGGAAGCAAAACTAAAACTAAGCGTCACCGTAACTGTCACTGAACCGAGAGCACCCAAGCTAGACTGGCCCATCTCCACCGACTCCGTGCTCTGTTGGTGCTGCATCTCTGGGTGCTTCTTCCTTTTTGGCCTGCCGTCGCCGCCTCGCAATCCACGTCTGCGTCTACGTCTTCGGCCTCCTGGCTGCTGAGCTGGTGGGATCCCACCCATCAAGGGGCATTTAACCCGTGTATGTCCCGGCTGGTGACAATGGTAACACGGTCGCGGGGTCAACTCCGTCAGAAACTGCAACACCCGTGAACCTTCCATATGGTACACCTAAAATGTTGTGGTTCGAAAACTGTTAGTCATAAAAACTAAGCCCTATCATACCCTACCCCTTCCCCCATGGCTCCTAGGTACCGAGCGGAGAGGAAGAAAGGGAAGGATATGAAGGTGGAGAGTAAGTCAAAAGCAGGTGACAGCGGACCTATGCTAGCAATTCCATAATAAGCATGTTAAAAGCAGAAAGTAGGAAATGTAACCTTAACTTATGCGGAAGCACATAAGCCAAGAGATCTTTTGCAGGGCTCCCATCGTATAAAGTGTCCCATACCACTTATACGTTGGGGTGTCGGTTGTCAAACAGTTAAGAGTAGCAAGTAAGTGAAAGCACAAGAAATATAACCATTGATTTATAGGGATTACCCTTATAGACCAAGGGGTCGTTTTGCAAGGCCTATCGTATAAAACGTCCCATACCATTTTATACGTTAGGTGGCATGTTTATGCTATGACACACAATTATGCTATGAAATGCACAAGCAAGTGCAACACACCCACACGACTCTATGCGCACAGACCTTTAGTTCCCCCTGTTCGGGCGGCTAGCTTCACCCCCTAGGAACCTCCGTTGTGGCAAACGAAGACAGTGAGTCGGGCCCCCCACTCCTAGGTGGGTAACCACACTACCAGGCCTAGCCCTTCCGTACGCCCCTAGAAGAACACAACCTAGAGTATCCGCGTACTTGTGCTGGCTGTACCCACCAGGCTTTCCTTGGCTAAGTGTCCCACACCGCCGAGTCAACGTACCGCTGTCGGTGTGATCGATCGCCTAGTACCGATGACCCACCACTTTTATGCACATGCAATCATGACAATTATATTTATACAAGTTCTCCTGTTACCGAGCCTCCAGCTCTCTAGGCTACCAAGCATATACCAAGTCCCCGAGCATCCCGCTCCCTGGACTTCCCAATTACAAACCAACCACCATCAATACTAGTAGGCCCTTAGACCACGGACCTACTCTACCCATTCCATGCCATTTCTTCTTCCTAAGTGTACAAGTGTAGGTGTGAGGTAGAATTATTAATATGGTTACTCTTGATCATTTTATTCCTAAGAGTTAAGGTTAACCTTGGACTTCCCGAGGTTTACCCGGTGAAGGGCTCGCAGCGGTACTAGGAGCTATGATGGTGTGAATCCCAAAACTCCCTTTCCAAGGAACTTATTATAATTGATTGGTTCCCTTAACCCATTCCCTTTTCATATTACAGTGGGCTAATCTTAGGGTGACTTTGACTCTTCCTCTTCTCGGGGAGGACGGTCTTCCGTCGAACCTGAACACTACTTATCGCAAGTCAATCTCACACCCTACCCATCCTGACTTCCAATAATGAACTTGATTTAACTCACACTATCCAAACCAGCAATCTACCAAAATTCCATCTCCCCAAGCTCATTACCCACTCTAGTTCGGCTTCTGCAGTTTTTACTAAACGCTGACCATCCTAAGCTTTATGAGGTATGCAAGGGGTGGTACTCCCATCTGTCTTCTGATTCCCATATAATATTTACTGAAGGTCTACCATGACCTAATTAGTCTAAATCCAGAAAATAATGATTTTCCTATATATCGGGCATTTAATTTATTTATTCTAAGATTCCAAATGCCCTAGTATGAACATGAAGTGCACTAATGAGCCAACAATAAATCATCATAAAATCAGTAAAAATCCTATAAGGCATTTAAACAGTAATTCCAAATTTTGAGAAATTCCAGAGGTGTTTAGGCCTATATTCCCTAATTTACCATTTTTAGGCCACTTTTAGTATATTATGAAGGAAGTACTTAAAATATATATCCAAAAATCCCAAGAAAATTATAGAAGCTATGTAGTGACCTAAAACCATCATAAACCAAGTACCATAATTTTTCTCCATCAATTGAACTCTGAATTTATTTTAACTCAAGATACTAATTTTCCTAACTTAATGAAGGAGGTACTGTTTTTATCCATCTAAAATTCCAGAGAAAATTACAGGGTGTCTATCATAGTATGAAACACCCACTGACCAAATTTCATAATTTTCCAATTTATAATTGGGCACTATTTGTATTTTTGACTATATATCACAATTAGTACATTAAAGAATAAAGTACCCAAAATAATAAGATAAAATTTCCAAGAAAATTACAAAAATTATATCATACTATAAGATGCCCTAATCCAAGATTTCATAATATTCCAGTGAACAGAAAATTCCATAATCATCAAAATAAATATCCAGGGCACAATTAGAGTTGTAAATAAAGTACTGTATAAATTAAATCAAAAATCTCAACAAAATTATATTATGTCTACTTGGACCATAAAATCACTGTACCCAAATTTTACTAGATTTGTAATTCAGTTGATAGCTTAATAATTCAAATAAAGGTTGGTGACCTAAACTAGGGTTAGGGTTTGAGGTGGGCTAAATGTCTCCAAATACCATAATATTTTCACCAGAGAACTTAAATAGCTCTATGGTCCTCTCCACCAAATTTCAAGTCAGTCCAAGGTCATTTGACCCCATGACCTTCACAACCCTACAAATCCCCATTAAGGTACCTACCCTAGGGTTCTAGGGCTACCCTACACCAAACCACTCCAAACTCCCTTGGAGGGTGCGTCATGCCCTAAAAAGTCAGTGACCAAAATATCAGCCCCTGTTGAGGCGATATGGCTACTCAAATACCAAGGGGGTGTTTGATCCTAAATTATCCTATAAGGATCATCCTAGGGTTGAACACAACCCTATTCAAAACATCTCCAAATGAGATGAAACTTTTACCAGAACCTAATGATAAACCCAGGGACCACTCACCAAAATTTGAGAGGGTTTGGAAGTCATTTAGCCATCTAATTAAATTATACTAGGATTATTAAATTTTTCTAAAAAATATAGAAAAAAATTCTCCAAAAATTCTCATTTTTGGATAGCACCTAGATATAGGTAAGATTAGATCACATCCCAAATTTCAAGTCATTTTGATGACTGGATTGGAGTGGGGAATTTTTCTAAGGTTAAGACAGCCCTATGGATAGACCTCACCAAAAAGTGTGCTGTAGTCTAACCAGGACTCCAAATCGAGTGAAATCAATTTTGAATTAAAGTAGACTTCAAGGGCTACATTTTATATGTTGACCACCTTTTATGTTTCAACCCCTACGGGCTATAATTTTCAGTTTCAACCTGGTGTACAGTAAAAGGGAATTAATTCCTAACTATACACTATATTATATAATGCAATGTTACTGTTCATCTCCTTCTTCACCCGAACCCGAAGAGAATCAGAAAACAACTATTCTTGTAGCTTTTCCAAGGCTATTTCCCGGCCACCCAGCCATCTCCCTGGTCGGCCACCACCACCACCACCTCTGTTGAGGTGAGGGCTACCGTCGGGCGGCGGCACGGCCGCCGGAGAGGCGGTTTCCGGCGAACCCGACCACCATTTATTTTTTGAAAAACATGGAAAAACTCACTCAATCTTGCTCCTTTGAGCTCGACATCTCTCCTAAGTAATTTCTAAGATCTATCCATAGAAGAAAGAGTAGAGGAGGACCTTATTCGTGGTTTGGAGGCGAGATGGACGTCGGACTGTCATGGCGCGGTGGTGGCGTCGTCGGAATTCTTCTACAGCAAGGTAGGAGGCTCGAAACTTCAGGTAAGGGCTGGGAAACTTCATCCTTGAGCCTAAGGGGCCTTTTTAAAGCAGCAAAAAGGAGGGAGGGGAAAAGTCTAACGCTTGTGGCCATTAATATTTCGCTTAATAACGTTTCGGTTATGATACAGGGAAGAGGAAAAGGTGGAAGATGAATTGGCTGATCCAGGTGGCGATTTCCTATTGGACCTCACTCTCTCTTTCTATTAAATAATTAAAGACAGAAACGGCTAATAAATATTCCTGCTATACATTCCATAATCAGAATTGATTAAGACGTCGGTTACCGAAATTTAAAATCTGGCTGACGTTTCGGCCTTAGTCACGGGCGTGACACATAGGTCACGGGCGTGACATGCCCGAATGGCAAATTCTGGGTTCGACGATCGTCGAACTGAGATCGACGATCGTCGAAGGGTGGTCACGCCCTTGGTCACGGGCGTGACACATGGGTCACGGGCGTGACAAGCCTGAGTGACCAATTCTGGGTTCGACGACCGTCGAACTGAGATCGACGATCGTCGAAGGGTGGTCACGCCCTAGGTCACGGGCGTGACATATGGGTCACGGGCGTGACATGGTCATGAGGCAAAATCCGCGCTCGGCGATCGTCGCGCTGAGATCGACGGTCGCCGAAGGGGGTCACGCCCTTGGTCACGGGCGTGATACATGGGTCACGGGCGTGACAAGCCCGGATGACCAATTCTGGGTTCGACGACCGTCGAACTGAGATCGACGATCGTCGAAGGGTGGTCACGCCCTAAGTCACGGGCGTGACATATGGGTCACGGGCGTGACATGGTCATGAGGCAAAATCCGCGCTCGGCGATCGTCGCGCTGAGATCGACGGTCGCCGAAGGGGGTCACGCCCTTGGTCACGGGCATGACAGGGCTAGGTTGAAAATTCTGCGCCCGACGATCGTCTACCTGAGATCGACGATCGTCGAAGGAGTCACGCCTTAGGTCACGGGCGTGACACTGGGTCATGGGCGTGACACCTGGGTCACGGGCGTGACATGGCCGGGTTGAAAATTCGGCGCCCGACGATTGTCTCCCTGAGATCGACGATCGTCGAATGAGTCACGCCCTAGGTCACGGGCGTGACGGGTCGGTCACGGGCGTGACCAACCCGTGACCCGAAATCTTGGTCGATTTATTTCAATTTTTGGGCTTCCTAGGGTTCTGTCACAACCAACCGACTCCTAGGGGTCTAGCCGGAAATGGGATGTTACATTAATCATGCCTAACTTCTACAGGGAGCACACGACAAATTCAAATCAGAAACACAGTCACAACAATTTTCAATTTCAACATCCATCATCCAAAAATTACAACAAATCCCTATTTATAGGGTTTTGAAAGAACCGAGAAGCTTGCACACGAAGCCAGCGGTTTGCTGGATCGAGCGGCCATGGCAGAAGTCGTGGCCGGCGGTTAGAGATTCGGAGGAGGCGGCGGCGTTGTGGGAGTACACGCATGCATCAATAATGTTGGGGAAGTGCTGCGGTTTGGAACTCTTGTTGATTGTCATGACTGAGCAGGGAGATTGGGAAGAAAACCGCGCTCCATGCCTTTGGATCGGGGAAATCGAGAAGATGAATAGTGGCTTGGAAGGCTGGGAAGAAAACCCACTTGAACCGGGTTTTAACCTAAACTTAATATATATATATATATATATTAATATGTGTACATATATAAATATATATATTTAGTAGTTTTTTTTCTCAACAGCTATATATATGTTTATAAATAAATATATATATATATCAAGGTTTTCAGAATCAGACCGGACATTGAACCAGAAGGAGAGGTTCAAGGTTTAACCGGTTGAACTGGTTGAACTGGGTTGAACCAGATCTAACTACATATGAGATACTGTGATAAAATCATAATAATGAACAACCAAAAATATTAAAAATAAGTCACGAGCTATTTGTTTCAAACATTAAATCAACAACAACAAATAATCAAATATTGTCCAAAACTAATATTGTCCACCAAAATATATTATCAAAAATCAAAATCAAGTCTATCAAATGATTATGCCCCAAATTCTTTAAGATCGACATGCTCTAAAATATTATTTCCACATTCATCATCTGCATAATTAAATTTGATAAAAATCAACTGTTTCACATACAAGTGGACTTATATATAAATATGTTGAGCATATATATTTATTACCATTAGCTTGTTCATTTTGCTGATTAGTAGCTTGAACGTCTTCCACAATTGACATTGCATTTTCCTCATAGATTTCACTCTCCAATTCATTATAATTAAGCTCTGGAGTTGGCTCTTCCTCAACTACCCAAAAATCCACAGAATCAATACTCGTGTAATCAAGAATATCATAATTTTTTTTTTATAGTAAGTCCTACAAAAAATTACAATGCATATTGCATAAGTTAAAAATTCATATTTAATATTTTATAACATAAAACAATAAAATTTCACATGCATTTTCATACCTATCCCTCATATTAAGGTTGTAGCGAACATACAAAAGATCATTTAGTCTTTGATGCTCGAGGTGATTTCTTCGAGTTGTATGAATTTGTTCAAAGACACTCCAATTCCTTTCGCAACCAGAGGAGGATGAAGTTTGACTAAATATACGAATAGCCAATTTTTGTAATTGTGGAGCACTAGAACCGAACATCCTCCACCATTCATCTAAGAAAAAAAGATAAAAGGTTAAAAAATAATAGTAAAGTTAAAAGCTAATAATCAAATTAACTTTATGTTGTACAAACCAGGTTGCATTTCTTTTGCCATTTTGATTGCGATTGGCTTCCCAAAACTCTCAAGTTGATCACGATATAGTCTAACCTCATTCATTGCAACTGATGATTTATTACAAATGTCTTAATTACCAATAATATCAATTAAACCCTGCACAACTTCAGGTTTATTAGAGTAGTTGACTTGATCATATTGGAATGAAGGGTTCAAAAAATAAGCTGCAGAATGAAGTCTTTGACGAAGCTGCCGATCCCACCTATCTTTGATAATAAGTGTATATGGCTTATACAATCTCTTAACTTTTTTTGAAAATCAACTTAATGTCCTTTCTTTCTCGATACATTCCATCATAGACATAACCAAGCAATGACTTCTCATTAGAATCAACAATGCGCAATAATCTTATTAGCGGGTCTGCAACTTTTGTTATCGCTAAACACATATTCCAGAAATGATTATCTAAAATAATTCTTACAACATCCCGACCTTTGTTTGTTTTAGAAAGTTTCGAATCAATATAGTATTTACTTGTTACCAAAGCTTGCAAATCATGCTTGTGCTCAAAGATACTTTTCAATGTAATAAATGTTGTGGCAAATCGTGTTGCCCCTGAACGAACTATCTTTCTCAATCCTTCTCTTTTCCTCAACCAAGCTAAAAGAAATATATGATTGTAGATAAATACTATAATCTTTGAAGAATTTCTTGTAATATCCACCACGTGACTTAGATTTCCAATATCCTTTAAAATCAAATTTATACAATGAGCTGCACATGGTGACCAATAAATATTGCCATACCTTTCATGTAGGAGCTCACCTGCCTGTTTGTAGTTCGCTGCATTATCAGTAACAAGTTGAACCACACTAGTTGGACCAATCCATTCAACAACTTCTGAAAATAAATTGCATAGATTTGTTGCATCCTTTGTGATATCAGAAGCATCAACTGATTTATAAAAAGGGATACAACAGTGAGAATAAACTAAGAAATTAATCAATGTTCTACTTCTCCTATCTGTCCAACCATCTGCCATCAATGTACATCCACTTACTCTCCAATGCTCTCTATATGAATCTATAAGAAGTCAACATTCTTCTTTGTAGTCTTTAAGAAAATTAATTCTCGTCATATGATAGGAAGGTAGTTTATAGCCAGGTCTAATAGATGCAATAACATCAATAGATTTTTGGACAAATGCTGGATTCAAAGCATTTATAGGAATGAACCTGTCAAAGAACCATCTTGCTACTGCCATATCAGCACGATGTACCACTTCTTTTGATGCCAAGACACTTTTCAGGGATGGTTGTGATCCTGCGGATGTTCGAGGAGCAAAATAATTTTCAACTTGATCTATTTTTCTTTTTCCTTTATCCTGTACGATAAAGTTTTGAGACTTAGCAATAGAAGTTCTTTCATCATTCACATGATCATCATATGGATTTACGCTATCTAAGGATTCTTGCGTGTCTTGTTTTTTTGTTAGTAATCACTTTCAAATTCTCTTGTATCTGATTTCGAATATCATGTGGAACTTTTTTGCAGACACCGATATTTCCTTTAACACCAGCTAGATGTTGTTTTATTCTATTAATTCCTCCACCCTTATAAACCATTCCACAGTGTAAACACTTATAGTGTTTTTTAGCATCAGAACTTTGAAGCAGGCTAAAATGATTCCAACCATGATCATTTTTTTCACACACAACTTGTGAAGATACATTAGATGGCTCAATAGAAGCTTCCATTTTCTGATAAGACTAACAATTAATTCCTAATTATGAAATGAAATTAAGGAAGAAAATAAGCCTCATCATGTAATTGCATAAATAAATGGCATTCTCAAGTTTTATAACAGTTGACAACCACAAACACCTAATTTAAATCATAATTAAAAACATGAGAAGAAAATGAAAATAAAAATTTGCAAATCTAAATCACAAACATGAAATCAAAATCAATGGAAAATGGGTACCTCCTCTTGAAGAGGTAAAACTTCTAACTTCTAAGCTCTGTTCTGTTGCTTTGCTGTGCAAAAAATATGAAAACTGAAATGGACAAAAACAAGCAAAATTAAAATTTGCACTCATAGTCATAAGCCAAATCACAATGGGTACTTGCTGCTCTTTGCTTGATTGCTCCCAAAGACCTAAAGATCCAAGTCTCAAGTCTGAATAAGATTTGCTAGGGCCTATGGAAATCAAGATCTAGGGAGGAAATAAGAGCAACATAGGGAAAACTGAAATCAAAATCTTGACTCTAAAATCTGAACGAAAAATGGAAATGGGGAATCAAGATTTGCTGCCTTCTCTCTGCCACTGGCTGCTACTGTTTACAGAAACAGAATGAAAAATGGAAAGGGAATGCCATCACGCCGAGACCGACTAGTCGATCGGAGACCGCCAATGCCGTTGGTTCGCTGGTTACTGGAGAGGAAAACCGCCGACACTGTTGCCTCCTCTGACCTACTGGAGAGGAGAACTGTCGAAGCCGCTGCCTCCTCCACCACTTTCTAACTAGCCTACGTCACTGGCCGCGGAAGAGGAAAGCCGAGAGCGAGAACTAGGGCACGGTCAAAAAATAGAGGATAGGCGGGCTTCAACATTTTTCACACCCGGGCATGTGCCCGGGTGTGTCCCTTCTTAGGTTTGCTTATGCCTCATAGAATCGGCCGGTTACAAGCAAACCTCCCCGGTTTCCGGTTGGCCCGTCCAACCGGGCGGTTGACCGGTTCCTGACCGGTTCATGGCGAGAACGGTTTTGTAGGGTTAACCGGACTGGACGCGGGACCGGTTCACGATCCGACTGGTCGGACCGGCCGGTCTGGTTCTCAAAACGTTGATATATATATATATTACAAAAATACCCAAAAAACACAATTATATAAATTGCAAATTAGCACAATGCAACGTTTAGTGCCGTCGGTAAAGGTCTGGTCGGGCGCGGTGTCGGGCACTTGTGACGACCCGACCTGGGTTGTCTCCACCACTAACTCTTTCTTTTTTACTTTAAGTATTGTTTTAAATATTCTCTGACATGTTCGACATGTATCATGACGTCATTTTTAAAGGCAAAATAATATGTTTTTCTAAAAAAATAGATTGTTCTTTTATAAAATATAGTGAGATAAAGGCTTAAGTGTTGTTGTATGTTTAAATTGAACAGACTTATAGTTTTTATTTTTTAATATTTTATTATTACAGCCAATTTTGTATAATTGATTAATTGTTTCATAATTTTTAATTTCATATTACAAAAAATATGAAAATATTTAACACATTTATTAGTTAATTTATTTGCATATTTTAATATAAATTTATAAGTTTGAAAAGACTTATAATAAACAAGATTTTAACTTTTAAATCTTCATTATTTGCAATGAACTTATTGTTATCAAAATAAAATTATTATATACTATTAAATATATTTTACAATGTATCATTGTGTATTTGTTAAAAATATTTTATTTTATATACTATTCGATTTTATTTCTTGATATAAATACCTCTTTTTTATCTTTTTGTTATATTTTTTTTTATTTTATAACATGAATTATAGTTAGTATACATAAAAATAAAAATTTTATTTATAAGACATACAAATTTGATATTTTAAAATATTCACGACTTGCCTCCGACTTCCAACATCCGACATTTTAAAATTCAATCTGATATGTCGCCGACATCCAAAGTTCACAATATTGAATGTAAGTCTTCTTTCTTCCTCTTTTTTTCCTTCATTTCTCTTGTTGGATGTTGAATTTCTTTCTAAATCAAGTTAGGTTTCTGAATTTGGAAGTTTGGGTAATATTAGTAATGGTAGATTTTTATAATCGGGTTTTTATTGGATTTTATTGGTTTACGGAATCATACAACCTATATTTTAACATCTCATTTCCTTTTAGACCCCTTAACTTAGATTAGGGTAGGACATGTGGTGAGTGAGAGGGATTAGGCTAGGTATTGGCCTTAGGGCCCAAAGAGTTAGGGTGGACTCACATGGGGCCCACTATAGGGTTCAAGTTAACTTAAGTCAATCTAGCCCAAATTGAAACCCCAAGAACAAACTGACCTCACCATCATGTCCCCAACCCTAAAGGAAACCTAAGTGACCTAAAAGCCCTATCATAGGTCATCAAATTGGCCAATTTGACCAAACTGCCCTTAGGGTCAACATGGGCCAACTCAACCCTAAGTGGCTCAATTAGGCATCATATGGTTGATTTGAACCCACCACTAAGCTCCAAACCCTAATTGGAGTGCATTGGACCATAAAGCCCCATCACATGATCACCCATTGACCCAGTTTGACCAAAGTCAACTCTAGCTTAATTTGGTCAAAACCACACACATATGCCCAATTAGCCCAAGTGGGGGCATCACCATGACCTAACTAAGGTTGGGTGGGTTCATAGGACTCATGACCATCAAGTGGGACCAGCCCACTCACCAATTTGACCAAGTCAACCCTAAAGTCAACTTTAGCCCTAATTTGGTCAAAACCACACACATATACCAATTAGCCCAAGTGGGGCATCACCGTAGCCCAACCAAGGTTGGGTGGTGTCATAGGACTCATGACAATCAAGTGGAGCCAACTCACTCACCAATTTGACCAAGTCAATCCAAAAGTCAAACTTGGTCAACATAAGGCCTAAATGGAGAATTAAGAAGCCAAGTCAATTTCCAATGGGCTAAGACCATGGCCCATTATCAGCCCAAGTGCACAATTACAGCCCCCACCCTCTATTTTTGGAAGGTAGAAACATGCATGGAGGTAATTTGGGAATTTTACAAGGTGGAGGAGAGAGAAAAGGAGGAAATGAAGGATGGAGGTCATTTGGCCCTCCTCCTTTCTTCCCAAGCCCACCTTTGAGCTCACAAATTATTTCCAAGCAGAATTCCTGCTGTTGAAACCGAAAAATCGGTCTCTGTAGAGTTCGACCCTTGGGGAAGGGATGACCACGCACCTACTGCCCTCAAGCAAACGATCTAGGCACAAGACTAGGAACACAAGGGACAGACCCAAGGTCTCAGCGTGGAAGTCCCGCCGCATACCCAAAAGACTAGCAAACTCTTCCCCTCCCAAGCCAAAGGCTGAGCTAAGGCACCTTCAGAGGGCTCTCTTGGCCGACCGGATCCTCTAAGGAGAATTTCAAGACCAACTCTCTCCAAACTAGAGGTGTCTCCTCGGGTCTATATAAAATGTTCTTCATCCGCCCTACCAATGGCGTAACCTCGCCGAATAGTTCCATTTCACGCAGCCCCAATTGGGCCGCCAACAACGTAACTACGTTGTTCTGAAAGGTCATTAACTTACCTTCAAGGGCTTCCTGGTTACCTTACCTCGGGGTCCCCTCGGGGGAAGCGGTTCGCGAACATACCACCCGCCTAAGACGAAAAGGATAAAACACATTCACAGAGCATCACATATATTTAAATTACAGGAATATAAATTCCATACTTCGGCACGCAGGCCGGCAATATAAACAAATTAGGCCTTCTTGGGCCGACACAAACTTGGGCTTACGCCCGCTATTCCCCGCTTGGTACTGCAGTACCTGTACACCAACGTCCCGCCAAACGGTGGCAAAATAAATATCGGCGCCGCCTCTGCCTCGGGGCGGCGATGCTTATATCCTAAGAGCAAATAATAAACAACTTCCACGGAGTTTTCCCCGGGAATCTCAGAACATCACCAATCCAGCTTACACATCCGGATAGGCTTCACACAGCATGCCTAAACCCGTACTCACGCTTCCGGGTGCTAATGCAGTTAATTCCAGGAACGTACACGTCAACCCATGGAGAGCATCCTTTCCCCACTCGTCGGCGGAGAGGAGCTTCCATGCAAATATGAAAAATGAGGGCTTCACCTGCCCAAGTAGAAATTTCGTTACCCTTGGCGCGTGTTTGGCGGAGCCACAACTGAACATCATGCAAAAGACTCGATGCTCGGAGAGGGGCTCCTAGCTGTTTTTGCTGAAGGCGGTGCCGGCCCTAGCCCTTATCCCGATTTCAATTTTCTTAGTTGGTCGATCCCTGCTGTACACGAGATGGAGAGGAACGAGCTGTGCGGCGGACTTGACAGAGGAAGCAGGAAGGGAGCTCGGGCTGCACTTCCCGGCGGCGGCCTGGACAGAGGAAGCATGAAGGGAGCTCAGGCTGCACTTGCCGGCGGCGGCCTGGACAGAGGGTGGAATGGGGAGGCTCGGGCTGCACTTGCCTGCGGCGGCCTGGACATAGGGTGGAAAGGGGCGGCTCGGGCTGTGCTCCTCCTAGTGGCGGCCTGGACAGGAAGAGGTGGAGGGAGCCGGGCTGCACTCCTAGCGGCTGCCTGGACAGGGAGAGGTGGAGGGAGTCGGGCTACACTCCTCCTTGCGGCGGCGGCGGCCTGGACAGGAAAAAGATTGGCGGGGGGGGGGGGGGGGGATGAGTGGAGCAGCCATGCGGCTGCTTTTTACCCTTTTTCCCCTGGAAGAAAAACCCGATACCCCCTTTATGCCTCCTCCACGCTTGCCCTATTCTCCCCCTCTTCTCGTTTTATCTTCCTGCCTTTTTCTTTCTCTTTTTGCATATATATATATATATATATTAAATATATGTATATATATATGTATATATTTAATATATCTCTTTGCCAGCATTCAATGTCAAGTCTTAAAGGGTTTTAGCCGGTGTTTCATTCCCCCAAAAATTAATTAATGTGTTGTTGCTTCCTGTGGGCCCACTGAAGTTGGTTTGATATATTATCCTATCATATAATAAATAAAAGGCATTTACATACACAATCTCCACACTTAGGTACAAGTGCCCGCACACCCTCAAACGGAGTCGCACCAACTCGTCGCCCATAACACACCCCTAGGCTGTTATTTGGGAGGGTCCCACTCGCCTGGGTACGGGGTTGTACATAATCCCTGCTATTTTCGAGATTGGTACAAGTTCGGAAAGAATCATCCAACCCTACGTATCCGGCGAGTGGGGGCCGACCCAAATTTTTTTTTGAGAGAAACTGAAATTTGCACATGGAACTTCAATCTCTCCATGCCCTTTTTGATCTTTTTGAATCACTCGATACCTTTTTGCTCACTGCTATTGAATTGCCCTTATACCATTACTTACAACAAGTATATAATTTCTTGTGATATCGTGAAACAACAAAGCCATATATTTTGTATACT
This sequence comes from Platanthera zijinensis, assembly GCA_039513925.1. NCBI lineage: Eukaryota > Viridiplantae > Streptophyta > Magnoliopsida > Asparagales > Orchidaceae > Platanthera > Platanthera zijinensis. The sequence continues at coordinate 77,753,082 of CM077078.1, read as the reverse complement.
CTTGTACACGCGGAGCTAATCCTTCCCCCCTAAGTGTACCTACAACCCTGCCAGCTAGTGAGAGCCTACAACGAGTCTACCCGGGGCCGAGCAGCACTCGGGGTCCCTTACCCCCTAGGAGAGCCTACAGACCTGCCAGTGAATAGGAGCCAGACAGCGGGTCTACCCGGGGCTGAGCATCACTCGGGGTCCTGCAAAAAGTCTCCAAGAACCAACCCTTTCCCCCAGGTGTGCCTACAGCCCTGCCCAGCTAATGAGAGCCTGAGCAGCGAGTCTACCCGGGGTCGAGCAGCACTCGGGGTCCCTTACCCCCCAGACGAGCCTACGGACCTGCCAGCTAGTAGGAGCCAGACAACGGATCTACCCGAGGCAAGCATCACTCGGGGTCCTGCAAAAAGTCTCCAAGAACCAACCCTTTCCCCCCAGGTGTGCCTACAGCCCTACCAAGCTAATGAGAGTCTGAGAAGCGAGTCTACCCGGGGCCGAGCAGCACTCGGGGTCCCTTACCCCTAAGGCGAGCCTACGAACCTTCCAGCTAGTAGGAGCCAGGCAGCAGGTCTACCCGGGGCCGAGCATCACTCGGGGTCCTGCAAAAAGTCTCCAAGAACCAACCCTTTCCCCCAGGTGTGCTTACAGCCTGGCCCAGCTAATGAGAGCCTAAGCAGCGAGTCTACCCGGGGCCGAGCAGCACTCGGGGTCCCTTACCCCCCAGCCGAGCCTACGGACCTGCCAGCTAGTAGGAGCCAGACAACGGGTCTACCCGGGGTCGAGCATCACTAGGGGTCCTACAAAAAGTCTCCAATAACCAACCCTTCCCCCCAGGTGTGCCTACAGCCCTGCCTAGCTAATGAGAGCCTGAGGAGCGAGTCTACCCGGGGCTGAGCAGCACTCAGGGTCCCTTACCCTGCAAGCGAGCCTACAGACCTGCCAGATAGTAGGAGCCAGACAGCGGGTCTACTCGGGGCCGAGCATCACTCGGGGTCCTGCAAAAAGTCTCCAAGAACCAACCCTTTCCCCCCAGGTGTACCTACAACCCTGCCCAGCTAATAAGAGCCTGAGCAGCGAGTCTACCCATGGCCGAGCAGCACTCGGGGTCCTATAAAGTATCCAAACTCTTTCCAAATTTCAAACTATCTCCCTTACCCCCCAAGTGTGCCTATAACCCTACCAGCTAGTGAGAGCCTGACAACGAGTCTACCCAGGGCCGAGCAGCACTCAGGGTCCTGCAAATTATCCAAATTCTTTCCAAATTTCAAACTATCTCCCTTACCCCCCCCCCCCCCAAGTGTGCCTACAGCCCTGCCAGCTAGTGAGAGCCTAACAACGAGTCTACCCGGGGTCGAGCAACACTCAGGGTCCTGCAAAGTATCCAAATTCTTTCCAAATTTCAAACTATCTCCCTTACCTCCCAAGTGTGCCTACAGCCCTGTCAGCTAGTGAGAGCCTGACAGTGAGTCTACCCGGGGCCAAACAGCACTCGGGGTCCTACAAAGTATCCAAATTTCAAACTATCTCCCTTACCCCCCAGGTGTGCCTAAAACCCTGCCAGCTAGTGAGCCTGACAGCGAGTCTACCTGGGGCCGAGCAGCACTCGGGATCCTGCAAAGTATCCAAATTCTTTCCAAATTTCAAACTATCTCCCTTACCCCCCAGGTGTGCCTACGACCCTATCAGCTAGTAAGAGCCTGACAGCGAGTCTACCCGGGGCCAAGCAGCACTCGGGGTCCTACAAAGTATCCAAATTCTTTCAAAATTTCAAACTATTTCCCTTACCCCCCAGGTGTGCCTACAGCCTTGCCAGCTAATAAGAACCTGGCAGCGGGACCTGCTCGGGGTCTGGGGCAGACTCCCTCGAGTGACATCCAGCCCTATCAGCTGGGAGAGAGCCTGATAGCAGGATCTGCTCGGTGTGGTCTGGGGCAGACTCCCTCGAGTGACATCCAGCCCTGTCAGCTAAGAGAGAGCCTGACAACGGGATCTGCTCGGGGTCTTGGGAAGACTCCCTCGAGTGACATCCAGTCCTGTCAGCTAGGAGAGAGCCTGACAGCGGGATCTGCTTGGGGTCTGGGGCAGACTCCCTCAAGTGATATCCAGCCCTATTAGCTAGGAGAGAGCCTGACATCGGGATCTGCTCGGGGTCTGGGGCAGACTCCCTCGAGTGACATCGAACCCTCTCAGCTAGGAGAGAGCCTGACAGCGGGATCTGCTCGGGGTCTGGGGCAGACTCCCTCGAGTGACATCCAGCCCTGCCAGCTAGGTGAGAGCCTGGCAGCGGGATCTGCTCGGGGTCTGGGGCAGACTCCCTCGAGTGACATCCAGCCCTGTCAGCTAAGAGAGAGCCTGATAGTGGGATATGCTCGGGGTCTGGGGCAGACTCCCTCGAGTGACATCCAGCCCTGTCAGCTAGGAGAGAGCCTGATAGTGGGATCTGCTCGGGGTTTGGGGCAAACTCCCTCGAGTGACATCCAACCCTGCCAGCTAGGTGAGAGCCTGACAGCGGGATCTGCTCGGGGTCTGGGGCATACTCCCTTAAGTGATATCCAGCCCTGCCAGCTAGGAGAGAGCCTGACAGCGGGATCTGCTCGGGGTCTGGGGCAGACTCCCTCGAGTGACATCCTTGGCGCATGTTTGGCGGAGCCACAACTGAACATCATGAAAAAGACTCGATGCCCGGAGAGGAGCTCCTAGCTGTTTTTGCTGAAGGCGGTGCCGGCCCTAGACCTCATCCCTATTTCCATTTTCTTAGTTGGTCGAGCCCTGCTGTACACGAGAGGGAGAGGAACGAGCTGTGCGGCGGTCTGGACAGAGGAAGCAGGAAGGGAGCTCGGGCTGCACTTGCCAGCGACGGCCTGGACAGAGGGTGGAAAGGGGCGGCTCAAGCTGCACTTGCCGGCGGCGGCCTGGACAGAGGGTGGAAATGGGCGGCTAGGGCTGTGCTCCTCCTAGCGGCGGCCTTGACAGGAAGAGGTGGAGGGAGCCGGGCTGCACTCCTTGCGGCGGAGGCCTGGATAGGAAGAGATGGAGGGAGCCGGGCTGCACTCTTAGCGGCGGCTTGGATATTGAGAGGTGGAGGGAGTCGGGCTGCACTCCTTGTGGCGGCAGCGGCCTGGACAGGAAAAAGATCGATTGCGGCATGAGTGGAGCAGCCATGCGGCTGCTTTTTCCTTTCTTTTCCCCTGGAAGAAAAACCCGATGCCCCCTTTATGCCTCCTCCACGCTTGCCCTATTCTCCCCCTCTTCTTTTTTTATCTTCTTTCCTTTTTCTTTCTCTTTTTACTTATATATATATATATATATATTAAATATATGTATATATATATATGTATATATTTAATATATCTCTTTGTCAGCATTCGATGTCAAGTCTTAAAGGGTTTTAGCCGGTGTTTCATTCCCCCAAAAATTAATTAATGTGTTGTTGCTTCCTGTGGGCCCACTGAAGTTGGTTTGATATATTTCCTATCATATAATAAATAAAAAGCATTTACATACAAAATCTCCACACTTAGGTACAAGTGCCTGCACGCCCTCAAACGGAGTCGCACCAACTCGTCGCCTATAACATGCCCATAGGCTGTTATTTGGTGAGGGTCCCACTCGCCCGGGTACGGGGTTGTACACCTACAATGGAGGTGCCACTTGGAGCCAAGGAGGAGTATCCAAGGCATGGCCGAAATTCCTCATGATGACAACTCACTATACAGCCTTCCCCACTCAAAACTAATCCTTCCATTAGCTTTAGAGCACTGAGAGGAGTGGAATTCGATACCTGAATCAAAGCTTTTGGTGGAGTATTGAGCTTGGGAACAAACTTGCCGGAGAGAAGAAATCAAGAAAAATCCATGAGTGGAAATCAAGAAAAATCCATGAAATGGAGGTGCTCGGGTTCGCCGGAAACCGCCGCCTCCGGCAGCCAAGTCGCCGCCAAATACTAGTCCCCACCTCAATGGAGATGGTGGTGGCCGGCCGGGGAGGTGGCCTGATGGCCGGGAAATGCAAGATCAAGGCGCAGCAGGTCGGGGAAATCGTGGCCATCGGCTCAGTGGGGAAGATGAATGGATGTTGTCTATTCTGATGAATTAAATTATAGTATGCATTTTATTTAAATCAAATTCTGTCACATTAAATACAGTGATTTGCATGCTAGTTTTAAGCCCCTTAGAGGATAATATAGAGACTGTCATCAACATGAAAATTGTATATCTAGGTCTTAACGTTAATTTGACATCCTAAACATGCAATTTGGAGTAATGTAGGTCCTTGTAAAGCCATTCTCCTAAGACTGCTCATAGGCTATGCCAGAATTTCAAATGAGTGCCTTGGCTAAACCACAAATCCACATGTAGTGAAATTTAGGTCATGAATGTGTGTATACAAGACTTAGACTGTGTACAAAAATCAAAATTTTTAGAGGACATGTTTCTATAGTTTTAGTAGAAATTTAATTTATTAAATAAATGGAATTTAGCGAGATTTCCAATTCCAAATGCCCCCAAATTTGGGTGGCATGGCTCTAAGGTCATTCCATGGCCTTGGTAAAAACTTGGATTCATTTGAACCTCTGCATTTTAGAGGATCCAACATGTATGGTGAAGGTAGAAATGAAAATGGGATGCTAATAGCAAAATGAGGTAAACGGGGAATTAAGCCCATATGACCCAATAAATGTCCATGAAAATTTGGACAGTGGTTTATGGAGGTGGAATACTCGTTCCATGGAAAAATTGGGATTTTTGGAATAAAAAATCCCATAGTTTTGAATTATTTCAAAACCAGCACACATGTATGCCTTAAAAGAAAACTAGGGCAAATGAACTTGGAAAATTCTAATTTGTAGGCATAGCCCTAAATGATCTTTTCATTTCTCTGGAAAAATTTGTGGGAGTTTTTGAAAATTATTACTTGTGAAAATAGTATAATTCCAATTATGCCCTTATGTGATTTTAATTAAAAGAATGATTTATAGTGCTTGGAAAATTATGAGAAATTTCCTATGCCTTATTTCAGTAATGTGAACCCCTGTAAATTTTATTAGAATTTGTGGATGATTGTTTATGATACTTTTACTTAAAGTGTCATTTTCGTAGATATTTTGAATTGTGGGTATCCTAGGTCAAACCATTGGGAATAACTATGAAAACTTGTTCAGAGCATTATCTTGATAACATTAATGACTAGCAATTTTCCCAGAATTTTTGGCTGATTATATATAGTACTTTATTTGAAAAATGGAACTATTGTAATTTTATTCATAAATTGGAAATAAGGGTCAAATTACTTTGGAAAATTAAGATATTTGGTATGACGATCTTTTTAATCTAGATGTACACCAAATAAATTAATTAGACATAAATGACCTCTGGTTATGGTAGTTCATGTTTATTGTGACTTAGGTCACTTAATTAAATAATTTTGATTATGGTCCAAAATAATTGAAAAATTATGGAATTCTTGTCTATCCCTAATAATCATATGAGTAACCCATGGTAAAAAATTGGAGGCCTTGGGCCCAAAGAATCGGAAGTCACCACATATGTGTTAGAGTTAGGTCATGAGCCGCGTTTAGCAAAAGTGACATGTAACATTAGGGCACACAGGGTAGTGACATATAATTGAATTTAGAGATGTTTTAGGAAGTTTGAAACCCTGAACAGAATCATAAGTAGGTAACTACTTAGTAACGAGTATTGGAGTGCAAGTCACCCAAGAGAATAACTAGAGCGGGGTCCTGCGAAGATCGTCGACCTCCTGATAAGTACCTTAAATCATTAGGTTTACGCTAGAGCAACAACGAGAGTGGGGTATTAATAACGGTTAGTCACTAATAATAGTAAGTGTCTTGTAAAGGGGGATTTGGGATTCAACGCATCGTATTCCCTAATACCGCTGCGAGCCCTTCACCGGGTAGACCTCGGGAAGTCCAAGATTAACCCTAAGCCTCTAAGTACAATTAAAGTTAGACAAGAGTTGATTAACAAGATAGGTTGAAGGAACAATGTAATAATCTCACCTATGTAGGGTTGGAGGGATACAAGACGGGTTAGTCCTGCGAGCTGGAGGCTCTGGCTGAAATATTTTGCACGTGCATAAAAACAAGTCAGTGGAGGGTCATGCGGTACTGGGCCAGTCGTCACATCGATGACAGTATGATGACTCTGGTGAGGTGTGAGGGTTTGAGGGGACAGTAGGTTGTTTATACTGCGGTCTGGCGGACGACCCCGAAAATGCACACTCGACCAACAAGACTGGTGGGATAACCAACAAATAGTATGCATAAACTCTAGAGTGCACCTAGGACGTGTACAGAGGCGTATGAGAGGTCTAGGCCTGATAGTGTATATACCCGCCTAAGATTTGAGACGTCTGCTCCACTACTGTCGTAGCCACAATGGTAGTACCGAAGAGTTTAACTAACTCCAAAAGATGGGAACTAAAGATCTGTGATCACAGAGTCGTGTGTGTGAGTTGCACTTACATGAAACATAACATGTTTATCACATCATAACATACATACATACTTTGGACATTCATACTGCAGACCTTTATCATATAAATTAGTATGAGCTCTTTTATATGATAAGTTACATTTCCTGAAACACTAATCTATATATTTGTATTGGCATTCATATAAGTTAATGCACTCATATGATGGTAACATAGCTGTAGTTAGTTATTTTTCTGCACAGTACCTACTCTTACTACACTGCGTTTCTTTTCAGTACTACTGCTTTTATGCCCTTGCTATACTACATAGAACTGCTAGAATAATGTATTAACTTCTAGATGGATTTTAATCATGATAGAGTAATTTCACTGTCACCCTGTTATTTTGATTCTATCCCTTGTTGGCCTCCGCTTTCGTCCTCCCGCACGTTGCCTAGGAGTCGCGTGGGTGATGTGATGTTGAAATGATTTAGTCTTTATGACTATTGGTCGGTTGTGATTGCATCATTTTAGGAGCTCAAGGAGATGGAGCACCAACACGACCAACATGACGAGGTGACCAGACTTGATGAGCAGTTACAACGCACTACTACTACAACTAAGCGTCGGGTGATGACGAGTGTTTTAGTTTCAGCTTCCGCTTAGAGTGTTGTGTGAGAGAGTGATTTGTATTATTTTGACATGTACCAGACATAAACCCTTTACTCTCTGTTGCACTCGTTGTTGGACTGCATTTTCATTACATATATATGATGATATTTCTGTGCTCTGTGGAGTTGTTATTCTTTTTAGTTTACTTCTATTCTCAATTGGCATGCAAGTTAAATGATCGTACTAGGCGGCAGGATCGGCGTCGTGCGGTGGCAACTAATCCATGTGTTAGTGTCACCATAAGACGACGGTTCTGAGCATAAGATCGGATAACTCCTTGATAAGGGGAGTTGTCTTACACATATATTTTAGAATTTTTCTATCATAATGATATACCGGAGTGTATATATTTGGCAAGATGAATGTTTTATGAAATTGAGATTTATGCATGATATGATGGTAGTGAGTTTCGATTGGGTATATAAATGACGGTTGTCTAGTCTATGTGAATATGGGTGATTAGAGATTTTTGTAGGAGGTTTGAATAATTGGAAGTAAAAGAGTGATGTCATAAGTAAATAAAAGTTGATTAAACTAATTTTAATATAGGCTATCTGACACTGCAGATGATGGTGTTAAAGATTGATGCAATGGTGAACCACGAATTCATGACGTGAACCAAAAAGAAACTTGTGGTTGTGGTGAAGATTGTTTTTTTAATTTATATTTTATTTTCAAATATTTTAATTAAATACACAATTATTAAAGGGCGCTGCTATCCACAACGTAGTTTTGGCTATTCGGATCGCACTTTCTCATAATTTTTCGTGTTTTTTAGAAACACGTATTTTACATGCATTTTTAGGAAAAGTGTTCAACACGAAAGTTGTAGATCTAGACGAGATCTACAACTTTCGTGTTGAACACTTTTCCTAAAAATGCATGTACAAGGTGTATTTTTGAAATACGCTCAGGTTTCGCGCCTTTTTGAATTACGTCTTGTACATGCATTTTTTAGGAAAAATGTTCAACACGAAAGTTGTAGATCTCGTCGAGATCTACAACTTTCGTGTTGAACATTTTTCATAAAAATGCATCTACAAGACATGTTTCCAAAAAATATGAAAAATTAGGAGAAAATACAGTGCGAATATTCAAAACTACGGTACGGATAGCAGCGCCTTTGAATTTCACAATTATTAAATTTCACTACATAAGAATTGAATTGTTTATGAAATTATATATTTCACAATTCATTATCACTGATAGGTATTATTGGCACAATTGAATGAATAGAATTTTTCCCATATATATTTATATAAAAGATTATAGAGAAACAAATAGATATGAAATGGAATGCATTGGTATCATGGAGGGAAGACTGTGCGGTGATCACTTTAGAAAAGTTATATTGACATTCAAATCAATTAGTCGAAAGACATTGATGCGTGATGAAGGTACTAATTTAATAGTTGATGACCCCAACTCTCTGAGAAGTTAGACCCAAAGACGGAATATTTAAATATTGAATATTGAAATACTGATGATTGATAGTGATACTAATACACTCAACGTTAACGAAAATGTGACACAAATACTATATAGAAATGTGTAATAATTCTTAGTACTTAAAAAAGTTAAAGACCATCGAAGTATTAAGCTAGTTATGAAATGATTTCATATTGCTTACTATACTGATGACATATGACATACCACTTACTGTACAACTGTTTACTGTGCAGTATTCATCTACAGATATGTTGTTTACTTGATAAGTAATCAGAATTGAGAAAGATAAAATGAATGAGATGAAAGGAACAAACTTTATGGTATACAAGTGAACACATAAAATGAATATTGTTGAGGTCTAATTTGACGTCCCGGTCGGACCAGAATACTTGGACCACCTTAGCTCTCGGAACGGTCGAGCATGCACGCAGTCAATGAAATAGGTCGATTGTACACACAAAATTTTAACGTGAAAAAACCCCTCGATCAACCGGGTAAAAAACCACGTGACCGGATCTGTGCCGAACAAAATCCACTATTTCCTTATTGTTACAACTTGCTAGTCGAATTGAGGGCGACAGACCGCTTCTCGTTACAATTCTGAGGTGAGAGAAAGAACACTTTTACACTCGGCAGACGACAGACCGTCGCGCCCGGCTATTGTTACAAATTGCACTTTGCGGCGATGGGCTTCACCGGGCGTTCCGCTGACTCTGAACGTAGGAGCAGAGCACTTGGATGTGCGGTTGCGGAGGTTTCTTGGAAACTGTGAGATTGGGACTCATCAGGTGGCTCGTACTTGGCTCGTACGTGGCTCGGGTGCGGCTCTGGTGCTGCTCGTAGGAGGAGTTCGACAGAGCTTCGACTTGAGGAAGAAGAAGACTCAGAGGAAAAAAGTGAGAAATGAGCAGGCCCGTGACTCCTTTTATAGACTCCAGGGGGTGGTTACGGTGGTTATGCGGCTATCCGCACAACGTAATTACCCAAAATTAATATTTTCACATAGTTTAAGGGTGCACATTTATGATGATTAATCCTGCTATTCGCACCATAAATAAATAATTAAACTATTAATTAAATCCCCCCACTAACCTGGTGATTAGTGGGTAGTTACATGCGAATCGGATGGCGGGGAACGACCCCAAATGATCGGACGGTGGGAGCGGAACTCTATGGGTGGTCGGCGAACTTGTTGCCGAGGGGAGGACCGTTGACGACGACCAGGGAGGAGTGCCCGACGACCGAAGGGGAGCAGCCGGACATACACTTCTTCTAATGTTGAGCTGCATATGCTGTAAGACCCCCCCCCCCCTTTTTTTTCTTTTTCAACCACCGGGGTCTTAGCCCAGAATTGCCGCTTTGCGGTGGCACCGACTCCCAGGAAGGTCGCCACTACAAAACGCCAATTCTGCCGGCCCTTTTCGATCGCAGAATAGTAGCAAAATAAAGTAAAAGCAAGTCCACAAAACCACGTGTATATAAATAAATCTCCACGAAGGGAGAGTCCACAATAATAATAATAATCAAAGTATAGGAAGGGGCTTATGCCCAGTACATGTAATCCTCACTACAAGTCACTCGCGGAAGCAAAACTAAAACTAAGCGTCACCGTAACTGTCACTGAACCGAGAGCACCCAAGCTGGACTGGCCCATCTCCACCGACTCTGTACTCTGCTGGTACTGCATCTCTGGGTGCTTCTTCCTTTTCGACCTGCCGTCGCCGCCTCGCGATCTACGTCTGCGTCTACGTCTTCGGCCTCCTGGCTGCTGGGCTTGTGGGCTCCCACCCATCAAGGGGCATTTGACCCGTGTATGTCCCGACTGGTGACAATGGTAACACGGTCGCGGGGTCAACTCTGTCAGAAACTGCAACACCTGTGACCCGTCCATATGATACACCTAAAATGTTGTGGTTCGAAAACCATTAGTCATAAAGACTAAGCCCTATCATCCCCTACCCCTTCCCCCATGGCTCCTAAGTACCGAGCGGAGAGGAAGAAAGGGAAGGACATAAAGGTGGAGATTAAATCAAGAAAACTGGTGACAGCGGACCTATGCTAGCAATTCTATAGTATACAAGATAGAAACAGAAAGTAAGAAATGTAACCTTAACTTATGCGCGGAAGCGCATAAGCCAAGGGATCTTTTGCAGGGCTCCCATCGTATAGAGTGTCCCATACCACTTATACGTTGGGGTGTCGGTTGTCAAACAGCAAGAATGGCAAGTAAGTGAAAGTAGAAGTAATATAACCATTGATTTATAGGGATTACCCCTATAGACCAAGGGGTCGTTTTGCAGAGCCTATCGTATAAAACGTCCCATACCATTTTATACGTTAGGTGGCATGTTTATGCTATGACACACAGTTATGCTATGAAATGCACAAGCAAGTGCAACACACCCACACGACTCTATGCGCACAGACCTTTAGTTCCCCCTGTTCGGGAGGCTAGCTTCACCCCCAGGAACCTCCGTTGTGGCAAACGGAGACAGTGAGTCGGGCCCCCCACTCCTAGGCGGGTAACCACACTACCAGGCCTAGCCCTTCCGTACGCCCCTAGAAGAACACAACCTAGAGTATCCGCGTACTTGTGCTGGCTATACACACCAGGCTTTTCGCCGAGTCAACGTACCGCTGTCGGTGTGATCGATCGCCTAGTACCGATGACCCACCACTTATATGCACACGCAACCATGTCAATTATTATATTTGTACAAATTCTTATATTTCTGAGCCTCCAGCTCTCTAGGCTACTAAGCCTATACCAAGTCCCCGAGCATCCCGCTCCCTGGACTTCCAAATCACAACCAACCACCATCACTACTAGTAGGCCCTTAGACCACGGACCTACTCTACCCATTCCATGCCATTTCTTCTTCCTAAGTGTACATGTGTAGGTGTGAGGTACAACTATTATTAGGGTTACTCTTGATCATTTTATTCCTAAGATTTAAGGTTAACCTTGGACTTCCCGAGTTTTACCCGGTGAAGGGCTCGCAGCGGTACTAGGAGCTATGATGGGGTGAATCCCAAAACTCCCTTTCCAAGACACTTATTATACTTGATTGGTTCCCTTAACCAATTCCCTTCTCGTATTACAGTGGGCTATTCCTAGGGTGGCTTTGACTCTTCCTCTTCTCGGGGAGGACGGTCTTCCGTCGAACCCAAACACTACCTATCGCTAGTCAACCTCACCCCCTACCCATCCCAACTGTCTTCCAAATACCATATAATATTTACTGGAGGTCTACCATGACCTAATTAGTCTAAATCCAGAAATTTATAATTTTCCTAATTACTCTGATATTTATTTAATTTTTCCCAAAGATCGGCCACGGGTAATTTTAAACATGAACTACATGATATTCTTAAGTAATGGCCACCCAAAAATTATGATCACTAAATAACAGTAAGATAACCTCAAATACAAATTTCCAGAATTTTACAGGAAGTATTTAGCCTCTAAATAATTTATCCAGTATAACCACGTTAATTCGACGTAATGAAGGAAGTACTGAAATTACTCATAGGAAAATTATAGAAAAATTACTAATCAGTAGTATGATATATAAAAGATCTTTGTGCAGAGAATCATAATTTTACCAGCTTGCTAAGCACCAAAATAGATTTAATCCAATTTCCATGATAAATAATACTTAATGAAGCAAGCCTTAGAATTAAACATCCAAAAATCCCATAAAAATTCACAGAGATTTAAAACCATAATAGACGTTCTATGCCTAAATATCATCAATTTCCAAGAAGTATATAGTTCATAATAAATTTTCTAAGCAAATCAGACAAGCTATTACATCGTTAATGAAGTATCCAAAATAATGATCTTAAAATTCATAGAAAAATATCCAGAGCTTGTACCATCCCTATAATGCACTCTACCCAATTCTTATCACTTTTCAATGTGATTTAGTGTCATTTCCTATCTTTACAAGTTTTGCACCCTAAACTAGGGTTAGATTTTTAGGTATCCCAACGGTCTCCAAATCTACTAAGATTTCATCCAGAGAGCTATATTGACCATATGGTTCTCTTCACCCAATTTCGGGTCAATCCAAGGTCATTTAACCACATGACCTTCACCAACCACCAAGATCCATCCTTAGGATTTGGCCTTGGTCCTTGGGGCAAACTTACCCCGATCCACCTCAAACTCCATGAGGGAGTGCTAGAGAATATTACTAGCCAGTGGTAAAAATCTCAGCCTCTGTTGAGGTGATCTGACCACTCGAATTTAAAAAGTGCACTTTTAACCTAAGACCCTTTATTAGGGCAAAACTTAGGGTTGATCATTTCGAATCCAAACCATCTCCAACTGAGATGAAAAATTATACAGAACTTCATGGTGAACCCAGGGACCACTCACCAGAATTTGGGAGGGTTTGGAAATTATTTAACTATCTAACTAAATTCGGCTAAGATTATTGAATTTTTCTAAAAACTATAGAAAAATATTCTCCAAAAATTCTCATTTTTGGATATCACCTAGATATATATAAGATTAGACCACACCCCAAATTTCAAGTCATTTTGATGACTGGTTTAGAGTGGGGAATTTTTCTAAGGTCAAGACGGCCCTCTGGATAGACCTCACCAAAAAGGGTGCTGTGGTCTAACCAAGATTCCAAATAGAGTGAAATTAATTTTAAATTAAAGTAGACATCAAGGGCTATATTTTTTATGTTAACCATTTTTCCTGTAGGAGCCTCTAAGTATTTTTCCCAAAATATTTAAGGTGACAGATATTTTCATTCAGAAATTGTTTTAAAAATAGAATTTATTTCTCATGCCATTGTTCATCTTCTTCAACAGCCCGCAACCAGAAGCCTGAAAACTCATTTTTCCTGTAGCTTTTCCAAAGCTATTTTCCGGCCAACCAGCCATCTCCCTGGCCGGCCACCACCACCACCACCTCTGTTGAGGTGAGGGCTACCGTCGGGCGGCGGCACGACCGCCGGAGAGGCGGTTTCCGGCGAACCCGCCACCATGCAAATTTCGGAAAAGCATGGAAACGCTCACCCAATCCGGCTCTTTTGAGCCCGATATCTCTCCTAATAATTTCTAAGATCTATCCATAGAAGAAAGAGTAGAGGAGGACCTTATTCATGGTTTGACGGCGAGATGGACGTTGGACTATCATGGCGCGGTGGTGGCGTCGTCGGAATTCTTCTACAACACAGTAGGCGGCTCGAAACTTCAGGTAAGGGCTGGGAAACTTCATCCTTGAGCCTAAGGGGCCTTTTTAAAGGGAAGAAAGGAGGGAGGGGAAAGGTTGAAACGTTGGCGGCCATTAATAATTCCCTTAATGACGTTTCGGTTATGACGAATTTAAGTTGAAACGCTGGAGATGAAGAGGTGCTCGCCAGGTGGCGATTTCCTATTGGACCAACATTTCCTTAATTATTTAAATAATTAAAGTAGGAAACGGCCCATAAATACCCTTAGTTTTCATTCCCATAATCAGAATTTATTATTGCGTCGGTTACGGAAATTTCCAGTCTGGCTGTCGTTTCGGCCTTGGTCACGGGCGTGACACATAGGTCACGGGCGTGACAGGCCCGATTAGCCAATTCTGGGTTCGACGATCGTCGAACTGAGATCGACGATCGTCGAAGGGTGGTCACGGGCGTGACACCCGGGTCACGGGCGTGACTGGCCCGTGTGGCCAAATTCTGGGTCGGCGAGCGTCGAACTGAGATCGACGTTCGTCAAGCGTGGTCACGCCCTATGTCACGGGCGTGACCTTGAGGATCACGGGCGTGACTGGCCCGTGTGGCCAAATTCTGGATCGACGAGCGTCGAACTGAGATCGACGCTCGTCAAGCGTGGTCACGCCCTATGTCACGAGCGTGACACCTGGGTCACGGGCGTGACAGGGTCATGAGGCAAATTCCGCGCTGGCGATCGTCGCGCTGAAATCGACGATCGCCGAAGGGGGTCACGCCCTTGGTCACGGGCGTGACACCCGGGGTCACGGGCGTGACAGGGCCGGGTTGAAAATTTTGCGTCCGACGATCGTCTACCTGAGATCGACGATCGTCGAGGGAGTCACGCCCCAGGTCACGAGCGTGACACCTGGGTCACGGGCGTGACCAACCCGTGACCCGAAATCCTGGTCGATTTATTTCAACTTTTGGGCTCCCTAGGGTTCTACCGCAGCCAACCGACTCCTAGGGGTCTAGCCGGAAATGGGATGTTACAAATCCCAATAAACAAAACAAAGATTTCGTCCCCGAAATCAAGGTTAAGTCTACGGGGCTCCAATCGGGAGGGGAAGCTTGTAACATCCCATGAGCGTTGAAAGATCTACATCTTTGCGTTACGTTTGCAGTGTGCAGTTTTGATTCTAAGAACCATTCGTCTAATTGTCAAGGTATATACCCCCAATAAACAAAGGGTTAGCCCTTATTCTTGAAATTTCGGTCTTATTGGTTTAAAATAGGAGCGCAGATTGATTATCCAGAGGGGTAGTGAGGTATACCCGACCGAAAAGTTCCGGATACCCTTGTCGCATCGAGTCCTGTGGCTCCCCTGTATGCTCCTCCTGTCCATGCTTGTTCTACCGAACCTTGACTAACGGGACCTTCTTCTGACGCAAAATCCGTACTCCCCTGCCATCGATCCGAATCGGCTCCAAGTGAACTGCCTAGTTGGAAGCTACCGGTCCATCTGTGGTCAAAATCTGCTGCTCCGGGCGCAGTAAAGACCTCCTAAGTGAAGAAACGAAGAATACGTCGTGTAGAGCTGCCAGCTCCGGTGGCAACTCCAGCCTGTAAGCTAGGGCCCGATCCGCTCTAGGATCACGTAAGGACCCATATACCTAGGGCTGAACTTCTTCCTCCGACCACGTACCTGTGAAACTCCATGTATGGGCTGGATCTTCAAAAACACTCGGTCTCCCCACCTGAACTCCACCTGACGATGTCGGGCGTCATAATACTTAGCCTGTCTGCTCCGCGCTTCTAACATTCTGTCTCTGATTAGTCTCAGCCGAGCCTTGGCGTCTTCGAAAAAAATCCGATCCCAATGCCTTCGAATCTTCGTCCTGAATCCAGGGAAAACACAAGCCAATACTAATTTGCCCAATAAACAAAGATTTAGCCCCCAATAAACAAAAGATCAGCCCCTACCTATCTTGGGCTAAGTATCCTGGATATCACCCTGTTACCTCTGTCCTAGCTGGGTGCACAATTTCTAGGGCATCAATCTTCGACTTGGGGGTTCCACCCTGAAACTCGTTAATATACTCCATACTTTAAACTCTCTGAGTCACATTTACGACAACTTTATCCGGGTCAAAATGTTCCCAATCTCACATGGGTATCTTCCGAATTTGCATCCCTATCCGACCCTCAGTGTTTGTCTCGGTGGTTGCCTCTAGGTAATTTTGTTACTGGTGTTGAGGGTTAAGACTGCTTGTATTTTACCATTCTGCTAATGTATTATTGGTCTCAATTCTCCTTAAAGTAGTCTACCGCTTCGAATAATCGTTGATTGGGATAGTAGGGACACCCGAGTTTTCGTCTTAGGTAGTCATTCTCATGCTAAACTCCTCCTTCATTCTCTTTGAGTATCTCCTTACCTTAACCAAATTCATACCCAAGGTCTATTTTGAACTAGGGTATACTACAGACTGTCCTGGTTGGTCACGAGTCCTAGTTGGTTGAGTCTAAATCGTAGACTAGAGAATTATGTGAAATGTTCTTTGCCGCCGGAGGCCTTCCCTGCTGGGGGCAGGGTAGGCCACAGGTTACAAAGAAGGATTCCGATTAACGATGAAGTGGACTTTCACATGTGATTTCCCCTATGGGCACACCACTGCTTCCGCTGCTTAGTTTGTCCCCAAACTAAACTCGAGCGGGGGTGACCCAGGGTTAGTGGACTGCTACTTTTCCGATCGAGGTTTCCTCTGATACCACTTGTAAGACCCCCCCCTTTTTTTTCTTTTTCAACCACCGGGGTCTTAGCCCAGAATTGCCGCTTTGCGGTGGCACCGACTCCCAGGAAGGTCGCCACTACAAAACGCCAATTCTGCCGGCCCTTTTCGATCGCAGAATAGTAGCAAAATAAAGTAAAAGCAAGTCCACAAAACCACGTGTATATAAATAAATCTCCACGAAGGGAGAGTCCACAATAATAATAATAATCAAAGTATAGGAAGGGGCTTATGCCCAGTACATGTAATCCTCACTACAAGTCACTCGCGGAAGCAAAACTAAAACTAAGTGTCACCGTAACTGTCACTGAACCGAGAGCACCCAAGCTGGACTGGCCCATCTCCACCGACTCTGTACTCTGCTGGTACTGCATCTCTGGGTGCTTCTTCCTTTTCGACCTGCCGTCGCCGCCTCGCGATCTACGTCTGCGTCTACGTCTTCGGCCTCCTGGCTGCTGGGCTTGTGGGCTCCCACCCATCAAGGGGCATTTGACCCGTGTATGTCCCGGCTGGTGACAATGGTAACACGGTCGCGGGGTCAACTCTGTCAGAAACTGCAACACCTGTGACCCGTCCATATGGTACACCTAAAATGTTGTGGTTCGAAAACCATTAGTCATAAAGACTAAGCCCTATCATCCCCTACCCCTTCCCCCATGGCTCCTAAGTACCGAGCGGAGAGGAAGAAAGGGAAGGACATAAAGGTGGAGATTAAATCAAGAAAACTGGTGACAGCGGACCTATGCTAGCAATTCTATAGTATACAAGATAGAAACAGAAAGTAAGAAATGTAACCTTAACTTATGCGCGGAAGCGCATAAGCCAAGGGATCTTTTGCAGGGCTCCCATCGTATAGAGTGTCCCATACCACTTATACGTTGGGGTGTCGGTTGTCAAACAGCAAGAATGGCAAGTAAGTGAAAGTAGAAGTAATATAACCATTGATTTATAGGGATTACCCCTATAGACCAAGGGGTCGTTTTGCAGAGCCTATCGTATAAAACGTCCCATACCATTTTATACGTTAGGTGGCATGTTTATGCTATGACACACAGTTATGCTATGAAATGCACAAGCAAGTGCAACACACCCACACGACTCTATGCGCACAGACCTTTAGTTCCCCTGTTCAGGAGGCTAGCTTCACCCCCAGGAACCTCCGTTGTGGCAAACAGAGACAGTGAGTCGGGCCCCCCACTCCTAGGCGGGTAACCACACTACCAGGCCTAGCCCTTCCGTACGCCCCTAGAAGAACACAACCTAGAGTATCCGCGTACTTGTGCTGGCTGTACACACCAGGCTTTTCGCCGAGTCAACGTACCGCTGTCGGTGTGATCGATCGCCTAGTACCGATGACCCACCACTTATATGCACACGCAACCATGTCAATTATTATATTTGTACAAATTCTTATATTTCTGAGCCTCCAGCTCTCTAGGCTACTAAGCCTATACCAAGTCCCCGAGCATCCCGTTCCCTGGACTTCCAAATCACAACCAACCACCATCACTACTAGTAGGCCCTTAGACCACGGACCTACTCTACCCATTCCATGCCATTTCTTCTTCCTAAGTGTACATGTGTAGGTGTGAGGTACAACCATTATTAGGGTTACTCTTGATCATTTTATTCCTAAGATTTAAGGTTAACCTTGGACTTCCCGAGTTTTACCCGGTGAAGGGCTCGCAGCGGTACTAGGAGCTATGATGGGGTGAATCCCAAAACTCCCTTTCCAAGACACTTATTATACTTGATTGGTTCCCTTAACCCATTCCCTTCTCATATTACAGTGGGCTATTCCTAGGGTGGCTTTGACTCTTCCTCTTCTCGGGGAGGACGGTCTTCCGTCGAACCCAAACACTACCTATCGCTAGTCAACCTCACCCCCTACCCATCCCAACTGTCTTCCAAATACCATATAATATTTACTGGAGGTCTACCATGACCTAATTAGTCTAAATCCAGAAATTTATAATTTTCCTAATTACTCTGATATTTATTTAATTTTTCCCAAAGATCGGCCACGGGTAATTTTAAACATGAACTACATGATATTCTTAAGTAATGGCCACCCAAAAATTATGATCACTAAATAACAGTAAGATAACCTCAAATACAAATTTCCAGAATTTTACAGGAAGTATTTAGCCTCTAAATAATTTATCCAGTATAACCACGTTAATTCGACGTAATGAAGGAAGTACTGAAATTACTCATAGGAAAATTATAGAAAAATTACTAATCAGTAGTATGATATATAAAAGATCTTTGTGCAGAGAATCATAATTTTACCAGCTTGCTAAGCACCAAAATAGATTTAATCCAATTTCCATGATAAATAATACTTAATGAAGCAAGCCTTAGAATTAAACATCCAAAAATCCCATAAAAATTCACAGAGATTTAAAACCATAATAGACGTTCTATGCCTAAATCTCATCAATTTCCAAGAAGTATATAGTTCATAATAAATTTTCTAAGCAAATCAGACAAGCTATTACATCGTTAATGAAGTATCCAAAATAATGATCTTAAAATTCATAGAAAAATATCCAGAGCTTGTACCATCCCTATAATGCACTCTACCCAATTCTTATCACTTTTCAATGTGATTTAGTGTCATTTCCTATCTTTACAAGTTTTGCACCCTAAACTAGGGTTAGATTTTTAGGTATCCCAACGGTCTCCAAATCTACTAAGATTTCGTCCAGAGAGCTATATTGACCATATGGTTCTCTTCACCCAATTTCGGGTCAATCCAAGGTCATTTAACCACATGACCTTCACCAACCACCAAGATCCATCCTTAGGATTTGGCCTTGGTCCTTAGGGCAAACTTACCCCGATCCACCTCAAACTCCATGAGGGAGTGCTAGAGAATATTACTAGCCAGTGGTAAAAATCTCAGCCTCTGTTGAGGTGATCTGACCACTCGAATTTAAAAAGTGCACTTTTAACCTAAGACCCTTTATTAGGGCAAAACTTAGGGTTGATCATTTCGAATCCAAACCATCTCCAACTGAGATGAAAAATTATACAGAACTTCATGGTGAACCCAGGGACCACTCACCAGAATTTGGGAGGGTTTGGAAATTATTTAACTATCTAACTAAATTCGGCTAAGATTATTGAATTTTTCTAAAAACTATAGAAAAATATTCTCCAAAAATTCTCATTTTTGGATAGCACCTAGATATATATAAGATTAGACCACACCCCAAATTTCAAGTCATTTTGATGACTGGTTTAGAGTGGGGAATTTTTCTAAGGTCAAGACGGCCCTCTGGATAGACCTCACCAAAAAGGGTGCTGTGGTCTAACCAGGATTCCAAATAGAGTGAAATTAATTTTAAATTAAAGTAGACCTCAAGGGCTACATTTTTTATGTTAACCATTTTTCCTGTAGGAGCCTCTAAGTATTTTTCCCAAAATATTTAAGGTGACAGATATTTTCATTCAGAAATTGTTTTAAAAATAGAATTTATTTCTCATGCCACTGTTCATCTTCTTCAACAGCCCACAACCAGAAGCCTGAAAACTCATTTTTCCTGTAGCCATTCCAAAGCTATTTTCCGGCCAACCAGCCATCTCCCTGGCCGGCCACCACCACCACCACCTCTGTTGAGGTGAGGGCTACCGTCGGGCGGCGGCACGACCGCCGGAGAGGCGGTTTCCGGCGAACCCGCCACCATGCAAATTTCGGAAAAGCATGGAAACGCTCACCCAATCCGGCTCTTTTGAGCCCGATATCTCTCCTAATAATTTCTAAGATCTATCCATAGAAGAAAGAGTAGAGGAGGACCTTATTCATGGTTTGACGGCGAGATGGACGTTGGACTGTCATGGCGCGGTGGCGGCGTCGTCGGAATTCTTCTACAGCACAGTAGGCGGCTCGAAACTTCAGGTAAGGGCTGGGAAACTTCATCCTTGAGCCTAAGGGGCCTTTTTAAAGGGAAGAAAGGAGGGAGGGGAAAGGTTGAAACGTTGGCGGCCATTAATAATTCCCTTAATGACATTTCGGTTATGACGAATTTCAGTTGAAACGCTGGAGATGAAGAGGTGCTCGCCAGGTGGCGATTTCCTATTGGACCAACATTTCCTTAATTATTTAAATAATTAAAGTAGGAAACGGCCCATAAATACCCTTGGTTTTCATTCCCATAATCAGAATTTATTATTGCGTCGGTTACAGAAATTTCCAGTCTGGCTGTCGTTTCGGCCTTGGTCACGGGCGTGACAGGCCCGATTAGCCAATTCTGGGTTCGACGATCGTCGAACTGAGATCGACGATCGTCGAAGGGTGGTCACGGGCGTGACACCCGGGTCACGGGCGTGACTGGCCCGTGTGGCCAAATTCTGGGTCGGCGAGCGTCGAACTGAGATCGACGTTCGTCAAGCGTGGTCACGCCCTATGTCACGGGCGTGACCTTGAGGATCACGGGCGTGACTGGCCCGTGTGGCCAAATTCTGGATCGGCGAGCGTCGAACTGAGATCGACGCTCGTCAAGCGTGGTCACGCCCTATGTCACGAGCATGACACCTGGGTCACGGGCGTGACAGGGTCATGAGGCAAATTCCGCGCTGGCGATCGTCGCGCTGAAATCGACGATCGCCGAAGGGGGTCACGCCCTTGGTCACGGGCGTGACACCCGGGGTCACGGGCGTGACAGGGCCGGGTTGAAAATTTTGCGTCCGACGATCGTCTACCTGAGATCGACGATCGTCGAGGGAGTCACGCCCCAGGTCACGGGCGTGACACCTGGGTCACGGGCGTGACCAACCCGTGACCCGAAATCCTGGTCGATTTATTTCAACTTTTGGGCTCCCTAGGGTTCTACCGCAGCCAACCGACTCCTAGGGGTCTAGCCGGAAATGGGATGTTACATATGCAATCACAAGTCGTGTTGTATCCATTCGGGCAACTGGAGCAAATGTGTCTTCATAATCCTCTCCTGGTTTTTGCGAGTATCCCTTCACCACCAAGCGAGCTCTGTGCTTGGAAATAGCTCCAGTTTCAGTAAATTTAGTTTTAAACAACCATTTAAGTCCTATTGGTTGTTTATTTGGTGGAAAAGGAACTAAGGACCAAGTTTTATTTTTTACAATTTTATTCCACTCTTCCTTCATTACAGTTGTCCATTTGGGTTCTAAACAAGCTTCTTCATAAGATGTAGGAGTACTAGAAGTAAAGAATGCTGCTTGAGTTTCTTGATATAACTCTTGTATACTTCGAGTTTTAATGGGCGATGATGAGGATGAAGTGGAAGGAGTATCATCTGAAGTATGTCCCTGTGAATTGTCTTCATGGTGTCTCTTTGTGATCACAGGACTGTCTAATGGAGTTGTCTCTAATTGCTGTTGGATAGGGCTATGAAATATGTTGAATGGTTTATGTATCTGATTGCCTAACTTCTTCTTCTGAGCCCCACTCCCACTGTGCTGCTTCATTAAAGAGAACATTTCTCGAGATACTCAGTTTTTGTGATAAGAGATTGAAGAGTCTATAAGCTTTTGATTCTTCACTGTACCATATAAAGACACTTTTCTCCTTTACTTTCCAACTTATTTCTTTTCTCTGGTGGGATTAATATATATGCAACACAACCAAAAACCTTTAGATGTTCTACAGAAGGAATTCAATGTGTAAGGAGATAATAAAGCGTGTGATAATTCCTTGTCTTTGTGGGTATCCTATTGAGCAGGTAGACAGTAGTTTGGGTAGCCTCTGCCCAAAAATGTTGTGGTAAAGTTTTGGCTTGCATCATTGCTCTTGTCATTTCCAGCATAGTGCGATTTCTCCTCTTACCAACTCCATTTTGTTGAGGGGAGTATGGTACAGTGAGTTGTCTCTTTATCCCAGCCTCTTGACATACTTTTATAAATTGCAAAGAGGTGAATTCACCACCTCGATCTATTCTTAAAGTTTTAATTTTTGCACCAAATTCCAGCTCAACTTTCCTTTTAAAGATAAGGAATATGTCTAAAGCCTCAGATTTTAAAGCTATGTGATAGAGCCGCCACATATATCTACTATAATCATCAACAAATAGTAGATAATATCTTTTGCCTCCAAGGGAGGTTGTTGGAGCTGGTCCCCAAATATTTGCATGTATCAATTGTAATGGAGCTGTAGAAATGATCTGAGCATGTTTAGGAAAAGGCAAAACATGTGCTTTGTCATGAGCACAACTGTCACAAAAATCTGTTTGTTGATTTAAAAATACGGGTAATCCTTTTACAAGAGCCTTTTTTGACATTAGTTGTAGTGCTTGCCGATGAAGGTGTCCTAGCCTATGATGCCAAAGAGGAAGTGGGGAAAGTCAACTCTGCTCAAAACAGTTGAAGGCCTGCTGCCCTATACTTGATAAGTGAAGGATAAATAATCGGTTATTGGTAGGTTCAGCTGAGGCTAATACGACACCTGAGGCTCTATGTATTATATGTGCTCCATCTTGTTCAAAGTTTATATTGTACCCTTTTATTATTAGTTTCCCAACACTTAAAAGGTTTTGGGTTAATGTAGGCACAAGACTAACATCGGTAAGTAATTTAGGCTCTCCAGTCTGATCTTGCACTTTAATAGAACATTTACCTTCTATGAGGGTAGTTAAACCATTTCCCAATAAGACTTGAGCTTTGCGAGTTTTGTCAATTTCATGGAATTTGGTGGCATCATTTGTCATATGACATGAACACCCACTATCTAGATACCAATAGTTTGATTTTGAGTCTTGAGTAGAAGTTGTAGCATAAAACATATGCTCTAGCTGTTGTTCAGGTACTTCAGTTACCTTAGCAACTGTCTTAGTATTATTGGTGCAGTTTGAGTAAGAATGACTTGGTATCCGACAATTCTTACATCGAAAAAAACAATCCTTGGATATATGGTTTGTTTTTTTACAAATAATACAATACTTGTCATTTGTATTGCTTCTTCCCTTTCCTTTATAGTCTCCTTGTTTCACTTGCTGATTATAGACTGGAGGCACTTTCTGAACACCTTTCTTACTTTTTAGTGATGTATTTTTTGTATTCGGAAATCTGACTTGTAAGGCCTGATCAAGCTGGGGGGTGACATTGGTCAATCGTTCTTCATGGGTTTGTAATGACCCCATGAGACCAGTGAGTGAAAGAGTTCTAAGGTCTTTCGACTCTTCAATCGCTGTGATGACAGGATAATAATTGGGCGGCAGATTACGTAGTAATTTGGGCACAACTTGCCGATCTTCAATTGTGTCCCCCTAAACTACATATTTGATTAATGATGTGGAGTGTTCTCATAAGGAGGCTTTCTACTTTTTCCCCAGCTTTCATGGATAAGTTTTCAAACTCTTTCCATGAGTTTTGTAGTTTCAAGGCTATAACTTTCTCATCCCCTTTATAGGTTTCTTTAAATATATCTCAAGCAGCTGTTGACATCTGAGCTCCCATTATCCTAGGAAACACAGATTCAGCTACACCTTGAAATATAAAACAAAGGGCGCGAGCATCCTTCTGATGTATTTCTTCTTGCTGTTTTGCATCTTTAGTAGGTACATGGGCTTTTGTGGGTGTAATTAGAACAGGTCCTGATTCAGCAGGTTCTGGTAATTCTGGTCCATGAGACACAACATCCCACAAGCCTTGCGATATAAAGATTGCGCGCATATGAATACTCCAGAAATCATACTTATCACCAGTGAACACTGGAATGGTAGTTTGGGAGAGAGAGAAGGTTGATGACGCCATAAACTCCAATGATGATCCTAGCTTTCCCCGGTCCCAACCTGCTCTGATACCACTGATAATCAAAAATGGGCTGAGGAGTATATCAAAAGCATCCAATATACAAACACAGAAGGATATGAGTAAAGCTCTTTTTTAGTATATCTCAAGTTTTACAGGTACAAGCATTTTATAGGCTGAGCATAGTGAGAGGTCACGACCCCTTTCTTTGACTAATAATAAACAAGAGTATTATTAAGATAACTATGACTTGCTACAGTCATTAGTTAGGTACAACACACACTTATCATATCTAAACTTTGTCTTTGTACATGTGTTGGTGATGGCGCTTGGTCTTTTTCTCAGGTGTTGTCAAATGGTTTATTCTTCTTGTCTTGGCTTAGGTCATCATTTTATACATGCATGTATTGAAGGTTTTATGTACCTTTTTAATGTGAACAATGTGATCTGTACTCCGTTGAATGCATCTTACATTATTATTTTATATTTATTAAATACGAACATTTTTTCCGAAGGATGTCCTTAGCCTATATATCTCTACTATATAGTAGAAAACAAAATTACAATGGAAAACAGAGTAATTTAGGGTTTAGTGTTTAAACTCTAAAAGGCTTTGGGATTGGGGCATACTCTTTTCTCAAGAGAAATCATTCACACAAGCCAGCAACCTCCATTCCAAATAGAGTACTCCTCAACTCCGTCATATGAACGGATCGACTGTGGATCTTCACCCCTCTGGCAGCCAAGAGCAGCTCATGACAGTCCCGAATAGTGCATCCCAAACCCGCCAATGAATTTCTAGTGACACGCTTGATTTTTATCCATCCTTGGGGTTGGGAGGCCCAAAATGAAGGTGCAAAGTGGTTAGCGTCATCCCTCCAGTTCTCAAGCGATGAAGCTGCTTGCGAAAAAACATCAATAAAAATGCCCGTCGGTTGGAGGAAAGGCTTCCCGTGTATGAAGTTGTTTCGGGCTTTCCATACGTTGCAGAACAAATCAAGAATGCTATAACATATTGAGCCCTTCATGCTATGCTTTGCATATGCATTAAGATATTTATAGATTCCTAGAAAGATGGCGGCAGAAAAATGCCCAGCCTGGCGCACTCCAACCGAACCTTAGTGAAGAATGCACACTCACCATAAACGTGGTTGACAGATTCCGATTCAGCACATCCCCACGGGAAAGAGCCCGCCTCGCCTAAACGGTGCCTGCGCAACCAGCTCACCGCCGGGAGGTCATTTATGGCCCGCCAACAAAGCATCTGTGAATCGGGCTGCGCCTGCAAGCGCCAAATCCAGTCCCTGAAGAACAAGGTTGCATGCACTCATCAACATATAAGCCGCCCGTGTTAGCACGATAGCTTTCTGTTTGCGCCCAGATGAGAGTGTCTCTGCCACCAACATAGGTCCTCGCCAAAGATTTAATGCAGCTTACAAGGGACAGTCTGCAACATTGATTCAGAGCATCCGACCAGCAGTTTGATGCGTCCAGGATCCCTGCCACCGTTTTCGGAATGTAATTTACGTCAATAAATGTTGGCCACTTCGAAAGTGACAAGGTGGATACCCAACAATCATTCAGGACAGATGTATTTTCATCATTGCCAATCATCAAAATTGTGTTTATTGTTGAGACATTAGGCAAAGAAACAAGAGAAAAAATGGAAATGGAAACACACAGGAAGTAGTTCATTTCATTGGATTTTTCCATTACATTGATTCATTCTTACAATGCAGGTTATATAGGCGTTTTAGACAGTTGGACAGTAAAGACGACGCCAAAAACTTGGTGGGCTAAAACCCAAACAGGCAAGTGTACCTGTCGAATTGTAGTATCAAGGTCGTATTTAAACACGGGGTTGTCAAGTACTGCTACTCACGCTTGAACTATCATCCTACCGAAAGAAAGTGGGTTTTGAGGATTGTTAAATTAAAACTAAAGATAATTTTTAATGAAAACTTATGATTAAAAAAACTAGCATTCGATCAATGATTCACCATGAAATGAGACGAGAGGGATAAAAGAAATATAGATTTAAATTTGCAAATTAAACTTGGCCGTGACAGATCCGAAAATAAGACAAAATCTCGCTAGAGCATTAG
The DNA here is from genome assembly GCA_039513925.1 of Platanthera zijinensis. Lineage (NCBI taxonomy): Eukaryota > Viridiplantae > Streptophyta > Magnoliopsida > Asparagales > Orchidaceae > Platanthera > Platanthera zijinensis. The sequence goes on along the minus strand of CM077078.1, from coordinate 77,726,754 downwards.
GTCTCCTAACTTATAGACGCTTTGATCGAAATCTCTTTACAAATCAAAGAAGCCTAAAGTTGCATTATCGAGGTGATCCGCACTATTGGATCCGTCACGGTCTTAATAGTATTGCAAATGCTAAACTAATTTATTCCGTTATTTTATTTCAAGGTGAATCGTCGATCGAGCACTCTTTCACAATATTTTATTTCTCTTTTAATTAAGCTTAGTTTATTTTATTTTCAAAACACATCAATCGTTCGGTAGGATAATAGAGTCGTTGTGAGTAATAGTACTTGCCTGCCCTGAGTTTTTATACGACCTTGATATATTTTTATTACTATACTATAAAACGATAGGTACACTTGCCTATTCGGATTGTAGTCCGTGAGACGAACAAGAGAAAAAATGGAAATGGAAACACACAGGAAGTAGTTCATTTCATTAGATTTTTCCATTACATTGATTCATTCTTACAATGCAGGTTATATAGGCGTTTTAGACAGTTGGACAGTAAAGACATAAATTAAAAATGCTTTGGCTTCTGCTATGCCAGGTTGGATGTCTTCTTGTCTTCCCCACCATCAGGTATTATCTTTATTAGCTTTGATTCTTCTTCCGGTTGACTCCTAGGCTTCTGGTTGATATTAATCTTCTCTGCATTAATCTCTTCAATACCCCCCCCCCCCCCATAATGCTGAGACCAATGTTTTCGTGATTGCAAGAAAAGTATGGCTTGGAAGTGGCTTGGTCACAATGTCTGCCAACTGTTTGTTGGTTGGGCAGAATGAAAGCTCAACTTATTTTGTCTCCACAAGATCCTTCAGGAAGTGAAATCTTAGTTCTATATGCTTCGTGCGATTATGGAATATTGGATTCTTCCCTATCCCAATAGCCGCTATGTTGTCACACCATATGTTAATTGGGGGAAATTTTCTGTGAGGTAGCATATCAGTCAAAATTTTCTGCAGCTAAAGTCCTTCACAAGCCGCCGCACACGCCGCAACATACTCTGCTTCAGCAGTGGATAAAGCAACTATTTTCTGTTTCCTGGAAGCCCAAGAGATCACTTTGCTTCCAAAAAGAAAAATGAACCCACTCGTACTCTTTCTGTCTTCTCTCTCTCCTCCCCAATCACTATCAGTGAAACCTGATAGTTCAGTCTCTTCTTCTTTCTCATACTGGAGCCCCAGATGTTTGGTTCCTTTCAGGTACCGTAAAACTCTTTTTGCTATGAGAAGATGTTCTGGACTTGGCTTTGAGAGATATCGAGATAGAATACTTACATCGTTTTCTATGTCTGGCCTAGTGTTAGTGAGATAAATCAGTGACCCCACCAGACTTCTATAATCTCCTTCCTGGACCCCTTTTTGGTGATTTTTTTGCGAGAGGTTAGCACCAGTGGCCATTGGGGTTGAGACTGGATTAGCTTCACACATCGCATACTTCTCTAGCAGCTTCTCTATGTACCTTTCTTGGTTGATAAAGATACCTCCAGGCTTTTGCTTAATCTGAAAACCTAGAAAGTATCTCATGAGACCGAGATCACTCATCTCATATTCCTCCTTCATAGTTCTTTTAAATTCTTCTACCATACAAGTTGATGACCCTATGAATATTAGATCATCAACATACAAACACAGAAGTAGATATTGGTTGTCCTTGGTGAACTTGGTGTAGAGGGCTGCATCATTCTTACTCCTTGTGTATTCATTTGCCAAGAGATAGGAATCAATTTTCTGATTCCAAGCCCTAGGTGCCTGCTTCAAACCGTAGAGTGCCTTTTTTAGCTTGTAAACTTTATCTTCTTCTCCTTTCTTCATAAACCCCTCTGGCTGGCTAACATACACCTCCTATTCTATGCTTCCATTGAGAAAAGCTGATTTAACATCAAGCTGATGGACTGGGAGACTGGCTTGGGCCGCAACAGCAAGTAGGGATTGAATGGTCTCCATCCTGACAACTAGGGCAAACGTTTCTGAATAGTCGATCCCTTGTTGTTGTGAGTACCCTTTAGCCACAATCCTAGCTTTGTACTTTGTGATATTACCTTCTTCATCTTGCTTAATTTTATAAACCCATTTAAGATTTATGACTTTCTTATTTGGGGGCTTTGGAACAAGCTCCCATGTAGCATTTTTTTCTACCATCTCTAGTTCTTCTTTCATTGCTTTTATCCAACTTGGATTGCTGACAACTTCATGGTAATCTCCAGGTTCTTCTTTGGTGAGGAGGGCAATATCTGCATATTCATAAATTTCTGTTAGTGATTTGTACCTTGGGGGATGTGATGAGTCTTCATCAGAATCATTTTTAGCAGCCTGAATGTCTTCCTGTGTATCCTCATCGATTGGAATGGATGGCTGAATATCTTCAGTACCCGCCATAGATGTTGGACAGGGAGAGCCTTCAGTTGAGTTGATAAGTTGGTCATTTTAACTAGGTGAAACCAGATGAGACGACTGATCCTAGTTCCAAGTTGCCCCCTCATCAAATATTACATCTCTGGAGATGTGAAGCTGTAGAGTTGCTGGATTGAGAATTCTATAGGCCTTGGAATGCTGGCTGTATCCCACAAACACCACTTTTCTGCTTTCATTTCAAGCTTCTTCCTATCTTCTTTTGGGATGTGCCTGTAGGCAAGGCATCCAAATGTCCTGAGATGTTGGACGTTTGGCTTCTTCTTTTTCCACATTTCATAAGGGGTTGTGTCTGGCAAGCTTCTTGTGGGTGATCTATTTGATACATATACTGCAGTGTTTGCAGCTTCTGCCCACAGAACTTGAGGTAATTTGAAATGATGCATCATGGCTCTCATCCTTTCTGCAATCGTCCTGTTCTTTCTTTCCACCACCCCATTCTGCTCAGGTGAACGTGGAGAGGTAAGATCTCTGGCAATGCCATGGGTGCGGCGGAAACTCATGAATTCCTCTCCTGTGAATTCTCCTCCACGATCCGTTCTGAGTTTCTTAATGCTATGTCCACATTCTTTCTCAACTTATGCTTTGAATTCTCTGAACTTATTAAATGCTTCTGACTTCTGTTTTAAGAAATAAATCCAGGAAAAACGTGAGTAGTCATCTATTAGGCAAAGATAGTACCTCATTCCACCTGGTGAGGAAGCTGCAGTAGGCCCCCACAGATCTGCATGTATGAGCTCCAGCGGTTCTTTTGCCCTCCAGCTTGCTGTGTGAGGAAAAGGAAGCCCGTGTGATTTTGCATAGATGCAGTCTTCACAGGGCAGGCTGTCATCACTGAGTTCAGGAAGTCCTTTTGCCAGACCTTTTTGTTTTAATGAACACAAATCCCTGTTATTCAGGTGCCCAAATCTGTTGTGCCATAATGATATAGTGGAGGTACATATCAATGCTTGTTCTTGTGGTGATTCTAACTCAAGGGGGAACATTTTATTTTCAGTCATCCTAACTGAGGTAATACAAATGCTTGTGTCCTTGTGGCATATATGACAGTGATCTCCTTCAAAGGTTATGGAATACCCGTTCCTCATGAGTTGTCCTACACTTAACAGGCTTTGTGTGAGCATTGGTACATAATGGACATCCTCAATGTGCCTTATATACCCATCCTTAGACTTTACTGCCACTGTTCCCGTTCCTTCAATTTTTAATTTCTTTCCATCCCCTAGAGTTACATGTGATTTGCTTATTTCATTAAGTTTAACAAAGAGATGTTCGCATGATGACATGTGGTTGGAGCACCCACTGTCAATGTACCAAGTCTCATGATTGTTTTCTTCTACATTTACCCCTGAAATTAAGAGTTTTTCTGTAGTGTTAATATATTTAGCTTCCTCCTTCTCTTCCTTATCTTTGGACCAACAGTCCTTCTGCATATGGGTTGGCTTCTTGCATCGTTTGCACTTGTAGAAGCAGTCAATGGCATTATGGTTTGACCTCTTGCAAAGAGTGCAAAAGAGTTGGGGGTTGTTGTTTCTGAAATCCTGGCGTGGTCTAGTTTCATTTGGCCTACCTCTCCCCCTTCCCCTCATATGAGTTTTGGGGTTTCTTTGTGTGGACTTTTCTGAGATTTTGATTTTTGTTTGGAAAGCATTTTCTAAGTCCCCATTGGACCTCTTTAGCCTTTCCTCATGGGCTTGGAGAGATCCCATAAGCTCTGTGATGGAAAGGGTCTTAATATTCTTTGTCTCTTCTATGGTAATTACAATTGGATCAAATTTAGGAGGGAGGCACCTAAGGATTTTTGGGGCTATCTTCTTATCCTTGAGCTTATCTCCTAGGCTCCTAATTTGATTCACAATTCCTAACAAACGGGAGACAAAATCTTTTACTGACTCATCTTCTTTCATGGCTATATTTTCAAAGAGCTTCCATTGATGTTGTAGTTTTATATCTATTACCTTTTCTGAACCCTAGAATTCTTCTTGGAGAGTATCCCAAGCAATTTTTGAACTGGCTGCCCCCATTATCCTCGGGTAGATGCTTTTGCTTACTCCTTGATGCAAGATAAGGAGAGCCTTTGCTTCTTGCTTGGCTTCTACTTCAACATCTTTGAGCTTGGCAGGATCTACATCTTTCTCCTTCCCTTTGGATGATGTTGCCGCCTCCTCCTTCCTCCCTTGTTTTACTAGCTCCCAGAGCCCTTGAGATTGAAGAAGTAGACGGATATGGGTTGACCAAAACTCATAATGTTCTCCATCAAAAATGGGAACACCGGATTGGGTAAAATGAAACATTTGGGTGGTAGATTGAGTAGCCATATGATGAGTGGAGATAACGGGAAAGAATGAAGCTTGCTTGATTACCCAATCCCTTCCCTCTGATGGCCTCACATCAAACAAAAAACACGCTCTGATACCACTGTTGAGACATGAGGCAAAGAAACAAGAGAAAAAATTGAAATGGAAACACACAGGAAGTAGTTCATTTCATTGGATTTTTCCATTACATTGATTCATTCTTACAATGCAGGTTATATAGGCGTTTTAGACAGTTGGACAGTAAAGACATAAATTAAAAATGCTTTGGCTTCTGCTGTGCCAGGTTGGATGTCTTCTTGTCTTCCCCATCATCAGGTATTATCTTTATTAGCTTTGATTCTTCTTCCGGCTGACTCCTAGGCTTCTGGTTGATATTAATCTTCTCTGCATTAATCTCTTCAATATTTATTGCGACAATCGCACCCCCACGACACACAAGTCGCTAAATTTTTTAGCTTGATCTGTTCAAGCTGAAGCTGTTTTTGTGCTGAACTCCTTTTTCAAAACCTTTGTGGTTTTACTATGGGGGGGATCCTCGATGCGGCTAAGGACTTCTTTGCCACTATGATCATGAAGAAAAGCTCGAAAGATACCCTTGTAGTTCTTATCCCGAAGGTGCAATATGCCCAAAAGCCTAAAGATTATCGGCCAATTAGCTTGTGCAACTTCATATACAAAACAATTACAAGGATTCTAGTCAACAAAATGAAGCCGCTGCTCCCAAATTTTATATCAAAGAACAAGCCGCTTACGTTCTAGGCAGACTCCTCTCTTATAATTGTCTGCCAGCTCATGACATCCTCCACAAATCAGGATTCTCTCCATTTCAAATGAAATGAAGGGGATCCATTTCACGAACAGAATTATCTGCTTTAGCATCATCAGGATGCAAACCATGGAAAGTAAGGTTGGCTATATGGCTGTCAAGGTGGACATGGAAAAGGCATTTGACAGCATGCAATGGAGCTTTGTGCGCAGAACTCTTGTGGTCTTTAATTTTTTGAATCGCTGGATCGACTTGGTCATGGAATGCATATCCTCCCCTCGATTTGGAATTCTTGTCTATGGTGTCCGGGCTGATTGGATCGAGGCAACATGCGGCTTAAGGCAGGGATACCCCCTCTCGCCATACCTTTTTATTATCTGCTCAGAATTTCTTTCCAAGCTCACAAAACTTACCTCAGCTTCTCTCCACGACCTCGGCATAAAGGTTTGTGCATGCGGCCCACCAATTTCTCATTTGCTATTCGCTGATGATATCCTTTTCTTTGGCTCGGCGACGCTCAAAATGGCGAAATATCTAGCAACAATTCCAAGAACCTACAACAGCCTCGGGACAAGCTATAAATGGAGGAAAATCAAGCGTTTATTTGGGCCAAGGGTGCCCCCACTTGCAAAATCTGCCATCATGCAACACTTGGTTTTCAGAGAGACGTATTCTTTTAGCTATCTTGGCACCAAATTGTGGCTTGGGAAAATTAAGCAAACGGATTTCAGTATTCTCCTGGACATGCTAAACAAGAAAATCTCCTCGTCGTGGGGCTCAAGGCATCTCTCTCTTGCCGGGCGTGTCGCAGCGTCGCACTAATCAATAGAGTGCTAACGGCCATCCCGCAGCATGTGCTCTCTTACACGCCCGTTCCGGCTTCCATCCTAAACAAAATCAATGGCATTTTAAAAAAAATTCTGTGGAATGATTCTCAGGAGGTGCAGAGATTGCACTATGCCGCATGGGCTCTCTGCATGACGCCGACGGCCTCGGCATAAAAAACCTTCAAAATTTGGAGACGGATTGGCAAGGCGAAGGTGGCTGCCAGAGTCCATGGGAAAGGAGGATAGCCTACTACCAAAAATCCTAAGAATAAAATGCGAACATTGTGTTTGCTAGAAATCAGGGGCATAAAGGTTTGCGCATTCCGTTTTATCAAAAAGTCGACCAGCCAAGCAAAGATAACGATTGCAGGGAGCAGTTTGGTGCTGCCCCATGAAGCATTTTTTTTAAAAAAATTGACCAAAGAATGAAAATATTCTTTACTTGAAGAACTGAGAGGTAAAGATCATGTGTCCGTATTTTTTTCTTAAGTATGCCCTTAAGTTCCTGCCATAAAAAGTATGCACGCAAATGCTTATTGTAAAAATTTTTAAAGTGGGAGCTAACTGAGATCGTAGGAACATTCAGTCACAACCTAAGGCAAGTAAAAAACAGCAGGAACAGTAGCACAAAAGTTTCTAATTGAAATTAACTTCTATTACAGAGCGAGGTATGCATTGCAAAACATGATTTTACAATGTAAAACAGAGAAACAAAAAACAACAACAAGAAGTATCCGCGCGGACTGAATCCAGTAACCGCACAAGCCGCCTACTCGCCAGCAGAGTCCGCCGAGACCGCCGAAGCCGCCTATCCGCGGCTAACCGCGCGGATTGTTGTTATTGTAATGCTGAGCCAGGAACAAAACCCGCTGATTAACCGGGCGAACTGCTCCGCTTATCCGCAACTCCGAGGAAGAGATCAAGCCGCGAAGACCGTGACCTGCTGCTTAACCACTGACTGTATCCGCGAATTGTTCCACACCAACGTTCCGCTAGTCGCCTAGCCACCTGGTGTTAGCCGCACAGCCTACAGTGAACCAACTTCCTTAGTCGCAGTGGTTAGAAAACCGTAACCACAAAATCAAACGTCAGCTCGTTCATACTGTTCACAGCTTATTTATGACGAGCCGAGGGATCCTATTTATAGATGTGAGTAGTGTCGTCACCACCTACACCGATAGGATAATCGTCCATCAAACCTGTCCGCTAACACATGTATCCGCACAATGCAGACACAACACAAGATCGCCAGGTCGCGCCAATCAACACAGCCGGATAGACGACCAGTCTGCCAACCCCGCAGACACTGCTATAAGACCGCGCATCCCGCAACGCGTGACTTGGGCAATCCGTCCAGCCAATACTGCCGAACTCGGCGAATACCGAGCAGTCTGCACAAGGCAAACTCGACGAGTTAGGCAACTAACTGGACTTAGTCCCCCCTGACCAAGTCCTTCAAACTCCGCGGTCTCCCATCGTAATCGCGCCACCTGATACCAAGGTCGCGCCTTACTGAACAACTCCAGTACGCCACATGCGGACTGCTCCATCAGTCTGTGCGACCTCCGGACAACTTGTCCGCGCAACTGTGCCAACTCCACAATCTAACATCCAGATCGCAAGCACAGAACCATGTCGGACACCGACGAGCTCCAGAAGAGTCCGCGACAACAACCCTGCCAGACTCGGCGAACTCCAAATTGAGTCTGCCACACTTGCAGCCAGAACTTGTCAAAATGAACAAGTCCAATACAAGCGAACTCTGATCTACATCGCCCGAGAAGGCACCAGGGACCTAGCGGAAAGCTAACCCCAGTCCGGCTATCCGCCTGCCTTCTTGCGATCCAGAGAACCTGCGAACTTGGCGACCTCCAAAGGAGTCCGCCACTACCCGTGGATAACCAATCCTATCCGCCCGGTTACTCAACCAGAGTGCTTGCTGGTCCAGACCGTCAGAGAAAAAACACAGCCGAAATCGGCTGCCCGACCAGGCTATCCACCAAAGCTATCCGCCTAGTCTGCGCGATCTCTGCGGTCTGTGCGGACTCCCCAATCTGTCTGCCGACTTCCCCCACTTCACACTTCAACAATTTCAACACTTAGCATAAAAAGTACGTATGAGAGTGGTTACCATAAAAGTACATCCCGACGATCAGAATTAAATGGAAGGAATTCCTAATTTCTTGTCACAAAAAGATATAGAAATGATATCCTCCTAGATTGTTAGTCTATTTTCCTTTCCAGTTGTTTAGCTTGACAGGTGTCCTGTTATTATTTTGGTGAACCAACACCTATCTAGTGTCTTTTTCTGTTTGTCTATTTAAATTACCCGCTGGGTTACTTTCCTGTTACTTTTGAACAATGAATTTTTTGCCACTCTTTGTAAGATTAGTTTTCGTTGTTTGTGTTCTTCCTGAACCTCTATTACATTGTAAGATGGTATCAGAGCTATAATCATTATGCGTCCAAGATTCTACTTCTTCTTGACAGTTTTCCGATTCATGGCTCTTTCTGCTGCTTCTCTGAGTAATCATTCTTCAGATTTTTTTACTAATCTGACGAACCCCTTTTATCTTTCTGCCAATGATAATCCTTCACTGATTCTTCTTTCTCCGCCTCTCAATGGACGGAATTACCATTCGTGGGCGTGCACCATGAAAGTAGCCCTCCTTTCCAAGAACAAACTTTGATTTGTTGATGGCAGTATTCAACCGCCTCTTCAATCATATCTTCTTTATTCTCCATGGGAACAGTGCAATACCATGGTTCTCTCTTGGCTTCATAAATCAATTACTGACAACATTTTAAAATCCATCCTTTGGATCGACAATGCTTTTGAGGTTTGAAGAGATCTCAAAGATTGTTTTTCCCAGGGAGATATTTTTCACATCTCGGATCTTCAAGAGGACATTTACCATTTTCAGCAAGGAGATTCATCTGTTTCTGAGATGAATTAGAGATGCATGCCTGCCAGTGCTCTACATCATGTTCATGTGGAGCAGTTCACCGTCTGCATGCTTATCGTGATCAAGATTACTTGATTCGCTTTCTGAAAGGTCTTAATGAACGATATTCTCCCGTTCAATCTCAAATTATGCTACTTGACCCTTTACCCACGGTCAATAGGGTTTTTTCTCTCAGTTCTTCAACAAGAATGACAATTTCATCCAGTTTTATCTCCTTCCTCTGATGCACAAATTTCTGCTGCAAATATTGATAAAGCTTTTTCTAATTGGCATCCTAAACATCCTTCTGGCCGGGGGCTAGGCCGCCACACTAAGAATTATACAGCAAATGGAAAGGAAAATAGGCAATAACATTGATTGAGCTCAAAAGCTTTATAATCACATGATCACTTGAGAATACTCCAATGTGCAGTTTACAATACTCTTTGTTATCAACAACAACACAAACCTTTATCCCACTATAGTGGGGTCGGCTATATGGATCCTTTGTCGCCATTGTGCCCTATGTTTTGTCATAATCTCACTAATGCCTAAGTACATCATGTCTTTCTTTATAGTTTCATTTCAAGTTTTTATTGGTCTACCCCTCCCTCGTCTAACATGCATAGTGACTAGACTCTCACAACGCCTAACGGGTGCCTCTAATGGTCTCATTTGTACGTGTCCAAGCCATCTTAGACGAGATTCTCGCATCTTCTCTGAAATTGGTGCTACTCCTGTCTTATCCCTAATACTCTTTGTTATCATTGCAATTTATTTTGCAAGGTCTGTATTAATTCCTCATTATTGAGGCATTAGTCAGTGTTTATCACCCTCTAGCCATTCGAGATCTTATATAGCCTGATTTTTTTTATTGTACTCCATGTTTCATATTCACATTCGTTTACTCATAGCATCTCATTTTCATGTAAAGGTCACTTTTTAAGTGAACCTGGATGCGTAAACTTTTCTGTTCATAGATATCACATCACCATCCAATCTCCATATATACTCTAAGATCATAAATTCGAGCACACAATCATTGAAAGAGAAGCCATTTCAATGCCTTCCAAAACTCAGTTAATACGAGCTTTGGCCATTTCCCATGCCTGGAGTTTTCTTATTTTTACAGTCTCGGAGCCATTGTTGAATACGTACGTATGAATGCCTCCAGCAAGCAACAACTTTGGATATACCCTGGCAGTGATGCAGGTTCTTCCCCCGCCGCCAAAGCTCTCGATCACAGAGTGATCAATCTGTTTCAACCACAATTATTCAGATATCAAATATTAGGACTCCTTATTAGTATTCATAAACTCACCAAAGTCCTCAGAGATATCCTGCCCTCCTTCATGTCTACTGGCACGAAGCCTCCAAATGCAGGCTTGTAAAGTTCAGGCCACAATGACGATCTTTAAAAAAAAATTCATTGAACCAGAAAAAGAGAGAAAAATATGCACTTATAAAGCCATGAGAGTGGAACAAGAACCGAATTTCACTAAAATAGAGACATACTTCCTTTGATCAGAGCACATCAGAACAATATAATCGCCAGTCCTGCTCCTGAAAACTCTGAAGAAAATTGCAGTGTGCTCCTCAAGGTTATGAGAAGCCAAAACAAGCAGACCAAAAGGTCCTATGCTTCCCCGAATCGAAGCATCCATTTGGTGGCATGCCATCTGCGCGTCATCAAGTTTCCATTCATGGTTCATGAGCTCCGCCTTTCTGAATTCTGGGATCTCAAATTCCATTTCTATATCCGCCTGCTTCAGAAAATTAGTTACTATCGTACAACTGTAAGAAAGATGTCAACTTTAACCACGATCACATCAAAAGTAAACTTCTTGGAGGCTCTAACCTGCGAGGCTTTGACTCCTTTGATCTCCACTACACCTCCCTCACTAAGTTCTATATGTTTCAGTTCCACTTTCTTCAACCTCAAGGACTCCAATTCCCTAATTGGCCACTGCACCAATTGCTTTCCATTGTCATCAAGCCAAACAGTCCTTGGAACAATCTGAAACATGAAACATAGCAAGCCGAACATGGGGTTTTAGCAACGATCATAGAAAGCAAAAGTGTTTGGTGAAAGTAGCCAACACCTGCAGTCCAGCCCATCCTTTCACAATGTCATCTGATATAGTATCAGACTCATTGGACCATGCCCATAAGATCCTCCTCTTCTTCTCGGCATCAAAGAAGGTCTTAGATGCATAGAAGCTCCCATAGTCGTATCTCGCCCACAGACGATGATCATCTTCGAAAGCATTCTCAGGGATGAACTCATCCAACTCCTCCATGTACCTCCCAATCAAGTAGTAATCATGCGTGTTGTCAAATACACCCATCTTCAACACATACTTTGCCTCCACTGAATCAGTGCTGGAACTACCCAGTCCTCTCTTCCCCTTCACTGACACTGGGAAAAAGTCCACGCACTCTATCATTGACGAGGAATTGGTGGAGAACAATGGCCTCTCAGCTCTAGTCCACCGCATGAAATCCTCACTTTTATAAAGCAAAGCCTTTGCCTTCATCTCAAAATCTTCGGCGCCCACAGTTGTTCTCCAGAACCCATCTTTCCCCTGCCAGCAGGTGGAGGGGTCTCTGAACTGAGTGGCATTGAATCCATCGGCCGCAATCATTACTGGGTTGTAGGGAGGCTTCACCCACTCTAATAGGAAGGGGTCGGAGATGTTCTTCGGCAATGCAATGTTTTGAACGTTGTAGCCCGCTTCATTGATGCCGGTGTAGAGGATGATGGGCTTGTTGCCGGGAAGAATGGTGGTGGAGCCAGACCAGCATCCATGAAGGTCAAAGGGATCTGATGGCCGGAGAGCGATGTCGAGGGGAGTCCAGTTGATGAGGTCACCAGAGATGGAGTGACCCCAAGTGATATTGCCCCACTTAGCAGAGAATGGGTTGTATTGGTAGAAGAGGTGGTAGATGCCATTGTATAACATTGGCCCTGATCGGTTAAAACTCAATAGAATGGAGTTTCAAGCTATAAAAAATACAAGAAAAATGAGATATGTGAATGCTATTTAGATATGAACAATATTTATAGGGGCATTCACCTTGACCTCCCCTCTAAGTTTGAAAAATTACAGATTGCACCCCTATTATTATTGAAATTACAAAAACCTCCTTTAAATGTTACAAAACATAATATTTACCTCCCCTGAAATTCAAATTTCATAACATTCATGCACAAAGATACGCGCACATTTTCAAGGTGGGGGTGTGGTGGTGGTGGAGGGGGGATGTGAACTTTAGGAGAGGTAAATATTAAGTTTTGTATCATTCAAGAGAGGTTTTTATAATTTCAATAATAAGAGGGGTGCAATCTGTATTTATGCTAACTTCGAGTGCGAGTTTTGGTAATTATTCCTTACTTATATGCTAAATCTCATTAAAATGATATATTATTTTGGGGTTTTGCAACACTGCACTCTTAAATAGTGGATTTTAGCACAATGCACCCTGAATTATTAAAATTATGCACCCCCTCGCCTTATTAGCATTAGTCTTGCACTTTGCACTCTAGGCTTATAAAACAGGGATATTTTGGTCAAATATAATTATTCCCCAAGCTCTTTCCTCCGCACTTCTACTGCTATGCCTATACTAAATCCCTGTGAATGGTGGATCAAAATTTCTCTCAGGTTATCTTCTAATATTTGACCAAAATACCCCTATATTATAAGTCTAGGGTGCAAAGTGCAAGACTAATGCTAATTGGGGGATGCATTGTGCAAATTTTAATAATTGAAGGTGCCCAAACTCCACAATTCAAGGATGATTATGTGTAACGGTCTGAGCCGTTACAAGATCGCCGGCAATGATCGCCGGCAATGATCGCCGGCGTCGAAGAGGAAGAAGGTTGGGCCTTCAGTATCTATTTTCTTGAACTACTCCTATTCTAAACTACAAGAGGAAAACAGGAAAGACAATCTTTATTCATGGATTGTAAACTATTATATGGGAGACCTATTTATAGAGCAATACAATTACAATAGCCATTATAAGCTTGCCACATGCCTAATAGATGTTACACATTGTGCCAAAAACTCTATTATTTCATTACAGTCTCTGAACCAAAGTCTTAATATCATGTGGAATATTACAAGTCTAGCATTAGTATAGTAGCGGTTTATTCTAAAATAAAAAATGACCTAATTTAGTGGATGGGCAGTTGACATGGCGATAATGGAGGAAGATGAGTGCAGTGAAGATGAGGAGTACCATTTGGATCTGGTAGATTTTCATGGAGGCCCCCCGGTTGATTTCATTCGCATGCCAAGAAGAAAGAGAGCAGATGGATCGAGGTTAGAGGCCAAAAGACAAAAAAAAAAAGCCTTTATTAAAGAAAAAAAAAGAGCACGGTGAACTGAGAAGAAGTATAAACATCGAAAAACTGATTAATATATTCGTGGGAGAAATTAAGAAACCATTGATCCAGTTTTGAGGGGGCTGGAAATGGAAGGCGGTTCTGTATTGCTTGCTCGCGATGGAGAAGGCCTTTTCCGGATCTGGATTCAGAAAATGTCTCCGGAAAAACTCGTCCCCGTCGTTCCTGAATGCTGGAAGACAGAGCAAGAGGGAGATGAAGCTGAGCCAAGCCATGGATAGGATTTTGGAGCTCCCCTCGTCTTCACTCCTTTGGAAGTGCGAAATGTTGTTGCCCGTAAAATTGGAAAAGTACTCAAAAGTTGAGGTTTCGGGATCCGCCTTCAACTTTCAACGCCGAAATCAGCCAATAAGAAGCAGTCCTTATTTGGCCAGTGGCCGACCGGCTTTTCTAATTAATTTCTGTTTTTATTAGGTTTAGAATTTAAACCTAATGGCAATCCTATATTTACAATTCTTCCGCATTCCACTGCTTTTTGGCACTTTGCACCCCTAAATTACTGGATTTTGACACTTTGCAACTTCAAAGTTTAAAATTGGCGGATTGCACCCCCGAATTCATAAATTTTGGCACTTTGCACTCCCATGAGGGATATTTATGTACTTTGACGTTATTAAAATAGTAATTTTAAGTGCAAACCACTTTTGGCTACGTGCAAATAAATAATTTTTAAGTACAAACCAATTTTTTAGAATACAAGCTACGTGCAAACCAATAATTTTCAAGTACAAATCAATTTTTTAGATACAAGCTATGTGCAAACCGATCACTAGATTGGAGGTTGTTTAAGACAAAAGTAAGGTGGATGATGACAGATTTGCAAATTTTGATGAAAAGAAAAGCGGATCCAACGGTGATATCGGCGGTTGTCGCGGCAATGGTGGCAACGATGACGTCGATGGCGGCGGTGATGACGACGATGGCGGCGACGATGGTGGTGATGGTGGTGGCGATGACGGCGATGGCGGCGACGGCGACGGCGATGACATCGGTGATGACAGTGATGGCGGCAACGATAACGGCGGTCGCCGCGGTGATGGCGGTGGGTGCTCTTTGGATAACCGAAGATGGGTATTGGGGAAATATGTTGGTTGACGAAATTTATTCTGAAGGGATGAGTGGTCTTCTTGATAGTAGTGATGACTCGCAGAGCATGAACGAGAAATTTGATGATCAAAATTCATAATTTTTTGATGATGATTTGAATGATAGTGAATTTGAGGTAGAAGATTAGAATTTTGATGATAATATAGATGAAGAAATCGAATTGAGTGGTGAAAAAGTCGAATCAAATCAACCTTTGAGTACGAATGTGAGAATACATTTAATGGAGCATGGTAGTCAATCATCATCCAAGATACAAAAAGGGAAATGTTGTGAGATCCAAGTAGACTATGTTAAAAATGAGTAGAAAATTTTATATGAAAAATTAGTTTCTCATCGTGTCATTTTTTTCTTAATAATAAACCAGTTGGAAAAATTAATGATCAATTACGGTGTGCAAATAGTTAAAAAAAAGAAGTCCGGGGTGCAAAGCGCCAAAATGGCTTTTTGGAGAGGAGCCGGACCTAAATACCCCTCAAAAATCGGTCATGAGGTGCAAAGTGCCAGAATTTATGAATTCGGGGGTGCAATCCGCCAATTTTAAACTTTGAGGGTGCAAAGTGCCAAAACCCGGTAACATGCCAAAAGCCACATTCCACCGCCCGATATTCTCAACCCTAGTCGCTGCCGCCCGACTCCTTCGCTCGCTGCCGCCCGACGTCTTCGCTCGCTGCCGCCCGACGCCTTCCAGTGCTTCCTGTCTCGCCGCCGCCGCCGCCGGAGTAGATGGCTCGCCCTCCCCCATCCTCTCCTCTTCCAGTCCTAACCAGGCATCCTCTTCAAGCACCTCCCCTCCCGCCGCCGCCCCCGCCGGAGGAGATGGCTCGCCCTTGCCCATCCTCTCCTCTTCCAATCCTAATCATTACTCCTCTTCCAGCACCTCCCCTCCCGCCGCCACCCCCGCCGGAGGAGATGGCCCAGCCCGAATTTTTCTCATTCATACCCGGCCAAGTGGATCCCGAATTTTTTTCATCCGATGCCGTCTCTCCCGCAGCCAGTGATCCTCCCGATTTGGGCTTCGGTAAATCCTAAACTCCCTCTCAAAATTTATTTTTTGTCAATGAGAATATGTTAAATTTAGTTGTGTATTTACATAGAACTTTTGGGGTGATTTGTGTTTTGTAATGTAGATTCTGTAGATGAAGATGTTAGGAGAAGTTTAATACCAATTTCATATATAGATTTGAGTGTGCATTTCACCACTAGCATGTCCTTTTCATCCAAAGATGATTTAGTTGTTTGGGCACGGAATATTGCTATAAATCTTGGTTTTGTGATCACCATTAAGAGTGCAGATAAGTTGACATCTAGAAGCAGATCGAGAGTATTGCTATGGTGTGATAGAGGCGGTTGCAAACGAGCTAGTCAGAGTGCAAACAATTGGACTAACAAACATATGAGGAAATCGTTTTCCAAATGTTGTGGGTGTCTTTTCACATTGAAAGGTGTAAGGAATGCAAGTTATACTGAGTGGGCTGTTAATGTGAAATGTGGTGTTCATAATCATGAGTTAGTTCACCTAAAAGCTCATTCTTATGCTGGTCGTTTAAATAAGGACGAGCAGAAAATATTGCATGACATGTATGTTGTTGGTGTGAAGCCGCGCAAGATTCTGTCAACCTTGAAGCAGAGAGATAGTAGCAATGTTGTACAACCCCGTATCTGGCCGAGCGCGATCCTCCCCAAGTGGCGGACTTGGGGCAAGCTTTGAGCGACGATGTGGCACAGCCCCATTCGAAAACGTGCGAATGCTCGTGCGGACGTGTGGAGGTTTTACGGGCATAGACTTTTTAATATAATGTAATATAATATATTATATAATATATATCTTATATTATATATATTATATAATATGATATATTATATAATATATATCTTATATATCTTATATAATATATGAGATGGCAAAAAGATTGAGGGAGAAAAAGGCAGGACTCAGGTACAGGGGGTGGGCAGAAGAAATAGAAAAAGGGGGAAGAAGTTACAAGAGAGGAGAAGATACATCCCGACCTTCCTCTCTTCCCCTCGGCCTGGAGCAGCCTGACCTCCCTCTCTCCCTCTCGGTCTCCCTCTCGCACGCAGCAAGGAGCAAAGGCTCAACCTCCTCCTCTCTCCCGTCGTCGGCCAAGCACGGAGCAAGGCTCGGCCTCCTCCTCTCTCCCGTCGCCGGCCAAGCACGGAGCAAGGCTCGGCCTCCTCCTCTCTCCCGTCGCTGGCCAAGAAAAGAGCAATGCTCAGCCTCCTCCTCTCTCCCGTCGCCGGCCAAGCACGGAGAAAGGCTCAGCCTCCTCCTCTCTCCCGTCACCGGCCAAGCAAAGAGCAAGGCTCGGCCTCCTCCTCTCTCCCGTCGCCGGCCAAGCAAATAGCAAGGATCGGCCTCCTCCTCTCTCCCGTTGCCGGCCAAGCAAAGAGCAAGGCTCGGCCTCCTCCTCTCTCCCGTTGCCGGCCAAGCAAAGAGCAAGGCCCGGCCTCCATATCACCCGTCGTCGCCGCCTATGGTCAGATCCGACCATTTGAAGCATGGATTGGCAATGTAGAGTTGAGTTTGGACATTTGGAGCCGGGATCGGCCTCATGGGGGCAAGTTCAGCCGTCCGGAACTAAGTCGGCCGGGAGCTTCTCTCCCGGCGTCGGCCAGAGCCCGAGTCACACACCAAGTCGGAAATGGAGGTCTCATTTCTCCCACCGCCGGCAAGGGGCTCGGTCACCATGAAGAAGTGGAGCAAGAGAGGAAGATTTGCTTCCTCTTCCAATAAGGGCTCGGTCACCAGAAAAAGAGGAAGTGAGGATTCATCACTCCTAGCAAGATCGACCCGAAGCTCCTCTCCCGGCCCTGCCGCCAAGCACGCGTCAAGGGTAACGCTGTTTCTACTCGGGCAGGTGAAGCCCTCGATTTACATATTTGCATGGAGGCACCTCTCCACCGATGGGTGGAGGAAGGAAGCACTTCGACGGGTTGACATGTACGTCCCCACTATTAACTGCATTAGCATCCGGAAGTGTGAGTACAGGTTTAGGCATACTGTGTGAAGCCCATCCGGACGT
The DNA here is from genome assembly GCA_039513925.1 of Platanthera zijinensis. Taxonomy (NCBI): domain Eukaryota; kingdom Viridiplantae; phylum Streptophyta; class Magnoliopsida; order Asparagales; family Orchidaceae; genus Platanthera; species Platanthera zijinensis. Next base: position 77,708,937 of record CM077078.1, on the reverse strand, counting down.
ATGAGCCGGATTGGTGATGTTCTGGGGTTCCCGGAGAAAACTCCGAGGAAGTTGTGCATTCTTTATTTAGCGGAAAACAGCGGGCTTAAGCCCAAGTTCGTGCCAGCCCTTGAAGGTCTATTTTGTTTATGTTGTCGGCCTGCGTGCCGAGGTATGGAATGTATATTCCTGTAATGTGGAATGTCTGCGATGCTTTTACTAGCCCTAGGAGATTTATGTTATGTTGGTGGCGGCCCAAATAAGGTTATGGAAAAATAGAACTGTCAGGCGAGGTTATGCTACTAGTAGGGCAGTTGAAGGGGGTTGTGCATAGACCCGAGGTGTCACCTTTAGTTAAGAGGGAGTGGATTTTGGAATCCTCCCTAGAGGTTCTGGTCGGCCAAGAGGGCCCTCCAAAGGTGCCTAATTAGCTCAACATTTGGCTTGGGAGGGGAAGAGTTCGTTAGTCTTCCGGGTGTGTGGTGGGACCTCCACGCTGAGACCTTGGGCCTGTCCCTTACGTTCCTAGTCTAGGGCCTAGATTGTTCACTTGAGTGTAGTAGGTGCGCGGTCACCCCTCTTTTGGGACCCCGAACTCCACAGAAGTCATTTTTGGCTTCAACACTTTTGGTGCGGTGAGCGTGGAGAGTGACCAACATGGAAGAACTCAGACGAGCGTCATGGCTATAGACGAGGAACAAAGTGACGACCAAGGTCATGTGCTGATTCTTTGTACATAAGGTCCTCACACACGGAGTCGTCCCACCTTATGGTTGTTGTTGAAATCTCATAGTCTTTGGAGTAGGATTTGCACATGTTTGAGGAAACAAACTTTATCTAATTATGTCGCGCCTTAACTCGGGACTTTTTGCTTAAAATATATATATATCTCTACTAATATACGAAAACTATTCTTTGGTGAAACATTGCCTGATATCCCTATATTGCCCTTATAGTTGTATTCATAATTGCACAATTATACCAAACTTTATATTAGTATATTATAAAGACAATATCCTTTTATGTAATTACACAACTTTACAATAGTAAAATACAAAAAATAAAAATACTAGATACCCTAAACCTATTGTCTCTAGCTAGGAATGACAAGAGAAAATTTAATGTTTTAACGTCAAAATATAATTTGTTTTACAAAATAAAAATTGTATTCTTGATTTATATTTTTTTTACGGTCATTTTGAGTACTCATATGTATATGTTGCGGGTCGGGCGGAGCCCGCCGTCGTCGGTCGGGTACTGTCGCGCGAGGCCATAGGGGCGGGTACTGTCCACGACAAATGTCGCCGCCCACGACAAATGTCGCCGCTCACGACAAATGTCTCCGCCCACGACAAATGTCGTCCCCACGCACCTCCGGCGAATGTCGCATCCCGACGAATGTCGCACCCCGTCGAATGTCACACCCCGCTGATTGTCGCACCCCCGCCGAATGCCCCCAGGGCCGAAGGCCCGTGCTTGTCACTTGTATATATATATATATATATATATTCATACTTATTTTGTTCCTTCGTGTTTAGTTACTTTCAATACGTCGTTGAGTCAATCAGAGTATGACCTTGGGGATGATGTCAGCATCGCAGGGTGATCTTATTTTCTTTTGTAATGCTTTGTTTACTAATAATTAGAATTTCAAAAAGAGATTCAACTTTATTAGGATCGTCTAGATATTTACGACCTCTTGCAAATAGTGAGGGATCTGTTTAAAAAAAAAGGAGGCGAGAGTAAAGTAAAGTACTAAACGCAACTTACTTGCATCAACCCTAAAATTTCAACATCTCCCCAGACTTGATTGTTTTTTGTTCAACAAGACCTGTTACACAATTTTATATGGCGCATATATCACCATGATGCAAAACCTCGCACTTTCACTTGCTTGATTTACATGGAATGAAACAAGGATGCACTCTGAAAAAAAAATAGAAAAGCTAAAATAACAATGGGTTGGTGGTTGACTTGTTATGCCCTCCTTCGATATTAACTGAATAGTTCATGAGTAAAAGACAACATACCCTACTGTAGAACATACTTTATTAGCGTTATACTTTAAGTGGTTCGGGTTCTTTAAAATAAAGTGAAAATAGGTTGTATTGAATTCAATTCTAAACTTCATTGTAATCCAAGCCTCGGCCAGGTCCAACATCTTGAAACTATGGCTTGCATCTTGATGGCTTTATTTTGCATATTGTGTTACTTTATATCTACTAGCAATATGATCAGAAATGATACTCTGAAATTAAACGCCGCCCGTTATCTTATAACATTTTATGAGAGACTAGCACGCCAAATTTCAATGCATTTTGAAGCGTTTTATGGGAATAAAATAATAAAGATGTTGTTCATCTTTAGTTTATTCATCTGGAACCACATGCTCGGGTGAAGAGCTTAGTATCAATTATATTTGGTTTTTTGGGTTTTCAAGATTGTTTATGACTCCAATTTAGACGATAACCTTCGTGTGTATGACTTCTTTAGTGCGCCTTGTTCCTATGAATGAGTCTTTGGTTTTTATTTATGTGTTTGATATGGGTGTGGAAGTTGTGATTTGAAAACAAAAAGTTTTAAACAACTATAATTTTGGTGCTTACCAGAGTCACATAGCTATAATTTTTGTTTATAAGTTTGTTAAGCAGGATAAAGCATCGGCTTTTGACTCGATCCCTAATTATCTTGATGTTAGTTTGGTTACGAAGGTTTCCATTTGAATGACATTATTTTCTCACTTTGAGTTTTATAATAGATTATGCCTTCAAAAAATGTGCTGCCAAGGGGATTTGATCCGTGAGCCTTCAAGATTTCATCATGATAATCAACCAACTGGGCTAGTTGCCATTGTTTGCTCTTGTTGCATGCTTGTGAGTACTATGTTGCTTGTCGTGCCTGGTTCACTGACATGATAAATTGCACTAAAGTTGGCTAATGGTGACTTCGTTATCACCTAATACTTGTTGAAGAAAAAAAAGAATGACCGTCCAATTGAAGTTTAAACAAAACCATTATGTTTAGGGTTTAGGGTACTCATGAGGTAAATCTATTTCAACCGCCTATATTTAACTCTACAAGTTACAATTCACTGATAAATACATTCTTTCCACTTGGAACACTATTCTGCCCCTCATTTTGATCAATTAAATATTGATATTGTTCATCCTGTGCATGATTTTAGGGAAAATTGTTCCATACCAGTGCTAATTTCCCAACAGTTCAAGTTCAAAGGCACAATTGCCTACATAAGTATGCCGGAGACCATCAAACAAAAGATCCCTATCACTTAAGTAGGGAAGCATACATGTCTATAATTCAAATTCTTACACAAAAACTAAAAAAAAAACGTTCAGACTACACAAAGAACGTATACCCTAAACAAATGGTCAATGTTAGGCTCCTACACGCTCTAGCGAAACAAAGCGGCAAAAATATAAACTTAAGGAATCAGGAGGAAAAGAGAGACCTGGATATTCACGACCTTCTTGTTAGATTCAAGCTGACTCCCCTTGGTGGCTTTCATCTTCTCCATGTTCCTCTCGCGAGCCGTCCTCGACTTCTGGCCGTTGCCACCCCCCATTTTTAATCTCCTGACCTTTCTCTCCGCTCTGCTTCAATTATGAGGGAGAAAATGGGAGCTAGGAGTGGAAAAAGATTGGCGAGCCGGTGGGGGAGAGGTTTGGTTCTTGTTCCTTGGTTCCGCACTATCCCGAGCGCGGCTCGGCCCCAGGTAGACCCGCTGCACAGGCTTCCATATAGCTGACAGGTCCGTAGGCTCGCCTGTGGGGGAGAGGATTGGTTCTTGTTCCTTGGTTCTGCACTACCCCGAGTGCGGCTCGGCCCCAGGTAGACCCGCTGCGCAGGCTTCCATCCAGCTGGCAGGTCTGTAAGCTCGCATGTGGGGGGGGGGGGGGGGAGGCCTGGTTCTTGTTCCTTGGTTCTGCACTACCCCGAGCGCGGCTCGACCCCAGGTAGCCCGCTGCACAGGCTTCCATCTAGCTGGCAGGTCCGTAGGCTCTCCTGTGGGGGAGAGGTTTGGTTCTTGTTCCTTGGTTCTGCACTACCCTGAGCGCGGCTCGGCCCCAGGTAGACCCGCTGCGCATGCTTCCATCTAGCTGGCAAGTCCGTAGGCTTGCCTATGGGGGGAGGTCTGGTTCTTGTTCCTTTGTTCTACACTACCCCGAGCGCGGCTCGGCCCCAGGTAGACCCGCTGTGCAGGCTTCCATATAGCTGGCAGGTCCATAGGCTCGCCTATGGGGGAGAGGTCTGGTTCTTGTTTCTGCACTACCCCGAGCGCGGCTCGGCCCCAGGTAAACCCGATGCACATGCTTCCATCTAGCTGACAGGTCTGTAGGCTCGCCTGTGGGGGGAGAGGTCTGGTTCTTGTTTCTTGGTTCTGCACTACCCCGAGCGCGGCTCGGCCCCAGGTAGACCCGCTGCGCAGGCTTCCATCTAGCTGGCAGGTCCGTAGGCTTGCCTGTGGGTGGGGGGTGGGGGGGGGAGGGAGGTCTGGTTCTTGTTCCTTGGTTCTACACTACCCCGAGCGCAGCTCGGCCCCAGGTAGACCTGCTGCGCAGTCTTCCATCTAGCTGGCAGGTCCGTAGGCTCGCTTGTGGGGGAGAGGTCTGGTTCTTGTTTCTTGGTTCTGCACTGTAAGACCCCCCCCTTTTTTTCTTTTTAAAACCCGGGGTCTTAGGCCCAGAGTCGCCGCTTTGCGGTGACACCTTCACGTTCTGAAGGGTCATCACCACAATGCGCCGATTTTGCCGGCCAATTCGATCACAGAAAGGTAGCACAATAATTGAAGTAAGAGTAAGTCCACAGAAAGTAAATCACATACATAAAATAAAATCTCCACGAAGGGAGTGTCCACAGAATAACAATAATCAGAGTACTATAAATACGGGCTTATGCCCGATACATCATGTCCTCACTACAATCTCTCATGCGGAAGCTAAAACAGAAACTACTCAGGGTCGAGACTCACGGTCCCGGCTGTATGAACTCCGGAGCTAGACTGCCCCATCTCCAAGCGCACCGGTCTCTGGGGCGGCTCCTCCATGCTGGGCTCCACGATCCCCTAAATGATGCGGTTCGAAAACCGTTAGTCATAAAGACTAAGCCCTATCATCCCCTACCCCTTCCCCCATGGCTCCTAAGTACCGAGCGGAGAGGAAGAAAAGGAAGGACATGAAGGTGGAGATTTAATCAAGAAACAAATGACAGCGGAACTAATCTAGCAATTCTATAATAATATGACAGAAACAGAAAGTAAGAAAGGTAACCTTAACTTATGTGCGAAAGCGCATAAGTCAAGGGATCTTCTGCAAGACTCCCATCATATAGAGTGTCCCATACCACTTATACGTTGGGGTGTCGGTTATCAAACAACAGCATGTCTATATATATTGAAATTAACCTTTGATTTATAAACTTGCCCACACAAGCTTATAGACCAAGGGGTCGTTTTGCAGGTCCTAACGTATAAGCGTCCCATACCACTTATACTTTAGGTGTCAGGGTTAAATGAATCGATTATGCTATGACATGCAAGTGGGTATGATGAAACATGCAAGTGCAACTCACACACCTGACTCTGTGCACACAGACCTTTAGTTCCCCCTTTCGGAGCCGTTACCTCCCAGGATACCTCCGTAGTGGCAGACGGAAGCGGTGGGTTGGGCCTCGCCCACCTCTAAACCAGTAAAGCACTACCGGTCAGACCTATCGTACGCCTCAATGCTTGGTGCACTAACCGGACGCCTGCGTACTCTTGCCGGCTGGCGCACCGGACTTCTGTTGGCAAAGTGCTAACCACACTTGCCGAGTCAGCGTATTGGCGTCGGTGCATCGACCTTCCAATACCGAAGACCCACCACCTTAATTTTCATTCCTTTTTATGCACATGCAAGTTTAATCGTAAACACACAAAAGCCGAGCCGAAGCTCCCCGGACCAAAACGTCCGTCTCCAAACCAACCGAGCCGAAGCTCCCCGGACCATCCCGTCCGTCTCTTAACCAACCGAGCCGAAGCTCTCATCAATCTTCCTGTGCCAACAGTGTTTGTGAAGGGTGCAGCCCTAGTTACTAAGTTACTCTTGTCGGTTTGTTATTAAAGTTTACGTTAGCCCAGGACTGCCCCCGGTATTCCCCGTGAATGGCTCTCAAGGGGCACTAGGAACCAAGACGGCGGCATTACGGCCCGAAGCTCCCTTTCGCAAGGCACTTATTATTATTGGTTGATCTCCCTTAACCCGATTCCCTTCTCATATTACGATAGACTATCCTAGGGTGGTTTTAAACCTTCCATTCTTCGGGCAAGACGATCTTTCGTCGAACCCGAGCACCCCTTAACTCTAACTATCACCACTTCTCACTACTCTTCATATCATCCTATCGTGATATCATCCACAATTGTCCACCCAGACAAAATGATTAACTCCAATGGCTTCCTCAGATCATGTCATATTGCATTTCACCAATTTATTATATGCAGACCGACCTAGACTATATGTCGAACCAGCTATGCAATAATCCAATACTCATCCAAATGCCCTAAGTTATTTACTGGAGACTTATCATGATATAACTAGCCTAAATCCAGAAAGTGGTAATTTTCCTAATTTATCTGATGTTTAATTAATTTCCTCGAAAGACCCAAGGGTTACCGGTTTGAACATGAACTACCCTAAGTAATCACGCAAGATGTCCAGAAATTTTTCTATAAATATTATCTTATCCCAATATGGTAAATCCAAGGTATCACAATTTTTCTATTATCAAAAGGGCACTAAAACTATTTTAGAAATAATCTCTATCTTTTGTTATTTATGAATCAAGTACAGAAAATATCCATCCAAAAATTGTAAATTAATTATACTAAGCAGATAAGACATTCAAAATAACATTGGCCAGGTTTCATAATTTTCCAACAAGTATATCATCCATAATTAATTTTTAAACCATAAAACTCCTTTCTAACATCTGTGAATGAAGTACTAGAATTACTCAACTAAAAATCATACAAAAATTCAGGGGCAACTATTCTGACCTAAAACATTTACCTCGAAGATTTCATGAGGTTTCAATGAACAGAAATTTCTAAACAATTAAAACATCATTTAAGGCCATAGCAAGCTTTACAAATGAAGTGCTAGCAATAATCAACATGAAATTCCAGAAAAATTGCTATAAGTTCTACCTGATCCAAAACTCACTCTACCCAAATTTCACAGCTTTTAAGTAAGGTTTAGTGACTGGATTTACCTATTTGATATTTTACCCTAAAACTAAGCCTAGGGTTTTAAGGTATCTACTTGTCTCCAAATTCTCCAAGATTCCATCCAGACAATTCTTATCAGGCCTTTGTCAACTCTACAGAGTTTCAAGGTAATACAAGAGCAATTGCCCCCATATCCTTCACAACCCTCAAAACCCTCCATCTAGGGTTTGAGTTTGGATCCTAGGGTAAACCAACCCTAAACCACACCATTTTCTCCAAGTGGGTTATAATAACCCTTACAAGTCAGTGGTCAAGGTATCAGCCTCAGTAGAGGTGATATGACCATTCTAACCTCTCGTGCACTTTTTACTCAAAAATGCCTCACTTTGCCTAGTTAAGAATAGGTGACTCCCTATCCAAAACTCATCCAAATGAGTTGAAAATTTGTACAGAATGAAGTTTTATAGCCAGAGACCACTCCCCAAAATTTGGGAGGGTTTGGAGGTCATTTAACTACTTAAATAAATTCCTCTAAGTTTATTAAATTAAAACAAAAACTTTAGGCAAAGTATCTCCAAAAATTCCCATTTTTGGTCTGCCTTTAGGTATAGCTAAGGTTAACCCCCTGCCCAAATTTCAGGTTATTTGGACAAGGGACGAAGAGTGGGCATCCATTTTAATTTCTGCCCAACTCTAGGTACAGCCCCCACTAAAACGGGTGCTGCAGTCGAACCGCTAACCCAAACGGGTTGAAATCAATTTAAAATTAAATTAGACTCAAAGAGCTACAACTTTTGTGACTGGTCATTTTTCCTAAAACGGCCTCTAAGTGCCTCATTTTGCAGCATCAAAATGTGCTCATCTAATTATATTTTTCATACAAATTATTTACATAATTTATATATTATAAACATCTTTTACTGTTCATCTTCTACAGAACCCGAAAAACCAGAACACAGAAACTCATATATCCTGTAGCTCTTTCGCGATCCGTCACCGGTCGTCCGGTCACTTCCCTGGCCGGCCACCACCACCACCACCTCCGTTGAGGCGATGGCTATCGGTCGGCGGTGGTTTGGCCGCCGGAGGTGGCGGTTTCCGGCGAACTCAAAAATACATTTTTTCATGATTTTCCATGAAAACGAGAGATAGGTCCGGCTCCGTTGAGCATGAACTTCCTTTCTAAGAATCATAAGATCTACCCATGAAAGAAGAAGCAGAGGAGGACCTTGTTCGTGGTTTGGAGGCGAGATGAACGACGGGGTACCATGGCGTGGTGGTGGCATTGCTGAACTTCTCCTGCAGCAAGGTACAAAGATCTGAGTCCATTTGGTCAAGAGTGTAACCTTCTCATCTTGCTCTAAGGGGTCTTTTATAAGTCAGTAAGTGGGGAGGTGAAAGGGTAAAGCCTTAATGGTCATGAAGGCTCCTCTTAATAACCTTTCGGTTACAGTAAAGGGATAAGAAATGGTGGAAGATGAATAGGTGTTTGCCAGGTGGCGATTCCTATTGGACCAACACTTCCTCCTTTATTATATAATTACAGAAGGAAAAACGGCCCGTAATTACTCCTGGTGTAACTTCCCACACCAGCATTTATTACCACGCGTGCTAGAATAATTTCGGGCCTGAACCGTCGTTTCGGTCAATGTCACGGGCGTGACACATAGGTCACGGGCGTGACAGGCCCGAGTGGCCAATTCTGGGGTCGACGATCGTCGAACTGAGATCGACGGTCGTCGAAGGGTGGTCACGCCCTAGGTCACGGGCGTGACAGGGTCATGAGGCAAATTCCGCGCTCGGCGATCGTCGCGCTGAGATCAACGATCACCAAAGGGGGGGTCACGCCCTTGGTCACGGGCGTGACACCTGGGTCACGGGCGTGACATGCCCGAATGGCAAATTCTGAGGTCGACGATCGTCGAACTGAGATCGACGGTCGTCGAAGGGTGGTCACGCTCTAGGTCACGGGCGTGACCCCTTGGTCACGGGCGTGACAGGGCCGGGTTGAAAATTCTGCGCCCGACGATCGTCTCCCTGAGATCGACGATCGTCGAAGGAGTTACGCCCTAGGTCACGGGCGTGATGGGTCGGTCACGGGCGTGACCAACCCGTGACCCGAAATCTCGGTCGATTTATTTCAATTTTTGGGCTTCCTAGGGTTCTGTCACGACCAACCGACTCCTAGGGGTCTAGCCGGAAATGAGATGTTACAAATCCCAATAAACAAAACAAAAATTTCGTCCCCGAAATTGAGGTTGAGCCTACGAGGATTTCTATCGGAATAAATTAAACTTGTAACATCCCATATAATTTTTCTATTGGGTTCAAGCGACTACTTGTTTGATAAACGAAGACAATTTCCCCAATAAACAAAAGATTAGCCCCTACTTTCCTGCGCATGCCTAGGTTCTCAATTTTCCTTATCTAATCTTACCGGTTTTGTACAAGAAGGTAATTTATAGTATACCAAGAGGTGGTGAGGTATACCTGACTGAACAACTCCGGGTATTTTTGCCTCATCAGGTCCTGCGGTTCCCAGGTGTGCTCCTCCTGACCGTGGTTTCTCCACAGAACCTTGACTAAGGGGATCTTCTTGCGGCGCAAGATCCGTACTCCTTTATCGTCGATCCGGACCGGCTCCAAGTGAACAGATCGATCTGAAGCTACCGGCCCTTCGGTGGTCAAAATCTGCTGCTCCGGGCGTAGTAGAGCCCTTCTCAGCGAAGAAATGTGGAAGACGTCGTGTAGAGCTGCCAGCTCTGGTGGCAACTCTAGCCTGTAGGCTAGGGGTCCGATCCGCTCCAGGATCCGGTAAGGGCCCATATACCTAGGGCTGAGCTTCTTCCTCCGACCGCGCACTCGTGAGACTCCGTGCATGGGCCGGATCTTCAAGAACACTCGGTCCCCTACCTGAAACTCCACCTGACGATGTCGGGCGTCATAGTACTTAGCTTGTCTGCTCTGCGCCTCCAACATCCTATCTCTGATCAGTCTCACCTGTGCCTCGGTGTCTTCAACAAAATCCGATCCCAACACCTTCGGGTCCTCGTCTTGAACCTAAGAAAGCGGGGTCCTACATTTTCTTCCATACAAGGCTTCATAAGGCGCCATCCTGATGCTGGACTGGTAGCTATTATTATAGGAGAACTCGACCAACGGTAACATCTTCTTCCACGGCTCCCCTCGGTCCAGTATACACAGTCGTAGTAAATCCTCCAAGGTCCGGTTGGTGCGCTCTGTCTGCCCGTCCGTCTGAGGGTGGAAGGCCGCGCTAAAAGTCAATTGGGTGCCCAAATATGCCTGCACTGACCACCACTCCCTGGATGTAAACCGTCCATCGCGGTCCGACATTATCGTCCGGGGCATGCCATGATATCAGACATACTGCTCCACGAACTTCCGTACCAGCACTCCCACCGAGTCATCTTTCCTGATTGGTATAAAGCGGGCCACCTTCGTCAACCGATCAACAATCACCCAGATCGAGTCATTCCCCGTCCGAGACCGGGGAAGACCATGTATAAAATCCATAGCTATATCATCAAACTTCCACTCCGGCACCGGGAGTGGCTGCAACAATCCTGCGGGGTTCCTGTACTCCGCCTTCGCCAACTGACATGCCTCGCAATGGGTCACGAAGCAGATGATGTCCTTCTTCATGCCCGGCCAGTATAGAGTCTTCTTCAAATCTACCGTCATCTTTGTGATCCCGGGATGTATAGAAAATCTGCTATGATGAGCCTCGGCCATGATATCCTCCCGAATCTGGCCTCCATCCGGTATGTAAGTCCGACCTCTGAAACATATCAGTACATCTCGCATCGAGTAGTCCCCAGTTGAGCCTGCCTCCAAGGCCCGGAAAATCGGCTCTAGCTTGGCATCCCGCCTCTGCCAATCTATGACTCTGTCATGAATATCATAGGTGGTGCTCGTAGCGTCCAGGTACTCCTCATACAGCTCAGTGTCTTCGGACGATACCAAGGTGATGTGCATATCTTCAAAGCTCCGCAATATCTCTAAAGACATGACCTGGGGCCCGGCTTCGGAAGTGCCACATTCCCTAAACTTGGTCTGAGGGAACCCAAGCCAATACTAATTTGCCCAATAAACAAAAGTTTAGCCCCCCAATAAACAAAAGATAAGCCCCTACCTACCTTGGGCTAAGCGTCTTTGATATTATCATGTTATCTCCGTCCCAGTTGGGTGCACAATCCCTAGGGCATCAATCTTCGACTTAGGGTTCCAACCTGAAACTTATTGATATACTTCATACATAAAACTCTCTGAGTCACATTTATGACAACCTTATCCCAGTCAAAATGTTCCTAATCCCAAATGGGTATCTTCCGAACTTGAATTCCTATCCGACCCTCGGTGTTTGTCTTGGTGGTTGTCTCCGAGTAATCTTATTACCGGTACGAGGGTTAAGACTACTTGTCTTCTACCATTCTGCTAAAGTATTATTGATCTCAATTCTCCTTAAAGCAGTCTACTGATTTGAGTAATTCTTGATAGGGGTCGTAGGGTCACCTGAGTTTATCTATCAGGTTGTCATTCTCATGTAAAACTCCTCCTTTTATTCTGTTTGGGTATCTCCTTACCTTAAACAAGTTCATACCCAGAGTCTATTTCGAACTAGGGCATGTTATAAGTCGTCATGGTTAGTCATGTGTCCCACTAGGTTGAGTCTAACTTATTGACTAAAGAATTATAAGATGAGGTCTTTACAGCCGGAGGTGCTCCCTGCTGGGGGCAGGGTTTGCCTCAAGCTACAAAGAAGAATTTCATTTGTTGAAGAAGTGGACAATTTATATGTGATCACCATATGGGCACACCACTGCTTCCGCTGCTTAGTTTGTCCCCAAACTAAACTCGCGCGGGGGTGACCCAGGGTTTGTGGACTGCTACTTTCTTCTGATCGATGTTTTCCTCTGATACCACTTGTAAGACCCCCCCCCCTTTTTTTCTTTTTAAAACCCGGGGTCTTAGGCCCAGAGTCGCCGCTTTGCGGTGACACCTTCACGTCCTGAAGGGTCATCACCACAAGGCGCCGATTCTGCCGGCCAATTCAATCACAGAAAGGTAGCACAATAATTGAAGTAAGAGCAAGTCCACAGAAAGTAAATCACATACATAAAATAAAATCTCCACGAAGGGAGTGTCCACAGAATAACAATAATCAGAGTACTATAAATGCGGGCTTATGCCCGATACATCATGTACTCACTACAATCTCTCATGCGGAAGCTAAAACAGAAACTACTCAGGGTCGAGACTCACGGTCCCGGCTGTATGAACTCCGAAGCTAGACTGCCCCATCTCCAAGCGCACCGGTCTCTGGGGCCGCTCCTCCATGCTGGGCTCCACGATCCCCTAAATGATGCGGTTCGAAAACCGTTAGTCATAAAGACTAAGCCCTATCATCCCCTACCCCTTCCCCCATGGCTCCTAAGTACCGAGCGGAGAGGAAGAAAGGGAAGGACATGAAGGTGGAGATTTAATCAAGAAGCAAATGGCAGCGGAACTAATCTAGCAATTCTATAATAATATGACAGAAACAGAAAGTAAGAAAGGTAACCCTAACTTATGTGCGAAAGCGCATAAGCCAAGGGATCTTCTGCAAGGCTCCCATCGTATAGAGTGTCCCATACCACTTATACGTTGGGGTGTCGGTTATCAAACAACAGCATGTCTATATATATTGAAATTAACCTTTGATTTATAAACTTGCCCACACAAGCTTATAGACCAAGGGGTCGTTTTGCAGGTCCTAACGTATAAGCGTCCCATACCACTTATACTTTAGGTGTCAGGGTTAAATGAATCGATTATGCTATGACATGCAAGTGGGTATGATGAAACATGCAAGTGCAACTCACACACCCGACTCTGTGCACACAGACCTTTAGTTCCCCCTTTCGGAGCCGTTACCTCCCAGGATACCTCCGTAGTGGCAGACGGAAGCGGTGGGTTGGGCCTCGCCCACCTATAAACCAGTAAAGCACTACCGGTCAGACCTATCGTATGCCTCAACGCTTGGTGCACTAACCGGACGCCTGCGTACTCTTGCCGGCTGGCGCACTGGACTTCTATTGGCAAAGTGCTAACCACACTTGCCGAGTCAGCGTATTGGCGTCGGTGCATCGACCTTCCAATACCGAAGACCCACCACCTTAATTTTCATTCCTTTTTATGCACATGCAAGTTTAATCGTAAACACACAAAAGCCGAGCCGAAGCTCCCCGGACCAAAACGTCCGTCTCCAAACCAACCGAGCCGAAGCTCCCCGGACCATCCCGTCCGTCTCTTAACCAACCGAGCCGAAGCTCTCATCAATCTTCCTGTGCCAACAGTGTTTGTGAAGGGTGCAGCCCTAGTTACTAAGTTACTCTTGTCGGTTTGTTATTAAAGTTTACGTTAGCCCAGGACTGCCCCCGGTATTCCCCGTAAAGGGCTCTCAAGGGGCACTAGGAACCAAGACGGCGGCATTACGACCCGAAGTTCCCTTTTGCAAGGCACTTATTGTTATTGGTTGATCTCCCTTAACCCGATTCCCTTCTCATATTACGATAGACTATCCTAGGGTGGTTTTAAACCTTCCATTCTTCGGGGAAGACGATCTTTCGTCGAACCCGAGCACCCCTTAACTCTAACTATCACCACTTCTCACTACTCTTCATATCATCCTATCGTGATATCATCCACAATTGTCCACCCAGACAAAATGATTAACTCCAATGACTTCCTCAGATCATGTCATATTGCATTTCACCAATTTGTTATATGCAGACCGACCTAGACTATATGTCGAACCGGCTATGCAATAATCCAATACTCATCCAAATGCCCTAAGTTATTTACTGGAGACTTATCATGATATAACTAGCCTAAATCCAGAAAGTGGTAATTTTCCTAATTTATCTGATGTTTAATTAATTTCCTCGAAAGACCCAAGGGTTACCGGTTTGAACATGAACTGCCCTAAGTAATCACGCAAGATGTCCATAAATTTTACTATAAATATTATGTTATCCTAATATGGTAAATCCAAGGTATCATAATCTTTCTATCATCAAAAGGGCACTAAAACTATTTTAGAAATAATCTCTATCTTTTGTTATTTATGAATCAAGTACAGAAAATATTCATCCAAAAATTGTAAATTAATTATACTAAGCAGATAAGACATTCAAAATAACATTGGCCAGGTTTCATAATTTTCCAACAAGTATATCATCCATAATTAATTTTTAAACCATAAAACCCCTTTCTAACATCTGTGAATGAAGTACTAGAATTACTCAACTAAAAATCATACAAAAATTCAGGGGCAACTATTCTGACCTAAAACATTTACCTCGAAGATTTCATGAGGTTTCAATGAACAGAAATTTCTAAACAATTAAAACATCATTTAAGCCCATAGCAAGCTTTACAAATGAAGTGCTAGCAATAATCAACATGAAATTCCAGAAAAATTGCTATAAGTTCTACCCGATCCAAAACTCACTCTACCCGAATTTCACAGCTTTTAAGTAAGGTTTAGTGACTGGATTTACCTATTTGATATTTTACCCTAAAACTAAGGTTAGGGTTTTAAGGTATCTACTTGTCTCCAAATTCTCCAAGATTCCATCCAGACAATTTTTATCAGGCCTTTGTCAACTCTACAGAGTTTCAATGTTGGAACCAGCAAAGCCGACTCCACCTAAAGCTCGGAACTACCGAGGCAGCTCGTGCTTACTCCCTTGGGATCCCTCTCCAGGCGAAGAACTAGACCGGAGGCTTCAGTGAGGAGGTCCCACCTCTTACCCGGAAGAGACTAGAACTAGAGCTCTTCCCCTCCCTAGCCAAAACTGAGCTAGGTGCCTTAGGAAAGATAAGAGGAGTCCAGTATGCTTTCCTCTCTAAGGCACCTTACCGGTCTATTTATAGGCCTCTGAACTGGGACTGCTAATAACCAAACTATGCTGCTGTGAAAATACCAGAATACCCTTGGCTGGGTCTGCCAACAGCTAAACTCCGCTTTCTTAAAAGACTAAATGCAGCCCACGCAGGGTAAAAGAGTAAAAACACCTCCGGGGCCCAGAAGGTGGGCCCGACCTTACCTGAACCGGCCCTGAAACCAAGACGACCCTTCTCTCGAGGCACCTCTCACTGGGGTCCTCTCGCCACGCCGAATCCTCTCGACTCGCCTGGGTCCTCTCGCCACGGAGCTTCTCTTCTGAGTCCTCTCGACTCGCCTAGGCCCTCTCTACTCTCGCCTGGGGCCCTCTTCCTGGGCTGAACCCTCTTTCCTCTCGCCTGGGGCCCTCTTCCCGGGCTGCGAGCCCGAGGTTGTACACTAATATCCTCACATTCCATATACTCTCTTATAAAATGATATCTAATCTCTATGTGCTTAGTCCTGCTATGTGATACAGGATTCCTAGCTATAGAGATTGCACTTGTGGAATCAAAAAACAAAGGGCTTTTACTTATCTGGAGGTTATAATATTGGAGATGATGTTGACTCCACAACAACTGTACACAACAGCTTCATGCAGCTATGTATTCTGATTCTGTAGTAGAAATAGATACACTAGTTTGCTTCTTGCTGCTCCAGGACACTAGCCTTCTACCTAGAAATTGACAGGAACCTGATGTATTTTTCCTTTCCTCTCTGTAGCCTTCAAATTCTACATCTGAATAACCAATTAGCTCAAAATCCCTATTCTTAGGGTACCATAGGCCAAGATCTAGTGTGCCCTTTAGATATCTAAAAATTCTCTTAGCAGTAGAGAAATGGGTCTCTTTAGGGTATGCTTGATATCTAACATAGACATATGTATCATACATGATATCCGTCTTACTAGCAGTGAGGCATAAAAGAGAACTAATTATCCCTTTATACAAAGTTTGATCAACAGGTTTCCCTGCCTCATCTTTGTCTAAACGCATATTTGATCCCATGGGAGTTTTCATGGTGGAAGCATTCTCCATCCCAAATTTCTTAATTAACTCCCTAGTAAACTTAGACTGTGATATGGATATTCCATTATCAGTCTGTCTTATATGGAGACCCAAGAAGAACTTAAGTTCACCCATGCTACTCATCTCAAAATTCTCTTGCATAAGTTTTGTAAACTTCCTACAAAGGTTATCTTCAGTAGACCCAAAGATAATGTCATCAATATATATCTGGACTAGGATGATCTTGCCCTTAGATTCCCTAAGGAATAGGGTCTTGTCTATCTTTCCCCTTGAGAATTTATTTTCAATGAGGAAGCTAGACAATATTTCATACCAAGCTCTAGGGTCTTGTTTTAGCCCATATAGAGCTTTCCTTAGTCTATAAACAAAATCAGTATGATAAGGAACAACAAAATCTGGAGGTTTTTCTACATAGACTTCTTCTTTCAAATCTCCATTCAAAAATGCTTATTTCACATCCATCTGATAGACTCTGAAACCTTGGAATGCAGCATATGAAAGGAATAACCTGATAGCTTCTAGTCTTGCTACAGGGGCAAAGGTTTGATCAAAGTCAATACCTTCCTCTTGTCTGAACCCCTGAGCCACCAGTATAGCCTTATTCTTAACTATAATGCCATTTTTATCAAGTTTATTCCTGTAGATCCACTTGGTTCCAATGACATTATGTCCTTGAGGTCTGGAAACCAGCTTCTAGACCTTACATCTTTTAAACTGGTCCAATTCCGCTTGCATAGATCCAATCCAAAACTGTTCTTAGTTAGCCTCTTTAAATTTCTTAGGTTCTACATATGACAGGAAGCAAGAGTACATTGTTGTGTTGATACATTTTCTCCTTGTCACTACTCCTTGTCTTGCATCACCAATAATCTGATGTTTTGGATGATCCCTCAAGTGTCTTATTATTGGAGGCAGTATTGCTTCAACATCATTTTCTTCATGATGTTGATCTTCATCCACTTCCTGTAAGCCTTGTGCTTCCTCTAGAATGCACACACCCTCTACTTGGTCTTGCATTATTGGAGCAGCTTCCTTGAGAGTGAGCTTTTTCAACACTAGTTCAGTACCAGTAAAACTAGAAGAAGAGCTTGACAGCTCATTGTTAATCATATTTGTTTCATCAAACACTATATTAACTGACTCCTCTATAACTTGACTTGTCAAGTTGTAGATCCTATAAGCCTTACTATGATTGATGTACCCAATAAATATCCCCTCATAGGATTTGGAAGAAAACTTAGTCTTATAGGATTTCCCATTATTGAGCACAAAGCACTTGCTCCCAAAAATTCTGAGATATGCAAGGTTTGGTTTCCTACCCTTCATAATCTCATAGGGAGTCTTATTGTGGCTTTTTGTGATAGAAGCCCTGTTAAGGACATGACAAGCTATATTTACAGTCTCAGCCTAAAAATATTCTGTGAAAGAAGTGTCATTTAGTAGAGTTCTTACCAGCCTCTATGAAAGTTTTTTTCATCCACTCAGCTATCCCATTTTGCTGGGATGTTCTTGGAGAGGAAAACTCTTACTGAATCCAATGGTGTTCACAGATTCTTGTCATGCATTCAGACTGAAACTCAGTCTCATGGTCACTTTTTATTTTGACCACAATACTGTTCAGCTCATTCTGTATTTGCATGACAAATGTCTTGAAGACATATGGGGTTTCGGACTTTTTCTTCAAAAAAAATACCCAAATAAATCTGGAAAAGTCATCAACCACTATAAAGGTGTAGACCTTCCTACCTAGACTATGAACTGGAATTGTACCAAACAAGTCCATATGAAAGAGGTATAAACACCTCACAAAATCTTTTGTCTCAATGCTTTTGAAGGAAGCTTTTGTCTGCTTACCCTTTTGGCATGCAGAGCAAATACCTTCCTGATAGCATTTCATGTTAGGACCATTCCTAACTAACTCTTTACTATAGAGCTTTCCTATAGTATTATAATTCAAATGAGCTAGCCTCTTATGTCATTTGACACAATGTGAGGCTTTCTCATTTGCAACTATACAAATGGGAGAGTCTGATGATAAACAAAGAAAATTAAGACAATAGACATTCCCACTCCTAGTACCAGTCAAAGTGACCCCTTGGTCACTTGATCTTCTTATATGGCACTTATCCTTGGGAAAAAAATGATATAGCCAAGATCACATAATTAGCTTATGCTTATAAGGTTGTGTTGCAACCCTTTCACATAATCTACTTTTGTGAAAGTGACTAAGCCATTAGTGATCTTACCATATCCTTTAGTGATCCCACTATCTGATCCACCAAATATCACCTTAGGTCCATCCTTTATTGGAATGAAATCCTCAGGATGCACTTTGTTCCAGTCATGTGCCTGGAACAACCACTGTCCAAGTACCATATAGGAGTATGACAACTTGGACTCATCTGCAAGAAATAAATCATTTAACCTTAGGACCCCAATTCTTATTGGGTCCTAGGTGCATATTAGGCTGAAAATGAATATGCCTACCTACAGCTCTTCTGATAGGTAAGCCGACATTAGCTCTCTGGACACTATTATTGTGTCAGCAATTAATGGCATAGTGGTCCACTTTGACACAACACCAACACTCATAGATATTGTACCTTCTTTTAAGAGTTGGTTTAACAACATTGCTGTCAGTAGCTCTCAGTCCAGCAGGAACAACATCAGACTTTTTCTTATGTCTTCCAGCCACAGCCTAATTTGGGATCTGTCTAGCAGCAAAGGTACTTGGGGTATCTTGAACCCTACCAACAACTGTCTTCTTTTCAGAGAGCATGCTCCTAATGACTTCATATATACCCCAGTCTGGTTTGTTGACAAACTTTCCTTTGATCTGATTATGGACTGACAGATTTTGAGAAGGGGCTAGTACACCAAACATAAATGGTCCAGGATGGTCCAATTGAATTTCTTCATGGGATGCCTTGTAGGCACTAACACCCTTGTCATTCCTACCACCATAGTGGTGAACAACTTTGTTCTCATTGGTGGATCCACCATTCTCCTAGTGACCATATATGCTCTCTTGGTCATACCTATTAGATGGTAACAGCACCCTCCTAAAAGGAATAGGAGTCTTGGAGGCTAGTGGCTGCACTGGAGCTTTGCCCTTCCTTTTGGAATTGATAGCTCTAGTGTTCCCTTTGAAGCCTAACCCCTTCTTATCCTTTTGGGAGGAGAAGGAATCTATCAAAGGCAACACAGTACATGGATTTGAAAACTTAGCCACTAGCTCCTTCTCCTTTTGGAGTTTACCTTCAAGATTCCTGATATGATTATTCTTAAAAGTTATGGTGCTCATCTGAATAACAGTAATGTTCTTTAGCTGGCTAACTTCCCTAGTTTTCTGCTATAGCAAAGTTGCTATTTCAGAATACTGGGAAGCAACAAGCTTTAGAGATGCAATCTCCCGAGCCTGCAGTTTGATCAATAACTTACTTCTTCTAAATGATTTCAGAAGTTCACCATATCTTTAAATCATTTAATTTCGATCTTCCTCAGATTCAGAGCCATCTTCATCTCTTGATGAAGAAGCACTTGAATCTGGACCAGTCACATACTTAGACTTAGATGAAGAGCTGGATGAAGAGTGTACCTTAGATGGTCCAGGCTGATCTTGGCAGGATTTCTTATGTGATCTTGCCATCAGCCCAATGTAGGCTTCATCATCCTCTTATGATTCTGATGAGGAAGACTCAGTCCAGCTTTTCTCCCTCTTAGTAATGAAGGTTTTCTCCCTCTTGCTTCTCTTATGGCGATGATTCTTTTCACTAGCCTCTTTCTTCTCAGGACAATCAGCAACAACATGACCTTGCTTGCTGCAACAGAAACAAATATCCTTTTTAGAAAAATATTTACCAGGTTTTGGATCATACGTGCCCTCTTTGGAGGGTTTCTTCTTATTTTTGTAGTAGTCCTCTTTGTGCTGGAAGGAAGAGGTAGGTTTGATCCTCCACCCCTTCTTCTTCATCATCTTCATAAACTGTCTTGAGAAAGCAGCAAACTCCTCATCAGACATATTACAACCTGATTTCTCTTTATCTGAATCTTCTGACTCAGCTATCCTTCTTAGGAGAGAAGGATTCTTCTCCTTGCTTCTATTGGAGTTATCTGCCTTGAAAGCCACAATAGTTTCTTTGGCTTGGCCTCTGTTGGTCTTCTCTTCCTCCTTCCTTGTTGTCAGCTATAACTCATATGAAAGCAGCTTACCAAACAGTGTGGATGGTGGAGTATCTGCCAGCTTTGCAACTTCTCTAATGGTTCATATCTTAGTGTCACAGTCTCTAGTAAGAGACCTAAGAAACTTATCATTTAGCTCATAATTACTAAAGGCCCTGCCATAAGTCTTTAACTCATTTACTGTCCTGAAGAACCTATCATAACAGCTAGTTATGGTCTCCTCCCTAATCTTTCTAAAAGCTTCATACTTTTGATTTAGCATTGACTTTCTATCATCTCTCACTTCCTCAGTACCTTCCATGTAAACTATCAAGGTGTCCCACATTTCCTTTGAGGTCTTGTAGTGCACCGGGTTTTAAAAGGTTGAGTCATCTATGACACTAACTATAATGTTTTGTGTCCTCTTATCCATTATTGCTAAGATGATTTCATCCTTAGTCATTTCCGTGTACTTCTTTGGAGTCATAAGATTTTCATCAAGGACAGATGTCTTCATTGGGATGAAGGGTCCTTCTTGAACTGTGATATAGATCCTAGGATTAGATGCTTCCATGAACAATTTGACCATTTCCTTCCATATGCCAAAAGTCTTCTTCCTGTAGAGAGGAAGTTTCATGGATACAAGATCTTTGTGATTCTCTCCTGAACCCATCTTAACCTTTTGACAGCTACCCTGGAGATTTACTCAGACTGTTAAGTCTTTTTTTGAGTAACTTCTCTCTAATATCACTTGAAATTATTTGATTACAAGGGTAGCTAATCACTTAGAGGGGGGGGGGGTGAATAGGTTATTGTAGTCTTTTATAGTTCTTTAAAATATTATATGACTTATGTCCTACTGTGTATACATAATTCGGCTTTTAAGAACACAATACTCAGCACAGTAAAACACAAGACACAACACACCAGATTTTATAGTTTTTACCAACTGTATGGGTACATCAACTATCCCTCTCCTCCTTTCTAATAGTATGTTAGACAAGGCTCTTCTCAAAAAACTATGACTCCTCAGAGATTACAACACAATCCCACCAGATCATTCAGTCTCCATTGAGACTTACAACATAGGCTCACAACCCTCCACACAGTAATCTCCTAACTAACAGACACAGACACAACTGCTCTTAACACAGGCTGGGAGAAATAGCCCCACATAGATCCACACAAGGATCCAATCATAGGCCCACGACCCTAGCACAGATCTCACAGATCCTTCTCACAACCTTTATAATTTAGGCTTTATAATAAGATCACACAGATCTCTCACACAACCCAATCAATCTAGGCCTCAACACAGATCTATCACATATCCATAGATTTTGAAAGAGGAATATTGATTCGACTCAAGAGAAATTGCTCCATGAGTCGATTTCTTCCTAGGCTAAGAAAATCTCATCCCTAATTGCTTCCCATCAACAATAAAATTGATCTTCAATGGTCTGCGGCTTGTGCTGAAAATTCCTCAGAATCTTTATTCTATTCTTGCTCATAGAAGAGGGGAAGTCGATCTTTAAACAGCTAACCTATAAGGCAGATTGCAATTCCTCTACCTTATTCTTCTATCGAGTCAGAATCTAGTACATATATCTTCTTCTTCTTCGATTCAGAAAATGATCTTCAGATTTGGCTCAGATTGATTCGTGAAGCAATTTCAGCTAGGGCATGCCTAGACTGATTCGTCTTCCTAAGATATATCCTCTGTACTGGCTATAGCAGATGTTGATTGCACCAACGAACTCAGAAACTCTTCAGATTTATCAATTTGAAGTTCTTGGCTTTGTAATAATGGCGGATGAAGATGACGAACTCCCACTTCTCATTTTCAGAATGAATTAATGTTAATCAAGTTAATTTGATCTCGATCTCAGCTGCTATTTATAATCCCATCGATTTGCGGGATGATTGACACGTGTCCCAGTTTTAACGGCAATTAAAACCTCAGCTTAATCAAATTGAGATTCACTTTAGACTAACGGTGACGTTAATGTCAATTTACAGCATTTAAATAACGAATCTGAAATTCGTTGACTTGTTGACTTTATTGACGTCAACATCATTCTGGACTTAGCAAAATCAAACATCATTTCAGAAATCCTCAGTTCGATGAACTCTAAACTCAGTTCGACGAACGCAAAGCTCAGCTCGATGAAAAAGTGAAAGCTGAGTTCGACGAACTGTGAACTCAGTTCGACGAACTCAGAGCTCAGCTCGATAAAAAGTGGATAAGCAATACTCAATGATTCTGAACTTAGAATTTTCTTCAGCTCTGCTAGGCGTTGAGTGAATAGGCCATACTTAACAAATTTGGACTTAGAAATATTTCAGCTCTGTTGAGAGCGTTGAGTGTATATGTCTCACTCAACGCTTTTTGCCTTAGCCATATTCTTCTGCCCTTTCTGCTTAAAAGCGTTGAGAGCGTTGAGTGTATAAGCTTCACTAAACGCTTTTTGCCTTAGCCATATTTTTCTTCCCTTTCTGCTTAAAAGCGTTGAGAGCGTTGAGTGTATAAACTTCACTCAACGCTTTTATACTTAGCCTGATTTTCTGCAATCTTGCCTTCTTGTTGAAGTTTGGCTTTGAGTGTATTGAGTGAACTGGCTTCACTCAACGATTCTGTACTTAGCCGAATTCTCGTTTCTTCACAGGAAGACTAGACTCAAAGCCTTTTGACTTGATGTTGAGTGAATGAGCTTCACTCAACGCTTTTGTACTTGGATGAATTTTCTGTCTCCTTATACTTTGGCGTTGAAAGAATATCCTTGACTCAACGATTCTGGCCATATGGAATTGAGTGAGTTTAGCTCACTCAACTCCTGTGGACTAAGCCACATTTCTGCCTTTTCAATACTATAAGATTTGACTATCAGCCTTCTCTCGACACTATTAATTGTATGGCATTGAGTGAGCTTGCCGCACTTAATGCTTCTAGACTTAGGTATTTTTCTGAAATTCCAGCCTATCACTTTGAGTCCACCTATCATTGTCTCTTAAACTATATGTCCAATCATTGTGACAAAAACCAACCTTTATGCATGAACTTAAACATACATCAAATATAACTATGTGTATACCATTGATCTGTTTGACTTCTTGAAAATCTAGGACATTGGGATCAATCAACCCAATAATGGGGTTGAATACCAGCCAAGAAACTACTTTCTCTAGTCTGAAGGGATCGAGGAAGACGCTGATGTATGCTCTCTAAGTAGTTAAAGCAATTTATGAGGGAGCGGAGTTGTTCTTCACCCTATTGTAGGCTAAGACGCCCAAGCCTGGTTTGGTCAGTATCCTAGTGGTGTAGGAGTTTGCTGACGTGTTTCCCGAAGAAATCCCTGGAGCCCCACCTCAAAGAGAGATCATGTTCACCATTGAGTTGGTTCCAGGTGTCATGTCGATATTGCAGTCTCCTTACCGCTTAGCACCGAGAGAGATGGCAGAATTGAATGCTCAGCTTCAAGAGTTTATAGTGCAGGTGTTTGTGCATCCAAGTTCGTCACCTTGGAGCGCCCTGGTCCTATTTGTGAAAAAGAAGGATGGAAGTCTTCGACTGTGTATCGATTATCGGGAATTGAATAAACTAACATAGAAGAATAAGTACCCGATTCTTAGGATCGATGATCTATTCGATCAGCTAGCTGGGTTGACGGTGTATTCAAAGATAGACTTGAAATATCGATAATATCAGCTGAGAATCAGGGAAAGTTATATTCCCAAGATGACGTTCAATATACGATATGGGCATTATGAGTTTATGAACTTAAAGAACAGGGCATTCAAGGAGTATCTGGATCAGGGAAAGTTATATTCCCAAGATGACGTTCACTATCATGCCTTTTGGGCTGACTAATACGCCATTCGCGTTTATGAACTTAAAGAACAGGGAATTCAAGGAGTATCTGGATTAGTTCATGATAATGTTCATTAATGATATCCTGGTGTACTCCCAATCTGAGGATGATCATTTGGAGCACTTACATATTGTTTTGGAGACCTTGAGGAGTAATCAGTTGTACGACAAGTTATCTAAATGTGAGTTTTGGCTATTTTCTCTGGCATTCCTTGGTCATATTATCAGTGGTGAGGGTATCGCGGTGGATCCGACAAAGGTTGCTGCAATTCAGGAGTGGACTGTGTTGTCTTCTGTAGCGGAAGTTCAGAGTTTTCTGGGACTTGCCGACTACTACATGCGCTTCATGGAGAAATTATCGCGGATTGCTTTACCTCTCAAGAACCTGATAAGGAAGGATCAAAAGTTTGTTTGGTCACCAGCGTGTGCGCAAGCCTTCAAGAATTGAAAATTCATTTGACTACAACGCCTATTCTATGCTCGCCATGTGGGACAGAAGACTTTGAGATCTATAGCGACGCTTCGGGTAGCGGCTTAGGCTGCATTTTTTTACAGCATGGGAGAGTAATAACATATGGTTCGTGCTAGTTGAAGGTGCATGATAGAAATTATCTGATCCATGACTTGGAATTGGAGGTCGTGATATTCACGCTGAAGCTTTGGATGCACTACTTATACGATATGGAGGTCGACATTTACACAGACCATAAGAGCTTGAAGTATCTGTTGGATCAGAAGGAATTAAATATGCATTAGCGAAGGTCGATCGAGTTCCTTGGGGACTACACCTTCAAGATACATTATGTACCAGGTAAGTGTAATGCGGTTGCGGATGCGCTAAGTTGCAGGGCTCCCACGCAGGCCTAATTGTTACTGATGCATGACGAATGTCTCGTTCGAGATTTGGAGGCCTTAGAGATCTCTTGTGTTGATAGGAGATCCAGTGCTGAAGCACGTTTGAATTGGTAGAGGTACAATATGACCTTGCCGATCGGATTCGACAGGCTTTGGACACCAGCATGAAATGCTACATGGCTGGGTCTTTGGAATGGTCAAATACATAGTTTACTGTTCATAATGGGCTGTTGTGGAGGAAAAGTCATTTGTGCGTCCCAAAGGTGGGTAAAATACAGGAAGAATTAATGTACGAGGTTCATTATACCAAGTACTCGATTCACCCAGGGAGCACGAAGATGTATAAAGACATGAAAAAACTATTTTAGTGGCTAGGACTAAAGAAGGACATAGCACGATATGTAGCAAAGTGTCAAACTTGTGCCTTAGTGAAGTCTAAATGTTAGAAGCCTGATGGATTTTTGAAGTCTTTGCTTATACCGGAATGGAAGTTCGATGACATATCCATGGATTTCGTGCATGGTTTGTGGAGATCGTAGAGGGGAAAATACGCCATCTGGGTGATCTAGATCGTTTGACAAAAGTGTTGCACTTCATCCCGAATAGGAAGAATGATTCAGTGGAGAAACTTGCAAAATTGTATGTCGATAATATTGTTCGACTGCATGGTGTGCCCCGTAGCATCGTGAGTGACCGAGATGGACGTTTCACGTCTAATGACTGGAGGCTGGTACATCAATTGTTGGGTACCCAACTAAAGTTCAGTACTGCCTTTCATCCGCAGACAGATGGTCAGACCGAGAGGGTAAACATGACGATAGAGGACATGCTTCGTATGTGCACCCTAGATTTCAGGAAAAATTGGAGGATCACTTGTATATGATCAAGTTTTCTTACAACAACAACTACCAGGTAGGTATTCAAATGGCGCCCTTCGAGGACCTATATGGAAGAAAGTGCCGTACTCTATTATCATGGTTGGAGACGGGCGAGTCAAAGTTGTATAAGCAGAAGGAAGTTGAGGATGCGAGTTCTATTATTCGGACAATCAGGGAGCGGCTATTGATAGTGGAGGATAGACAAGCTAAATATTAAAACACCAAGCACAGAAATGTTGAATTTGCCGTGGGAGATTGGCTTTACCTAAAGATCAAATCGTTCAAGGGTGTGTCAAGGATCCGACGGTTAAAAAAGCTAAGTCATAGATACCTTGGGTCATTTAAAGTTTTGGAGCGCATTAGTGAATCCGTCTATCGATTAAAGCTTTCAATAGAGCTTAGTGGTCTTCATGACGTGTTCTACATATCTGTGTTACGGAAGGCGGCGCAAGTGCCTATGCATGTGGTTGTGATAGATCAGGTACCGATTGAGGGTGGGTTGATAACAAAGGTCAAGCCCATTCGTATTGAAGACTAGGAAGTCAAGCAACTTCGGAATAAGTCTATCAGGATGGTAAAGGTCCGTTGGGACAATTGTGGCCGAGAGGAGATGTCATGGGAGCGGGAACAAACCATGAAGGTGGAGTTCCCCGAGCTTTTCATTTGAGGTATACTTTCATAGTATTGATACTCTTTCGTTTTCCTGCAATATGTAATTTTGGGAAGAAATTCTTTAAGTGGGGGAGATTTGTAACACCCCAAGTTTTTGTAGGCAGGAAAAGAGGGTAACATACGGTGGTAGGATAATACCGCGCCGCAGTAGCGCCAGGCACTTTGGTTACCACGCGACGGTAGGATGATACCGCGCGGCGGTAACGTCAGGTGTCGAGAGCATTGAGTGAGGCGAGGTGACTCAACGCCTAGTCTACCATGCGGCGGTATGTTGTTATCATGCGGCGCTAGCCAATTTATTGGCCGAGCTCTCGGGAAGTTATCTCCCGACGGTAGTGATATTGCAAGTGATAGCTTGACAATTTATTTGTCTTAGCTCTCGGGTTTCTACCGCGTGGCGGTAGTAACTATCGCATGGCGATAGCAAGAGCAGTCGTGTCATAACTGTGCCAAGCTTCTGCAAGGTGCTAGCATCCTATCGCATGGCGATAGCAAAGCTGTAACGTCATAGACACGTGTCTGCCTGTGATTCGAGGTCCTGGGCAGTGGCACACTAATCGAGGCATTGATTAACGGTACCGTGCGGCTGTAGCTAGTTACCGTGCAGTGGTAGCTTTGTTTTTAGTGTTGGTTTGGTTGTTTTCACTTCATTCTTTTGGAGTCTGAGAACTTTGGGCTGGACGTTTGGAGGAGGAGAAGTAGTGCTAGAGAGATAAGTTCTCGCCGCCGTTTGAGATTCGGAGCTCGGATTAACAAAGCGAGTTCAAATCTATAGAGGTAAATATGATACGGCCATTTTCATCTGGCTAGAATCTCTTCCATGGCGCCGAAGCGAACTTCTAGGGTAACGATCCTCTTCCTTGAACATGTAAAGTCCTTCTTATTGTCATTAGAGGATAGACACTCCACGAACACGTGGAAGTGGTTCTCCAAATGTGTAGATCTGTGTATCCTCGTTAGTTTTGCATTTAGATCCGGAATTGAAGTACGAAATATGCATGATGTGTGAAGCCCATCCATACAGGTTGGTCTGGATTTGTGATGTTTGTATGTTTCATATGCCGGAGAAGACTTTGTAGTTATCTCGTAGATTTCGGATTCACGGGGTGTGCATATGCCTGTGTTGAGAGTGCTGGATGTATACACCAGGAATACATCCGATTTGGTGGAAGAATCGATAGTCTTTCCCCCTATTGCACAGCGGTAGCGCTACCACCGGCGATAGCTCCTAGTGAACTATATGTTTTGTGAATCCTGTCTCTGGGAGACCTGTGGGCTATTTTGTGAGGCCTGTCTTGTGAGACCTGGGGGCTGTGGGTGCCTGTATCTCGAAGACTTGGGGGCCAGTTTATGGAGCGTGAGCTTAATTTGCTCAGCTTTGGTAGCCATGAGTGTTAGCCTAGGATCCTTACAGAGTTATGGATCAAACGAAAAAGGAAAAGGGGATGCTAACCCACGTTAGGCCTGCGAGCCGGACGATTTGAGCATGGGATGTGGATGAACTTTACCCTCCCCTATGCTAGTGGACTTGGAGTGAGTTAAAGTGTGAATTTTAAGTCACCATGACTTTGTCGTAGCATAGAGGCGTTGTTTATGGCTTTGGCCCTGTAAGACTGAAAGCTCAAACATTGTTAACCGTCATAGAGAACAGTGGTGCGACCCTTGTGGTCTTATGCACTGCCTAGAGAGCACGGGGTGTTGGGCATTTTTGCCAACGTCTGTGGCGAATAGTGCTTAAGTTGCACATTTAGATTGCCAATATATGATTATACTAATGCCTGCAGGGAAGGAGCACCGCAACCCCGAGTGAGGGGTGAAGTCATTATAATTTGGTCAGCTAATGCTGACCGTTGCTATTGTTTTCCATCGCACGATGGAGTTTCGTGCAGGTGCAGCCGATCCAAGAAGGAAATAGCGGGTGGGAGCCTAGGATTGCTAAGCTGGCCCTTGAAGGCCAAAGCGAATTACCCATTTATTTGGTTGTTCATGTGTGGTCGGCCTGCGTGCCGATGTTTGCAAGACATTTTAATTAGAGTTGAACAATGTAAGGCCTTAAGGCCAAGACTATTTGTGTATTTGTTTATTCATTTCTACATTGATGTTAGTGGACATTCAGTTGGTTGGGTTCTTGCTAACCTTTGAAGTACTTCCGCTAGAATGCACTCTGTGATAGGATGCGTGTATTTGGACTATGGTCTCAATTAGTAACTCCTTTGACTGTCCGTAGTATATGCGTTGGGCTCTGACCGGACTTTCTGTTATATGCTATGTGACAGACGAGGATGTTACAAAAGAAGAGGTGGTTCATGTAAATGGAGCCCTAATTCATGTAATAAAGATTAATCCATATAAGTTTGACAGAGGCATCGATGAGAGAATTATACTCAGATTTTGTGGATGATCGGACAACTGTCCGTTGTTTCCTTGAGGACTAAGAGATGAGGTTGAGGCTAAGAAAAATAGTAAAACCACAGGTAAAGTGACGATCATCATTATTTCCTTCCCAGCTAGCATCAAAAATACACGGAGAGATAGAAAGAAGGAGAGAGGGAGCAAGAGAGAGTGAGAGAGAGGTAGAGTGTTCAAAGAGGGGCCCATGTGTTGTGGTAGCTTTGAGTTACTGCAAAATGCACTTGACCATAATCCAATGATCCTCCTTGGGTGAGTGCATACATTGACATGCACCATTCACATGAAAGGAAACATTTAGATGAGTTAATGCAATATATTGTAGGGCGCTCACAATAGAATGATATATGGTGCTTGGTGCTTGGAGCCATTAGTGTTGGATTAGATATGCACATCCCCTAAATTGAGGGGCTTGGTGCTTAGAGCCATTAGTGTTTGAATGGGATGATAGTCAAATATGTCAGCACAATGCAGTAAATCCCAAATTTAGCGAGATTGAAATAAGAGTAACCCTTTAGGAAGCTTGATTTCCTCAATTCCGAGAAAGAAGCGCAGATGCCCCAAATTTTTGATGGAGAATTCACGATATAAATCCTTTAAAATTGATTTATGTGTGCACGGTCGTTTCCAGTAAGCAAGATGTCATCAACATAAATCAAAATATAAGTAGTAGGAGGCCCTGTTGGAAGATAAATAAAGAAGGATCTTTTTAGAGGCAATGGATCTCATTTGTAGAAGAAAAGCAGATAAGCAGTGGAACATAGCTCGAGGGACCTTGTTTAATCCGTATCAAGTGCAATGTAGTTGACATACATGAGTCGGTTGTGTAGAATTTTCAAACCCAAGAGATTGAGACATGCACTTTTTCTATTAATGAGCCATGAAGAAAGGAATTTTGGATATCAAGTTGTCAGATATGTAACCCTTGCGAGACTGAAATAGAAATCATGCTTTTAATTGTAGTAGGTTTAACTACATGATTGATTGTTTCTATTTAATTAAGATCTGATTGTTGGTGGAACCTTTTTACAACTATTCATACCTTATAATGCTCAATGGAACCATCTGCTATCCGCTTAATATGATTGACCCATTTGCAGCAGACTAAGTTTTTATATGAGGGGGATTAACAACCTTGTCCCATTTTGAACTAAGGCAAGAAACTCAATCAACAAGACAATCCGTCACTCAGCACGTTTATTGACTTTGGTGAAATAGGTAGGCTCAATAATAATATCAATGGGAGACTTAGAGAGTATTTGAGTATTTAATGCATTTAGACGATGTAGGTTGGTGGAGTTTATACGTCTTGAGGATGTCATGTGCAGCATGATGGAGTAGTAGTTGATGGTGGGGAATTTGACATGAGATTTGGTGAAAAATTGATGCAACTTGAGTAGCATCATATTTTTCCCCGCATTTTGTTTTGTGAGTCGCGCAGGCTTTCGGGCATGTTTAGTTTTGTTTTTGTTGTGCACGTTTCTAGCGCATGTTTCTTGTTCTCTGCATGCCGTCACACAAATTTCTTTTAGGGTCCGTTCGTTTCAACGACATTGATCTTAAAGTATTGGCTTTAAGAAAATGAAAGTCATTTCCGTTGTTCGTTTCAACAATTGTAGAGTGGAATTGGCTTTCTGGCGGAAAGTCGTTGATATTCACCCAAAACTAAAAACTCATTGGTTCAATGTCTATCTCAAGGTGCGGATATTGAGATTGCCAACAACGGCTTTTCAAAAGAGGGGTAATTTTTCTGCATGAATGTGATTTTTTTAGACCTGACAGAATTTTTTCGCTCGGACGCGGTTTTTTTGCACAAACACGATTTTTTGGCACAGACGCGATTTTTTCACGCGGAAGCAATTTTTTCGCCCGGGCGCGATTTTTTCGCCTGGACGCTTTTTTCTCCCGGTCCCGATTTTTCCCCGGACATGATTTTTTTGCCGGTCCCGATTTTTTGCCCGGGCACGATTTTTTCGCCCGTGCGCGATTTTTTCGCCCGGGCGTGTTTTTTCCGCCCGGGCGCGTTTAGTTCGTCCGGACGCGTTTTTTTGCCCGGGCGCGATTTCTTCGCCCGTGCGCGATTTTTTTGCCCGGCCGCGGTTTTTTCGCACGGGCACGATTTTTTCGCCCAACAGCGATTTTTTCGCCCATCCGCGATTTTTTCGCCCGGGCGCGATTTTTTCGCTCAGCCGCGATTTTTTCGCCCGGATTTTTCACACGGCCCCGATTTTTTTGCCCGGATTTTTCATGTGGTCCCGATCGCGATATTTTCGCACGGACGCGATATTTTCGCCCTGACGCGATTTTTTGGTCTGACCGCGATTTTTTGGCCCGGGCGCGATTTTTTGGCCCGGGCGCATTTTTTCCTCCCGGACGCGATTTTTTCTCCCGGGGGCGATTTTTTCGCCCGGACGCGATTTTTTTGCCCCGGCGCGATTTTTTCGCATCGGCGCGATTTTTTCGCCCCGACGCGATTTTTTCGGCCCGATGCGATTTTTTCGCCCGGGCGCGATTTTTTCGGCCAAACGCAATTTTTTCACCCGACCGCGAATATTTCGGTCGAATGCTATTTTTTCGGCCGGACGCAATTTTTTCGCCCTTGTCCAATTTTTTCGGCCGGACGCGATTTTTTCGCCCGTGCCCAATTTTTTCGCCCGTGCGTGGTTTTTTCGCCTGTGCGTTCTTTTTACGCTGATGTGCGCTTTTTTCGCCCGTGTGCGCTTTTTTCGTCCCGGCGAACAAAGTCGCGTCCGGGATTAAAAAGTCCCGTCCAGAAGAAAAATAGCGTCCGGGCGAAAAATTCGCGTTCGGGCGAAAAAATCGCGTCCGGGCGAAAAAATCTCGTCCAGGCAAAAAATGCAAGTCCGGGCGAAAACAGAGCGTCTGGGCGAAGAAAACCCCCACGGGCGAAAAAACGCGTCGCGGTGAAAAAATCATTTCGGGGAGAAAAAATCGCGTCCGTGTGAAAAAATCGCGTCCGGGCGAAAAAGTCGCGTCCGGGCAAAAAAGTCACGTCCGGGCGAAAAAATCGCGTCCGGCGAACAAAGTCTCGCCCGGGATTAAAAGTCGCGCCCGGGCGAAAAAATCGCGTTCGGACGAAAAATTTCGCGTTCTTGCCGAAATATTGAAGTTCGGGCCAAAATATCGCTTCATGACGAAAAAATCGAGTAAATGCGATAAAATTTATGTCGGAAGAGAAATCCGCGCTTTTTATTTTTATTTGAGAGCATTGACGAATGTCAATTCCTATGATTGAAAATCTTTCTACAAACGAACAATAAAAAGTTATTAATGTCAATTCCTATGACAGAAAGTCATCATGCGGCTGAACAAAAGAATTGGATTTAAAGTCAATGTCATTTATCATGTGTATTGATATTGGATTGAAAGCCAATACTTCAATATCAATGTCGTTGAAACGAACGGACCCTTATGTTTTTTGGTTTGGTAGTGCGCTTGCGCAGTCGTTCGTGTGGTTTTTGGTGTGACCGGCGAATAAGATTTTAAATAAATTGATCCGTCAAATTAAGGATAGTGTTAATTTGAACCAGCTATGAAATTGGCAAACAATTATGATATTATTAAAATAACAACTATAACCTACTTGTTCTGAAGTTATATTCCAGTTTTTTTCTTTTGGGGAGAATACTACAAGACCTCTAATTTAAGGCCTATGTCCATTTTTTTCCCAATTAATTACCACTTAATTCTCAGCTGTTATCATTCAGTTTATTTCCCAATTAATCCCAATTAATTCCCACTTTCTTTTAGGTTGTTAAGTTTCCCAATTTGATACTTTAAAACTGGCCACCACTCCCATGTGGAGGGTACGCTGGAAAAATGGAAAACTGATTGAGAATTAACTCTCGGTCAGTTTTCTCTCCAGCGAAGCCTCCGCCGATTCCATCCGCTCGCCTGCCTTTCGACCGCCCGGCGCAAGCCTTTCCCAGTCACGGCGCCGCCTCTGGAGGCCATTCAAGGGGCCGGCGACTCTGCTTCTGCTGGTTGACGCAGGAAACCACGAGCCTTAACCGGCGTGTTTGGCCCCCGACGTCCACACGCATCTCCAGCGAAGCCATCCCCTTTCACGTCTTCTGTTCCGGTGAGCGGGAACTCCGACTCCTGCATCAGCCCTCCAACATCTTCATGTAGACCATCCCGATCACAGACACCCGAAGAAATTATTCCCGTGGTCCAATCTCTTTTTTCCCAGAACTTGAAAACTCAGAACTTGTGGGAGAATGTAACCCCGCCGACGAGAAGTCCGGCGAGTTTACCGACTAACAGTAGCTAATAACGAAAACAATACTAATTTTATTAAATTCAAAATGCTCGAGTCTTACATCTTCTCATTGATATTTATAACATGCTTGGGAAATAGGAAATAACTGGAATAGTAAACTGCATAACAGGAAATAGAGTCAAATAAGTAATTATAAAAAGAGCCGTTGGGTTGCCAGTCAAGGGCCGTTTTGCAGGGACACGTGTCGCCATCAGATGATGTAATCACTATTGCCATGGATTGATGAGCTGGCGAGATCTTGCCCCTTGAACTTGTTCGTTTAGTCGTTACATCACTCCCCTGCCTCGATTGCAACGCCCACGTTGCTTAAAACATTAGCTTTTTCCTCACTGCTGTGTCGTTTGCGCTGAAATACCGGAGGCCGCCCGCGGAGAGAACGAGTGCGTCGCGGTACGAATGGAAGCCCAGGAAGCTGGAGGGACTTTCGTAGATGGAGACGCTGTGAGCGGCGAGGAGCTCGTTGTCCTGGTGTCTCGACGTTGGGCCACAGTGCTGGAGGTTCTCCCATCCCATCGATTACTGGGGTGGTCACCGATAAGTCATTCGTTGCTTCTTGTTCCCCTTGCTCTTCATTTCCAGTGTGCTGGGTTAAGTCGTCTTTAGTACCTGCATCAAACGGAAGCGTGTGAGCGTTTTGCTGTAAGCGTAAGGATAGGTGTATCAGGTTAGGAAGGGAGCCCACGTCTTCCCAAGGGCTGTCTACTGGTGCTAATCCTTCCCACTTGATTAACGCTTGATGAACCTGCTTGTTCTAACGCCAGATAAAACGTTCATCCAGAACCGCTAATATTCCATGTATTGGGGTGTTATTGGCGTCCAACAGTGGTAAATGATGGACAATATGTTTATCTGATTCATAATAAGGTTTTAGTAAAGAGACATGAAACACTGGGTGAATCCGTGATTATTCGGGTAGTTGTAATTTGTATGCGACGGGGTTTATTTGCTGAATGATTTTAAAAGGCCCGTAATACTTTAAGTTGAATCGTGCCGATTTTTGTTGTTTTAATGACAGTTGATTTTAAGGATGTAGTTTCAATAGCACTAAATTGCCCTCAGTAAGCTTAATTGGTGTTCTTTTTTTGTTTGTTGTAGCCTGTATGCGATGTTGGGCCCCTTGAAGATTTAGGCGAAGCTGTTTCAACAACTTGTCCCTGTCACTTAACTCTGCTTGTACGGCCTGTATGTATTATTGTTATTATAGTGACGAACAATAGCAGGTGGTCGTCGGCCGAACATGGCTTCAAAGGGTGTCATATCGGCCGATGAATGATATGTGGTGTTGTAATAGAATTCTGCCCAACTCAGTAATTTGGACCAGTGCTTAGGATTTTGGTGTGATAATATCCTAAGATATTGGTTCAGGCACCTGTTCACCCGCTCTGTCTGTCCATCGGTTTCTGGATGATAGGCAGAGCTATAACTGAGCTTGGTCCCTTGCTGTATGAACAATGCTTTCCAAAATTTGCTTAAAAATACTGGGTCACGATCGGTGATGTTTGTATCAGGTAGACCATGCAATTTCCCGATGTTATCCCAAAATACTCGAGCGACGGCCGACCCCGTTAGTCTTGTTAGTGGTGCAAAATGAGCCCCTTTTGTGAGGCGATCTACTACCACCAATATGTTAGTGTATCCCTCAGAGGGAGGCAAATGTGTTATAAAATCCATACATAATTCTGTCAGGATTTGTGTGAGGATGGGCAACGGCTGAAGAACCCCAAAGGGGCTGTGATTCAGTCCCTTCCCTTTTTGACATAAATCTCATGTCTTGATATACTACTTAATGTCAGTTATAATTTTAGGTCAGTAATAGTTAGACCGTAAGCGGTAATAAGTTGGTTTAATTCCGGAGTGTCCGCTTGAACGGGAAGCGTGAGCTTCCTGGATTAATTGATGTCATAGCGGGCAAACTGGAATGTATAAAACATTTTTAAAAAATAATTTTTGGTCGGAAAGGGTCCAGTTGGTTGGTGTGGTCGAATCCTGTCGCAGTACATGGTAAATCTTTTTAGCTAAACGGTCTGATGGATACCAGTCGGGCAACATCTGAAATTTTTTACATATATTATAAGAACATGTTAGACTGTTTAATGTTTGGTCTGGTTGTCTGGAGAAGGCGTCAGCTGCTGAATTTAATCGTCCCGGCTTATATTCGATTTTAAAATCAAAGCCTAATATTTTTGAAAGAAAACGCTGTTGGGATGGACTGTTTAGGATTTGGGTGGTCAAATGATGAAGTGTCTGATGATCCGTACGTATTATAAAGGGTGCTCCCAGAAGATATTGACCCCATTTATCCAAAGCCGTAGAAATGACTAATAATTCTGTCATATGTTGATTTATGTTGCTCTCTTGTTGTAAGCTTTTTACTAAAATATGTCAATGGGTGTTTATTTTGTGACAATATTGCTCCGATTCCGCAGCCAGATGCGTCGGTTTCTAGTGTGAACGGTTGTGTAAAATCAGGTAGCGCTAGTTCTGGGGCCGTCGTTAGTTTTGTCTTAAGTTTTTCGAATGCCCTTGTTGCCTGCTCATTCCACTTAAATACTTCCTTTGTTAAAAGATCCGTTAGTGATGCTGCCATTATGGCGTAGTGTTTAATAAATCGTCTATAATAACCTGAGAGCCCTAAAAAGGGTTTTAATTGTTTAGTTGTCGTTGGTCTTGGCCATTTTAATAGGGTGGCTACCTTTTTTGGGTGGGGACTTACTCCTGAAGCGGTAATGACATGGCCTAAGAAGTTTACCGTGGATGTCATAAAGTGACATTTGGTGAGTTTGACATAGAGGGAGTTCGTGCGCATTGTTGTCAGAATGATGTTTAGATGACTCAAAGCACTCTGCAGATCCCGACTACATATTAGGATATCGTCGAAGAAGAAAACGACAACTTTCCTTAGATAGGGCTAGAAAACCGTATTCATTAAGAATTGAACGGTTGCTGGTGCGTTAGTGAGGCCGAAGGGCATCACTAGAAGTTCATAGGATCCTTGTGGGGTACGGAAGGCTGTCTTGTGTATTTCATCTGGATGCATACGCACCTGATGATATCCCGACTGTAAATCTAGTTTGGAAAATAATGTTGAGCCGTGTAGTTCGTCGAATAGTTCATCTGCCTTTGGCATAGAGAAAGCGTCACGTATTGTTACGGAGTTTAAAGCTCGGTAGTCTACACAAAATCGCCATGTACCATCCTTATTTTTTATCAAGAGAACCGGGGAGATAAACGGCAAGGAGCTTGGTCTGATCAGTCCTTGGGCAAACATTTCTTCCACTAAGCGATTGGTTTCCGTTTTTTGGTAGTGCGGGTAACGGTATGGCTTTACCTTAATAATTGTCCCGGGGTTTTGTAACGGTATTTTGTGATCACAGTCTCTTGATGGGGGTAGTCCCGTCGATTTTTGAAAAACATCTTTAAAGTTATTTAGTAAAGTGGTAAGGTCGGGGTGGTCTATTTCCTGAATTGGTAGGACCTGGTTTTCGGTTTGGTGAGAAAAGAAGCATAAAACTGATGCTGAAATGGAGTCCTGGGAAACCAATTTGTTTATTTGGCTCAGGGTGATTGGGTTCGACACAATTGGTCGAATTCCCTGAAGGCATATTGTCTGATTGGTATGTTGGAATGACATATGTTTGTCTCTATAGTTTGTGGTTACATTGCCTAGTGACTCTAACCAAACCATCCCTAAAACAATATCTGACCCATATAAGTCGAGGACAAAGAGGTTTGTTGAAAAGTTGTGTTTCTGAATTGTAAGTTTGGTGTTGAGGTATATTCCGACGCATGTTAATAGTTCTTCGTTTCCTACGTGTACCTTGAAAGGCTTAATGACGGTA
This sequence comes from Platanthera zijinensis, assembly GCA_039513925.1. Lineage (NCBI taxonomy): Eukaryota > Viridiplantae > Streptophyta > Magnoliopsida > Asparagales > Orchidaceae > Platanthera > Platanthera zijinensis. Next base: position 77,671,772 of record CM077078.1, on the reverse strand, counting down.
ATAGGTGCGCGTAGGAAACTAGCTACCCATTGAGAAATAAAGTTTGTTGAACTGCCGCAGTCTGCCAGGATCTGCACAGAGTGAGTTAATAGGAGACCTTCAAATCGAATCAATAGCCAATCTCTTATCCATGGGGTGGCGGCGGAGGTTGGTCCGGCGCCTCCCCGGCTTCGCATGGGTCTATCGTGTCAATGATATCTGTGATTTCATCCTCCATAAATAGACATGAGACTTTATTTTGCATTGGTGTCCGGGTAAGTAGCGTTCGTCGCAAGTATAACATAATCCTTTCTCCCGTTTTTGTTGAAGTTCAATGGGTGTGAGACGTTTGTATCCTTGTTTAAACGTGTTGTGTTGTCTAGGGGCGTGGGGTCCAGAGGTGTATTTGCCGAGGTGTGAAATGTGGTTCGGGTTGTCTTAATCTCCTTTAACCATTGTTCTTCGTATAGTTTTGCGAGATTGAATGCTTCGTCTAGTGTATATGGTCGTTGAGTAATAACGCTTCTTTGGATTGCCGGTTTTAGTCCGGCAATGAATATAGATTTTAATAACTCTGGAGGTATTCCATTTATTTTGGTTGCTAATTCTTCAAACTTATCCTTAAAAGCCATAAGAGTGGTTATTTGTCGTAAAAGTGTGAGTTTAATCATGAGATATTCGAACGCTGAGGGGCCAAACCGTATAAAGAGAGCGAATTTAAATTCGTTCCAATTGAAATAAGCCCCGTCATGATTCAAGGATTCATACCAACGTGAGGCCGGCGGGTACAAGTGCATTGCTATAATAAGCATATACGCTGAATATGGTATATTATAAAATTGAAAGTAATGTTCGGCTTTTTTAACCCAATCGGTTGGGTCTCCATTTTCGAATCGAGGGAAATGAAATTTTACCTGACCGAATGAGGAAAAAGGGGGCGTAGAAGTAGCACCTGGAAAATTTGCAGGGGAATGCTCACTACCATCCCTATACGGGTTGTTTGGTGGTTGTGCGCCACCGAAATTCCAAGATTACAGTGGTGGACCTTGTCCCACCGGGAACAAATTAGAGGTTGGTCCCCCGGAGCCGCCCAGTGGAAGAGTGAAGCCTTGATTGAACCGTGGTGTTGTGGTGTTGTGCAATTGGCACCGGCCCACGAGTACGGAACTCGTCCCGGACAATAGCAACAGAAGCAAATTTTGAGCAAATAATGGCGCGCACCAATCCAATATAGCAGTTCGAGTTTCCAAAACACAGAAAAAACACAGACGACAAGAGATATACGTGGTTCGGAGTTAAGCTCCTACGTCCACGGAGAGAGCGCACCGGATCCACTAAACAAAATAGAGGTTCGATTACAGCCACAAGGCACTCAACGATTCTCAACGGATCGACACTAACCTAGAATACGAAAACACGAACAACAAGAAAATAAAAAAAAGAGAGAAGAAAACTCCCCTAGCACGCCGTCGCCCTCCGGCCAAGAAAGTCGTTGCCCTCTTCAAGATGAAGGAACCGCAGCCTTAAGCCCTCTTTCACCGACGGAGTTGCCGCCGCCGCTGGATCGCCGGAGCCACCAAAGGAAGAAACTTGCACCCGCCGCTGCCGTGGATCTCCCCTCTCCTTCACCGGAGATGGAGCTGATGCCGCTGCCGTGCACTAGATCGGAACTCCGATCAAACTTCCGCCGCCTCCGTCGACCACCGCTCGCCTGCAGGATCTACCTCCGCTTGCCGTCGCTGGATCTTCCGCTGTCGCCGGAGAAACCGGAGAATAACCCAAGATCGGCGCTCCTAGCCGAACTAGCCGCCGGATCTCCAAGATCGCCGGAGAAGATAGCCTTATACCGGGCTTGCCTTACGCCGCCGCAGAAGGAGGTCGCTCCCGATCTTGCTGCCGCCGGAGAAGAAGCCCTAGATGGTGCCGCCCCGTCTTCCTCCTTGCCACCAGAGAAGACGAGCCAAGATGGCGCTGCTCGCTTCTTCCTCCCGTGCCTTCCCGATCTGCCGCCGCTGGAGAAGAAGAACCAAGGTCGCCGGAGAAGGACCGCCCGCCGCCTCTTCCCCTCATTTCTTTCCCGATCTACCGCCGTGCTACCGCCGAAGGAGGCCCGATCTCTGCCTTTCTCCCGATGTTTCCGCCGCCCTTTCTCTCCTTGTCTCGGTTAGGTTAGAAAAATGATGAAAATGAATCGGGGCTGCTATGTGTTCCATATCTTCCTGTGCAAGGTAATATATATATAAAATAAAAAATAAAAAACATAACCGGACCGGAGCATCAAAATAACAATCTCCACCTTGATGCTCCACGAACGCTAATACCGCCTAGAACACACAGACCTCTACTGACGACTACAAGCCCCCTCTCTCTGGGGCCGGCACGATGAACGTGCAACAGTCTGAGTCAAATCAAACTTGACTCGCCTCACTGATTTCTCCCGCATGCTCGCAACGCATTCCTCCGTAGGAATCTCCCGCAACATCACGCCTCCATCTCGAGCGAACTCCCTAAACTCCCGGTTACGCACGTGGACGTGCTTCGTCCTTGCACGATAGATCGGGTCTACTGCAAGACGAATCGCACTCGAACTCTCACTGTGCAACTCCACCTTCTCCTGAGTGATCCTATGTTCCTCGGTGAGACCTCTGAGCCTGATGGCTCCTCTCACGGTGTCTGGGTACTCCTGAGATGACTCTCTACCCATCTTCTCTACGGCTGCAAAAATTCTACCTCCGCCAAGGTCCTCTCTCTGCGCACACGCCCTTGCCACGAATCCTGCCCGCTCCTCCGCCGGTCCTTCCAAACTTTTCACTGAGAACGGTCTCTGCTCTCTAAAGCTCTATCGAAGGAACCGCGATCTGAGGAAATCGCCTGAAATGCATACGCTACCGTATCCTGTAGCTCGAGAGACGGTCTGACATCTCTCCTCTCATTTCCCCTGGCAATCGTGGTGCCAAAAAGTATATAGAGCGATCCAAAATGCTCTCCTCTCAAGACTGTCTGTGCGCCTCTCCTGACCTCCAAATACCCGCTGTTACTGGTATAAGAATACCCGGCAGCCTCCAGAGTGCCTAGAGAAAGCAAGCTCTTCCTCAACTCAGGAACATACCGAACGTCGGTGAGGGTCCTAACCACTCCATCGAACATCCTAATCCTGATGCTCCCGACTCCCGATATCTCGCACTCTGACTGGTTCCCCATCCGAACACGACCACCTCCACAATGCATAATACTGGAAAACCATTCAATGTTCGGGCACATGTGGAACGAACATCCTGTATCCATGATCCAGGAATCTGTTGTCCCGACTACCACGTCATGACTCTGCGAAACGTGTAGAACGTCATCATCGCTCACGCATTCTAATTCCACTACAGCCTGCTGAGGCACAGACCCTTTGCCCTTGAGTTTCCTCACTGGGCAGTTGGCCTTCCAATGCCCCTCCTCCTTGCAGTAATGACACCTGCCCCTGGACCTAGGTCGATCATCCTCCTTGTCTCCCCCTCTCGATCTACCTCGGGATGGGTCTCTGCTCTTCACGAGCAGACCCTCGCTCGCACTCGATCCGGAACTGCTACTCTTCTCATTAGAGAGAAGCATCGTCACCACTTCCTCCATCTTAAGGGTATCCTTCCCATATAATATGGTGGTGACTAAATGATCGAACGACCTCGGGAGTGAGGACAAGAGGAGAAGAGCCTGATCTTCCTCCTCGACCTTCACATCCATGCTGCGCAACTGGGATACCAACTTGTTGAACACATTTAAATGATCCAATAGTTGCGCGCCATCGGACATCCTCAAGCTGTACAACTGCTTCTTTACGTACAGCTTGTTCGTGAGCGACCTGGACATGTAGAGCTCCTCGAGCTTCCTCCACAAGTCCACCGTATTTTCCACCTCGATAACGTTGTACATGACATCGTCTGCCAAACACAGTTGTATGGTGCTGATGGCCTTGAGGTCCAGCTCATCCCACTCGTCGTCGTCTTTCACCTTAGCCTTCTCCTTTCCAAGGAGTGCCTTGTGAAGACCCTACTGAACGAGTACGGCCTTTATGCGCTTTTGCCAAAGACCGAAATCGATCCGCCCATCGTATTTTGGAACCTCGAATTTGGCCGCCATTTAATTTGCTCACTGGTTCGAAGGCCAAACCTGGCTCTGATACCAATTGTTGTGCAATTGGCACCGGCCCGCGAGTACGAAACTCGTCGCGGACAATAGCAACGGCAACGAATTTTGAGCAAATAATGGCGCGCACAAATCCAATATAGCAGTTCGAGTTTTCAAAACACAGAAAAAACACAGACGACAAGAGATATACGTGGTTCGGAGTTAAGCTCCTGCGTCCACGGGGAGAGCGCGCCATATCCACTAAACAAAATAGAGGTTCGATTACAACCACAAGACACTCAACGATCCTCAACGGATCGACACTAACCTAGAATACGAAAACACGAACAACAAGAAAACAAAAAAAGAGGGAAGAAAACTCCCCTAGCACGCCGCCGCCCTCCGGCCAAGAAAGTCGTTGCCCTCTTCAAGATGAAGGAACCGCAGCCTTAAGCCCTCTTTCACCGCCGGAGTTGCCGCCGCCGCTGGATCGCCGGAGCCACCAAAGGAAGAAACCTACACCCGCCGCTGTCGTGGATCTCCCCTCTTCTTCACCGTAGATGGAGCCGATGCCGCTGCCGTGCACTAGATCGGAACTCCGATCAAACTTCCGTCGTCTCCGTCGACCACCGCTCGCCTGCAGGATCTACCTCCGCTTGCCATCACGCGCACGGTCATGCATGTGTTAAACCATACAATCATGTGAACGATCACCCGTGCGACTTAAATAATACATGGTCGTGCGTGCTCAATACCACACGATGAACTTCAGAGTATTGATTTGGCGAAATTTACTCATGCACGATCACGTGCCTGAACCACATGATTGTATGAATGGGCCAGTAGACTCGTTTTGATCATGATATCGGACCATTCTTTGAGGAATTTTAAGATCTAATGGATGAGATCCTTTCACGAGCCTATTAGGTCGGGATTGAGGAGGCTGGAAGCTTATTTTTAGCTTGCAACCTCTCTCTTAGGTTTGAGAAAGGTGGAAGAAAATCTCGCCATTGGAGGAGCTCTAGAGCTCAAAACTATGAGCCGAGTCCGGACCCGCAGACATGAGTATATTGTGGTTGACTTCATCCATCTCATTCTTCGTTCCATGACATCGAAGCTAACTCCATGGGTGATGTTCATTCTCCTCGGTTATAGGATGGCACTTCCCTATTTCATGTTGTTTTTAATTGCGTAGGAAGAGTCTTCTCTGCTAATTAGTGGAGGACATGAATTCTTTTGGTTTGCTAGAACCCTAGATCGATTGTGTCCATACCCAACATGAAATGCGTGTAGAATATGGTAATTATTGCGGATTTAGGTGTTGTGTGTGAATCCTACCAGTGGTCATAGGCCTGGATCAGTAATGTTATGAATGACGTGGTTGTGTGGTGGATTACTGATGGAGGTGGATGGTAGGGATATGTTATGTGGTGAGGATGATAGGTATGCTGATAATAACAGTTCTAAGCAGAGCCATTATTTTGTTTAAAAAGAGAGCTCCATTGTTAACCTCAACTAGTATGTACGCAAATCATCCACCACATCAAGGAGTGCTGCTTTCGCGACCACACCCTCAATTAGTGTATATATTAGTTTGGTGAGTAAGATGCACCTCACTTGAATCCATAGAGGTAAGGACTGTCAATTTCCCAATTAGTTGTTGTTCTGCTAACTCACATTCACTGACCCTGTTTTGCACATGGCATTAATATTCGTAGTCGAATGTCATTGTCATTTCCTTTTGAGGGCTTGTTAATTTGGCTCTCAAGCCCCTCCACCGATAGAAGTTTTTCCCTCCAATACCCGGACTTCGGATTTCTTCTTTCTGACATTACCAACGGGTTCACAAATCCCATTGGTTTTTTAGTTTTTGATCACCGCCATTGCTTCATCCATGCAACAAATAGCCATGGCTCTCGGTCATAGATTTTAGAACGGGTTTCGGACAAAATAATCTCTCCTCCATCGGAGGGAGAAATATTTTGATACGTATGTGTACCTATCGCTCATGTGGGAACAAATACAACCATATGATCAGATTTCAACGGCATAGATTTTTTTATGGACTGTACTCCGAACACTTTTCAATCCAACCATATTAGAGAAATACGATCGAATTTTTTAGCAAATGATCTACATCATTGAAATCACGGATCGTGCAGCTATATTTGCTCCCTCACGAGCAAAATTAGGTACGCATACATACCAAAATTTTTTTCCACGGAAGTGGAATATAACACGTGGCTGAGGCCCAAATAGTGTCGCAGAAGTACTTGCCAAATGTTGCTGTGATCCTGTCTGCATTTACTTATTTCCGCCTTTGTTGATCGTCGCACCAGAGTCTCAGCGGACATCCAAATGAAACTTGATTCACGAGCGAATATGCAGACTTCTGCCAATGGTGAGTTAAGAAGAGAACTAGAAAAAATAAGTTTTCTTGGATGATTTTCATTATACATTAGTGGTGTTTATATATGTTGTGTGGAGTGAGAAATTTTTTTTTCTTAAGATAATAAGTGAATGAATCCATATACTTGGTTTTTGATGACTGGGATATGCTCATATTGGATAACTGAGATTGTAATTTGTATGTTTCAAATAAATGATTGAGATAACAATCCAAGTGCTCATTTTGGATGGTTGAGATGATAATCCGTGAACTTGATTAATACACCCCTCTCAAATCTGAGAATCTAAATATCAAATTTTCAACTTGTCGCAAAGAAATTAGAATTGCATTGTCGCTAGTGGTTTTGGGAAGGTGTTAGTGAATTGATCTTTAGTGGAGATGTGTTGAACAACAATTTTATTTGAAGATACACGTTTCCAAACAAAGTAAAAATCAATTTTAACATATTTGGCACGAGCATAAAATACCAGATTTGTTGAGAGATATGCTGCTCCAATATTGTCACACCAAAGATGTAACACCCCATGTTTCTATAGGAAAAGAGGGTACCACGCGGTGGTAGGCCAATACCGCGCTGCGGTAGGGTTAGGCGTCGAGAGCGCCGAGTAAGGTGAGTTGACTCAATGCTTTGGTTACCGCACAGCGGTAGGCTGATACCGCGTGGCAGTAGCATCAGGCATCGAAAGTGTTGAGTGAGGCAAAGTGACTCAACGCCTAGTCTACCACGCGACGGTATGTTGTTATAGCGCGGTGCTAGCCAATTTATTGGCCGAGCTCTCGCAGGTGTTTTGCTTTGGCTATCTCGGCTACTACCACTCCCCGCACCTACCAGGAGGCTCTTGCTATTCCTCATTGAAAATCTGTCATGGATGAGGAAATTGCCACTCTTACTGAACGGGATACCTGGACCCTTATTTCTCCACCAGTGGGTACTGATGTGGTCGGCTGTCGCTGGGTGTTTGTTGTGATGTTTCATCTAGACGGCACTGTGGAGAGCTACAAGGCCCGGCTGGTGGCCAAAGGCTTTACTCAGACTTATGGGGTTGACTACTTTGATACTTTCTCTCTGGTTACTCGCCTCAGCACCATCCGGGTTCTTCTCTCTGTGGCCGTCAACAGGGATTGAGCTATTTCCCAGCTTGATGTCAAGAATGCCTTTCTCTATGGGGATCTTCAAGAGGGCGTCTATATGGAGCAACCTCCTGGGTATGTTGCTCTGGGGGAGACACGAGTATGCAAGTTGAAGAAGGCCATCTATGACCTAAAACAGAGCCCTCGGGCATGGTTCGACAAGTTCAGTGGCATTGTGGCTGCCATCGGCTTTGCAAGAAGCTCGGCCGATCACTCCTTGTTTATTCGCAAAACTGCATCGGGATTGGTGGTTTTGGCATTGTATGTGGATGATATTTTTCTTACCGGCGATGATCAGGCTGGGGTGGACTTGACAAAAAAACACCTTCGTCAACACCTGGTCACGAAGGATATGGGCTCCCCGAAATACTTTTTGAGGATAAAAATCTCTCGGAAGCCCGGCTCGTTGGTTCTCTCCCAACGGAAGTATGCTCTTGATCTTCTACGAGAGGCAGGATTGACTGGTGCCAAACCGGCCCGATATCCCATGGCTACTGGAGAAGACAAAACATGGACAGATGACTTGCCTCTTCTATCGGATGCCACGAAGTAGAGACGTCTGGTAGGCAAATTTATTTATCTCACAGTGACCAGACCCGACATTGCCTATATTGTAGGCAAGGTTAGTCAGTTCATGCAAGCTCCTAGGGAATGCCATCTTCTGTCTGCCTTGAAGATGTTAGAGTATGTCAAAGCAACACCAGGAAAAGGGCTACTATTTCAGAATAATGGTCATCTGAGGTTTGAAGCCTACTCAGATTCAAGCTATGCGGATGATAAAAGTGACCGTAAATCTACATCTGGCTTTTGCACATTTGTTGGAGGAAATCTTGTGAGCTGGAAGAGCAAGAAACAATCTGTTGTCTCCATGTCCAGTGCAGAAGCCGAATATCAAAGTATGACGTCAACCACGTATGAGTTAAAATGGTTACGTGCTCTCATGCTTGACCTAGGAAAGGTCTACGACTATCCTCTTCCTATGTTCTATGACAACAAGGCCGCTATATACATATCCAAAAATCTGGTCTTCCATGAGAGAACGAAACATATAGAAGTCGACTATCATTTCATTAGGGAAGAGGTCTTAAAGAGACAAATTTGCACTCTATTCGTCACCTCCGACAAAGAGTTGGCAGATATCTTCATCAAGCCGGTTTCTACTTCCTTCTTCCACATTTATGATAAGCTACGCATGATGGATATCTATGCTCCAGCTTGAGGGGGAGTGTTGAAGTATGAGACCGGGCAGTCTGGCGGTTTTGTCTTGGCAGATTGAAGATCGCGCGGTCTGGCGGTTTCCCTTCAGCGGTTTGGTTGTTGTGCAGTTGTTGTTTGGAGTCCGAGCGGTCTAGCGGTTTGTCTCTAATGACTTGGAGACCGGGCGGTCTAGCAGTCTCCCATGACGATATCTCCTTCCTCTTTGGTGGTAGCCGAGTGGTTAGCCCTTCCATCTAACCGCGTGGCTTGTGCGGGTTGTTTCTGTATAGACCGCTTAGTCCTGTATTTTTTTAGTCCCACATCTCTTATTTATATTCTCTCTTCTCTCCTCCATTCTATAAAAGGGAGGTCATACCTTTGTAATAGATATCTTTTTCAGATAATAAAATTTCTATTATACCACTTCCGGTTTGTTCTTGTTCGTTTCTTACAGTCATGTACCGTTTGGCATAGCGGAACCTATAATGGCAGATCAAGTAGCGGCAGAGCCCGTAGTGCAGGGGAGAGCAACTGAGAAATAGCTAAAGCACGTGATGAGTTTTAATCCACCAGTGTTTTGGGGACTGAGACTCCCAATGCAAGCTGAGGACTGGCTTTACAGGGTTAAGAGAGTCATGTCCGCAATAGAGACTGAGGAGTGGCAAAAGGTTACAATAGCCACTTTCCTTCAGGATAGTGAATCAAGGTTATGGTGGGAGGAGTTAGAGCTACATCACTTCACTGGGAGGAAACTTTCTGATATTTCGATGAAGGAGTTCTCAAGACTATTTCTGGCACGGTTCATCCTGTCAGTGCAAAAAATAGCTATAGAGAGTTAGTTCCAGAGACTGACTCAGGGAGAGAGTAGCATGGATGACTACCTTCATGAGTTCACGAGATTGGGGCGTTTTGCTGGCTACAGTTTTACTGATGAGGAGCGTAAAACCAACCCGTTCTATGAAGGACTGCGTGACGATCTGAGGTTGCTGCTCTCAGGTCCTATTATACAAGGATTTCTAGTCTTTGTCGATACAACCCGATCTCTAGAGAAGGATCTGAGGAGAGTTCAAGGTAAGAAAGACTCGGTGGTGAAGAGGTATAACTTTAAAGTTCCAAGTTCGCCAAAGTCTGGGTACCAAAGGTGGAACAAGAAGACCAAGTCTTCTTCGTTGGTTACTTTTGGAGCATCTTCTGGGTGAGGCATCCCAAATCTTTGTTATAACTGTGGCAAACCGGGACATATAGACTGCAACTGCTGGAGTGGCAAATCGGAGAAGAAGGCAGGAACATCGTATTCTGAAAAATGGAAGGCGGTGGAGTCAACAACATCCCATCAAGCTCCAGCCCAACCAAGAGTCTACAACCTTGGATAATAAGAGGCCATTAAGCAAGGCGATGTGGTGATAGGTGTGTGTTAGATTTTAGCCGTAATACTTTGCATACCTTGCGTGTTATGCTTTGATCGTATGACTGTCGTGTTTTAGGCTTTGTCGTGGTTATGGACTATCAAACTCGAGCACTGTTTAATACAGGAGCTTCACACTCTTTCCTATCCGAGGACTTCATGTCACATATTGGAGTGCCCTCTTCTATGGCTAAGGATAGATTGAATGTGCTTCTACCTAATAGGTGTTTGATGCATGCAAAAAGAGTTTGTTGCGTTAAAGTACTGATAGGAAGTCAAACTTTTGACTTGGAAGCGTCACTACTGCCGATAGTAGAGTTTGACGTGATCTTCAACATGAATTAGCTCTTCGAGCAAAGTGCGTTCATCGATTATTGTTCGAACACTATCAAATAGAGGTTGAATACAAGACAAGAAACTACTTTCTCTGGTTTGAAGGGATCGAGCAAGACGCTGATGTCTGCTCTCAAAGTAGTTAAAGCAATTCATGAGGGATCGGAGTTGTTCTTCACCCTATTTGAGGCTAAGAAGCCCAAGCCTGGTTTGGTCAGTATCCCAGTGGCGTCGGAGTTTGCCGACGTGTTTTCGGAAGATATCCCTGGAGCCCCACCTCAGAGAGAGATCGAGTTCACCATTGAGTTGGTGCCAGGTGCCAAGCTGATATTGCGATCTCCTTACCCCTTAGCACCGAGAGAGATGACAGAATTGAAGGCGCAGTTTCAAGAGTTGATAGAGCAGGGGGGGTTGTGCGTCCAAGTTTGTCACCTTGGAGCGCCTCGGTCCTCTTTGTGAAGAAGGATGGAAGTCTGCGACTGTGTATCGATTATCGGGAATTGAATAAACTAACAGAGAAGAACAAGTACCCGATTCTGAGGATCGATGATCTATTCAACCAGCTAGTTGGATGAACTGTGTATTCGAAGTTAGACTTGAAATCTGGATATTATCACCTGAGAATCAGGGAAAGTGATATTCCCAAGACGGTATTCAGTATACGATATGGGCATTATGAGTTCACTAGCATGCCTTTCGGGCTGACTAATGTGCCATACGCGTTTATGGACTTAATGAACAGGGCGTTCAAGGAGTATCTGGATCGGTTCGTGATAGTGTTTATTGATGATATCCTGGTGTACTCCCAATCCGTGGATGATCATGTGGAGCACTTACATATTGTTCTAGAGACCTTGAGGAGTAATCAGTTGTACACCAAGTTCCCTAATTGTGAGTTTTGACTATTTTCTGTGGCATTCCTTGGTCATATTATCAGTGGTGAGGGTATTGTGGTGGATCCGACAAAGGTTGTTGCAATTTGGAAGTGGGCTGTATTGTCTTTTGTGACGAAAGTCCGGAGTTTTCTGGGACTTGCCGGCTACTACAGACGCTTCGTAGAGAACTTTTCGCGGATAACTTTACCTCTCACGACCCTGACAAGGAAGGATCAAAAGTTTATTTGGTCGCCAGCGTGCGCACAAGCCTTCGAAGCATTGAAAATTCATCTAACCACATCACTTATTCTATGCTTTCCATATGGGACAAAAGGCTTTGAAATCTGTAGCGACGCTTCAGGCAGCGTCTTAGGCTGCGTTTTGTTACAACATGGGAGAGTAATAACATACGGTTCGCGCCAGTTGAAGGTGCATGAGAGAAATTATCAGGTCCATGACTTAGAATTGTCGGTCGTTATATTCGCACTGAAGCTTTGGAGGCACTATTGTACGGCGTGAAGGTCAACATTTACATAGACCATAAGAGCTTGAAGTATCTGTTGGATCAAAAGGACTTAAATATGCGTCATCGAATGTCGATGGAGTTCCTTGGCGACTACACCTTCAAGATACATTATGTTCCTGGTAAGGGTAATGCGGTTGCAGATGCGATAAGACGCAGGGATCCCGCGCAGGCCAATTGGTTACTGATGCATGACGAATGTCTCGTTCGAGATTTGAAGGCCTTAGAGATCTCTTGTATTGATTAGAGATCTAGTGCTGAAGCACGTTTGAATTGGGTAGAGGTACAATATGACCTTGCCGATCGGATTGGGCTGGCTTTGGATTTGGATGACAACATGAAATGGTACATGCCTGAGTCCTTGGAAGGGTCAAATACTCAATTTACTGTTGATAATGGGATGTTGTGGAGGAACATTCATTTGTGCGTCCCAAAGGTCGGTAAAATACGGGAAGAATTAATGTACGAGGCTCATTATACCAAGTACTCGATTCACCCAGGAAGCACGAAAATGTATAAAGACATGAAAAAGCTGTTTTGCTGGCTAGGACTAAAGGACATAGCACTATATGTAGCAAAGTGTCAAACTTGTGCCTTGGTGAAGGCTGAATGTCAGAAGCCCAGTGGATTTTTGAAGTCTTTACCTATATCGGAATGGAAGTTTGATGACATATTCATGGATTTCGTGCATGGTTTGTCGAGATCGCAGAGGGGAAACGACGCCATCTAGGTGATTGTAGATTGTTTGACAAAAGTGACGCGCTTCATCCCGAATAGGAAGAACGATTCGGTGGAGAAACTAGCAAAATTGTATATAAATAATATTGTTCTACTGCATGGTGTGCCCCATAGCATCGTGAGTGACCGAGATGGGCATTTCACATCTAATGACTGGAGGCTGGTACATCAACTATTGGGTACCCAACTGAAGTTCAGTACGGCCTTTCATCCGCATACATATGGTCAGACCGAGAGGCTAAATAGGACGATGGAGGACATGCTTCGTATGTGCACCCCAAATTTCAGGAAAATGTGGAGGATCACTTGTATATGATAAAGTTTGCTTATAACAACAGCTACCAGATAAGTATTCAAATGGTGCCCTTCGAGGACCTATATAGAAGAAAGTGTCGTACTCCGATGTCATGGTTGGAGATGGGCAAGTCAAAGTTATAAAAGCGGAAGGAAGTTGAGGATGCAAGTTATATTATTCAGACAATCAGGGAGCGGCTATTGATAGCGCAGGATAGACATGCAAAATATTACAACGCCAAGCACAGAAATGTTGAGTTCGTCGTGGGAGATTGGGTTTACCTAAAGATCAAACAATTCAAGGGTGTGTCAAGGATCCGACGGCTGAAAAAGCTAAGTCCGAGATACCTTGGGTTGTCCGAAGTTTTGGAGCACATTGGTGAAGCCGCCTATCAATTAAAGCTTTCAATAGAGCTTAGTGGTCTTCATGACGTGTTCCACATATCTGTGTTACGGAAGGTGGTGCAAGAGCCTACGCAGTTGGTTGCGACAGATCATGTACCGATTGATGGTGGGTTGACAATGAAGGTCAAGCCCATTCGTATTGAAGACTTGGAAGTCAAGCAACTTCAGAATAAGTCTATCAGGATGGTCAAAGTCCGTTGGGACAACTGTGGATGAGAGGAGCTGTCACGGGAGCGGGAATAAACCATGAAGGCAAAGTTCCCCGAGCTTCTCGTTTGAGGTATACTTTCATAGTATTGATACTCTTTTGTTTTCCTACAATATGTAATTTCTGGACGAAATTCTTTAAGTGGGAAAGATTTGTAACGCCCCAAGTTTCTGTAAGCAGGAAAAGAGGGTACCGTGCGGCAGTAGGCCAATATCGCGTCGCGGTAGCACCACACATCGAGAGCGTCGTGTAAGGCGAGTAGATCAGCACTTTGGTTACTGTGCGGCGGGAGGCTGATAACGCATGGCGGTAGCGTCAGGCATTGAGAGCGTTGAGTGAGGCGAGGTGACTCAATGCCTAGTCTACCGTACAGCGGTATGTTGTTATCCGCGGTGCTAGCCAATTTATTGGCCGAGCTCTCGGGAAGTTATCGCCCAGCGGTAGTGATACCGCAGGCGGTAGCTTGACAATTTATTTGTCATAGCTCTCGGGTTTCTACCGTGCGGCGGTTGTAACTATCGCGTATCGGTAGCAGGAGCGGTCGTGTCATAACCGTCCCTAGCTACCGTAAGGCGCTAACATCTTATCGTGCGGCGATAGCGAAGCTATAACATCATGGCCATGTGTCGGCCTGTGATTTCAGGACCTGGGCGATGGCACACGAATCGAGGCATTGATTAACGGTATCGTGCGGCGGTAGCTAGTTACCGCGCGATGGTAGCACTATTTATAGTGTTGGTTTGGTCGTTTTTGCTTCATTCTTTTTGAGTTTGAGAACTTTGAGCTAAACGTTTGGAGGAGGAGAAGCCGTGCCTGAAAGAGAAGATCTCGTCGTTGTTTGATATTCGGAGCTCGGATTCGCAAAGCGAGTTTAGATCTGCAGAGGCAAAGCCGATACAGTCATTTTTATTCAGCTAGAATCTCTTCCATGGCGCCGAAGTGGACTTTTAGGGTAAGGATCCTCTTCTTTGAACATATGAAGTCCTTCTCATTGGCATTAAAGAGTAGACACTCCACGAATACGTGGAAGTGGTTCTCCCGATGGGTAGATCCGTGTATCTCCGTTAGTTTTGTATTTAGATCCGGAATCGAAGTAAGGAATATGCATGCTGTGTAAAGCCTATCTGGATAGGTTGTTCTGGATTTGTGATGTTTGTATGGTTCATATGCCGGAGAAGACTTTGTGGTTATCGCGTAGATTTCGGAGTCATAGGGTGTGCAGATGGATGCGTTGAGAGTACTGGATGTAGACTCCAGGAAGACACATCATTTGGGGGAAGAATCGATAGTCTTTCCCCCTACCGCGTAGCAGTAGCGCTATAGCCGACGATAGATCCCATAAACTATGTGTTTTGTGAAGCCTGTCTCTGGGAGACCTGTGGGATATTTTATGAGGCCTGTCTTGTGAGACCTGGGGGCCATGGGTGCCTGTCTCTCGAAGACTTAGGGGCCAATTTATGGAGCATGAGCTTAATTTGCTTAGCTTTGGTATCCATAAGTGCTAGCCTAGGATCCTTACAGAGTTATGGATCATACGAAAAAGAAAAAGGGGATGCTGACCTATGTCAGGCCTGCGATCCAGATGATTTGAGAACGGGATGTGGCTGAACTGTACCCTCCCCTATGTCGGTGGACTTGGAGTGAGTCAAAGTGTGAATTTTAAGTAACCATGACTTTGTTGTAACATAGAGACGATATCTCTAGCTTTGGCCCTATGAGACCGAAAGCTCAAACGTTGTTGTCTGTCACAGAGAATGGTGGTGCGGCCTTTGTGGTCTTGTGCATCAAGAATGTTCCCTGAGAGCACGGGATGTTGGCCATTTGTGCCAACGTCTGTGGCAAATGGTGCTTAAGTTGCACATTTTGATTACCAATATATGATTATACTAATGTCTCTAGGGAAGGAGCACCGCCACCCCGAGTGAGGGGTGGAGTCGTTATAATTTGGTCAGCTAATGCTGACAGTTGCTATTGTTTGCTATCGCGCAGTGGAATATTTCGTGCAGGTACAACCGAGCCAAGCAGGAAATAGCAGGATGGAGCCCAGGATTGCTAAGCTGGCCCTTGAAGGCCAAAGCGAATTACCCATTTATTTGGTTTTTCATGTGTGGTCGGCCTGCATGCCGATATTTGCAATACATTTTAATTAGAGTTGAACAATCTAAGGCATTAAGGCCAAGACTATTTGTGTATTTGATATACATTCCTACTTTGTTGTTAGTGGACATTCAGTTGGTTGGGTTCCAGCTAACCTTTAAAGTACTTCCGCTAGAATGCACTCTGTGATACGATGTGTGTATTTGGACTATGGTCTAAATTAGTAAATCCTTTGACTGTCTGTAGTATATGACATTAGGCCCCGACCAGACCTTCTGTTATATGCTATGTGACGGACGAGGATGTTACAAAAGAAGAGGTGGTTCATGTAATTGGAGCCCTAATTCATGTAATAAAGATTAATCCATATAAGTTTGATAGAGGCATCAATGAGAGAATTATACTTAGATTTTGTTGATGATTTGACAACTGTCTGTTGTTTCCTTGAGGACTAAGAGATGAGGTTGAGGCTAAGAAAAATAGTAAAACCACAGGTAAAGTGACGATCATCATTTTTCCTTCCCATCTAGCATCAAAAAATACACGGAGAGAGAGAGAGAGAAGGAGAGAGGGATCAAGAGAGAGAGAGAGAGGTAGAGCATTCAAAGAGGAGCCCATGTGTTGTGGTAGCTTTGAGTTACTGCAAAATGCACTTGACATTAATCCAATGATCCTCCTTGGGAGAGTGCATACATTGACATGCACGATTCACATGAAAGGAAACATTTAGATGAGTTAATGCAATATATTTTAGGGCGCCCACAATAGAATGATATATGGTGCTTGGTGCTTGGAGCCATTCGTGTTGGATTAGATATGCACATCCCCTAAATTGAGGGCTTGGTGTTGAGAGCCATTAGTGTTTGAATGGGATGATAGTCAAATAATCCAGCACAATGTAGTAAATCCCGAATTTAGTGAGATTGAAATAAGAGTAACCCTTTAGGAAGCTTGATTTCCTCAATTTTGAGAAAGAAATGCAGATGTCCCAAATTTTTGATGGAGAATTCAAGAGATAAATCCTTTAAAATTGATTTATGTGTGCACGGTCGTTTCTAGTAAGCAAGATGTCATCAACATAAATCAAAATATAAGTAGTAGGAGGCCCTGTGGAGGATAAATAAAGAAGGATCATTTTTAGAGGCAATGAATCTCATTTGTAGAAGAAAAGCATATAAACAGTGGAACATAACTCGAGGGACCTCTTTTAATCCGTATCAAGTGCAATGTAGTTGACATAGATGAGGTAGTTGTATAGAATTTTAAAACCCAAGAGGTTGAGACATGTACTTTGTCTGTTAATGAGCCATGAAGAAAGGAATTTTGGATATCAAGCTGTCAGATATGTCACCCTTGCGAGACTAAAATAGAAATCATGATTTTAATTGTAATAGGTTTAACTACATGATTTATTGTTTCTATTTAGTTAAGATCTGGTTGTTGGTGGAACCTTTTTGCAACTACTCATACCTTATAACGCTCAATGGAGCCATCTGCTATCCTCTTAATATGATTGACCCATTTGCAGCCAACTAAGCTTTTATATGAGGGGGATTAACAACCTTGTCCCATTTTGAACTAAGTAACCAAACTCAATCAACATGACAATCCTCCACTCAGCATTTTTATTGACTTTGGTGAAATAGGTAGGCTCAATAATAATATCAACGGGAGACTTAGAGAGTATTTGAGTATTTAAAGCATTTAGACGATATATGTTGGTGGAGTTTTATATGTCTTGAGGATGTCATGTGCAACATGGTGAGGTAGTAGTTGATGGTGGGGAATTTGATATGAGGTTTGGTGAGATATGTACCAAGAAAAGATGGTTAGGTGTGTAACCTCATGAGGAACTAGTAATGGAGGAATACCAGGAGAGGGTGGTGAGGGTACTGAATGTGCTGGATTGATGCAAAGAGGAGGTCGGCCCAAGGGTAAGGATGTGCTTTTGTTAAGGAATCTAAAATTGGAGTTGAAGGTTGAAAATAGATGGTAAAAGGGAACAATGTTTCATTGTACTATATATGTCATGTTATATAAAATTGGTTATTTTGAAGGTCTAAGAATGATATTCAGAATGAGAAGGGTTGTAACCCCAAAAGGCACATTATGTGGATCGAAAAATCCATCTTATGGTGATTGTAAGGTCGTAAGAGGGGAAACATAAACACCCAAAATTCGAAGGAAAAATATAATTAGGGGTTTTATGGTAGACTAGTTGAAAGAGAGAGTGAGAGGTTGAATAAATTTGATGAGGGCATGTGGTTTATAAAAAAAACTATAGTTTCAAAGGAAAAATGCCACTATTTTGTAGAAATAGACCCCTCAACGAAAAGGAGGAGACCTATTTCTATAATGTATCGATGACAATGTTCTTCGAAACCTTGCTTCTCATGTGTGTGGGGAGCGACAATTCGATGAGAAATGCCAAACATTTGGAAAAATGATGAAGAGTTTGATATTCACCTCCCCAATCAGTTTGTAAGGCTTTAAGTGAAAGAGAGAAAAGTCACTCAAGCAAAGCTTTAAAACGAATAAAAATATCAAATACTTTAGTGTTACGAATCATTGGATAAAAACAAAGGTACTTTGTATTATCATTAAGAAAAAGTACATAATAGTGGTGCTCGTCTATAGAGGGAGTAGGGGATGCACCTCAAGCATTAGTATAAACAATATCTAATGGAAAAATACGTCTAGAGTGAGAAAGATGAAGAGATAAGGTAGGAGATTTACCCAATTTATAAGCAGAACAAAGAGACTTTATAGTTTTGATTTGCAAGGTATTTTATTTGTGTTCATCATAGGATGAAGAACTTCTTCACGTGGATGTCCTAGGCAGAAATTCCAATTGTTCAAGGTTCTAACACCCCAAAATTCCTGTATGTTTAAGGGTATTAGGGTCCTAAGGGTCCTAAGGATGTCCCATGCATTTTGAGGGATGTTTGGTGACATTATGGAGGTGGGCAGGTTTTTTGTCATGCATTTTAGCCATGCACGATCATGCATGACCAAAACCTCACAATTAGCCACAGAGTTTTTGTTTGGGTTAGTTTTATCATGCTTATGGTTATGCATGTGCTAAACCATACAATCATGTGAACGATCACCCGTGCGACTTAAATAACGCATGGTCGTGCGTGCCCAATACCACACGATGAACTTCAGAGTATTGATTTGGCAGGATTTACTCATGCATGATCATGGGCTTGAACCACATGATTGTATGAATGGCCAGTAGACTCGTTTTGATCATGATATCAGACCATTTGTTGAGGAGTTTTAAAATCTAATGGATGGGATCCTTTCCTGAGCCTATTAGGTCAGGATTGAGGAGGATGGAAGCTTATTTTTAGCTTACAACTTCTCTCTTAGGTTTGAGAAAGGTGGAAGAAAATCTCGTCATTGGAGGAGCTCTAGAACTCAAAACTTTGAGCGGAGTTCGGACCTGCAGGCATGCATTTATTGAGGTTGACTTCATCCATCTCATTCTTCATTCCATGACACCGAAGCTAACTCCAAGGGTAACGATCATTCTCCTCTGTTTTAGGATGATACTTCCCCATTTCATTTTGTTTTTAATTGCGTGGGAAGAGTCTATTTTTGTTTGCTAGAACCCCAGATCAGTTGTGTCCGTCCCCAACATGAAATGCATGTAGAATATGGTAATTGTTGTGGAACAAATTGTCCCCAACATTAAATGCATGAAATCATCCCACCCCAAAACTGGCAAAACAAAGCAACGGTCAGCATAAGATGACCAAATTATAATGACTCCACCACTCGCTCAGGGTGGCGGTACTCCTTCCCTGCAGGAATTTAGCATAGACATATAAAGGTAATCAAAATGTGCAATTTAAGCACCATTCACCACAGACGTTGGCACGACCGGCCGCATGCCCCATGCACTCAGGGCACATTTACGGTGTGCCGAGATTCAAGCCCCACCTCCGCCCTCAAGACGGTAACTTTGAGAATTTCTAGTCTTTCTGGGCCGAAGTCAAAGACTCAATTCCTCCTATATTACGATAAAGTCAAGGCGCTCACTGCTTTGGATCCATGCCACTGACTCACCCCAAGTCGATCATCATAGGGTGGGTAAATGTTTGCCACAGCCCATTCCTCAAATCGTCAGGCTCGCAAGCCATGACGCAGGTCAGTCCCCCCTTGCCCAATCACACATTGCATAACCACATTATGTCCAAGGCTGCCTCTCACGGTCACCATAGCAGAGCAATTTAAGCTCACGACCCAACCTTCTCCCATGTCTCCACGAGACAGTCCTCACAAACAGTGCTCATTGGGAGTTATCGCCGCACTGTTGGGGATAAACTATCAATTATTCCCCTCCAAATGGGTGTTTTCCTAGAGTCATTCTCCAATACTCTCTCTGCAGCAACTTGCACACCCTGTGAATCTGAAATTTACATACTACCATGTAGTGTTCTCCGGCACACGAATAACCATCACCAATCCAGACCAACCTGTCCGGGTGGGCTTCACACAAAAAGCTTATACCGTACTTCGATTATGGATTCTAAATGCGAAGGTAACAGGGATACACGGATCGACTCGTTAGGAGAATCTCTTCCATGAGTTTATGGAGCATCTACACTCACATGCCAAAACAAAGGACTTCACATGTCCACAGAAGAGGATCGTTACCCTTGAAGTTTATTTCGGCGTCATGGGAGAGATTCTAGCCAGATGGAAATGACCGCTACGGCTTTGCCACCGTAGATCCGAACTCGTCTCTCGAATCAGAGCTCCCAAACTCTAATGGCGGCGAGATATCCTTTGTTCGACTCTCCTCGTCCCCGCTCTAGCCACTTAGAACTAAGCCTCAAAAGAAATTAAGTGAAAATGACACTTCTTAGGCTATAAATTGAGCTACCGTCGTGTGGTAATTATCTACCGCCACACAGTACCTGAATTGAAGGCTTGTTCCACAAGCCACCGCCCAAAACCTCCAATCTCAGGCCGACACGTGGCCACGCCGTTACAGCCCTGCTACCGTCGTGCGATAACAACCTACTTTCGCGTGGTAGACGATGTATTGTATCAATACGACGCTCTCGATGCTCTCGACGCCTGACGCTATCGCTACATGATATCACTACCACCATGCGGTACCTCACAGAGAGGTATTCCGAATAAAACAGCTTCTCTACTACTGGCGTTAACCCTACCATCGGGCGGTATCTCATAGAAACCTTTTCCTTCTTCAGGAAACTTGGGGCGTTATAGTGCTTCTACCCTGAGGAGAGTGTTCATTGATGCCCTTGGGCTCCCATCCTACGAGTATCGAGAGAGAAGTTGTCATGCCTACATGGAGCTAGAGGCTAAGCTCGACCAACTGATCATCTGAGAGCCTCATTGCCGCATCTCGGTGGTAGAGGTTCAGATAATGAATATGGAGGAGCTCGAGGAGTGGTTGGCTGGCGCGGAGTCCTAATTCTACATGATCAATGAGCTGAAGAGGTTAGTATCAATGATCGAGCACCACCAACAGCTTCATCATGATGAGCTTGTCGGTATGCGGGCGAGTATGGGCTCGGCGGGAAGGATGACGAGGATGGAGGACTAATTTGGAAGGGCAAGAAGGTGATGTTCACGATGACCGAGCACTTCAGGCATGCATGTGACATGTAGTAGGTCATGTGACATCCTCCCCTTCCAGACCAGGGCCCTCCCATGCTTTAAGATTTTAATTCCATGAGTGTTCTCCTCTGGTGATTTTGTAATAGGGCTGTAACAGTTCGTTTTGGTTTGATTTTTGATCAAAACTGCTAACCGAACCACCCATGTGGGGTTCCAAAAATTTGAAACCGAACAAAACCGTACACACCATTGGACCCGAATCAAACTGTTCGGCTTGTTTCATTTCGATTTGTGTGGTTTAATAATTAAAAGAAAAGTGATTTTTTTATTAGTAATTGGTCATTTAAATGATCATATATATAAAGGAATAGTTTCCATTTTTTACAAAAGATAGTCTAAAAATACCATAAGTAAAATAAAATAACATTTAATTGTTATGGCATCTGTGAGTCATGGCATAGAAAAATAGAAAATTATAATTAGTAAATAGTGAATGTAAAGTAAAATGTTAAAAACTTCTCATGACAGTAGCATGAGTATTTATTAGCCCTTCTATTCCCCAGTCCCCACTCTTAACTCTTAAGTCATAAGAAATAATAATTAATATTCTTTATTTTTAATAACTTAGCTTAGCTCAATGCAATTAATTGTAACATGTAATAACCGATTAACAGTGAAGACTAAAGACCTAGGCTTCGTTTGACACATTTTATTTGCTCCGATAAGTTTGGTCAAAAAAACCATTATCATAGAATTTATGTTTGGCATTTGGAAAAACAAAGGTTATGACCGCTACCAAGAAAGTTAACTAATTTTGGGCATAAATGCATGAATTTTTTTAGGTGAGGCCGGGTGTTCACTAGCTACGGTTCATGAACACCGCATTCACGAATGCCACCATGCGCCAAATGAAGCCCTAATTATATTCCTAATAGATTAAAAAATTATTAAAGCTAATATGATTCGATTCGGTTCGACTCAGTTTGATTTGACATTCTGAATCGTGAACCGAACCGAACCACACGGTTTCTCAAAAATTGAAACCATGGTCGAGTCGCGGGCTATTAAACCCAAACCGAACCATGTGGTTTGGTTGGTTCTGGCTAACACCCCTACTTTGTAATAAGAATTTTGACTTTGAATTTGTAATTTTTAATTGGTGAGCATCAATCTCGTATTAGATGTATTGCTTGTGTTTTGCGATGATGCTTCTGGTTTCTTCCTTTGAATTATGAGATTATAGATGTTAGGCGCTTAGATTCGGTGAGTATTCAAGTGATTTTATGCATGTCCTCGTGAGGTGGAATTGGCGACTTCCTATGTGTGATGAGTCGTTGGCGACATTATGCTATACTCATGGTTAGTTGCCCCCCCATGGACTCCGCCTATAAATGGGGGTACATATTTATTATTCTATCAACGACCTGTTCTTCCTTCCCATGAGTACCCATGATTCCTTTCATTCTCGCCACATATACTCACACTTCTTCCATTCATGATCTTTGAGATGTGTGATGATGTTGCTGCTCAGCGCATGGTACACAAGAGGAACTTTGCTGATGTCATCTTTGAGAAGTTGGTTACCGATTAGAAGGATTTGGACGACTTCATCAAGAAATTACTGCCAGAAGAATTCTTGCCTTGGCGAGACTTCCTCACCAAGGGGAGAAACTGAACACTGTGTTAGAGGATGAGGACATCCTCCATATTTGCACTTCGAAGTTAGCCTGATATTTTCTCTATGGTCAAAGTACTGCCAGATACTCCGGTACTTTGGGTTAGTCCCCGCCTAGATCAATACCATTATGGTGGCTGTTTTAACTGAGAATTCGGTCCCTTATGGAGTTCACCCTCGGGGAAGGGGTAGTCTCGCGCCTACTTCTCTCCTGCAAGCAAAATGACAAGAAAACAAAAGGAAAATACCTAAGGGCCCGGCGCGGAGGTCCCACCACAAACCCGGAAGATCTCAAAGCGCTTCCTCTCCCTTAGCCAAATGTCGAGCTAAGACTACCTCAGAAATCGCAAGAAGGTCTGGGATTCGGTCAACATGCCTTCTGAGGTACCCCATTGGGTCTATTTATAGGATTCTGAAAACGGCCTGCAAATAGCCAACCTCCGTTGTTCTGAACAGCTATGTGCAGCCCAACGGGGTCTGCCAACAGCCTAACTCCGCTATTCTAGAAGGATATTGGCACCCCCTACAAGGGTACCTAGGTAATTTGGCCACTGGGCCCTACTTGATAGGTTCCAAGGATCTTGAGGTCAACTCGCCGCAACACTTCATCTCAAAGCGCTCCCGCATCTCGCCTCCCTTCCTTTAGGCAAGCCCGAGCCAGGCCACGGCAGTCCGCCAGTCCTTGGTCTAAGGCGGGCTGGCGGCGAGGTTGCTTAAGAGAGAGCGGGATGGGTGGGAAAGCTTGCGCAGCCCACCCGCCTAGCCTCGGCGAGAGCGAGCTGGCCACTCCAGGTTGCTACTTCGGGACTGGGGCTTAGCTCGACGAAGGTCGGATCCACATCGACGAACTTCAGGTGGGCGCGGGCCGGGTGGCCCAGGTCGCTCAGCTCTCCCATTTAATTTTGGAGAGCGCGAGCTAACCATTCTGAATTCGCTCGTTTTGGCCTGGTTGACCCACTCGACGAACACGGGGTTGTACACAATCCCCGCTTTTTTTGAGCTTGGCCAAGCTCGGAAAGAATCATCCAACCAACGTGCTCGGTGAGTGCTTTGATGAGCTGGAGAGAATATTTCGGTGGGTCCCACCGTCATGCTATAAATATACCACCAGACCTTTGGAAAAAGCCCCACCTTTTTCTGATCTCTGCTGTGAGTTATACCTGAGCGATGCATGTGTTCGAGGAGGTGCGAGCGCGTCTGGCAGCCGCGGTGGAGGTAACCAGGGAGCATGTCCTTGACACGGCTTCGTGGTTGGCGCGTGGGTCGTCCGGTCCCTTTTTTAGGACGGTGAAGGGGAGAATGATTAGGCAGTCTCCTGTGAATGTCCCCCCAGGGTCCAGCTCGGTGGCCGGTGTTGAGGACGCCCATGTGGTATGCGAGCTTCCTGCTTGATTCGTCATTTCGCCCCGGATTCTTTTTGTCACGGGTGGTATCTGGTGGAGACGTTGTCGGAGGGGAGCTAGATCGTCGAATTCTACCGACAACCAGTCAGGTCGCCAGCCCTTCGTGCCAGGGGCACCCCCCTGTGGCGAGTTTACAACCACCGCTTCTTCCCGGGCTGGGGAAGACCTTAGTAACTCCTGAAGGGGAACCCTTCTAGGGCCGACCTGGATCTTCCCGGCCATTCGCTGGCGCGGGTGACGTGCCAACCCCAAGTGAGTCTTTACTCTTTCCCGTTTATCATTGTTTGCTCCGTATCCTCCCTTCTGTAGGCTTCAATGTGGTCTCTTCCTCCGACGTTGACATGAGCGAGGGGAATTCGCCTCCCCCTGATACGGATCATATTTCGGAGTACCTGGGTGACCCGCTGGATGCTGAGAGGATGAAGAGGCAAGTAACGCGGCTATTCCAAAAGCACATCCTACTGTTGCAGGAGGTTTACAACAGGGTAGAGAAGGACAAGGCCGAGACGGAGGAGAGATTGGTAGTTCTAGAGGGGAAGAGACGACCAGCCGACGGGGATGGAGTTACATCTGCGAGGGTGCATATTACGCGAGCCGAGGAGTGGCTTACGCACGCCTCGGAGGATGTCGACCGAGCTCAGGAAGAGCTTTTGGCGGTTCGCGAGTATCATTATCCTCGCGTACCACCCCGATTTGGGATGCGGAGGCGAGGTAGGTGGAAGTGGATTCAATACTGAGCCGCCTGTCCCTCCCCGCTTTTGATCGGCTGGGCCGGGTCTTGCCTGCATACTAGGCCAGTTCACGTGGTAGGGCTGCGAACTTTCTTTTTACAGGACATTTTAATGTTTGTAATAATTCGAGACTCCCTCGCCCGCCAATGGGCCTAGTGCTTGTTCTATGTTACTTTTATTGTGTTGTAGTTCAGTTCTCTCTGGATGAATGTGGATGAAGCATTCTTGCTCGACTACCCCTTCTTTAAGCGGGTGATTGCAGATTGCGAGTCTGAACGGATTGCTTATCTAAATTGGCGGGTGCGAGTCGTGGTTCATCCATCTCTTGGGTAGGCGCGGGAGAGCGCGGCTTGCTGTCGAACGGTCTTAGCGATGCATCGACGAGCTGATGTAAACCCGCGGTTGATTCGGAAGTCGAACCGTCGAGGCGTATTTTGCTATCCGCACTTTTCCCGCCGGCAGAACATTTTCCCGCCCTTTTTTCTTCCTATAAATAGTCCCTGCCGACCCTTTCTCAACCACCACATTCAAGATTTTCCCTTCTCCGCATCCTGTGACTCCCGAGTCCTTTGTTTCCTACGAGAACTCTGGCGTCCCGCTCGACAATACTCCCGCGAGATGGGTGGTGGTGGTGGTGGTGATGCGGACGGGCAGAGTAAATGCGCCTGGACCTTCTCCGAATACGACTTCTCTCACACCGTCGTTTTTGAAGGTGAGTTCCTTGAGATTGTTGGCAGCTACATACCACCGATCTTCGTGGCGAGGAGACCCGGGGTGGAGGAGAAGATCAATGATCTTTTTGCTGGGGAGCTCGCCATCCCAATGATGCATTTCGAGGCGGGTCTCCTACTTCCGCTGTGGCCGGAGGTCTGCCAAATACTGAAATTCTGCGGGATCGTCCCCAGTTAGATGACCCCCAACTCTATTGTGCTGATGATTGGGTTCGTATGCTTCCTACGCGAAGAGCGAATCGAGTTCAGTCTCACGGTCTTCCGCAAGCTGTTCTCCTTTTAGGCGAATAAGGACGAGACCGCCTACTTTTCTAGTGTCCAGGTCAAGGTGAGGGAGACCGTCAATAAGAGCCACAATTGGCTAAAGAAGTTTGTCTTCGTCAAAGGGGACTTCCGCAACGTCCCCTTCTCGTCAGTCTAGCTCAGCGAGGTGAGCTACCGCCCCTAGCCTGGGGAGCCACAAAGCAGAGCTATGCGAGTTCTTTGCGGGGAAGAACTTCGAAGTCGCGTTCCTCTATAGGAACTTGGATGACCTCACCCCCATCCCGCCCGGGGGAGGTAAGTTACTCACTCCTGCTAGACCTCCCGTTCATCCATAATACTTGGATCGACTACCTTGACTGAGCTTGGAACATCTTCCTTAACCGCTTCTTCCAAGCTTAGATCCTTTAACCCAGTACCTACATCTACACAAATAACACTAGATAAGCTACTATGAAGCATGCTTGTCTCATACAATACAATATTGATAGACTCTTCTACCACCAGGGTTTTCATATTAAAAATTCTATATGCCTTACTGTGGCTACTATACCCTACAAAAATACTTTCAAAATATTTGTCACTAAACTTTGTGCGATAGTACTTCCCATTGTTAAGTACAAAGTATTTACTGCCAAAGATCCTAAACTAGGACACAGTTGGTTTTTTGCCTTTCAATAGTTCATAGGGAGTCATACAATGGTTTTTGTTGATTAGTGCTCTGTTTTGCACGTGATAAGCTGTGTTGACTGCTTCGGCCCAGAAGTACTCTAGTAGTGAAGTGTCATTCAACATAGTCATACATGCTCAATAAGGGTTCTATTTATTCTCTCGGTAACTCCATTTTGTTGTGGAGTATATAGGGAGGAAAACTCATGAAAGATACCTTGACTTCCGCAGAATTCTGTCATGCCATCAGAGTCAAATTCTATTCCATGATCACATCCGATTTTGACCACTGAGCAATTTAATTTATTTTGAATTTGCCGAACAAAATTGGTGAAAGAATCAAAGGTGTCTGATTTGTGTTTCAGAAAGAATACCCAAGTAAAATGAGAGTAGTCATCAACAATGACCAACGTATAAACTTTACCTCTTAAACTATGAATTGACATAGGAGCGAATAAGTCCATATGAAGTAAATACAAACTCGTGGAGAAATCTTTTTCAGAAATACCCTTAAAGGGAGTAATAATCCTTGGACTGGGCCATGATAGTGAAAGTGAATATCTATAAACTTTGGTATCTATCAGGATCTTGTGACTTAGGTGTTAGCCTATTCAGTCAGTCAACCTCCCTCTGATACCAATTGAAAGTGAAGGGATAGATACTACTCTAGAGGGGGGGTGAATAGAGTTATCAAAATTTGACTTAGCAAAGTTGACTTTCTACTCAACTCCCTTGGAGTGAAATGCGGAATGAAAAGATTATAGATATGGAGATAACCCTAAAGCCTAACACAAGTGATGTGCACAGACTCAAGCTAACTGTAATTACAGTTAAGGCTTGGATAACCTAATCAGCAACTAGCAAACCTAGTTATATCTAATCACAGCCATAATGTAAGAATTTAAACAAGGCAATCCAGACGACACAAGGAATTTAAGTGGTTCCCCAAACAACTTGGGTACGTCCACTCTTCTACCAACAAGGTAGGAATCCACTCAGGTTTTTGATCAGGTGCCCTGCCACCAACAAGATCTGCTTCAGGTAGATCAAGAGACCCTTTAGACTTTTGATCAGGTGTCTAAAAACCGAACACAGGTTTTTGATCAGGTGCCCTGCCACCAAGGGATACTTTTGAAGGGAGTAATAACCCTATACAGGAGGGGGAAAGGGGTTAAGGTGTCTTCTCTAATTTACAATAGATTAGAGAAGCACAATAACTTGCACTGAGCTAGACAGCTCTAAAAGAATCAAGGCTCCCCCTGGATCAAAGAACGTCCAGGTGAAGTCTTGCTTCAGTGCAGAAACTCTTCAGTAAGAACTGAAGGAAGAACTACAAGAAGATATAAAATAATAAAAGAAAATCTTCTAGCAGCTATCTTCTTCTTCTTCTTCTTCAAAAAATCTCTGAGTTAGAACTTCCTGGAACAGGAGATCTCAGGTTGAAGAAGAGCAGAAGAGCTAACACTTCTCAGTTGAATGAGGATTGCTGAGAGCAGTGAACTTGGACTTGATGAAAGCTTGAATGCTAATTGAATAACTCTTAGAATCACTGGTTAGCTAGCTGAAATCCTTCTCCAAAGGATTCCTTTTATAGCAGCAACAAGCAACGACTCTTTTCAATTTGAACTGTTTGTCTTCTTCTGAAACTTGAAACCTGGGCTGCAAATATCACAAAGACAAACAAACTCTGCAGCAAAATATTCTATAAAAGGGATAAACCTTTTTCAAAGAAGCTGTAGGAAGCAATCTGATAATAAAGGTACTAAATAAAATCACATCAGAAACAAACTCTTTATAGCATAAGGAAGACTTTTCAGTCTAACGACTATAAAGGACTGACAACAGATAAAGTAAAATACAATGTCAACTAATAAGACAAACAACTTTATCTAAAAAGATTTTACTCAGGCAAAAGGGATGGAGCAGATATTGCCTGGAAATATTATCATAAAACAACTGAAATAAAATGCCAGATAATGTATTAATTTATTAAATAGAATAAATAAATACAAAATAAAAAGGCAAACAGAAAACGTCGAACGACCCTCGGAGATCGTCGACAGAAGAATGGAGATCGTCGAACTATCGGACAGATAGTCGAACGATCCAGATAGTCGAACTATCAAAGAAGATAGTCGAACTACCTAGGAAGATAGTCGACCTATCAGAACAGATAGTCGATCTATCAGATAGTCGATCTATCCGGACAGATAGTCGAACTATCAAACACAAACAGATAGTCGACCTATCAAGCAGATAGCCGACCTATCACAGAAAACAGATAGTCGACCTATCAACAGATAGTCGACCTATCAAAACAACACAGATAGTCGATCTATCAACAGATAGTCGACCTATCAGATAGTTGAACTATCAGGACAGATAGTCGAACTATCAAAGACGACAGATAGTCGACCTATCAACAGATAGTCGACCTATCAAAGCGGAACAGATAGTCGACCTATCAACAGATAGTCGAGCTATCAGATAGTTGAACTATCAGGACAGATAGTCGAACTACCAAACCAAGCAGATAGTCGACCTATCAACAGATAGTCGAGCTATCAATGCAGACAGAGCGTCGACCAACTGATAGACGATAGTCGATCAGCCGATAGACGATAGTCGAGCGACGTTCGACTATAGTCGAACGAAAAACTACTTAACCAAATATTCATCTGGAAAAGCAATTCTACACAACTAGAAAATCTAACCTATCAACTAACCTTTGATCATAGATAAATCATGGGTCAAGAGACACAAAGAGAGGACTGAACTCAAATCAAACTAGGGTACCAACAATCTCCCCCTATTTGAGTTAAGTCTCTCAAAAACTAAAACACAGAGCTAGCTATAGAACAATAAAATCAATACAGAAAATAGTTAAACAACTAACTAGCAATTAACAATCAGTCAGATATATATAACAGTCAATCAAAATATTAAGGATCTACAGAATCAGGTTGGGGATCAGAAGAGCTAGGAACAAAAGATACTTTCCTCAAGGGATCTATGGCTTCTTTCTTAGACATCTTCAGATCTTGTACACCAATAATCTTTAGTTCTGATGCCCTTGGAACGACTGCTTCTGGATGCTTTTCCATGTATTTAGAAGGGTCAAAAACTTCAGGGCTAACCTAGATTTTATCAAGTTCCTTCATTCTGAATTTTGACATTGTAGTAAATCCTGCAGAATCTTTTCCTTCAGCCTTAGCTTTCTTTATCTGGGGTGAGCCAACAAGCTCTAGAAAACGAGCCATCCTGAAATCAGGATCTAACTCTTGACATTCATACTTATTTTCAGATGCAGTATCTATTGGCTTCACAGCTTTAAACTTGGTAGACAGATCTAATAAACTTTCAGCTGGATCTTTAACTTCTTGAATGACAAGAGATGAAGGAGGAGCAATTTCAGCAAACTTCTTACAGGACTTTTCTGAGAAAACAGTTCTTTTACTCTTTGAAGTGTCTTTAGTAGCATGATCTGGTATAGCAGGTGAAACTTTTCTCTTGGGAGAAGGAGGAGGTGAAAAGGTTGGCTTTTGATATACCACCTCCTTTACTTGCTCTTTTACCTCAGCATCATGTCTTTGATATCCAGAATATGATCTGCCTTGATGGCTTTGAGAACTTCTCCTTGAAGGAGGTTGAGGAGGTGCAGACTTGTCAGAAGGGGCAGATGGATTTGCTGAAATATTGCCAGAGGCTCCTGCACCGGGAGGTGGAGGAGGAGGACCTCTGGGAGTCCATCTGGGAGCAGGACTATCATACCTCTTTGATTTATTTCTTTCCTTTTGCTGGTTCTTAGAGAACCACATCCAGTGCTGGAACTCTTTCGACTTCGGATCAATTCCTTTCAGAATGTAATAGGGAATATCATGATCTGGATTTGGAGGAGGAGGAGCTACAGCTTTCCTTTTCTTCTTTGCAGCTTTCTTTCTCTTAGAATTCTCAGACAGATCTGAATTATCTTCATCCTCAGAATGAGATGAGGGAGGATGATCATATGGATCATAGGCTTCTGATACAGCCTTTTCCTTTTCTTTCAGGGCAGCTTTCTCTTTCTCTTCTTCTATGGCATCCTGTGCCAGAAGGGTATCTAAATCCAACCCTGGGGAATCATCCCATAAAGTAGACTTTTCAGTTTCAGAATCCTTTTGTTGAAACTCAGGAACTGTCGAGGGGACCAGTTCAGATAGCACTGCTTGCTGAGCAGGTTCAGCAGCCTCAGAAACTAGAACATGCTCTACAGCCTCAGATAGCACTGCTTGCTCTACAACCACTTGGACATCAGGAGCTGATACAGATTCAGGCTCTACAGTATCTAGAGTTTCCGGAGCAGGTTCAGGTTCTGGCTCTTGGACAACTGCCACTACTTCTTCCATTATATCTGAAGGATTAGGAATAAAATCTTGCTAAATGACATCTAGTCATCCCTTCCAGATATTCCCATACTAACATATCAATTAAGTAATCTACAAATTGGGAAAGAGACATACCTTCAGGATTTTCTTCAGGGTGACCTAACTCCCATAAATCATCTAGAAAGGATGTGATTATTCCTTCTAGGTATAGGGCAACCAGGGGAGTTGAGGATTCTTCCAGGTAAACTTTTACAACAAATTCAGTCATCATTATTGCATCAAATATTTCTTTTTCTTTTTCAGATGGAGGAGGAGCTGAAATTTCTGCTGCTTTTTCTGATACTGCAAGTTGAGCTGCTGGAGGGGAGGCCAACTGCTGCTCAGAGACACTTCATTGAACATCTCCCCCTGCCTGATTTCAGTGGGAACTGAAACCAGGCCCCTGGATGAAGAGGGCTCAGCAGAGTTAGAGAGAATTTTGATGGCATCAGACAAAGAAGCAATGGAGGAAGCAAGTGGAGCAATTGCCTCTTCAATCATGATTTTGATTGAAGGGGTAATTAACTCCACAATGCTGGAAATGAATTCTGGAGTTATCTCAAAAGATGGTGGGGGAACTGCAGTGGATGGAAGATCAGCAGGATGAATGTATTCCTGATGAACTGGAGAACGAACTGGAGATGGAGAAGGAGAATGATGGGTGGAAGCAGGAAGATCAATATGATCTGAAGATTGAAGAGGAGAACGAATAGGGGTAGAAGGTACAGAAGCTAATAAATCAAAACTAGGATTAGATATCCTAGCAAGATGATGAGGGATAGGAGATGCTGGAGGAGAAGATGGAATTTCAACTGTTATTAAATCATGAACAGGAGAGGAAGAATGTCGTACTTCAACTGAAGTATACAGCAGAGCAGAAGAAGATGAAGGAAGAGATAGAGGAGCTGAGCCAACTTCTTGAGGGTGTGGAGCGACAAAGTCAGTCCTTGTGCTCTCAGATGCAGCTGGAGCAGCCCCTGCAGGAGCGGGCTTCACGAAAGTCCTCTTCCATTTTGAGAACAAGTTGGGATCCTCTGATACCAATTGAAAGTGAAGGGATAGAAGATGCTGGAGGAGAAGATGGAATTTCAACTGTTGTTAAATCATGAACAGGAGAGGCATAATGTCGTACTTCAACTGAAGTAGACAGCAGAGCAGAAGATGAAGGAAGAGATAGAGGAGCTGAGCCAACTTCTTGAGGGTGTGGAGCGACAGAGTTAGTCCTTGTGCTCTCAGATGCAGCTGGAGCAGCCCCTGCAGGAGCGGGCTTCACGAAAGTCCTCTTCCATTTTGAGAACAAGTTGGGATCCATCTTCTTACTGGCATTAATGGTTGTAGCAGCTGAAATCAGTAGCTGGGGATATCTTTCCTTCAGAAAAATCCCAATAACCCTGCCTAGGGTAACCTCTTTCTTACTGTTCTTCTTCCTTATCAAATCAAACAAAACACCTGCCCAATTGATCCTTTTCTTGTTGACAATTGCACACATGAGTGCAAATTGTTGTCTTGTAATGTTATCGTGGGCAGAGTGTTTGCCTAGCAGCACTTTTCCGACAATCTCAGCAAGAAATTTAATCTTAAAAGGAAAATTTATTTTGAGCAGCTTCGAGGGAATGCCTTCTGCATGTCCCAGCTCAATCAACATTCTTCCAAATTCTGGAGCATCTTGCTCAAATTCTTCTTCACCATTAGTCAATCCAAATAAATCAGTCAAGACGGCGGGAGAAAAAATTACCTCTACTCCGCCAATTGTTTCTGTCATTGAATCTTCAGTAGAAGATAAAGTAAATGCCCATTCCTTTATCTCTGGGATATTTAACTTGATCCTTGTTGACATGAGCCTTTCCAGACCTTGATCTTTGCAGAGCTGAAGAATTTCCACGATACCTGGTTCACAGCAACTGAAAGCGTCAAAATCCACGCTGAAACCTGCGTCAAACTTCACGACTGCGAGGAGCGCTGGAGAAATCGCCATTGAAATGCTGGAGAAGGCGCGAGAAAAACGGAGAAGATGAATCGGCAGAAAATCGCAAGAGGAGGAGCAAGCGGGAAGACGGAATGCGAAAGGACGCTCTCCGTCGACGATAAAAGCGAAGATCTTTTAACCTAGGTCGACTATCGGCTTTATATTAGACCGGAGATAGTCGATCTATTTAAAAGATACTGGAGACGATGGTCGAACGGTCGTTCGACGATCGATCCAGAAGCAGAGTAGTCGAGCAATCGTTCGACTATTTCTGGCTTCTCAAACAACAAGCTGTCGTCATCCAGGGATCGACGATGAGCTCGACTTGTTCGACTATGGTCGAACGCCAGTCGACGATCTTCAAACGGACAAGCTTTCATTAACCATAGGTCGATGATGGGCTTGACCCGATCGACTATCTTCGAACGTCGTTCGACTATCTTCAAACAAGTTTCAACAAGACAGAAGTCACACTTAGTCTCTTCCATTGATCATGCCTAGTTGAACTAAAAAGAACAGATGTTTCTGTTCATCTAAGGGCTTGGTGAATATATCACCTCTCTGAAACTCAGTGGATATGAACTCAAGAAAAATCTTGTTCTTTTCCACACAATCTCTCAGGAAATGGTGCCTGATCTCAATGTGCTTCGTTCTAGAGTGGTGCACTGGATTTTGTGCAATTGAGATAGCACTGGTACTATCACACATGATTTTGGTGTTCTTGTGTGAGTAACCATAATCCACAAGCTGGTTTTGAATTCACAGGATCTGTGAACAACAACTGGCAGCTGCTATATATTCAGCTTCTGCAGTTGAAGTTGAGACAGAAGCCTGCTTCTTACAAAACCAAGAGACCAATCTCTCTCCCAAGAACTGACAAGTTCCTGAGGTGCTCTTCCTGTCAACTCTGCAACCAGCATAGTCAGAGTCAGAGTATCCAATTAACTCAAATTCTGATTCTGCTGGGTACCAAAGTCCTAGATTTGGACATCCCTTCAGGTATCTCAGGATTCTCTTGAGAAGAATCAGATGAGATTCCTTGGGGTTGACCTGGAATCTAGCACAAAGGCATGTAACAAACATTATATATGGCCTACTTGCAGTTAAATATAATAGAGAACCAACAATGGCCCTATAATTCTTTTGATCAACTGGCTTGCCGTGATCATCAGAATCAATAACTACATTAGTAGCCATAGGTGTAGGCATTGCTGAAGCATCAGCCATCCCAAATTTCTTTACCAATTCCTTGTCATATTTGGATTGGGAGATGAAGATACCATCAGCATCTTGCTTAACTTGGAGACCAAGAAAGTAAGACAGCACACCCATACTACTCATCTCAAACTTAGAGTGCATTAGGTCAGAAAACCTTTTGCAAAGTTTGGGATCAGTGGAACCAAAAATAATGTCATCTACATACACCTGAACTAACAGGATTGTGTCCTTATGGTGCTTGACGAAAAGGGTTCTATCAACTACTCCCCTAGTAAAGTTGTGCTCTAACAGGAAACTAGCTAAAGTCTCATACCAGGCTCTGGGGGCTTGCTTTAGTCCATATAGAGCTTTCTGCAACTTGAAAACATGTGAGGGCTGAGTTGAAGAAACAAACCCTGGTGGTTGTTCAACAAACACCTCTTCCTTAAGCTCACCATTCAGGAATGCACTTTTGACATCCATCTGAAAGACCTTAAACTTCATGTAGGCTGCATAGGCCAAGAAGATCCTTATTGCTTCTAGCCTTGCAACAGGAGCAAAGGTTTGGTCATAATCTATACCTTCCTCCTGTCTGTAGCCCTGAGCTACAAGCCTAGCTTTATTCCTTACAATAATTCCATTTGCATCCAACTTGTTTCTATACACCCACTTGGTGCCTATGATCAGTTGGCCTTTAGGTCTTGGAACCAAAGTCCAAACTTTACATCTCTCAAACTGATTGAGTTCCTCTTGCATAGTAATAATCTAGTGGGGATCTAGCTCTGCATCTTTAAAGGTGAGGGGCTCAATCTGTGAAAGGAAACAAGCATGCATCACATCCTGTCTTAATTGGTGTCTTGTTTGCACACCAGCACATATGTCTCCTATCACTTGAGATGTGGGGTGATCTCTAAGTGTGACAATATCAGCAGGTGGGATGTGATCTTCAGCAATAGTTGGGATTAATTCCTCAGGAGGAATTTGATCTACTATTGGTGGTACAACAACAGCTTCAGCAATGTCTTCATCACTGTCTGATTCAGTGATATGAAGAGTTTATAGTTGAAGAATCTCTTGAGTAGCATCAGGTACCTGCACAGAACCTCCCTCTGATACCAATTGAAAGTGAAGGGATAGATACTACTCTAGAGGGGGGGGGGGGGGGGTGAATAGAGTTATCAAAATTTGACTTAGCAAAGTTGACTTTTTGCTCAACTCCCTTGGAGTGAAATGCGGAATGAAAAGATTATAGATATGGAGATAACCCTAAAGCCTAACACAAGTGATGTGCACAGAACTGGAGGAAGGAGAATTTTCCTTCTCCTTGTAAAACATCTGAGACTCATCAAAAGATTCATGCACAGATTCTTCAATTTTACAGGTTGATTTGTTATAAACCCTATAAGCTTTGCTTACTTGGGAATATCCAAGCATAATTCCCATTGAAGCTTTTGCTTCAAACTTTCTAAGGTATTCTTTATTATTATTATGAATATAAACTACACAGCCAAAAACTCTAAAATAGTTTATTTTAGGTTTCTTTCCTTTAAGTAACTCATAAGGAGTTTTACACTTAAGCTTGTGTATCAGACTTCTATTCAAGACATAATTGGCTGTACTAACAGCTTCTGCCCAATAGGAAAGAGGCATATTAGCATCTGCCAATAATGTGCTAGCAGCTTCAATGAGTGTTCGATTTTTCCTTTCAACTACCCCATTTTGTTGGGGAGTTCTAGGAGCTGAGAAGCTATGTTTGATACCTTCTCTCTCACAGAATTCTTGCATGAGAAGAGAGTCAAACTCAGTACCATGATCACTTCTGATCAAGGCCACATGAGTAGAGTACTCAGTCTGCACACATAATAGAAAGTCTGTAAGGGCTTTGAAGTTATCAGCCTTAGTTCTCAAAAAGAAAACCCAACTGAATCTAGAGAAGTCATCTACAATGACTAAGGTGTAATACTTCCCTCCTAAACTCTGTACATTTATTGGGCCAAAAAGGTCCAGATGTAATAAATATAGGATTCTAGGAGAATCACTTTTATTTACAGATTTAAAAGAGTTTTTGGTTTGCTTGCCTAGCTGACAAGGCTTGCATAGGCTCTCCTTCTTGTAGGGGCAAGAAGGTAAACCTCTAACAAGGTTGTGTTTAGATAACCTAGATATATTTTTAAGGTTAACATGACTAAGCCTCTTATGCCACAAAGAATTATTATTAATTGTTACTTCATTAAATAAACAGATTTCAGAATGGGTTGAATTGAAATCTACTAAATAAATATTACCTAATCTAATGCCTACTAAAACAACATTATTATTTAAAGTAATATTACAAGAAGAGTTAGAAAATGAAACCTGATAGCCAGCATCACATAGCTGGCTGACTGAGATCAAATTGTGCTTCAGTCCTGTCACATATGCAACTCTCTTGAAAGTAACAGTTCCAATTGTGATCCTGCCATAGCCTTCTGTCTGACCACAGCTTGAATCTCCAAAGATAACCTTTGGGCTGAGCTTAGCTTTGAACTTTGTCAGATGATTTTTATTTCCTGTCATATGCTTGGAGCATCCACTATCCAAATACCACTTATTTTGAGTGATAGGATAGGCCTTCACCTGCAAGAAATTCATTTAGACATTGTGGACCCAGGTAACCTTGGGTCCCTTGTTTTTCACATAAGAAAAGCTAGAAATAAATGAAAATGCAGGCTGAGGGTGATAACCTAATGGGTGAGATCTCCTAGGTGGGATTCTCCATGCAGATGATGGGTCAACAAACCTAGGATTTCTATTTTCATTTAGGTTTCTACGGGTTTGATGATGATTTTGAAAATCATATTGAAAACGTCGATCGACGTTCGACGAT
This sequence comes from Platanthera zijinensis, assembly GCA_039513925.1. Lineage (NCBI taxonomy): Eukaryota > Viridiplantae > Streptophyta > Magnoliopsida > Asparagales > Orchidaceae > Platanthera > Platanthera zijinensis. Next base: position 77,634,561 of record CM077078.1, on the reverse strand, counting down.
GGGCGCTCAGATCGTCGAGCTTCGTTCGACCATTGAGCTTCCGATCGTCGAGCAGCGTTCGACGCTCTTTGAATTTCTTTAAAAAATTTCTTCCACTTTTCTCTCTTAGCTTTATTTAAAGTTTTATTAACTTGATTTACTTGCTCAGTGTTCTTTATCCCATCAGCTGAGATAAAGTTTACTGGAGTTGAAAGATTATTTTTAAGAATAATTAGGGGTTCACTGGGAGAAGCTCCTAAGCCTAGTTTGTTATTACCTGACCTAGTGTTAGTCATGCTGGTTATCTCTAACAGCTTAAGGCTTCTACCATTTAGAGATTCTTCTAACCTTTTAGACTTAGCTAACTCAATTTTAAGAAACTTAATTTCTTCACTATAATTAGTGAGATCTTCCTTTAACTTAATATTTTCAGTAGATATGATTTCTGATTCAGCTAGCCTATGTCTAAGTTCTTTAATCTCTTTTTCAGAACTAATTAAATCTAAGCATAAAGATTTAAAATCTGATTTGAATTCTGCAGAAGTAAAGTCATAAGAAGATAGTACCTCATCTTCTATTGGCATTTCTTCCTCTGAATCTGAACTCTCTACAGCTGAGTGATTGCTGCAGGCATCTATTGCCATCAGGCAAATTTCCTTTGCCTTCTTCTCTTCCTCATCTTCACTGGAGCTTGAGGAGGAAGATTGCTCATCAGAATCACTCCAGGTTTCAGCGACGAAGCCTCTCTCCTTCTTCTTGTTATTGTAGGAGGATGGCTTGGAGTGCTTCCTGTGCTGTTCCTTTTCTTTCCTCTTATCTTTGTTCTTCTCCTCTGGACAATGTGGTAAGATATGTCCAGGTTTCCTGCAACCATAACAGATAATTTCTTTAGCAGGTGAACGGTCATACCTTGGTTTGTCTTCATAGCGTGAAGACTTCTTTCTGAATTCCTTTCTCCCCATCTTGAGAAACCTCTTGGCAAATAATGCCATTAGTTCCTCATTGGATTGGCTGCCTTCAGAAGCATCAGCAGCCTTAAGAGCTAGAGATTGCTCTTTTCTTGTTGGAGTAGGGGTCTTTGCTTCAGCTTCTACTTCCCTTGTCTTCAGCACTTGCTCAAAGGATTTGAGCTTGCCGAGAAGAGCTTCTGTTGAGATCTCTGTTGTACTTCTGGCTTCCTTGATGAGCCAGATCCTCAGATCCCATGTGCTAGGGAAGCACATAAGAATCTTATCATTGACCTCTGTCAATGAAATGTCCTTGTCAAGGGTCCTCAGCTCATTGATGATTGAGCTGAGCCTTGTATACATGGCTTCAACTGATTCAGCATCAGTTTTCTTAAAATTCTCATATTGTGAGATAAGGTTGGACCTCCTATCCTTCCTTTCATCAGCTGAACCAGCTACAATCTGGTTCAGTGTATCCCACATTGCTTTTGCTGAAGGGCAGTCAGCAACCTTCTGGAATACTTCATCAGACATTGTCTGAGCCAGTATATTCATTGCCTTGGCATCTGCTATCTTTGCCTTTTTGTACTCATCGTTGTAGTCTGGAGGAGGCACTGCACTCATATCAGATGATGAGGCAGAAGCAGCATCAGGTGCTCTTGGGGGTCCTGACAAAATAGAAGCAAAGATGCTTTCATCAATAGAATTCATATATAATTTGATCCTTGCCTTCCAGATGCCAAACTTAGCTAAGTTGCATGCTGGAGGTCTGGTGCTAGAATAATCCTTGGACTGGGCCATGATAGTGAAAGTGAATATCTATAAACTTTGGTATCTATCAGGATCTTGTGACTTAGGTGTTAGCTTATTCAGTCAGTCAACCTCCCTCTGATACCAATTGAAAGTGAAGGGATAGATACTACTCTAGAGGGGGGGGGGGGTGAATAGAGTTATCAAAATTTGACTTAGCAAAGTTGACTTTCTACTCAACTCCCTTGGAGTGAAATACGGAATGAAAAGATTATAAATATGGAGATAACCCTAAAGCCTAACACAAGTGATGTGCACAGACTCAAGCTAACTGTAATTACAGTTAAGGCTTGGATAACCTAATCAGCAACTAGCAAACCTAGTTATATCTAATCACAGCCACAATGCAAGAATTTAAACAAGGCAATCCAGACGACACAAGGAATTTAAGTGGTTCCCCAAACAACTTGGGTACGTCCACTCTTCTACCAACAAGGTAGGAATCCACTCAGGTTTTTGATCAGGTGCCCTGCCACCAACAAGATCTGCTTCAGGTAGATCAAGAGACCCTTTAGACTTTTGATCAGGTGTCTAAAAACCGAACACAGGTTTTTGATCAGGTGCCCTGCCACCAAGGGATACTTTTGAAGGGAGTAATAACCCTGTACAGGAGGGGGAAAGGGGTTAAGGTGTCTTCTCTATTTTACAATAGATTAGAGAAGCACAATAACTTGCACTGAGCTAGATAGCTCTAAAAGAATCAAGGCTCCCCCTGGATCAAAGAACGTCCAGGTGAAGTCTTGCTTCAGTGCAGAAACTCTTCAGTAAGAACTGAAGGAAGAACTACAAGAAGATATAAAATAATAAAAGAAAATCTTCTAGCAGCTATCTTCTTCTTCTTCTTCTTCAAAAAATCTCTGAGTTAGAACTTCCTGGAACAGGAGATCTCAGGTTGAAGAAGAGCAGAAGAGCTAACACTTCTCAGTTGAATGAGGATTGCTGAGAGCAGTGAACTTGGACTTGATGAAAGCTTGAATGCTAATTGAATAACTCTTAGAATCACTGGTTAGCTAGCTGAAATCCTTCTCCAAAGGATTCCTTTTATAGCAGCAACAAGCAACGGCTATTTTCAATTTGAACTGTTTGTCTTCTTCTGAAACTTGAAACCTGGGCTGCAAATATCACAAAGACAAACAAACTCTGCAGCAAAATATTCTATAAAAGGGATAAACCTTTTTCAAAGAAGCTGCAGGAAGCAATCTGATAATAAAGGTACTAAATAAAATCACATCAGAAACAAACTCTTTATAGCATAAGGAAGACTTTTCAGTCTAACGGCTATAAAGGACTGACAACAGATAAAGTAAAATACAATGTCAACTAATAAGACAAACAACTTTATCTGAAAAGATTTTACTCAGGCAAAAGGGATGGAGCAGATATTGCCTGAAAATATTATCATAAAACAACTGAAATAAAATGCCAGATAATGTATTAATTTATTAAATAGAATAAATAAATACAAAAAAAAGGCAAACAGAAAACGTCGAACGACCCTCGGAGATCGTCGACCGAAGAACGGAGATCGTCGAACTATCGGACAGATAGTCGAACGATCCAGATAGTCGAACTATCAAAGAAGATAGTCGAACTACCTAGGCAGATAGTCGATCTATCAGATAGTCGATCTATCCGGACAGATAGTCGAACTATCAAACACAAACAGATAGTCGACCTATCAAGCAGATAGTCGACCTATCACAGAAAACAGATAGTCGACCTATCAACAGATAGTCGACCTATCAAAACAACACAGATAGTCGATCTATCAACAGATAGTCGACCTATCAGATAGTTGAACTATCAGGACAGATAGTCGAACTATCAAAGACGACAGATAGTCGACCTATCAACAGATAGTCGACCTATCAAAGCGGAACAGATAGTCGACCTATCAACAGATAGTCGAGCTATCAGATAGTTGAACTATCAGGACAGATAGTCGAACTACCAAACCAAGCAGATAGTCGACCTATCAACAGATAGTCGAGCTATCAATGCAGACAGAGCGTCGACCAACTGATAGACGATAGTCGATCAGCCGATAGACGATAGTCGAGCGACGTTCGACTATAGTCGAACGAAAAACTACTTAACCAAATATTCATCTGGAAAAGCAATTCTACACAACTAGAAAATCTAACCTATCAACTAACCTTTGACCATAGATAAATCATGGGTCAAGAGACACAAAGAGAGGACTGAACTCAAATCAAACTAGGGTACCAACAATCTCCCCCTATTTGAGTTAAGTCTCTCAAAAACTAAAACACAGAGCTAGCTATAGAACAATAAAATCAATACAGAAAATAGTTAAACAACTAACTAGCAATTAACAACCAGTCAGATATATATAACAGTCAATCAAAATATTAAGGATCTACAGAATCAGGTTGGGGATCAGAAGAGCTAGGAACAAAAGATACTTTCCTCAAGGGATCTATGGCTTTTTTCTTAGACATCTTCAGATCTTGTACACCAATAATCTTTAGTTCTGATGCCCTTGGAACGACTGCTTCTGGATGCTTTTCCATGTATTTAGAAGGGTCAAAAACTTCAGGGCTAACCTAGATTTTATCAAGTTCCTTCATTCTGAATTTTGACATTGTAGTAAATCCTGCAGAATCTTTTCCTTCAGCCTTAGCTTTCTTTATCTGGGCTGAGCCAACAAGCTCTAGAAAACGAGCCATCCTGAAATCAGGATCTAACTCTTGACTTTCATACTTATTTTTAGATGCAGTATCTATTGGCTTCACAGCTTTAAACTTGGTAGACAGATCTAATAAACTTTCAGCTGGATCTTTAACTTCTTGAATGACAAGAGATGAAGGAGGAGCAATTTCAGCAAACTTCTTACAGGACTTTTCTGAGAAAATAGTTCTTTTACTCTTTGAAGTGTCTTTAGTAGCATGATCTGGTATAGCAGGTGAAACTTTTCTCTTGGGAGAAGGAGGAGGTGAAAAGGTTGGCTTTTGATATACCACCTCCTTTACTTGCTCTTTTACCTCAGCATCATGTCTTTGATATCCAGAATATGATCTGCCTTGATGGCTTTGAGAACTTCTCCTTGAAGGAGGCTGAGGAGGTGCAGACTTGTCAGAAGGGGCAGATGGATTTGCTGAAATATTGCTAGAGGCTTCTGCACCGGGAGGTGGAGGAGGAGGACCTCTGGGAGTCCATCTGGGAGTAGGACTATCATACCTCTTTGATTTCTTTCTTTCCTTTTGCTGGTTCTTAGAGAACCACATCCAGTGCTGGAACTCTTTCGACTTTGGATCAATTCCTTTCAGAATGTAATAGGGAATATCATGATCTGGATTTGGAGGAGGAGGAGCTACAACTTTCCTTTTCTTCTTTGCAGCTTTCTTTCTCTTAGAATTCTCAGACAGATCTGAATCATCTTCATCCTCAGAATGAGATGAGGGAGGATGATCATATGGATCATAGGCTTCTGATACAGCCTTTTCCTTTTCTTTCAGGGCAGCTTTCTCTTTCTCTTCTTCTATGGCATCCTGTGCCAGAAGGGTATCTAAATCCAACCCTGGGGAATCATCCCATAAAGTAGATTTTTCAGTTTCAGTTTCAGAATCCTTTTGTTGAAACTCAGGAACTGTCGAGGGGACCAGTTCAGATAGCATTGCTTGCTGAGCAGGTTCAGCAGCCTCAGAAACTAGAACAGGCTCTACAGCCTCAGATAGCACTGCTTGCTCTACAACCACTTGGACATCAGGAGCTGATACAGATTCAGGCTCTACAGCATCTAGAGTTTCTGGAGCAGGTTCAGGTTCTGGCTCTTGGACAACTACCACTACTTCTTCCATTATATCTGAAGGATTAGGAATAAAGTCTTGCTAAATGACATCTAATCATCCCTTCCAGATATTCCCATACTAACATATCAATTAAGTAATCTACAAATTGGGAAAGAGACATACCTTCAGGATTTTCTTCAGGATGACCTAACTCCCATAAATCATCTAGAAAGGATGTGATTATTCCTTCTAGGTATAGGGCAACCAGGGGAGTTGAGGATTCTTCCAGGTAAACTTTTACAACAAATTCAGTCATCATTATTGCATCAGATATTTCTTTTTCTTTTTCAGATGGAGGAGGAGCTGAAATTTCTGCTGCTTTTTCTGATACTCCAAGTTGAGCTGCTGGAGGGGAGGCCAACGGCTGCTCAGAGACATCTTCATTGAACATCTCCCCCTGCCTGATTTCAGTGGGAACTGAAACCAGGCCCCTGGATGAAGAGGGCTCAGTAGAGTTAGAGAGAATTTTGATGGCATCAGACAAAGAAGCAATGGAGGAAGCAAGTGGAGCAATTGCCTCTTCAATCATGATTTTGATTGAAGGGGTAATTAACTCCACAATGCTGGAAATGAATTCTGGAGTTATCTCAAAAGATGGTGGGGGAACTGCAGTGGATGGAAGATCAGCAGGATGAATGTATTCCTGATGAACTGGAGAACGAACTGGAGATGGAGAAGGAGAATGATGGGTGGAAGCAGGAAGATCAATATGATCTGAAGATTGAAGAGGAGAACGGATAGGGGTAGAAGGTACAGAAGCTAATAAATCAAAACTAGGATTAGATATCCTAGCAAGATGATGAGGGATAGGAGATGCTGGAGGAGAAGATGGAATTTCAACTGTTGTTAAATCATGAATAGGAGAGGCAGAATGTCGTACTTCAACTGAAGTAGACAGCAGAGCAGAAGAAGATGAAGGAAGAGATAGAGGAGCTGAGCCAACTTCTTGAGGGTGTGGAGCGACAGAGTCAGTCCTTATGCTCTCAGATGCAGCTGGAGCAGCCCCTGCAGGAGCGGGCTTCACGAAAGTCCTCTTCCATTTTGAGAACAAGTTGGGATCCTCTGATACCAATTGAAAGTGAAGGGATAGAAGATGCTGGAGGAGAAGATGGAATTTCAACTGTTGTTAAATCATGAACAGGAGAGGCAGAATGTCGTACTTCAACTGAAGTAGACAGCAGAGCAGAAGAAGATGAAGGAAGAGATAGAGGAGCTGAGCCAACTTCTTGAGGGTGTGGAGCGACAGAGTCAGTCCTTGTGCTCTCAGATGCAGCTGGAGCAGCCCCTGCAGGAGCGGGCTTCACGAAAGTCCTCTTCCATTTTGAGAACAAGTTGGGATCCATCTTCTTACTGACATTAATGGTTGTAGCAGCTGAAATCAGTAGCTGGGGATATCTTTCCTTCAGAAAAATCCCAATAACCCTGCCTAGGGTAACCTCTTTCTTACTGTTCTTCTTCCTTATCAAATCAAACAAAACACCTGCCCAATTGATCCTTTTCTTGTTGACAATTGCACACATAAGTGCAAATTGTTGTCTTGTAATGTTATCGTGGGCAGAGTGTTTGCCTAGCAGCACTTTTCCGACAATCTCAGCAAGAAATTTAATCTTAAAAGGAAAATTTATTTTGAGCAGCTTCGAGGGAATGCCTTCTGCATGTCCCAGCTCAATCAACATTCTTCCAAATTCTGGAGCATCTTGCTCAAATTCTTCTTCGCCATTAGTCAATCCAAATAAATCAGTCAAGACGGCGGGAGACAAAATTACCTCTACTCCGCCAATTGTTCCTGTCATTGAATCTTCAGTAGAAGATGAAGTAAATGCCCATTCCTTTATCTCTGGGATATTTAACTTGATCCTTGTTGACATGAGCCTTTCTAGACCTTGATCTTTGCAGAGCTGAAGAATTTCCACGATACCTGGTTCACAGCAACTGAAAGCGTCAAAATCCACGCTGAAACCTGCGTCAAACTTCACGACTACGAGGAGCGCTGGAGAAATCGCCATTGAAATGCTGGAGAAGGCGCGAGAGGAACGGAGAAGACGAATCGGCAGAAAATCGCAAGAGGAGGAGCAAGCGGGAAGGCGGAATGCGAAAGGACGCTCTCCGTGTTGACGATAAAAGCGAAGATCTTTTAACCTAGGTCGACTATCGGCTTTATATTAGACCGGAGATAGTCGATCTATTTAAAAGATACTGGAGACGATGGTCGAACGGTCGTTCGACGATCGGTCCAGAAGCAGAGTAGTCGAGCAATCATTCGACTATTTCTGGCTTCTCAAACAACAAGCTGTCGTCATCCAGGGATCGACGATGAGCTCGACTTGTTCGACTATGGTCGAACGCCAGTCGACGATCTTCAAATGGACAAGCTTTCATCAACCATAGGTCGACGATGGGCTTGACCCGATCGACTATCTTCGAACGTCGTTCGACTATCTTCAAACAAGTTTCAACAAGGCAGAAGTCACACTTAGTCTCTTCCATTGATCATGCCTAGTTGAACTAAAAAGAATAGATGTTTCTGTTCATCTAAGGGCTTTGTGAATATATCACCTCTCTGAAACTCAGTGGATATGAACTCAAGACAAATCTTGTTCTTTTCCACACAATCTCTCAGGAAATGGTGCCTGATCTCAATGTGCTTCGTTCTAGAGTGGTGCACTGGATTTTGTGCAATTGAGATAGCACTGGTACTATCACACATGATTTTGGTGTTCTTGTGTGAGTAACCATAATCCACAAGCTGGTTTTGAATCCACAGGATCTGTGAACAACAACTGGCAGCTGCAATATATTCAGCTTCTGCAGTTGAAGTTGAGACAGAAGCCTGCTTCTTACAAAACCAAGAGACCAATCTCTCTCCCAAGAACTGACAAGTTCCTGAGGTGCTCTTCCTGTCAACTCTGCAACCAGCATAGTCAGAGTCAGAGTATCCAATTAACTCAAATTCTGATTCTGCTGGGTACCAAAGTCCTAGATATGGACATCCCTTCAGGTATCTCAGGATTCTCTTGAGAAGAATCAGATGAGATTCCTTGGGGTTGACCTAGAATCTAGCACAAAGGCATGTAGCAAACATTATATCTGGCCTACTTGCAGTTAAATATAATAGGGAACCAACAATGGCCCTATAATTCTTTTGATCAACTGGCTTGCCGTGATCATCAGAATCAAAAACTACATTAGTAGCCATAGGTGTAGGCATTGCTGAAGCATCAGCCATCCCAAATTTCTTTACCAATTCCTTGGCATATTTGGATTGGGAGATGAAGATACCATCAGCATCTTGCTTAACTTGGAGACCAAGAAAGTAAGACAGCACACCCATACTACTCATCTCAAACTTAGAGTGCATTAGGTCAGAAAACCTTTTGCAAAGTTTGGGATCAGTGGAACCAAAAATAATGTCATCTACATACACCTAAACTAACAAGATTGTGTCCTTGTGGTGCTTGACGAAAAGGGTTCTATCAACTACTCCCCTAGTAAAGTTCTGCTCTAACAGGAAACTAGCTAAAGTCTCATACCAGGCTCTGGGGGCTTGCTTTAGTCCATATAGAGCTTTCTGCAACTTGAAAACATGTGAGGGCTGAGTTGAAGAAACAAACCCTGGTGGTTGTTCAACAAACACCTCTTCCTTAAGCTCACCATTCAGGAATGCACTTTTGACATCCATCTGAAAGACCTTAAACTTCATGTAGGCTGCATAGGCCAAGAAGATCCTTATTGCTTCTAGCCTTGCAACAGGAGCAAAGGTTTGGTCATAATCTATACCTTCCTCCTGTTTGTAGCCCTGAGCTACAAGCCTAGCTTTATTCCTTACAATAATTCCATTTACATCCAACTTGTTTCTATACACCCACTTGGTGTCTATGATCAGTTGGCCTTAAGGTCTTGGAACCAAAGTCCAAACTTTACATCTCTCAAACTAATTGAGTTCCTCTTGCATAGCAATGATCCAGTGGGGATCTAGCTCTGCATCTTTAAAGGTGAGGGGCTCAATCTGTGAAAGGAAACAAGCATGCATCACATCCTGTCTTAATTGGTGTCTTGTTTGCACACCAGCTGATATGTCTCCTATCACTTGAGATGTGGGGTGATCTCTAAGTGTGACAATATCAGCAGGTGGGATGTGATCTTCAGCAATAGTTGGGATTAATTCCTCAGGAGGAATTTGATCTACTATTGGTGGTACAACAACAGCTTCAGCAATGTCTTCATCACTATCTGATTCAGTGATATGAAGAGTTGATAGTTGAAGAATCTCTTGAGTAGCATCAGGTACCTGCACAGAACCTCCCTCTGATACCAATTGAAAGTGAAGGGATAGATACTACTCTAGAGGGGGGGTGAATAGAGTTATCAAAATTTGACTTAGCAAAGTTGACTTTCTACTCAACTCCCTTGGAGTGAAATGCGGAATGAAAAGATTATAGATATGGAGATAACCCTAAAGCCTAACACAAGTGATGTGCATATAACTGGAGGAAGGAGAATTTTCCTTCTCCTTGTAAAACATCTGAGACTCATCAAAAGATACATGCACAGATTCTTCAATTTTACAGGTTGATTTGTTATAAACCCTATAAGCTTTGCTTACTTGGGAATATCCAAGCATAATTCCCATTGAAGCTTTTGCTTCAAACTTTTTTAAGGTATTCTTTATTATTATTATGAATATAAACTACACAGCCAAAAACTCTAAAATAGTTTATTTTAGGTTTCTTTCCTTTAAGTAACTCATAAGGAGTTTTACACTTAAGCTTGTGTATCAGACTTCTATTCAAGACATAATTGGCTGTACTAACAGCTTCTGCCCAATAGGAAAGAGGCATATTAGCATCTGCCAACAATGTGCTAGCAGCTTCAATGAGTGTTCGATTTTTCCTTTCAACTACCCCATTTTGTTGGGGAGTTCTAGGAGCTGAGAAGCTATGTTTGATACCTTCTCTCTCACAGAATTCTTGCATGAGAAGAGAGTCAAACTCAGTACCATGATCACTTCTGATCAAGGCCACATGAGTAGAGTACTCAGTCTGCACACATAATAGAAAGTCTGTAAGGGCTTTGAAGTTATCAGCCTTAGTTCTCAAAAAGAAAACCCAACTGAATCTAGAGAAGTCATCTACAATGACTAAGATGTAATACTTCCCTCCTAAACTCTGTACATTTATTGGGCCAAAAAGGTCCAGATGTAATAAATACAGGATTCTAGGAGAATCACTTTTATTTACAGATTTAAAAGAGTTTTTGGTTTGCTTGCCTAGCTGACAAGGCTTGCATAGGCTCTCCTTCTTATAGGGGCAAGAAGGTAAACCTCTAACAAGGTTGTGTTTAGATAACCTAGATATATTTTTAAAGTTAACATGACTAAGCCTCTTATGCCACAAAGAATTATTATTAATTGTTACTTCATTAAATAAACAGATTTCAGAATGGGTTGAATTGAAATCTACTAAATAAATATTACCTAATCTAATGCCTACTAAAACAACATTATTATTTAAAGTAATATTACAAGAAGAGTTAGAAAATGAAACCTGGTAGCTAGCATCACATAGCTGGCTGACTGAGATCAAATTGTGCTTCAGTCCTGTCACATATGCAACTCTCTTGAAAGTAACAGTTCCAATTGTGATCCTGCCATAGCCTTCTGTCTGACCACAGCTTGAATCTCCAAAGATAACCTTTGGGCCGAGCTTAGCTTTGAACTTTGTCAGATGATTTTTATTTCCTGTCATATGCTTGGAGCATCCACTATCCAAATACCACTTATTTTGAGTGATAGGATAGGCTTTCACCTGCAATAAATTCATTTAGACATTGTGGACCCAGGTAACCTTGGGTCCCTTGTTTTTCACATAAGAAAAGCTAGAAATAAATGAAAATGCAGGCTGAGGGTGATAACCTAATGGGTGAGATCTCCTAGGTGGGATTCTCCATGCAGATGATGGGTCAACAAACCTAGGATTTCTATTTTCATTTAGGTTTCTATGGGTTTGATGATGATTTTGAAAATCATATTGAAAACGTCGATCGACGTTCGACTATGGGCGCTCAGATCGTCGTGCTTCGTTCGACCATTGAGCTTCCGATCGTCGAGCAGCGTTCGACGCTCTTTGTATTTCTTTAAAAAATTTCTTCCTCTTTTCTCTCTTAGCTTTATTTAAAGTTTTATTAACTTGATTTACTTGCTCAGTGTTCTTTATCTCATCAGCTGAGATAAAGTTCACTGGAGTTGAAAGATTATTTTTAAGAATAATTGGGGGTTCACTGGGAGAAGCTCCTAAGCCTAGTTTGTTATTACCTGACCTAGTGTTAGTCATGCTGGTTATCTCTAACAGCTTAAGGCTTCTATCATTTAGAGATTCTTCTAACCTTTTAGACTTAGCTAACTCAATTTTAAGAAACTTAATTTCTTCACTATAATTAGTGAGATCTTCCTTTAACTTAATATTTTCAGTAGATATGATTTCTGATTCAGCTAGCCTATGTCTAAGTTCTTTAATCTCTTTTTCAGAACTAATTAAATCTAAGCATAAAGATTTAAAATATGATTTGAATTATGCAGAAGTAAAATCATAAGAAGATAGTACCTCATCTTCTATTGGCATTTCTTCCTCTGAATCTGAACTCTCTGTAGCTGAGTGATTGCTGCAGGCATCTATTGCCATCAGGCAAATTTCCTTTGCCTTCTTCTCTTCCTCATCTTCACTGGAGCTTGAGGAGGAAGATTCCTTATCAGAATCACTCCAGGTTTCAGCGATGAAGCCTCTCTCCTTCTTCTTGTTCTTGTAGGAGGATGGCTTGGAGTGCTTCCTGTGCTGTTCCTTTTCTTTCCTCTTATCTTTGTTCTTCTCCTCTGGACAATGTGGTAAGATATGTCCAGGTTTCCTGCAACCATAACAGATAATTTCTTTAGCAGGTGAACGGTCATACCTTGGTTTATCTTCATAGCGTGAAGACTTCTTTCTGAATTCTTTTCTCCCCATCTTGAGAAACCTCTTGGCAAATAATGCCATTAGTTCCTCATTGGATTGGCTGCCTTCAGAAGCATCAACAGCCTTAAGAGCTAGAGATTGCTCTTTTCTTATTGGAGTAGGGGTCTTTGCTTCAGCTTCTGCTTCCCTTGTCTTCAACACTTGCTCAAAGGATTTGAGCTTGCCGAGAAGAGCTTCTGTTGAGATCTCTGTTGTACTTCTGGCTTCCTTGATGGGCCAGATCCTCAGATCCCATGTATTAGGGAAGCACATAAGAATCTTATCATTGACCTCTGTCAATGAAATGTCCTTGTCAAGGGTCCTCAGCTCATTGATGATTGAGCTGAGCCTTGTATATATGGCTTCAACTGATTCAGCATCAGTTTTCTTAAAATTCTCATATTGTGAGATAAGGTTGGACCTCCTGTCCTTCCTTTCATCAGCTGAACCAGCTACAATCTGGTTCAGTGTATCCCACATTGCTTTTGCTGAAGGGCAGTCAGCAACCTTCTGGAATACTTCATCAGACATTGTCTGAGATAGTATATTCATTGCCTTAGCATCTGCTATCTTTGCCTTTTTTTACTCATCATTGTAGTCTGGAGGAGGCACTGCACTCATATCAGATGATGAGGCAGAAGCAGTAGCAGGTGCTCTTGGGGGTCCTGACAAAATAGAAGCAAAGATGCTTTCATCAATAGAATTCATATATAATTTGATCCTTGCCTTCCAGATGCCAAACTTAGCTAAGTTGCATGCTGGAGGTCTGGTGCTAGAATAATCCTTGGACTGGGCCATGATAGTGAAAGTGAATATCTATAAACTTTGGTATCTATTAGGATCTTGTGACTTAGGTGTTAGCCTATTCAGTCAGTCAACCTCCCTCTGATACCAATTGAAAGTGAAGGGATAGATACTACTCTAGAGGGGGGTGAATAGAGTTATCAAAATTTGACTTAGCAAAGTTGACTTTCTACTCAACTCCCTTGGAGTGAAATGCGGAATGAAAAGATTATAGATATGGAGATAACCCGAAAGCCTAACACAAGTGATGTGCACAGACTCAAGCTAACTGTAATTACAGTTAAGGCTTGGATAACCTAATCAGCAACTAGCAAACCTAGTTATATCTAATCACAGCCACAATGCAAGAATTTAAACAAGGCAATCCAGACGACACAAGGAATTTAAGTGGTTCCCCAAACAACTTGGGTACGTCCACTCTTCTACCAACAAGGTAGGAATCCGCTCAGGTTTTTGATCAGGTGCCCTGCCACCAACAAGATCTGCTTCAGGTAGATCAAGAGACCCTTTAGACTTTTGATCAGGTGTCTAAAAACCGAACACAGGTTTTTGATCAGGTGCCCTGCCACCAAGGGATACTTTTGAAGGGAGTAATAACCCTGTACAGGAGGGGGAAAGAGGTTAAGGTGTCTTCTCTATTTTATAATAGATTAGAGAAGCACAATAACTTGCACTAAGCTAGACAGCTCTAAAAGAATCAAGGCTCCCCCTGGATCAAAGAACGTCCAGGTGAAGTCTTGCTTCAGTGCAGAAACTCTTCAGTAAGAACTGAAGGAAGAACTACAAGAAGATATAAAATAATAAAAGAAAATCTTCTAGCAGCTATCTTCTTCTTCTTCTTTTTCAAAAAATCTCTGAGTTAGAACTTCCTGGAACAGGAGATCTCAGGTTGAAGAAGAGCAGAAGAGCTAACACTTCTCAGTTGAATGAGGATTGCTGAGAGCAGTGAACTTGGACTTGATGAAAGCTTGAATGCTAATTGAATAACTCTTAGAATCACTGGTTAGCTAGCTGAAATCCTTCTCCAAAGGATTCCTTTTATAGCAGCAACAAGCAACGGCTCTTTTCAATTTGAACTATTTGTCTTCTTCTGAAACTTGAAACCTGGGCTGCAAATATCACAAAGACAAACAAACTCTGCAGCAAAATATTCTATAAAAGGGATAAACCTTTTTCAAAGAAGCTGTAGGAAGCAATCTGATAATAAAGGTACTAAATAAAATCACATCAGAAACAAACTCTTTATAGCATAAGGAAGACTTTTCAGTCTAACGGCTATAAAGGACTGACACCAGATAAAGTAAAATACAATGTCAACTAATAAGACAAACAACTTTATCTGAAAAGATTTTACTCAGGCAAAAGGGATGGAGTAGATATTGCCAGGAAATATTATCATAAAACAACTGAAATAAAATGCCAGATAATGTATTAATTTATTAAATAGAATAAATAAATACAAAATAAAAAGGCAAACAGAAAACGTCGAACGACCCTCGGAGATCGTCGACCGAAGAACGGAGATCGTCGAACTATCGGACAGATAGTCGAACGATCCAGATAGTTGAACTATCAAAGAAGATAGTCGAACTACCTAGGCAGATAGTCGACCTATCAGAACAGATAGTCGATCTATCAGATAGTCGATCTATCCGGACAGATAGTCGAACTATCAAACACAAACAGATAGTCGACCTATCAAGCAGATAGTCGACCTATCACAGAAAACAGATAGTCGACCTATCAACAGATAGTCGACCTATCAAAACAACACAGATAGTCGATCTATCAACAGATAGTCGACCTATCAGATAGTTGAACTATCAGGACAGATAGTCAAACTATCAAAGACGACAGATAGTCGACCTATCAACAGATAGTCGACCTATCAAAGTGGAACAGATAGTCGACCTATCAACAGATAGTCGACCTATCAACAGATAGTCGAGCTATCAGATAGTTGAACTATCAGGACAGATAGTCGAACTACCAAACCAAGCAGATAGTCGACCTATCAACAGATAATCGAGCTATCAACGCAGACAGAGCGTCGACCAACTGATAGACGATAGTCGATCAGCCGATAGACGATAGTCGAGCGACGTTCGACTATAGTCGAACGAAAAACTACTTAACCAAATATTCATCTGGAAAAGCAATTCTACACAACTAGAAAATCTAACCTATCAACTAACCTTTGACCATAGATAAATCATGGGTCAAGAGACACAAAGAGAGGACTGAACTCAAATCAAACTAGGGTACCAACACACACCCCTTTAGGCCTCCCTCTCAACTCCTTTTGCTCCTCGCTCCCCATCTACCTCCATCGCCTCCTCCAGGCTCTTCTGTTGCTGCTGCTCGACCTCCACGCCCCCTCCGGGCCTCATGCACTCCTCCCCTTTTTTCCTTCGGGCTCACCTCCTCCTCTCTAACAACCTCCTCCTGCTCTGCCATCTCCCTCTCAACCTCTTCCGCCTCTGTCATCCAAGATACGGTGTTGACTGCCGTCACATAACACTGTCTTGCCACCTTTGGGTCCCCCATGATCCTAACCTGCACACCTCCATTGTTGAACTTGAGGCACTGATTGAACGAGGAGGGGACACAACAAAAGGTGCTGATGAGGGGGCGCCCAAAGATGGAATTGTAACTGCTTGGGGCGTCCACTATCACGAACCTACAGTACCGTGACATGCCCCCCAACTTCATATGCAATCCCACCTCTCCGTCTACCTCCTTCCTCTCTCTAGAAAACCCGAACAGCGGTCCATCCGAAGACAAGACCCTCTTACCCTCGACCTTCATCTCATCGAAAGCCTTCTTGAAGATCACATTCACAGAGCTCCCGTTGTCCACCAGTATCCTAGAGACCGTAAAGTTCTCCACTGCCGTTTGGATCACTAGGGCATCACAGAACGGATCTACGTAGTCCGGAATGTCTGCTAATGAAAAGGTGATTTTTTTTCTTCCAGAGGGGAAGCCAGGGAGGTCGAGGTGACCCCCATTCGGAACATGGTTTGAAGGCTCCCCTTCCGAGTTTCCTCAATCCCAACTCCTCCGTGGATCACTCTGATCCCTCCCCGGGTCCCTACGTCTGCCCGGTCCTCACACCTGTCTTCCCCCTCTCCCTGCTGCACCTCTACGATCCTTATCGGCGGATCCTGCCTCCCCATCCTCCTAGCTTCTCTCATCTCCAAGAACTCCGGACAGGTGGCCGTTGCGTGACCTTCCTCCTGATGGAAGTCATAGAAGAGCAACGCCGTCATGCCCCCTCTTCCTTCTACTCCTCCTCTTCTCCCGGTTCCTCCTCGAAATCCTCTCCTTTCTCCTCTACCTCTACCGACCTCCATATCCTCTTGCGGTTGCGAGAGGTGACCCCTTGGCCCCCTTGCCTCCACGCCAGTTGATCAAACCTCCTTGGCTTCCGGAAGTTGTCTCTTCCCTGAAAGCCTTTTCCTTGACCCTGGGGGGCGACCCTCCTGGGGCCTCAAACCTAACCGGTTGTTCGTCTCCTGGGCCCCCATCTATGATGCTGCCCCTACCCTCGGGGTTCTTCCCTCCTTCCCTCTTCTCTCTGCTCCCTCTGCTCCCTCTACCTTCCTACTGCTGGTTCCTTCACGTCGTCCTCCGCCAACCGGGCCAGCTTCTTGCAAAAGCCAGATTGGCCCTTTCGAAGTCTATCTCCTTCGCCGCCCTCTCTATGAGCTCCTCAAAGGAGAGGGGGGCACTCTTTTCAACTCCATGCAAAAGAATCCTGGTCTCAGCCCAAGGGTGAAGGCGAGCATCAACGCGTACCCTGGGACCTCCTGGACCAAGAGGACCTCTTCCTGAAACCAGTCAACGTAATGACCCAGCATCTCATCCTGCTTCTGCCTCATCGCAAACAGGCATTCTGCCTCCTTCTTACGCTTCTTCGATGTTGAGAACCTCAATAGGAACCCTCGGCGCAGATCCTCAAAGCTTTAAATTGAACTTGCTGGAAACTGGTGGAACCAGTCCCGGGCTTTCTCCTTCAACGTGATGGCAAATAGCCGGCACTTGAAGGCATCCGTCATCTGCCTTATCGAGACCACATCTTCGAACCACTATACATGCTGCACAGGGTATTCCTTCCCCGAGTAGTAGGACATGTATGGCTCCTGGAACCCCTCCGGCACCAGAGCCGAGATGATGAGCTCACTGAAGGGCTCTCTCCACTTGCCTGCCGAGAGGGCACGTCTCGCGGCCTCGGCTGGCTGGCCCGATCCGTGAGACCGTGCCTAGGGAAGAGCTCTCGTACAGCTGCCTCCCTCTTACCGATCTCTGCCGAAACCTCCTTCCCGGGGCGCTGGCCTGGGAAGAGCTCCCGCGCGGCAACGTCCCTCTTGCCAACCTCCGTCGGGACCTCCTTCCCGGGGCACTGCCCAGGGGAGTTCTTGCCCCAGAGAGGGACTGCCTCTACTGGAACCTGAGCAGTTGCCCACTCGCTCCTTGCCGAGAAGGCCAGGCTGATGGTCTGCAGGACCTCTCGCCTGAAGTCTTCCAGTATCTTACTTTTCGCCTCTTCTCCCCGGGGGAGAACCTCCTGAGCCAGATCCTTCACCTCCTATCATGGGGCTAAACTCAAGATTTTCTTATACTGGCTACCTTTCACGCTCACTGCACCAGAACAGTTGAAGCCAGAATCTGACCTCAACGAGATTTCAAAAATATGGGCGTAGCCAACACGTACTTCTCCCAAGCTTCGACCCCCAACTAGCTGAAAAGGATCTAGAATTGACCAAAAGCCTCAGTAGGGAAGTCCCACCTCTAACCCGGAAGATCTCTGAGAGCTTTCCCTCTAAAGCCAAATGCTGAGCTTGGAGCTCCTCAAAAAGAACTAGAAGATCTTAGGAAAATATGTAAGCTTGCATTCTAAAGAGCCCCTATGGGTCTATTTATAGTCTTTTGCAGACCTGAAATTACAAAATTACCCATGGCTGGTCTGCCAATAGCCAAATCCCGTTGTCATGAAATACTGAATGCAGACCTTGAGGGCATATAGGTAATTTACCCGAGGGCAACCAGGTAATTTTTCCCTGGGCCCCACCCCGCGAGAACCGCTATGCCAAGAACTGTTGATTGCCGAGAACTCTCTTGCCCTCACTCGACTGGAGCTAAAGAGATGTCAAGGAATGCCTCGGACTGAGACAACACCTCCTTCCGCTGGGCACGAGCCTTCTCGCCCGTCTCTGGGCAGAAGCAGGTCTCAGCCAGTGCTTGAGCGCGAGCATTCCCGCCCAATCTTAGGCGGGAGCTCTTCTATTCTGAGGCCCAAAGTGAGCCCGAAGCTAGTCCAGACCTTACCCTCAGTGCCTCTGGGTCCCACTCAGCGAATATGGGGTTGTACACAATTATGCTCTTAGTGTTGATGGTGATGCCACTTCAAATCCAGGGAACATTGAGGGCAATATTCCCAACAATCTTCCCCTATTTGAAGAAGGCAGAACACACAGCAATACTAAGATGCATTAACACATAAAACATATCAATTAACCAAATATAAGCTAGCAGATGTAGCTTGTTCAAAGTTCTCCAATATACTGCAATGACTCAATATGTCAAGTCATTACTTTCCTCATACCACTTGAATGTTTCCAAGTAATATGCACTGACTCAACATATAGTCACTGCTCACCCACTTTTCTAAGTATATGCACTGACTCAACATGTCAATTCATGTCAAGTATTGCTCTCTCACTCCTCCCCCTTTATGGCTTCTTCAATAGGCATCCATCTAATGAGGGAGGAGATTGGATCATGGGAGAACTTTCTCTTAACCCTAGCCTGATTCCACTCCAATAGTGATCATTCCACTTGACTAGAGATCATACCTCTTGAGTTGATACCACTTACTCAACACTCTAATGCATCCACTTAAAACTTGAGTGGTCCTTCCTTGATCATTGCCTTCTCAGCAGCAGGATACCATCTCAGACTCAGAGAAGTTTATGATAATTTCATAAATAATCTCTAGAGCAGGGAGATCAGTTAATCTCCCCCTCAGACTGTGCATTGTCCTGAGGGCATACAAATCAGCAGTATTGATCCTCTCAATAGGAATTACACTATTGCAACTGATTGCTTCCTCTCAATAGGAAGCTGAACCTTTTCCTGCAAGTGCTGGACTTTATCCCCCTCAATAGGAGCATCTTGACTTGCTCCCCCTCGATAGGAGCATCTTCTATCATCCTCTTTGATAGATAGTTTAGTCCCTTTAAGTCTTGATACCACTTGAGAGACTTAACAACCTGTAAGAAGAGTAATTCCTACAACAAAAATAAAATAAGGAGCAACTGAAGCTATACTAAGTTCAACATACCCAACTCAAACTTGAAGGTGTTGAACTTGACTTCATCTAGTGGCTTAATGAAGATGTCAGCCACTTGTTTATTTGTAGGTACAAACTCAAGACTAATGTCTTCCTTCTCCACATGCTCCCTAATAAAAGGATACATAATCTCAATATGCTTAGTACTGCTATGAGAGACAGGATTCCTAGCAATGGAGATTGCACTAGTTGAATTTCAGTACATGAGGGTGTTACTTATCTTGATGTTGTAGTTCTAGAACTGATGCTGGATCCACAACAACTTCCTGCTGATATATACTCAAACTCAGCTGTGGAAATAGCCACACTGGTCTGCTTATTGTTGCTCCAAGACATAAGTCTTCCTCCCAAGAACTGATAGGTGCCTGATATGCTTTTCCTGTCCTTTTTGCACCCTATAAAGTCACTTCTTGATAAGCCAGATCTCTTTCTCTTCTTCAGCAACAGATTTGCCTCTGGCTCTAGCTATCTGATCAGCAACAATTCAAGAGGGTTTAGCCCACTGAGCACCATCTTGATCATCACATTGATCTGCCCTCTGATTATTGTCTACTCCCTTTTATGAATTCTTCAGATACAGCTGCAGTCAGCGAGGTTTTAACCGAATCAATCTTGTCATTCAGATGATCACTATCCTCTAAAATTTAAATGACATTCTCATCTTCTTGATTAGGGAGTTCTGTTGGAATCTCCCCCTCAATCTCTGCATTTCCCATAGGAAGTTGCTGGCTTGTATTAACTATAGCAGGGGCAATCCAGCTGTTCTTAAACTGATTGAACTTGCTTTCCTATAGTAGGTGCAACCATCTGGATAGTCTCCCCCTCCACCCCAGCAATGTCCATAGGGACATGCTAATCTTCATCATTATTCTTCTGATCTATTATGTGCTGGAGAGACTCTATGTTGGATCTCTAGTTAGATTTGGGCTAGGTTCACTAAGTTAGAATCATATGACCCAACATGTATAGCAAGGGTCATGGTTGTGTCCTAGAGTCTAGGCCAAGTCCTTAGAGTCAACAATGCATGGACCAACAATCAACAGTCTGCCAAAGATTCAAGACTTAGAGAAATATCAAGAATCAGAAAAAGATTTTTACGTTCGTTGAACTCAGGTCGACAAAAGTCGTGCTCAGCTCGACGAAATCAGAGAAAAATTCTCCGAGCTGAGCTCGACGAACTCAGTTCTCAGGTCGACGATTTTTGGATCATCTGCTTCAACACTCAAGTCCAGAAAACATCTCAATATTTCTAAGTCCAGAATCAAACTCCAGTCGATGAACTTGGTTCTCAGCTCGATGATCTTGATGCAAAAAATTGGAAAGATTCATCAAGCAGCAGTCAGCAGTTCTCAGGTCGACGACCGTGGATCTCAGCTCGACAAACAGCAATTCTCGGCTCGATGATCTGTGGACTCAGCACGACGAATCCAGACTTCGTTATTTTCATCCTTTTGTCCCTATTATATTGCAATAATTCCTAAGTAATTAATGCTCAAATATTCTCTGAATATTACCGTTAGATGGAGCATTAGTTATGGTCTTCATCAGGATTATTATTTGCCATTTTTCTAAGGGATAGTTGAGGAAATCAATCAATGCAAATATTCTCAAGGCCGTCAGCATTGAATGCAGGAAGGAATTAAAAATTCAAAAGGAATTTCACATGGAAAATATAAAAAGGAATTTTCTTCTTCCTGCAAAGGACAATCCAACAATCAGAGAATCTAAGCGTGAGAACAACACACACAAAAGAGAATAACATCAGAACCAGAACAAGGATCTTCTGCGCTCTCTCTCTCTCTCTCTCTCTCTGAACAACACTCTGAGACGCAGAGTACACAGAACAAAGTGATAGAGAGAAACAAGTGTTAGACCAGAGGAAGAACTTTAAGTTGAAGAAGAAGAACAGCCATTAAAAATCAAGAGTCTTCTTCTGTCTTCATCTCAGGATTCTTCAAAGGACAACAATTACAACATCAGTCAAGAAGTTCCTGGAGATCTTCTGGTCAAAGTAAAAAGTCTGAAGTCCTATTACCCTGCAACAAAGCTCCACCATACAAAACCATTCAATATCTCAGGGGGAGCTCTTTGCTAAAGTCAATATCCATAAAAGTCTTCTCAATTGTATTTGAGAAAGAGAAGACAAAATCATTCTCTCACCCCACTGTATAAAGGGTTCTTAACTCCCTTCAAAAGTTATTCATGGTTGCAAGTCACCTGATTAAAAGACTTGAGGTTTAGTTTTTGAGCACCTGATCAAAAGCTCATTGGTGGCAGTCACCTGATCAAAAACCTGAGTGGATTTCTACCAGGGTAGTAGAAGAGTGGATGTACCCAGGTTGGGGAACCACTATAAAATTCTTGTGTTGTCTGGATGCCTTTTTCTTTTTGTTCTTGCTGTGGCTATTCTAGTTAGGTTGTTGTGGCTGAGATTACTTATATTTGTTGTTTTCCTGTGACAAACTATATAGGTTTAGGAACAACTTTGTATTTACAGCAAAAGCTTTGAAACCCAAAGAATACTCTATTCACCCCCCCTCTAGAGTATACCAAATCTAACCCCTCACTTTCACTCTAGGTAAGACTCAAGCTTGTCCAACATACCATACTATACTAGCTCCCCCTCAATATTTGCACAGATCCAATCCACACTACTTTCAATCATCATTTCAGGTGAGGATAATGTGCGCCTTCCTTACTACTCTCAGAAGAGCTGTTTCCTGTGCTTTCCTCAGTAATGAGTACAACCTGCTTTTTCTTCTCTTTTCTTCTCACTATTCTGCTGAAATGGTAGCAAAACTGTGTCCCACCAGTCAGACATCTTTGAGCTTCAATGGCTGGATCCTGCTGGTCTATTTATCCAGTCAAATACCACTTGAAGGTCTTTACCCAACACTTGTGTACTTTATCCTTCTTCAGGAATGCACACAACATCCTTTTCCTCTTGGGCAGCAGGAGTATCCCTGATGGTCAATATCCATATCCAACTTCCCAACTGCAGGTCTTAGGTCTATTCCTCATTGAAGTATGATTCTTAAGATAACTCCTTGTTCCAGTCTTATGCCTTGAACATCCTCTGTCCAAGTACCCCATTTGCATTGTGTAGGCACTTGGACTATCCTGCAAACACAAATTATTTTACCTTAGGACCCCAAAATCGATTGGGTCCTAGGTTCTTGTTAGCATAAAAATGCACATGTCTACCTACAATAGTCCTGTCAGGAAGACTCGCCCTTGCCCTGGGCATACTAGGGTTGTGCCAACAATCTATGGAAAAGTGGCCCACTTTACCACAACACCAATACTCGTGAATATTGTATCTATTGGGTACATTGGAAAAAGTGTACCTGATTTGAAGAAGCCCAACTTAGCTCAATGATATACATCAAGGTGTATTTGATGTTGTTTTGAGTTGACATGTGCAGGTGAAGAAGTATTAAATAATGCAGAAAAATATTCTAAGTCCACATGTCGACACCTGAAGAAATTGTGTCGACACTTTAGAATATTTGTGTCGACACTTCAGAATATCAGTGTCGACACAGAGAAAGATAGTCGACCACATTTATGTCGACACTGGGAAGCAGTGTCGACACATAAAGAAAATAGTCGACTTCAACTATCTCGACACTGGGAAGCAGTGTCGACACATAAAGAAAATCGTCGACCTCAGCACTGGGAAGCAGTGTCGACACAGAAGAAGATAGTCGACTAGTGAAAGATAGTCGACACAGAAGAAGATAGTCGACTAGTGAAAGATAGTCGACACAGAAGAAGATAGTCGACTAGTGAAAGATAGTCGACACAGAAGAAGATAGTCGACTAGTGAAAGATAGTCGACACAGAAGAAGATAGTCGACTAGTGAAAGATAGTCGACACAGAAGAAGATAGTCGACTAGTGAAAGATAGTCGACCAGAGAAAGATAGTCGACACTGGGTGGATGTGTCGACACCTTGAGATTGAGTCGACACATATTGGCAGAAGTCGACTATGCTTGTGTCGACACCAGAAGGCTGAGTCGACACATACTAAGTTCTGAATCTACAACAACTGTGTCGACACACAGGACTTGTGTCGACACACTGCAGAGTCTAGACCAAGTTATTTTCTGAAGAAGCTGTGTCGACTTAAAGGCAACTGAGTCGACATCATCAAAGACTGTGTCGACACCAAAGTCACTTGTGTCGACACAGATAGACAGATTGGTCTCGACACTTTCTAACTGACTGTCTCGACATTTTGCTGTCCAAGGCTAAGGTACAAGAACTGTTTGAAGACTTGACAGCTGTGGGTTGCCACCGTTTAATTGAAGCTGTCAGACCTGTCAGAAAATAGTTAGAAACCGGATCAACCGGTTACCATGAAGAAAGTCTATAAATAGACACATTCAGAAGGAATTATAAATGCAGCTAAGCTAAGAAAAATAATAGAAGAAGATCTAAGAAGAAGAAACAGAAGGATTACGATCCTGTTGAAGTTTCAATTCAAGAAAGTGAAAAAGAAGATCTTCATCAGAAGGTCTAAGAAGAAGAAGTCTTAAGTATCAGTAAAGGTGTTGGATAGAGGGAGATCCAGTCATCTTGAAGAAGAAGAAGGAAGCCATCAGTGGTTTCTCAAGAAGCTGTTTGGAAATCAACTCAGCTAAGTTCAGATTCAAGAAGCTTTGAAGAAAGCTCAGATTCAGTTGATTTCATCAGCTGATCAAGAAGTGTCTTGTCCTCTTCTCTCTCAACAAAGGCAAGACATCAAAATATCTTTTCTAAATTTCTGTAGGATCTGTTTACACAGATCTGAGTTGTAAGTCTGTGTTATAAAGGCTGAGTGTAGGAGAGGTAATCTCTGAGTGGTAGGGCTATTTGCCTGAGTGTAGGAGAAGGTTATTCTCTGAGTGGTAGGCCTTGAGGCAAGGCTGAGGTAGGGCTGTTGAGCCTGAGTTGTAGGAATCTATCCAGGTTCTGAGCTGTAGGATCCGAGGATCTGAGAATAGTGGAAGTTTGGCCAAATCTAGCACATTGCTAGATATGTGAAGGGGGAAAGTGGATGTACCCAGATCTTGGGGAACCACTATAAAACATTGTGCAATCTGTGATGCTTAGTTTTTTGTGAATGCTGTGCTAGATAATTTAATCTGTAATTGAATTATGCCTAGATTTATAAACAAGAAATAAGAACCTATTCACCCCCCCTCTAGGTGTTTAGGTTGTCTTGAAAGTAAAACTATCAAGTGGTATCAGAGGGAGGTTCCTCAAAAAGGACTTAACAGTCTGAGGTAGATCTGAAAGGCAGAATTTAGATTCAAAAAGATGGGTTCAGGTGAGAATCATAAGGAGCTAGGGTCTATGAAATTACCCATATGCAAGAAAGAAATTTTTGGAATTTGGAAAGAAAGAGTCAGACTGTTCATGGAGGCATCTTACCCAAGGATTTACATCACAGTACAGGAAGGCCCCTTCATTCCAATGAAGGTATCAGTTCTTGATGCAAATATCCAAACTCCAAAGAGTTATTCAGAAATGACCAAGGATGAAATCATCTTGGCAACCATGGATAAAAGAGCTCAGAACATTATTGTTAGTGCCATAGATGATTCAACATGTCAGAATCTGATTCACTGCAAGACCTCCAAAGAGATGTGGGACACATTGATTGTCTACATGGAGGGATCTGAAGAAGTAAGGCAGGACAGGAAATCTATGCTCAATCAGGAGTATGAAAGTTTTAGACAAGGAAAATCTGATAGCATAACTGAGTGCTACAAGAAATTCTATAGAATTGTGAATGAGCTTATGTCCTATGGAAGAGTCTTCAGTACTTATGAACTGAATGACAAATTCTTGAGATCCTTAACAAAGGATTGGGACACAAAGATCTGTGCCATAAGAGAAGTGGCTAAATTGGCAGAGATATCTCCTCCCACCTTGTTTGGAAAGTTGCTATCCTATGAAATGCAACTTATGGTGAGGAAGGAGGAGGAAAAGAATTCAAGAGGAGAGCATAGAGAAAAGACTGTGGCATTCAATGCAGAAGCCACCCGAAAGAATAGGAGGAAATCACCATCTCCTCCTAAGGAAGTTGCAGAAGATAGTTCTGAAAATTCAGATAAGGGTTCAGAAAGCTGTGATTCAGATGCAGACTTTGCTGCATTCACAAGGCAATTCCAGAGGTTCTTGAAAAAGAAACAATGGAAGTCTAGGCCTTCCACATCACAGCAAGATGATGACTATTATCAGAAGAAAAGGTCATCAAGGAAAGAGAAGAGCAGATTAAAGCCTAGCAAAGCCACTACTTCAAAGATTGTCTGCTATTGTTGCAATAGGCCTGGACATGTAGTGGCTGACTGTCCTGATAAGAGAAAGGAGTCTTCAGACAAGAAGAAGACTCATCAGAAAGGCAAGAAGGAGAAATCTTTTGTTGCAAAGAAAGATAGGAGTCTAACAGACCAGTCAACTTCAGAGTCAGAATCTGAAGCTGAAGCATATATTGGACTATATGCTGTGTCTGAAGAAGAGGAGTTTCTGCAGTTGCTAAACTCCATCAATGAACAAAAGGATCATCAGTGTATGGGGCTAATGGCAGGATCAGAAGAGGACATATGCCAGAATCAGTCTGGTCCTAATAAGGTACAATGTCCTTCTATTACATCTGTTTGTTGTACAAGTGAAGAATCAGCTACATCTGCATCAAGTGATGTAGATGCATCTGAATCTGAAGGAGATGTCTATCAATTGATAGACAAGTATGGGGATTTGTTGCAGGCCCTTAAGAAAAGCAAGAACCTGGTTAAATCTCAGGCTCAGGAAATTGCTGAACTAAGGGTTGCTACAACTGAGTTAGAGAAAGTTATTGATCAAAAATTAATTGAAATTGCCAAGCTGAAGAATATAACTATTATTCAGATGGGCACAATTAATTATACTAATGATCAAGTGAAGAGTCTGGAGGCCAGACTTAGAATTGAAAGGGATTTAGTGGCTAGTTACTCTAAGCCAAAATCTGTCTTACCCTTGATAGATAAATTTGTCACTCAAAAGGGTAAGGCTGGATTAGGATTTAAAGGTAACTCCAGGGCTGGCAGATTCAAGAGGAAAGGCAAAGCTCCTGTTTAGCCACTAAATCTTTCAGTCCCCATAAAGTTTAGTAAGGTGAAAGTGCCTTCTAACAAATGTGATCATGAAGATATTCAAGGTTATATTAAGACTAATGTTCTGAAGAACAAGGGTGTAAATGCAAGCAGGCCTACCTATGGTCATAAACCCAATGGTTTTAAGAAATCAGTAGGTGAAGTTGCTGCAGCACCAGCAATGAACAGAAATTCTTCTGACAAGGATGTATCTAGATCTAGATACAATAAGTTTGAATGTTGGTGCTGTGGCAAGAGCGGCCATTTTGCACTAGACTGTTGGTATAACCCAAGTGCTATAAAGAACAATAGTCTACCTGTTAGAAGAGGTTATGGTAGCTTTATTAATGCTAACCTGAACCAAGGACCCAAGATTTACTTGGGTTCTAAGGGTAAGTAATTCTGTGTTGTAGGTGAATCCAAGTAACCATGCCCCTATATGGTACTTGGATAGTGGTTGTTCCAGGCACATGACTGGAACAAAGGGGCTGCTGAAGGAGTATTCATCTGTCAAAGATGGACCTAAAGTGATCTTTGGTGGATCTGAAAAAGGAGTCATCAAAGGGTTTGGTAACATTTCTTCTAACCTTATCACTATCACTCAAGTGGCATATGTAAAAGGTTTGAAACATAATCTAATAAGCATAAGCCAGCTAAGTGATTTAGGATATGACATTTCATTTGTTAAAGATGGATGTCATATCAAAAGGTCAAGTGATCAAAAGATCATATTGACTGGGTATAGGAAGAGAAATGTATATTATCTTAATTTTGAATGTGAGAATAAGGCTTCTCCCATCTGTCTTGTAGCTGATGACAATGCCTCTCATTGTGTCAAGTGGCACAAGAGATTGGCTCATCTAAACTACAAGACAATTGGTCAACTCTTTAGCAAAGAGTTAGTGAGGAATGGACCTCAAGTTAAGTGTATAAAGGAAGGGATATGCTCAGCTTTTCAAAAGGGCAAGCAGACAAAATCCTCCTTTCAAAGCCTTGAAAACAAGGATTCTGTGAGGTGTTTATACCTCTTGCATATGGATCTTTTTGGTCCTATGCCAGTTCATAGTCTAGGTAGGAAGGTCTACACTTTTGTGGTTGTAGATGACTATTCTAGATTTACATGGGTGTTCTTTCTGAGACAAAAATCTGAAACCCCAGGTGTATTACTTAATTTTGTAAAGCAAATTCAGAATGAACTGAATGGTACAGTGGTCAAAATCAGAAGTGACCATGGTACTGAGTTTCAATCTGAAAGCATAACAAAATTGTGTAAAGACTTTGGGATTTTCTAAGAGTTCTCCTCACCTAGAACACCTCAGCAAAATGGAATTGCTGAAAGAAAGAATAGAACATTAATTGAAGCTGGTAGAACTCTATTGAGTGACAACTCTCTCCCAGAATATTTTTGGGCTGAGGCAGTTAACACTGCTTGTCATGTAATCAATAGGGCTACTATCACCAAAAGCCACAAAATGACTCCCTATGAGATTGTGAAAGGCAGAAAACCAAATCTATCTTACTTTAGGATCTTTGGTTGCAAGTGTTATATACTTAACAATGGCAAGTCATATTTGACTAAGTTTGCTGCCAAATCCCAGGATGGGATATTTGTTGGGTACAACACAAATAGTAAGGCCTATAGATTCTTCAACTTGACAACTCAAGTTGTTGAAGAATCTGTGCATGTTGTGTTTGATGAAACAAGATTAATCAACTGTGAGTTGTCTTGTAGATCAAATGACTCAACAGGTATAAGCAAAAGTATGGACAAGCTTTCCATTACTGAAGTATCAAAGGAAGATGGGGCATTGGAAAATGAAGGCTTCAGTCCAGGGGGAGAACAAGACACTATAGAAGCTGATGAAATCAAGAGAATCAGTTAAATGAAGGAGCTGGAGATGTTCAACCAGAAGGAAATCTTCCTCCAGCTACAAGACATTTAAGAGATCATCCAGCTGATCAGATAATAGGTGATCCAAGACAAGGGGTGCAAACTAGAAGCAGAAATCAAAACACAGTTCTACATTCAAGTTTCCTGTCACAAATGGAGCCTAAGAAGTTTGAAGAAGCTATCCAAGACCAGCACTGGATTGATGCTATGCAAGAGGAGCTGAATAAATTCAGAAGGTGCAATGTCTGGAAGCTTGTTCCTAAACCAAGAGGCCACAACATAATTGGCACAAAATGGATCTATAGGAACAAGCTAGATGAAAGTGGAATAATAGTAAAGAATAAAGCAAGATTGGTTGCAAAAGGATACAGGCAGGAAGAAGGGATTGACTTTGATCAAGCCTTTGCTCCAGTAGCAAGGCTGGAGGCAATCAGAATATTCCTTGCCTATGCAGCCTATCAAGACTTCAAAGTATACCAGATGGATGTGAAGTCAGCGTTTCTGAATGGTGATCTTAAAGAAGAAGTATATGTAGAGCAGCCATCAGGTTTTGTAGATCCTCTTAAACCTGATTTTGTTTATAAGCTTAGAAAAGCTCTGTATGGGTTAAAGCAAGCCCCAAGGGCTTGGTATGAAACTCTGTCTACTTTCCTTATTGAGAATAAATTCTCAAGAGGAAAAATTGACAAAACTCTATTCCTTAGGGAATCCAAAGGCAAGATCATTCAGATCTATGTTGATGACATAATCTTTGGATCTACTGAAAACAACCTTTGTAAAAAGTTTGCCAAACTTATGCAAGGGAAGTTTGAGATGAGCAGTATGGGGGAACTGAAATTCTTCTTGGGACTCCAAGTAAGACAGACTGATGATGGCTTGTCCATATCCCAGTCTAAGTTCACCAAAGAATTGATTAAGAAATATGGTATGGAGTCATCCTCCACCATGAGAACTCCTATGGGAACAAGTATGCCTATATGCAAAGATGATGCAGGTAAACCTGTTGATGAGACTTTGTATAGAGGAATAGTTGGCTCACTACTATATCTCACTGCTAGTAGACCAGATATTATGTATGCTACATGTGTCTGTGCTAGGTACCAAGCCTGCCCTAAAGAATCTCATTATACTGCAGTTAAAAGGATTCTGAGATATCTTAAGGGCACACCTAATCTACGCCTTTGGTACCCTAGGAATAGAGATTTTCAACTAACAGGCTATTCAGATGCAGATTTTGCAGGATGTAGAGAGGATAGGAAGAGTACTACAGGTACTTGTCAATTCCTTGGAGGAAGACTAATATCATGGAGTAGTAAGAAGCAGACTAGTGTGGCAATTTCCACAGCTGAGTCAGAGTATGTTGCTGCTGGAAGCTGCTGTGCACAGCTATTATGGATGCAGCATCAGCTAAAGGATTATGGTATTCAAGTAAGTAGAACACCTCTTTTGTGTGATTCTAAGAGTGCAATTTCTATTGCTAATAATCCTGTTTCTCATAGTAAAACTAAGCATATAGAAATAAAATACCATTTTCTTAGAGAACATGTAGAAAAAGAAGACATCTCATTGGAATTTGTGAAAACAGATTATCAAATAGCAGATGTGTTTACTAAGCCCCTAGATGAGACAAAATTCAATAAATTCAAAATTGAATTAGGTATGTTAACCATTGATTAGTGTAATCACAAAATCATCAACAATAAAGTTGAAGTGGTAACAAGACATTCAAGTGATATTAAGACACATTGAAGTAGTATAAAGTACTTTGTTGTACTTATAAGTTGTGATGAACAAACAGAAATTGGCTAAGTAAGATGATGTCGACACATTCAGTAATAATGTGTCGACTCAGGGTAGTAATGTCGACAAGTCAGAGATATTGTGTCGACACAGAAAATATGTGTCGACACTTAAGAATCTTATTGTCGACTTATCCTGGAATGTAGTGTCGACTTCACCAGGATAGTGGTGTCGACACTTACAGATTTTGTGTCGACACTTATACTAAGAGTCGACACAGAATTTCTGATGCTCTACTATATATCTCTGGTGTCGACATAACCGCAAATTGGTGTCGACACATAGTAGACGAACTTGTAGTCGAGACAATAGAAGCTTGTGTCGACACAATCCATCTGTGTCGACACTTATAGTCTGTTTTTGGCGACTTTTGATCTTCTTTAAACAGAAGGTATAAATAGGTCAAAAACTCATTCTGTCGACACGCTTACAAGGTTTTCGAAACCCTGTGTCGACATTCTCCCTCTCTCTCTCTCTTTCTCTCATCTTTCAAGCTTTCTCGACTGATCAATGGCGCCGAAGATTGAAGACAATGTGAATGAAGGATATGAGTTGGTGCGCCAGGCCTTTGCAGCTGCCCCTCCAGATGTTCTTGGGGTTATCTCTCTCCTCTCCGACTCAGGTTTAGAATTTCTGGTCTCCGAACCATCAAAGATATGGAAGAAGGAGGTGCACGAGTTCTTTACCTCTGCATCTGTAAACTCTGAAAGTCATGAGATAAAATCCACAGTTCATGGGTCACCTGTGGAGATTACACCAAGAAAGTTAAGAACAATTCTGCAATTACCTACAATTGAGAATGAAGAGGATGTCCCTGCTTCTAAATCTAGGGAGGCTCTTCAATGGTGTGGATTGGAATCCACCATGAAAATTGGAGCTGCGTTCAATCGGAAAGGAATGAATCAACAAGGCAAGTTTCTGTCAGAAGTAGTTGGAAAAGTTATTCTGTGCAAGCCAGGTGGACATGATAGGATTTCTGCCTTTATGTTCAGCCTAATGACCAGAATTGTTTTTACAATTCCTACGGATTGGTCATCTATAATCTTTGAGAAGATTAAGGAAGGAATCAAGAAGCCAAATCTGGCTAGGATAATGAGTATATACCTAAGTAAGGAGATTCCTGAGGTTATGCAACAACAACTTGGAACTAAAATTAATCACATGAGAAGGATGGACATGAGATTGTTCTCCAGATGGGATAGGGTGCTGACCAAAGAGATGCCTGAAGTGGAAAGGCAGGATTCACCTGAGAAATCCCCAGGTCATGCTACCTGTACTGGGCATCCACAAGAAGAGCAAGTAAGACTAGAGGTTGAAGATCAGCCTGCATCTACACAAGTTCAGGATGCCACAATACCTGCAGTTCAAGAAGAAGAAGTAAGTATACCAGCTCAGCAAGTTTATTCACCTACACAAACTGTATCTACTCATGACCAGGTACAGGTGCAGGGGGAGCTGGTGTATTTTCCTACAAAAGAGATTTCTAATATTTCTATTTCTGCACAGGTCCAGGGGGAGCAAGTGCAAGAAGATGCTCAAATTGATCAATCTCCAAATTTGAATACTGCAAATGATCAAGCCCAGAAGGAATATACTCTGGAGGAGTTATTTCCAAATGATGAAATAATTACTGATAGTCTGGAAGTGGAGCAAGACATTGAGGGGGAGCCAGTGCATGTTGAGACTGTACAACATGGCACTGAAGCAGCTGTTTCTCCTCCTCCCAAAGAAAGAGTTCAAATTGATAATACTTCTGATTCAGAGACTGAAGAAGCCAGGGTGGCTAAAAAGAGAAAACTTATGGTCTTCCAGAGAAGGAGCAAGAGCTATAAGCAGGCTCTACAGTCTACAGCACATCACACTCCTTCTGACTTTGATTATAACAAGTTCTTGGTAGATTTACAAGTGAAATTGGATGAACACAGAGTGGCTATAGAAAAATATGTTGATGAGAACAACAAGTGCCTGCAATTTGACTTAGCTCAAGATATAAAATCAATTAGGTTTGAGGTCAATATGCATAAGAAGGAAATGACAGATTGCTTCCATAAGGGAGGTAATGCTGTGGTATATCTGGCAAAACAACAGCAGACTATCATCCCTAAGGTGGATGACATTGCTTTAAAGCAAAGCTATGTCTTGGAAAATCAGATAAGGACGAATGAGAATTTAACTGAATCTCATCATGAGATCATTAAGGAATTGAAGAAGATTGTTCCAGGCCTGCCTGCAGATAGAGCAAAAGAAATGGAAGAATTTGATAAGAACTTTCAAGCTGCTATTGCTTCTATTAAGACTGCAATCACTACCTCTCAAAAGGAAATATCTAACAAGCTTCTAAAGTTAAAACCATTTTTTAAAGAGGGTGTGAATTATCTGGATGGCCAAATCAGATTTCAAAAGGAAGATCTCAGAGATCATGTTTCTAGAGAAGCTATAAAGGGGGAGAGGATGCTAGTTCATGCAGGCTCAGAGCACACCAAATGGGTGACTAATAGTATTCGAGCCACATTGGGATATCCCCCATTGTGTGATGATGCTATGGTGGCTGAGTCAGGAATACAAACAAGTCTACTTGAAGGCAATCAACCTGAGGTTGCCCAAGTCATTTACCCCTCTCCAGATTATGATATGATTGATCAGCAGGTTCAAGGGATGTATAGTCCTCCAAAGGAGGTTACTAATATTGTTATTGGGAAGGTTGATAAGCCTGAGGCTACTTTGAAAGACCAGCAAGATGCTCTTCTATCTAAGAAAAGGTTTAGAGAGCAGGCTGAATTTAAGCCAGACTTTGAGCAGTGGAGTCCTACTTCCAGAAATATAATACTCACTGCATGGAAGGCTGTCAAAGACCAAGTGCAGGAAAGAGGAAAGTGGTACAATGAGATGGAATGACAGAAGTATGAAGCCAGGCAAGAGGCCATTGTACAGTTTAGAAGAAAAGCCAAGCTGGGTAGGCTGCCTCCAGATGCTCAGGAGCCAAGCAAGTACTTCCCAAAGCCCTTTCATTATTTTGAAAGGCAAAGGCTCAAGGAAGAAGCAAAGAAGAAGGCTGATCTAAAATGCAAGAAGCCAGCTGAAGATTCTGAAGCTCCTGTGAAGGCTCAAGTTCTATCTGGCAAAGGGATTGTCATAAAAGAGCCTGATCAGTCTTAATTCTTAGTTCTTTCAAAGTGTTTTGTAATGTTTTGATTAAATCATTAGATGTAAATCTCTGTATTCAAACATTATCAAGTTATAAACAAAATGTTGTGTGAAATCATATAATGTTCATTCTGTGATGTATGGTTTTTATTTTGTTTATATTAAGTATTCCTGTTATGTCTTATATCATCAGTTTATACTTTCTATAAATGGTGTATATCATTGGCTATAGGGTTATGACTTCTCCAAATAGGGGGAGATTGTTGGGTACATTGGAAAAAGTGTACCTGATTTGAAGAAGCCCAACTTAGCTCAATGATATACATCAAGGTGTATTTGATGTTGTTTTGAGTTGACATGTATAGGTGAAGAAGTATTAAATAATGCAGAAAAATATTCTAAGTCCACATATCGACACCTGAAGAAATTGTGTCGACACTTCAGAATATTTGTGTCGACACTTCAGAATATCAGTGTCGACACAGAGAAAGATAGTCGACCACATTTATGTCGACACTGGGAAGCAGTGTCGACACATAAAGAAAATAGTCGACTTCAACTATCTCGACACTGGGAAGCAGTGTCGACACATAAAGAAAATCGTCGACCTCAGCACTGGGAAGCAGTGTCGACACAGAAGAAGATAGTCGACTAGTGAAAGATAGTCGACACAGAAGAAGATAGTCGACTAGTGAAAGATAGTCGACACAGAAGAAGATAGTCGACTAGTGAAAGATAGTCGACACAGAAGAAGATAGTCGACTAGTGAAAGATAGTCGACACAGAAGAAGATAGTCGACTAGTGAAAGATAGTCGCCACAGAAGAAGATAGTCGACTAGTGAAAGATAGTCGACACAGAAAAAGATAGTCGACTAGTGAAAGATAGTCGACCAGAGAAAGATAATCGACACTGGGTGGATGTGTCGACACCTTGAGATTGAGTCGACATATATTGGCAGAAGTCGACTATGCTTGTGTCGACACCAGAAGGCTGAGTCAACACATACTAAGTTCTGAATCTACAACAACTGTGTCGACACACAGGACTTGTGTCGACACACTGCAGAGTCTAGACCAAGTTATTTTCTGAAGAAGCTGTGTCGACTTAAAGGCAACTGAGTCGACATCATCAAAGACTGTGTCGACACCAAAGTCACTTGTGTCGACACAGATAGACAGATTGGTCTCGACACTTTCTAACTGACTGTCTCGACATTTTGCTGTCCAAGGCTAAGGTACAAGAACTGTTTGAAGACTTGACAGCTGTGGGTTGCCACCGTTTAACTGAAGCTGTCAGACCTGTCAGAAAATAGTTAGAAACCGGATCAGCCGGTTATCATGAAGAAAGTCTATAAATAGACACATTTAGAAGGAATTATAAATGCAGCTAAGCTAAGAAAAATAATAGAAGAAGATCTAAGAAGAAGAAACAGAAGGATTACGATCCTGTTGAAGTTTCAATTCAAGAAAGTGAAAAAGAAGATCTTCATCAGAAGGTCTAAGAAGAAGAAGTCTGAAGTATCAGTAAAGGTGTTGGATAGAGGGAGATCCAGTCATCTTGAAGAAGAAGAAGGAAGCCATCAGTGGTTTCTCAAGAAGCTGTTTGGAAATCAACTCAGCTAAGTTCAGATTCAAGAAGCTTTGAAGAAAGCTCAGATTCAGTTGATTTCATTAGCTGATCAAGAAGTGTCTTGTCCTCTTCTCTCTCAACAAAGGCAAGACATCAAAATATCTTTTCTAAATTTCTGTAGGATCTGTTTACACAGATCTGAGTTGTAAGCCTGTGTTATAAAGGCTGAGTGTAGGAGAGGTAATCTCTGAGTGGTAGGGCTATTTGCCTGAGTGTAGGAGAAGGTTATTCTCTGAGTGGTAGGCCTTGAGGCAAGGCTGAGGTAGGGCTATTGAGCCTGAGTTGTAGGAACCTATCCAGGTTCTGAGCTGTAGGATCTGAGGATCTGAGAATAGTGGAAGTTTGGCCGAATCTAGCACATTGCTAGATAGGTGAAGGGGGAAAGTGGATGTACCCAGATCTTGGGGAACCACTATAAAATATTATGCAATCTATGATGCTTAGTTTTTTGTGAATGCTGTGCTAGATAATTTAATCTGTAATTGAATTCTGCCTAGATTTATAAACAAGAAATAAGAACCTATTCACCCCCCCTCTAGGTTTTTAGGTTGTCTTGAAAGTAAAACTATCAGTATCTTATTTTCTAAGCAGGTCTGGCAGTTTGGTTAACTATAGACTATTTAGAAGGAAGAGCAGCTTCCTTGTTCTTGTTTCTCTCAGCCATAATCTGATTGAAGGTGAGTCTGTCAGTAGAAGAACTTGGTTTTTCTTGAGATCTAACAACAGTGGTATTCTTTGCAGAAGACATACTATTAATGGCTTCAGAAATGCCCAAGGCTAGCTTGCTTACCAACTTGCCCTTGGTCTTAGTGTGTGCTGAGAGATCCTGAGAAAAGGCCACTGCCTTATTCTTGAGAGTAGGGGCTGGTGGACTAAATACAAATGGTCCATGATGGGCCATTTGAATTTCTTTATGGGGAGCTTTCAGTGCACTCAAACCCACGCCCTTTATTCTTCTATTATAAGATACACTTATACTCTTACAATAAAAATTCTCATTCTTCCAATTACAATACATGCAGTCTTGGTCATACCTATTGGAAGGGAGGATTACCTTGTGAAAGGTGGCCTGAGGCACTATAGGAGCATTGTCTTTCCCTTTGGAATGTGTAACTTTAGAATTCCACTTAAACCCTAAGCCTCTCTTATCTTTTTGAGAGGTGAAGGAGTCAATCACTGGTAACACTATTTTGGGCTTTGAAAAACTAGCCACAATTCTTCTCTCCCTCTATAGTTTCTCTTCAAGATCCATAATGATCTTGTTCGTGTGACTGATGTTCCCAATCTGGATGATTGAGATGGCCTTTAGTTGGCTGACTTACCTCATTTTTTGTTCCAGCAAAGATGCTGAATCAGACTGCTGGGAAGCAGCTAGTTGTAGGAAGATAATCTCCTCAGCCTATTTCTTGGCCAACTTCTTGCTTCTTTTCAAAGCATACAGAAGGGCACTATACTTATCAATCAATTGATTGACATCATTTTCAGATTCTGAACCATCATTCCCACTGAAAGAAGTACATGCTTAAGACTGAGCCAGACTCATAGGTAGAAGAAGAGCTAGGGATAGAGTGTACCTTATCAGGAGTAGGGTGGTCCTGATTTTTTCTGATGTTTCCATAAGACTGAGCTACTCATTCTCTTCACAATCACTGTCATCTGAGGACAATGGAGCCCTTATGCCTCATGGGGGTAGTTGGATTATTAGTCTCTTCTTAAAGGATATAATACCAATGTAGGCCCCTCTTAATCTGAATCTGAAGACTCAGAACCACTGTCTGATAGGCTGACTTTCTTCTTAGCCAAGAAATTCTTTTTCAGTCTTCTTGTCTCTGTGATGCTTTTTGACTTCAGACCTCATCTGCTCCTTCTTCTTATCTGGATAGTCAGTAATGACATGCCCACTCCTGTTGCAATAGTAGAAAACAACATTAGACTTAATATGTTTGTTCTGTTTGGAGTCATACCTTTCCCCAGAGGGGTCATTTTTGTATTAGTCCTTTCTAAAGTAAGGCTTCTTTGAGGTGGATCTAAAAGAGCCATTGTTCTTCCACTGTCTCCTTCTACTCAGCATCTTCTTGAACTACTTGGAGAATAATGATAGTTCTCCATCTGATAGTTCATTCCCAGATGAGCTGGGATCTGAGCTTTATGACTCTACAACTCTCCTTAGGGGAGAAGGATTCTTTCTCACGCTTCTTCTTGTGCTTTCAGCTCTGAAGGCCATAGACTTCTCTTTGTCATGAGAACTGGCAGCATCTTCTTCAGCCTTCCTGGAGTTCAGCTGTATCTCATGGGAAAGCAGCTTCCCAAACTGATTCTGGGACAATTTGTTGACCAGATTGCCAACTTCTCTGATTGCGCAGATCTTGATGTCCCATTCCTTATTAAGGGATCTCAAGAACTTGTCATTCAGCTCATTGTTAGAGAACTATCTGCCATAGGTGATCAGAATATTCACTTTCTTGAAGAACTTCTCGTAGAAATCAGCTATAGAATCCTTCTTCTCCTGCTTGAATGCTTCATACTATTGATTCAGGAGGGATTTCCTGTCATCCCTCACCTCCTTTATCCCTTCCATGTAGACAACAAGAGAATCCCACATTTATTTGGCTGTCTTGTAGTGGACCAAGTTCTGTAAGGTTGAATCATCTATGACACTAACAATGATGTTATGTGCCCTCTTATACATAGTATCTTGGATGACTTCATCCTTAGTCATTTCAGTGTACTTCTTTGGAGTCTGGACATTTACATCTAAAACAGAGACCTTCATAGGGATGAAAGGTCCTTCTTGGACTGTAATAAAGATCCTAGGATTTGAGGCTTCCATGAACAGCCTGACTCTCTCTTTCCAAATCCTAAATTTTTCCTTTCTGCAGACTTGAAGCTTCATTAAGCTCCACTCCTTATATTTCTCTCCAGAACCTATAAGTGCAATACTATTAGCTATCCTTGGAGATCAACTCAGATTGTTAAGTCCTTTTTGAGTAACCTCCCTCTAATACCACTTGAAAGTCTTTAGTTTCAAGACTAGCTAAACACCTAGAGGGGGGTGAATAGGTTTTTCAGTTTCTTATGACTTTTTCCTTACTTGAGTGTGTTGTGATTTAGATTAAGTTAGCTTTCAAGAGAATCACATAACACACACAAGATTTATAGTGGTTCCCAAGATTATGGGTACATCCACTATCCCTCCCACCTTTCTAATAGTGTGTTTGACAAGACACTTCTCCAAACTCGGCTCCTAAGAGCTTACAACACAGATCTCTCAGGATCTCTCAGTCTCCTCCAAGACCAACCTCAGGCAAAAGGCCCTACCACTAAGAGCAAGCTTTGCTCCTACAGCTCAGTGATCCACAGATCACTTACCTCAGACTTGAGCACAAGTCCTACACTCAGGCTAAGAGGATATCCCTACAAATCAGAGAGAATGACCCTCCTACAGCTCAAGCACAAAGGCCCTACCTCAGATCCACATAAGGATCCTACCACATGGCTAAAGGCCCTACAACTCGGAGATAATGACTCTCCTACAGCTCAGGCACAAAGGCCCTACAACTCAAATCCAAGATTGGATCCTACCTCAGACAACCTGCCCTATAACTCAGATCCACACAAGGATCCTACCTCAGCCTTTATAAATTAGGTTTATACTCAGATCCAAAAGATCCTACAGAGAGAGAAAGTTTGGTGTTGATTTGACTTCAGAGAAATGTTCTCTGAGCCTTTTGCTTCCTGAGTTGAGAAACACTCAGCCCTAACTACTTCACAGCAGCAAGATGGATGATCTTCAAGAAGGTTCTTCTTGTGTTGTGAAGAGACTCAGAAACATAGGTTTCTGAACTTGCTGATGAAGACAAATGTGTTATATGCTATGTGTATTCTTCACTCAGCTAACCTTGTCTACAGATATCATACTTGCTCTGCTTCTTCTTCTTTCCTAGAAAATTTCTCTGAACTTGTTATTATAGGTGAGAATCGCAATAACTAACTTGCTTGAACTTTTAGATCAGTGGTTTGAACTTCTGCTTCAGGCTCTACAATAATGTCGAGAGGAAGAAGATGAAGTTTTGTGTTTTTATGAAAAGTTAAATCTCTCAAATTTATCTCCACCTTTCTGATTAGAATACTTTTATCTTCCGCCGTCCAATGGCTCTTTGACCCATAGGACCGACCATAGTTGTTGGCTGCAAGTTTGCTTTTATAGAAAATGGTGTACAGTAGGCTTGTGGCGCCGTTTGTCGCATATTGTAGACTTCCCACAACATTTTGAATTTTGTTGACATCAGCATCTGTGGACTTAGCCAAATTCAAGCATTTTATCACAAGCGTTGAGTGAACGGCCTTCACTCAGCGCAAAAACACTTAACCAAATAATTTGCACTGTCAGGCATTGAGTGAACCTTCATCACTCAATGAATTTGGACTTAGATAATATCTCTGTACCATTAGGCATTGAGTGCGTTGAGTGAACGACCTTCACTCAACACATTTGTCCTTAAACTAAATTTCTGTTTATATGCGTTGAGTGAGGTTTCATCACTCAACGCATTTGGACTTAGCCGCTACTTTGAAGCCTGTCATCTTGCTGAGGTGTTGAGTGAACTGCTTTCACTCAATGTTTCTGTACTTAGCTTATTTCCATCTTCATGACTGCGTTGCGTGAGCCGTCTTCACTCAACGCTTTCTACCATTGACTATCTTCTCGATGAGGATTTGAGTAAACTGCCTTCACTCAATGCTTCTGTACTGAGTCGATTTTTCTGTTGAGTTGGTGTTGAGTGAGCTGTCCTCACTCAACGCTTCTGGACTTGGACAAAATTTCTGTCTACCTCTTCTTAAGCTTTGACTGAACTTTGTTCTATTGACACTTTCTTGTCTAGGAGTTGATGGAACTGCCTTCAATCAACCCTTCTGGACTTAGCCAGATTTCTTGACAGATCTTTAGATGCTTTGACTGCTTGAGTTTTACTCAACGCTTCTTTTTTTAGGCATTGAGTGAGCTATCCTCACTCGACGCTTCTAAACTTAGTTAGATTTCTTTATTGCCAATGTTGAAGCTTTGACTGTCTGAGCTTTACTCGATGCCTCTTATAATATGGAGTTAAGTGAACTGCCTCCACTCAACGCCTATAGACTTAGCCAAAATCCTGCTTTGTCAACAGTCAAGCTTTTACTGCACATGCTTTACTCAGTGCTTCTTGACATATGGGATTGAGTGAACTGGCTTCACTCAATACTTGTGGACTTAGATAATTTCTGTCTCTCCAACATTCTTCCTTGTGACCACCTGTCACTGTCACTTAGACAACCTACCTATCATTGTTCCAAAGAACATCTTGCACACATTGAACTTGAATATACATCAAATACAATTGTACTCTTAGTATTAATGGTGATGCCTTTTCAAATCTAGGGAACATTGAGGGCAATATTCCTAACACACCTCATATTATACAGTGTTAAATGTCTTTTTTGACGCTTATATGTATTAGGGACACAATTTAGAGAGCTACATTCGGGGATGAATCCCGAAGCTCGCCCATAAATATATGTTTTAAACAATGATATAAGGATCATCTTGGAGAGTAGAGTGCCCTCTGAAGAGCGGAGTATGGGGAATGTTTTGTAGAATGGAGCATCTTCTGGAGGGCAAAGCACCTTTTAGCACTTTTCAGTGAGCAAAAATTCCTTATGGAGAGCGGGCATGCCATGGAGTGGGGTACATTCTAAAGAGCAAAGTGTGTTCAGGAGGGGAGGCAATTTGGTCGATACTGTTGCGGAGTACATTCTAGAGAGTAAAGCATGATGGAGTGTAAAAGAGAGGAGCACAATAGGGCCCACTAGAAGAGAGCATTGGGCGCTGCACTAGAGCAACGTGTTCATTAGGGAGATGTGTTCACTAGAGAGGCATGTTCATTTGGATAAGCATGCTCATGCGAGTGAGAACTAGAGAGACATGTTCACCGGAGTGGCATGATCTTTTTTTGGAGAGTTGAGTATGGGGCGCATAGTAGAGATATATGTTTACTCGAGTGGCATGATCGTCTTATGGAGAGAGAAGTATGGGGTGCACTCTAAAATGACGTGTTCACTAGTACGACATATTCACAGGAGCTCACACTAGAGCGACAAATTACGGTGTCATGAACTAGAGCGTAGTGTGCGTGAGTACAATCGAGAGTAAAGCATGCAGGGGTGTGGGACTCAATAGAGAGTTGGGCTTGTATGCACGCTCTAGATAACGTCAAATGATGGTGATAGCAATCGTTCATCAGAGGTTTTTTAGTGTCACAACACACACGATTTTAGGATCCATTCTCTTCTCCAATTACATGCCCCTTCAAATGAAGGGGTATACTCTTTTTATTGATTTCAAGTGAGACATGGAAGAAATTCTGCCCTTTTAATTATTGGAGAACAAATAGAAATTCCCGACTTACTTCCCTCAGATTAGCAATTTTGATGGCCAAACAACTTTGCCCTCTTGGTGGAATCGGGCGGCCCGATCAGGTTCTCTAGAGTATAGGTGGCCAACAACGCCTGCCGTCTCCCTAGAAAATGAAACTTCTTGAATGTTGATAAAATTCTTAGTAAGTTTCATCTCATCTCCACGAGCCCACCGGTAGAGACAGTAACTTTATCGGAGGTCTAGTGCTCCGGTAATCGCCAGCTACAGTGGCTTTTGGGTGAAATAGTTGGCCTGTCAAAACTTCACTAAATTATTTGATTGACTAGCCTATCTTATAGCATTTTATGAGATCAATTAGTCGCCACTTTTAGATGGAAGTTAGTTCAACGATTGAAATGTAATGTGTTCCCAAAATTCCAAAACTTCAACCTCTGTTAATGGACATTTTAGGAGCTATTTTAATAAGAAAAGGAAGGAAATGAGGTCCCCATGGCCTCAGGAGAGGCTGAGCAACCCTCCTCATACTATTCAATCGCGGATTGGCAGCTAGAATGACTGATGATGGTGTAGGCTACTGCCCTTGCACTTCCTCACACTGTCAAATGATCTCATGTAAGCCCTATATATTGCCTTTTGAGCAACCATAAGTAACTTGTAGAAAATTTTTACTTTTTTATAGGTTTTGGACTCCCATGAGTCTTGGGGTGAGCATAAAAAGCCGCAAAACACAAAAAACACCCGCACCAGGCAAACCACATTGATTTTTAAAATGCACAACGTAGTTTTGATGTTGTGTAGTTTTGAATATTTATAATTCGAGCGTGGTTCGGTCCAGTGCGGTTTTCAGATCATGAAAACCACACCACACCAACTTGTTTTATACTATCAAGTTTCATGAACATGTGACATATCACATACATCTAAATAAAAGTATAACTTATAAATTATTAATTAATAATAGTAATTAATTAATTATATTAGTGCATATTGATGTCGGCTAAGATGTTTATGAGGTGATTTAAGATGAAATTGTGTTATTTTGGAGTTTCGAGTTTCACTTATGTTAAATATTTGAGTTATACGAAAATTGGAAAATAACTAGCAAGATAGAAATGCAATCGTCTATAATTTGGTGTCATGTGATGAGTTGCTAACCAGTAGTGTCTAATCTTAACAATCATGTAGAAGAAGAATGCTAAAGCTTTGAAAGAGAAATACCGTGGCCAAAATACTTTTGTATTTTTAGTTGAGGGGATAAATCGAGCTAGTGCCGATCGAGCATTCCTTTGTCGGGTCCTTGCCTACTCCTTCCTTGAAAGTTCTTAGTTGAGGGGATAAATCGAGCTAGTGCCGATCGAGCATTCCTTTGTCGGGTCCTTGCCTACTCCTTCCTTGAAAGTTCTTCTTCAAGGTTCATACACTCTCACTCTTAGTAGTCTTTCACTCAGAGGGAAAAATCACATAGAAGAACTATGTATCAATAACTAATAATTGCAATTTTCATTCATTCAAAGGGTAGTTATAACAAGAGCATTCATGCCTATTTATCGACCTTAAGAGCCTTGAAAGGTGAAGAGGGAATGACTTTGGAGTCCATGTATTAGTTGGAGGTTGGACCATCATTATGGTGGTCTTTAGTCACATGTTTGAATGATGAAGAAAATAAGGTGGCTTATATGTGAAAAGGGGGGACTTTGTGGTGGTTATTAATGGCATGGAGAAAATAAAGTGGATTATTTGTGAACAGAGGGTGGTTTATGGTGGCTAATAGTGACATGTTGAAAATATAGTGATTTATGTGTGAAAAGGGAATGGTGTATGGTGATCATTAATGACATGTACAAATTTAAGTGGTTTATGTATGAAAAGGGAGTGGTTTATGGTGGTCATCATGATAAAAAAATAAAGTGGTTTATGTATGAAAAGAGGGTGGTTTAACATATGAGCAAAGTTATGTTGGGTTTGGATGGTATTGGGTTTGGCTTGCTCAAGATCTATAATATATCCTACAATATGTAAAACCCAAATTACATAAGTAATAGCCCAAAATACATAAGGCTTAAAATACAAGTGAGCTCATAAGTATGCTCAAAATATAATTCATAATTAAATAAAAATACAAATTTAATTTGAAGGTCGGTTCACATCATGTGTGTCGACGCCAACTTTTCCACTATCTTGATTTAATTTGTCTTGCGTTAGCTCTCCGGGGCTTTAAAGAATTCAACTCTCTCAAATGTGAGTCTAAGTAAGCTTATAGGAGCTTTAAATCCAACTGTTGTAGCTCTTCAATAGTAATACAGTAATCATCAATTTGGGATAAACCTTTCTAACGAATAAGGAAGTGATGAGTAACACCAATAATTGAACATATCACTTGCTCATCAAGTATTTGCGTTGGCCGATGAGACCTTAGATATCTTGAGGAAGGGGTTGGTAGTTGACTACTTGATAGTTCCCACATGTTAATACTAATAGGAGTATCCACATCGAAACCATAATACATTGTTTCATCAATATTGAATACTGATGAATAACCAGCATCTAT
The DNA here is from genome assembly GCA_039513925.1 of Platanthera zijinensis. NCBI lineage: Eukaryota > Viridiplantae > Streptophyta > Magnoliopsida > Asparagales > Orchidaceae > Platanthera > Platanthera zijinensis. Next base: position 77,590,326 of record CM077078.1, on the reverse strand, counting down.
TAGTATATCTAATTCAAAAGCATTATTATTAATCTTCTTAATAATCTTGTATGAACCATCTCTATATTAGTTAGCTTCATAAGAGTGCCCGAGGGCATTCATTTTAGTCTAACCTTCACAAGCACCATGTATCAAACTACAAATTTGATGAGGTGCTTATGTTGATCTATTGCTTTCTTATAGCTTTCATATTTTCACGTAAGTTTTTGTCGAATCTCCTTATATAACTTATGCATGTGCTCATCAAATGATGATGAAAATACTAATGTCCTATAAGTAGCAGGTAAATCAATGAGATCATTGGGCTTTCTTGGGTCAGATCCTGTAACAATTTGAAAAGTTGACATTCCCGTGGATCTATTAACAAAACTATTATAAGCAAACTCAGTGATATGCAGAACTAAACTCCAAGTAGCAGAATGTTTAGAACCTAAGCTTCTAAGAAGGTCTCCAAGGCTATGGTTCACAACTTCTGTTTGACTATCTGTCTGGGGGTAGTATGCAGTAGATAAAGCTACCTTTGTTCCTAATTTCTTCCATGGAGTTTCCAAAAATAGCTAACAAAGAGCACATCCCTATCAAAAACAATATTTTTTTGAAATTCATGTAGATGGACTACTCCTTCATGAAAAGTGAGGCAATATGCGAGGCATCAGATGTTTTATGACCTGGAATGAAATGGGCCATTTTGGAGAACCTATCAACGACAATGCATATGGAATCATAACTATGTGTTGTACGGGGCAACCCTAATATAAAGTCTATAATAATATCCTCCAAAGGTATATAGCATATGGGTAAGGGGGTATATGAGCCAACCATGGGCCACCCTCGTATTACCATTTGACAAATACAACATCGCCCAACAATATATGCCACATCATGCTTAAGGCTAGGACAAAATAATCTATCCTCGACGATAGCAATGGTCTTGTCTCGACCAAAATGATCAGCACCTCCTCCTGCATGCATTTTCTCAATGAGGAAGTCACAAAGTGAAGAATCAGGAATACAAAGATGTGTTCCTCAAAATAAGTAGTCATCGCTTATTTGGCACTCATTATGAGGACTCTGAGACTCGGCATCAAAAGACGCATAAATATAACAAAAATCCTTGTAATTAATATAATTATTCTTCATCTTATCAAACCTGGTGATTGCAGTGCTTATGACCCTCATAGTAGTACATACTCGGCTTAGCTTATCGACCACTTTGTTCTTAACACCTGATGTATGCTTAAGGAAACATGTGTACTCTTGTAAAAATTGAATCCACTTACCTTGTCGGGAGCTAAGCTTCTTTTGAGATTTTATATATTTTAGTGCCCCATGGTCAGAATATAACACAAATTCTTTAAAAAGAAGATAATGTCTCCAATGATGAAGTGATTGGATAATAACATAAAATTCTTTATCATAGGTTGAATACTTTTGTCAAGTCAAATTTAATTTTTCACTAAAGAATGTGATATGATGACCTTCTTACTTTAGGACACCACCAATGCCAACTCTTGAAGCATCCAAGGATACTTCAAAACCCTTATTAAAATATGGGAGCCTTAAATAGGGGGTCTTGATAAGAAATTCTTAATCTCTAAGAAGGACTTAGAGGATGCATTAGTTCATCTAAACTTACCCTTTTGGTGGCATTGAGTGATAGGTGTCATTATTATATAACCCGTAATTTGTCGAGATTAGAAATGCCTAAAGAGATGCCTATTTGCATACTTCTCCACGAGCAGAGGTGAGCTTGGGCGATCAGAGGCGGGCTTGGGTGAGCAGAGATAGGCTTGGGCGAGCAGAGGCAGACTTGGTTGAGTAGAGGCGGGCCTGGGTGAGCAGAGGGGGCCTGGGCGAGCAGAGGCAGGCCTGGGCGAGCAGATGCAGGCCTAGGCGAGAAGAGGCGGGCCTGAGCGAGCAGAGGTGGGCCTAGGCGAGCAGAGGCTGGCGTGGGCGAGCAGAGGCTGGCGTGGGCGAGCAGAGGCCATCCTAGGCAAGCATAGGCGGGCCTGGGTGAGAAGAGGTGGGCCTGGGAGAGCAAAGGCGGGCCTGGGCGAGCAGAGGCGGGCCTGGACGAGCAGACGAGTGCCTGGGAGAGTAGAGGCGGGCCTGGGAGAGCATAGGAGAGCTTGGGGGAGCAGAGGCGAGCTTGGTCAAGAAGAGACAAGCTTTGGAGATCAAAGGCGAGCTTGGTCAAACAAAGGCGAGCTTGGTCAACCAAAGGCGAGCTTGGGTGAGCAGAGGCGTGCTTGGGCAAGCAAAGGCGAGCTTGGGTAAGCAAAGGATAGCTTGGGAGATTATGGGTGAGTACCCCGCGAGTATGGGTGAATAGCCCTTGTAACTTTCTAGCGGAGGTTGAATACTCGATAATACCACCCCCTAGAATTTCTCTATAAATTAGACCCCCAGTAGTACTAGAAATGACACTTTTGGAAGAGGCTGAGGTCCCCCTAAGTTGGATACTCGCAAATTCCATACCTTTCTCGTACCTCGACAGCTTTTAGTTATGGAGTGGAATTTTTTCCCAAACTTTTAGGTATGTGGTGGGACCTCCCTGCTAGAGCACTTGGAGTGTGTTTATTGACAGTTTTCTCTCTCCTATGCTAGCCATCTAAATTGTGGCGTCGGACCGCAAAATTAGTAACTTTAGGCTGCATTGATTCGAATATTTTGGAGTAGATAATTTTCCTAGCTTCAATAATTATAGTGTTGAACCCTCGAATAAATATATGACAGAAGGGTGCTAATCCATGAAAACTATGAACTTTATGAATAAATGATGGTACTGACCACTCTTGATTGTCTTGTATCTTTTCATAGTATGCAGAGACTTCTTCACTTGACACAACAAAGCCTAAAAATATAGTCGAGGATGTTATAAATGAAAAAATTTTAGGTGCACGTAAAGTTGCTCTCGTCATAGGATCTCAAATACTTGTCAAAGATGTGGAAGGTTATCATCCTTAGATTTGCTAAAAATTAAGATATCGTTAAAATATATGACAAGAAATTTCCCAATATGAGGTTAAAGAATATGGGTCATGAATCGCATAAATGTGCTTGGGGCATTAATTAACTAGAATGACATGACTAACCACTCAAATAACCCTTCTTTTGTTTTAAATGTAGTCTCCTACTCATCACCTTCTCGCATGCAGATTTGGTGGTATCCACTTTGAAGATCAATCTTCGAGAAGGTGGTCGCTCTTGACATTATATCTAACATATCATCAACTCTTGGTATGGGAAATCTATATTTAACTGAAATTTTATTTATCATACAACTATCAATGTATATGTGTCATGCCCCATCCTTCTTAGGGGTAAGAAGGGCAAGAACTGCATAAGGAGACACACTATCTCTAATGAAGCCTCGACTCAAGAGGTCATCAATTTGACGTTTGTGCTCAGCATGCTCAGTAGGACTCATCCAATAATGGGGTAGATTTGGGAGTGTAGATCACGGAATGAGGTCCAATGCATGTTGAATACTTCTTAATAGTGTTAGTTCAGCTGGTAACTCTTCTGAAAAAGCATATGTTGATGTGTTCTTAAGCACTATAGTAAAGGAATTTAAGATAACTAGAGAGAACATAAGAGGGTAGTCTATTCTATTTTTGAACTCATGTCTACTAAAAATATGAAGTGACTTATGTTCAATAGGGGCCGATGAAGTCACCGATTATTTTGGTGCATCTTCTTTAGATTTAACGAGTTTTAGAATTACATGCTTACCTCCAAAAGCAAATATATATGTATTTGAACGGCCATGATGTGTCACATCCAAATAATATAACCACAGTCATCTTAAGAGTATATAAGCAACATCCATGGGGAGTACATCACACCATATCTTATCAATATATTGACCTAACTATATTGGCACTAAACAACATTAAGAGACAGATATGGATGTTGTATCTATCAAAGTAACTTTATATGGTCTATGGTGAGGTTCATTCGAAAGATTCAGTCTAATAAGATTAATGCAGAGTCCCAGCTATCTTCATCCCAGGGTGAGGTCAAGACTCTTCGGGGATGCTGAGTTTAGCCGACACAGAGGTTGGGACTTTTCATGGGAGGCTAGTTACAGTTGAGGCACCCCTTTTGGATACCTCCATTGTACTGAGGAGGCAGATGTTGTGATGTCTCGACAGGAGATGGAAGTAGAACAGCTAAAGAAATAGAAGGTTCAATTGGGCGAGTAGCTGAAGGATGCTGAGACTATACGGGCCCCTGCGGTAGCTGAGTACAAGGGGTATTATGACTTAGGGATGAATTTGTCCCGCATTGTAAAGGAGGCCCGCTCTGAGATGATGACGACCAAGATTAACTCACTTGTGGAGGATGAGCACAATGCCTCGTACTAATTAGGCTTTATCAAGGTGTTTTGAGCTGCTCAGAGGTTACCAGAGCGCGATGATTTAGGTATGGAGGATGCCTCAGATGATGAAGTTGACATCGATGTCAAAGGATGATCCTACAGACCCCTTTTTCCAATATTTATTTTCTTTTCTTTGCTTTGTAGGTGCACCTCTAAACCATTGCATATTTTATTTTTCATGATGATGTAGCCCGTGGGGCAATTTTTAATTGAACGAAGACCCTTTTGTTTTTTAGATCCTTTGTGTTCTTGTTGTGTTTTTTTGTGCGCGTGTGTTTTAGGCAAAGTAGCGCTTAGATCGAGTGTTGGTACTTCAAACAACTTGCAAGTGAGAGATATTTTTCAATCGTATTTTTGGTAGGGTTAGAGGCTGCTCAGGAGTTGGAGGTGAGGAGCCTTTGTTTACTCGTTCCTTAGGAGGATTGGGGTCCATCTAGGTGGAGGTGGCGAAGAACCTCTGTTCGTTCATGGCTTAGGAGAACTAGGGTTCATCCAGGTGAAGGTGGCGAAGAACCTTTGTTTGTTTGTGCCTTAGGTAATCGAGGTCCATCCGGGCAAAGGCGATGAAGAACCTTTGTTCATTTGTGCCTCAGGAGAACGGAAGTTCGCTTAGGTGGAGGTGGCGAGGAACCTTTCTTTGTTCGCACCTCACGAGAACTGGATTTTGTCAGGGTGGAAGTGGTGAAGAACCTTTGTTGGTTTGCACCTCAAGAGGACCAGGGTCCATTCAGGTAGAGGTGGCAAATAACATTTGTTCGTTACCGGGGTTCATCCAGATGGAGGTTGTTATAGACTCCCCAGAAAACGGTTGAAAAGGATGACTGCCAGCACCCCCAACATCCAGCTTGAAAGTTTTCACCATCAACAGGTCTTCAGACCATACACCACAACTAGCCTCCGGTCCACCGATGGGTTTTTGGAGGGCACAACCTCACTTAGATGAGCGAAACTCGATTGTTAAGTGGACAACATGGGGATTTCCTAGGAGGTCACCCATCCTGAGAATACTCTCACCCAAGCACTCTTAATTATGGAGTTATTCCACTTCTCATCACTAATTGAGCTACACGTTTGTATGAACAGGATCCCCAACACAAGAAAAAGATTAGTTCTCTAGGAAAAAGAGAACATTGACGACAATGGAAACAAAGGAAGGGCAGAAAGTCACCTTAGATACTTTCATGTTGGATGGAGAGGCAAGGCTTTGGTGGGATAAGTTAGAGTTACATCAGTTTACATGCAGGATGCTGAATGAGGTCTCAATGGAGGAGTTCTCGAGACAATTTCTAGAAAGGTATCTCCCTTCTACGCAACGTATTTCAATAGAGAATCGATTTCAGAGATTGACTCAGGGTTAGAGTTTGGTGGATGACTATTTACATGAGTTTACCATATTTGGGCGATATATAGGCTCCGCGTTTGCTGACGAGCATCAAAAGACCAATAGGTTTTATGAAGGTCTGTGAGATGATCTGAGGTTTCTTATGTTAGGCCCAATGACGCAAGGCTTTCTGACCTTGGTGAATATTGCCTTATCCCTTGAGAAAGATATAAAACGGTTCCAAAGTAAGAAGGACTTAGCTGTAAAAAAGCCAAAGTTCAAGGTACCGAGCTCTACAAAGTCTAGGCACAAAAAGTGGAAGAAGAAGTCAAGGTTTTGGGATCCAGCTTCATCTATTATTTCTGAGAGACTACTAGGAGAGGTCCACTCACTTGTTATACTTGTGGCAAGGTGATACATTTTACCTGAGAGTGTCGCAATGGTACTCCGAAGAAGGGGAAAAAGATAGGTGCATCGTATGCAGAGGAAGGGAAAGCAATAGAGTCAACTGCTCCCATTATACTCCAACTCAGCCCTGAGTATATTATCTTCGCCAATATGAGGCCATCAAGCAGAGCGATGTAGTGACATGTATGAACTAGCATACAGCTTTTATTGCTTTATATACTTGTTACCTTGTGCATTACTTGTATAACTTATTTGTATTAAGCTTTGTCCAAATTCTGGACTATCCGGCTAGAGCACTGTTTGATATATGAGCTTCTCACTCTTTTCTATCTAAGGACTTCATAATGTGTATCAGAGTTACTTATTTCATATTGAAAGATAGATTGGATATATTGATGTATAATGTGTGCTTAATGCAAGCAGATAGAGTTCGTTGTGTTAAAGTGCATATATGAATTCATGGGTTTGAATTGGAAGTGCCAATGATGCTGATATTAGAATTTAATGTGATCTTTGGCATGGACTGGCTTTCGGAGCAGCGTGCATGCATTGATTGTAATTCAAAGTAAATAACACTGGGGTAAAACACTTAACACAAGACTAAGTTTGCTGGAATGCGAGGATCGAGCAATATATTAATGTCTGCTCTCTAAGTGGTCAAGGTGGTTCAAAAGGTGTGGAGTTATTTTGCGCGCTATTGGAGTTTGCAGAGCCCAAGCCCAGTTTGGGTGATGTTCCTATAGTATCGGAGTATGCGGATGTGTTTCTAAAATATCTCCTTGGAGCTCCACCTCAACGGGAGATCGACTTCACAATTGAGTTGGTGTTAGGTACGAAACCTGTGTCACCCTCGTCGTACCTTATAACACCAAAATAAATGGTAGAATTGACAGTTCAATTATAGGAGTTTCTCGAGCAAGGGTATGTATGTTTGAATTCATCTTCTTGGAGTGCACCGATCCTCTTTGTGAAGAAGGAAGGATGCATGTGTCTATGTATAGACTACCGTGAACTAAATAAGCTAACTGAGAAGAGTAAGTATCTGATTCTGTGAATCGATGATTTGTTTGATCAGTTAGTTAGATCAACTGTGTACTCGAAGCTAGATTTGAAGTCCTGTTATTACCAATTGACATTCAGGGAATGCGATATTCCGAAGATGACATTTAGTACTCATTATAGGCACTATGAGTTCACTGTAATGCTATTTGGGCTAACTAATAAGCCATCAGTATTCATGGATATGATGAACAGAACCTTTAGAGAGTATTTGGACCGATTTTAGATTGTCTTTATAATTATATATTGCTTTACTCTAAGTTAGAGAAAGAACATATGCTTCACTTAAGTGTTATTCTGAAACTATGAGGAGGAGTGAACTATATGCCAAGTTCTTTAAATGTGAGCTTTGGCGAGTCTCTCTGCCATTCTTAGGTCATGGGGTTAGTGAAGAGGGCATTGATGTGGATCCAGCGAAGATAGTTATGATATGGGAGTAGCATATTTTGACTACTATAATGGAAGTTAGGAGTTTCCTGGGACTTATTGGCTACTATAGACGCTTTATAGAGAACTTTTCAAGGATAGCTCTACCTCTCACTATCTTGACTAAGAATGATTATAAGTTCATTTGGTCACTAGCATGCGTGTGTGCTTTTGAAGGGTTGAAGATTCTTCTGACCACGATGCAAATTTTGTGTTCGTCATGTGGTACAAAAGGCTAAGAAATATACATTAATGCCTCAACGAGCGGCTTAGGTTCTGTTCTTCTTCAGTTTGGAAAGGTTATTGCTGTCGGCTCTCCCCGCCTGAAGGTGCATGAGAGGAATTATCTGGTCCACAGCTTGGATTTGGCGGTCGTGATATTTGCCCTTAAGTTGTGGCAACATTACTTATATGGCATGAAGATTGATATCTATACAAACCATAAGAGACTGAAATATTTGTTAAATCAGAAGAACTTGAATATGCGATAAAGGAGGTGGATGGAGTTCCTTGGGGTCTATATCTTTGAAATTCATTACACTCCCAGGAAGGGAAATGTAGTTTTTGATGCATTAAGTCATAGGGCTCCAGCACAAACAAACTGTATTCAGTTGCATGTTTAGCGTCTAATTTGTGACTTAAAGGTCTTAGAGATCTCTTGTGTTGATAAGAAAATAAGCGTGAATGCATGCTTGAACTAGACGGAGGTGTAATATGACCTTGCGGACAAAGTTTGACAAGCATTAGAGCTTGTTGAAAGCATAAAGTGATATGTGGAGGAAACTATGGATGGGTCAAATGCCCAATTTTCCTTCGAAGATGGTCTTTTATGGAAAGAAAGTTAATTGTGTGTCCCAAATGTTGGCAAACTACGTGAGAAATTGATGTCTGAGGCACATTTTACCAAGTACTCGATCCACCTAGGGAGAACAAAGATGGTCAAAGACATGAAATAATTATTTTGGAGGCCGGGTTTTAAGAAAGACATTGCTCACTATGTGGTGAAGTGTCATACTTGGGTACTAGTGAAGGCAGAATGTAAAAAGCTTGGTGGATTCCAGAAGTCATTGCCGATTCCGAATAAGTTTGACAAAATTTCAATGGATTTCATGTATAGCTTGTCGAGATCGCAACAAGGGAACGATGCCATTTGGGTGATCGTAGACCGTTTGATGAAAGTGTCACACTTGACTCCAAACTAGAGGAATGATTCAATGGAAAAGTTGGCCAAACTTTATGTTTATAACATAGTACGATTTAATGGTGTGGCTCGTAGCATCATAAGTGACCGAGATGGGCATTTCACATCAAATGATTGGAGGCTAATCCACCAACTATTGGGTACTAAGCTTAAGTTTAGCACGGCCTTTAATCCTCAAACAGATGGTCAGACTGAAAGGACCAATAGGACAATAAAGGATATGCTCAATATATGCATCATGGATTTCGAAAAGAGGTGGGATGACCATCTCTACATGATTGAATTCAGCTATAATAACAGTTACCAAGCGAGTATTCAAACAAAACCCTTTGAATCCCTTTATGGAAAGAAGTGTCGTACTCCTTTAGCGTGGGAGGAAACGGGTGAAACAAGGTTATTTAAGTGAAAGGATGTCGAAGTTGAAAATTTGACGATTCAAATGATCCGTGAGCGATTTTTGATTGCTCAGGATAGGCAGGTGAAGTACTACAACACCAGGCACCACAATATCGAGTTCATCATTAGAGATTGGGTGTATTTAAATATTAAACCTTTCAAAGGCGTATCAAGGATTTGACGCTTAAAAAGTTGAGTCTGAGATACCTTGGAATGTTTGAGATCATGGAGCATATTGGTGAAGTTGTCTATCGGCTTGCTCTTTCAATAGAGTTGAACAGTTTGCATAATGTATTTCATATATCGGTGTTGAGGAAGGCTATGCAAGAGCCTGCTCAAGTTATTATAGCTGACAAAGTGTCAGCCGATGGTGGGTTAAAGATGAAAGTCTAGCCCATTCGTATCAAAGATACGGAGATCAAGCAATTGCGTATTTAAATGATATGAATGGTCAAAGTCTGTTGGGACAATTGCGGTCGCAAGGAACTTTTATTGAAGTGAGAGCAAACCATATTTGAGGAGTTCCCCGAGCTGTTCTATGGAGGTACAATTTAAGTTTTGTGTTTATATGTTGTCTTCGTTATTTTGGAATTTTGGGATGAAATTTTTAAAGGGGAGGGGATGTGTAACACTCTAGTTGTCCCAATAGAAGAAACCATCAAGCTTCTGGTTACTAGATCTAGTTGTGATATCGAACTTTACTCGATGATGCATCGACATCAATTTGACGTTGCATCAAGAACACTTGGTGCATAGACATCAACTCGGCATTGAGTCGATATCATCTGATGCGTCGAGTACAACTCAGTGTTATGTCGAGTATGTTGAAGTCTCGACATTGCTTCGATTGCAATTTGTCATTGCGTCGAGTTTGTCGGATGAATGAGATGCTTTTAATTAAGCAGCTGTGGTTAAGGATTACCGCTCCAAAATAGCTTGTCCTTTATTATTAAAGGATTTGGCAGCAAGTTGATTTCCTTATCTTGCCATTTCAGGGCTTTGGATAGATTTTGGGAGAGAAAGCAAGATAAAGGAAAAAAGAGTTTCTGCCATTAATGGGGCTCTGAAGCTCCGCTTTGCCATCCATTTTCCAATCCACAAAATGCAGTTCATTGTGGTACTTTCCATCCGGCTACATTTCTGGTTCATGACACTGAAGAAATTATCAAGGGTAATGATTCTCCTTCTTAACACTAGGATATACTAGTTCTCTTATTTTGGCATAATTGCATGGAGGTTCCCACTAATTTGTGAAATATGAGACTTTCAACAGGTCGATATGAAGTATCCCCAGTAGAAACTGTATATAAAGTCTGGATCACTAAACGAACGTAGGCATATTGTGTGAATCCCATCTACAATAAGTTGGTCCGGTTTTGTGATGTTTAATATTTCATGCCAGAGAAGACTTTGTGAAAACATTGTATGATATTTTAGGTGATGTCTTATTTTGGCATAACCTGATCTTGAACTTTGCTTGAGACCTTTTTCTTCATTCTTCCTTATTGAGCATCCCAAGTTCTGTTTTGAAGAACGAGAACTTGGCCTCGTCCAGTGGCTTCGTGAAAATGTCTACAACCTGCTTGTCAGTTGGAACATACTAGAGATTAATGTCTTCATGCTTACATGCTCCCTGATAAAATAGTACCTCATCTCTATGTGCTTTGTCCTGCTGTGAGAGACTGGGTTGTTGGCTATTGCAATTGCACTGGAGGAGTCGCAAAACATCGGAATGTCCTTGAACTTCATATTGTAGTATTCAAATTGGTTCTTTATCTATAGCATTTGTGCACAACAACTGCCTGCAGAAATATATTCTGACTCAATTGTTGAAATTGCGACACAATTCTACTTCTTGCTGCTCCAGGAGATAAGACTTCTTCCTAGGAATTGACAAGTCCTGAAATTGCTTTTCCTGTCAACTTTGCTTCCTGCAAAATCTTCATCTGAAAAACCAATCAGTTCGTTATCATTACTTTTTGGGTACCAGAAGCCAAGATTTGGTGTACCTTTAAAGTATCTCAAAATCCATTTTGCAGCAGTGTAGTGAGATTCATTAGAGTTCACTTGAAATCTTGCACACACACATATTGAAAATATTATGTCTGGTCTACTAGCAGTAAGATAGAGCAAGGATCCAATTATGCTTCTGTACTTGGTTTGATCAAAATGTTTCCCTTTCTCATCCTTCTCCAAAGACATAACTAAACCTATTGGAGTCCTCATAGAGGTTGCATTCTCAATTCCGAATTTCTTAATTAACTCTTGGGTGAATTTCGTCTGAGAGAGGAAAATTCCATCTTCAGATTGTTTCACTTAAAGTCCTAAGAAATACTTCAGCTCTCCTATGCTGCTCATTTCAAACTTCCCTTACATAAGTTTGGAAAACTTTTTGCAAATGTTGTCGTCAGTAGAGCCAAATATGATGTCATCGATATAGATTTGCACTAGCAAAATCTTGCAATTTATTTCCCTTAAAAATAATGTCTTATATATCTTTCCTCTTGTGAACTTGTTCTCAAGAAGAAAGTTAGACAACATCTCATACTGTTAGGGACACTGAAAAATATGTACCAGATTTGGAGAAGCCTCATCTTACTCAGTGATATACATATTTTTGTATTTGATGGGATGTTTGAGTTTCATTGTGCAGGTGTAAGGTTTGCAAGAAAATTCTTTAAGTACAAGTGTCGACACTTGTGAAGAATTGTGTCGACACCCAGAAGTTGTGTCGACACAAGAAGCAAGGCCTATGTCGACACCCAGACATTGTGTCGACACCTGAAGAAGAAGTTGTGTCGACACCCAGAATTGTGTCGACACCTAAGGCAAGGTTTGTGTCGACACCTAAAGCAGAAGCTATGTCGACACCCAGGAGTTATGTCGACACCAGAAGAAAGACATGTGTCGACACTCAAGAATTATGTCGACACCTGAAGAAGGTTTGTGTCAACACACAAGACTTGTGTCGACACAGACTCAACGCCAACTTACAGCAATAGCTATAATGAGTCTGAAGGCTTGTGTCGACACACAGGACTTGTGTCGACACACACTCAATGACAGCTGGACATACACTCAATGCCATTTGTCTGCATCAGCTATGTCAAGACCAGAAGCAGTAGTGTCGACACACAGAACTTGTGTCGACACACACTCAACGATAGCTGGACATACACTCAACGCCATCTTCTAGCATCAGTTATATCGAGACCAGGAGCAGTTGTGTTGACACACAGGACTTGTGTCGACACATACAAACAGAAGCTGTGTCGAGTAGCAGAAGAATAACTATGTCAACACATGGTGTGTTGTGACGACATCATCAAGACTTGTGTCGACACTTAGTCTATTTGTGTCGACACATGTGAAGCAGTTTGCTGAGTGGTTCATACTGAGTTGTAAAGTCTTTAAGGAATTAGCTGCATGACTGGTGACTCGACAGCTATCATAACCAACAGGTCTGACACCTTTGTCAGAACTGTCAGAAGGTTGTTACAAACCAGATCAGCCGGTAATCATGAGGAAACTCTATATAAGGGACTGATCCTTGACAACCAGAAGAAGAACTAAGGAAGTAATCAAGCAATTATGGGAAAGAGAGTTTGACAACAAGTAAAGGGGAAACCCATAAGAAGATAGATCCATAACAGTCTATAAGAAAGATTCAGATCTGATTCTGAAATCAAGGAAGGAGCTATCTGAAGATCAACTTCTACATCAAGTGAAGATCAACCTTATTTTGTTCAATCAAGAAGCTTTGAAACAGCTAAGTCAGGTTGGATCTGAAGATTCAGTTTATTCAAGAACCTATCAAGAAGCTCACACCTATAGAGAGTTCTATCTGGTGAAATTTCTGTACCCTTTAAAACATTCAATTTTCTTGTAGGATCTTTTGTAAGATCTGAGTTATAAGCCTGTAATTATAAAGGCTGAGGTAGGCATGAGTGCCTGAGGTGTAAGACTTATTAAAGTCTGAGTTATAAGCCTAGTGATAAAGGCTGAGATAGGGCTGAGGCCTGAGGTAGGATTCTTGGGAAGAATCTGAGGTAAGACTTGTATAAGTCTGAGCTGTAGGAACCAATCTGGTTTTGAGTTATAAGATCTGTGGATCTGAGTAAGTGGAAGGAAGTTGGGCTGAATCCAGTTCTCTACTGGATAGGCGAAGGGGGAAAGTGGATGTACCCATACCTTGGGGAACCACTATAAATTTAGTGTACTGTACTGTGCTGTGATTGCTGTGTTGTGATTGATGTGCTGAGAATTTTATTATCTGTGCTAAGTTAGAACAAGCTAATTGCCTAAAATTCTTAAATAAAATTAGAACCTATTCACCCCCCCTCTAGGTGTCTAGGCTCTTAAAATCAAGTCTTTCAAGTGGTATCAGAGGGAGGTTGCTCAAAGATAGACCTAATAGTCAGAGTGAATCTACAAGGTAATTAACAGATTTCAAGAATGAGTTCAAATGAAAATCAGAAGAAATTTGGATCTATAAAACTGCTTATCTGCAGGAAAGAATGCTTTGGCATATAGAAGGAAAGGGTTAGGTTGTTCATGGAAGAATCTGATCCAAGAATCTACATCACAGTACAAGAGGGCCCCTTCATTCCAATAAAGGTATCAGTTCTGGATGCAAATGTTAGAACCCCAAAAAGTTATTCTGATATGACCAAGGATGAGATCATCCTGGCAACATTAGACAAAAGAGCACAAAACATTATTGTAAGTGCTATAAATGATGCCACATTTCAGAATCTAGTGCATTGCAAAACCTCTAAGAAGATGTGGGACACCTTGATTGTCTACATGGAGGGAACTAAAGAAGTCAGAGAAGACATGAAATCTATGCAAAATCAAGAATATGAGAGCTTTAGACAAGCCAAGTCTAACAACATAGCTGAATGTTACAAGAAGTTCTTCAGGATAGTAAATGAGTTGATGACCTATGGAAGAATCTTCAGCACATATGAACTAAATGACAAGTTTCTCAGATCACTAACAAAGGACTGAAATATGAAGATATGTGCCATCAGAGAGGTGGCCAGGCTTGCTGATACACCTCCACCAATACTATTTGTCAAGCTGTTATCCTATAAAATGCAGCTCACTGCTAGAAAAGAGGAGGAGAAAAGCAGTAGGTCTAAGTACAAAGAGAAGTCAGTAGCCTTAAAGGTTGAAGGCACAAGAAAGGGTAGGAGAAAGTCTCCTTCTCCACCCAGAAGGAGTGCTGAGGTAGAAGAAGAAAATCCTAACAACAGCACATCAGATAGCCACACCTCTAATGAGCACTTTGCTGCCTTTACAAGGCAGTTTCAAAGGTTCATGAAAAAGAAGAAATGGAGAACCAGGCCATCTATATCCTTCTCCAAGGATTAGTATTACAAGAAAAAGAAGACTCCCAAGGAGGACAGGTATGCCTCAAAACCTAGTAAACAAACTAATTCTAAGATTGTTTGTTATTATTGCAACAAGCCTGGACATGTCATAGCTGACTGTCAAGATAAGAGGACTAAATCTAAGGACAAGAAGAAGCATCAAGTGAAAGGCAAGAAGGAGAAATCCTTTGTTGATCAAAAGTAGAAGAGTTGGACAGACTCTTCATCTTCGAGATCTGGAGAAGAAGATGATGCAGAAGCATAAGTTGAGCTGTTCTCAACAGAAGAGGATTCTAGGGAACTAGAATTCCTACAAATGCTGGACTCCATAAATAGAGTGAAAGACTATTGATGTAGAGGGCTGATGGCTCTGTCAGAAAATGATTAGTGCCAGGATCAGCCTTGTCCTATCAAGGTATACAATTCTCCCTCAGCTTCTGATTATTTTACTGGATCAGAATTAGTAGCATCACCTTCAAGATAATTGGATGGTTCTGATTCTGAGGGGGATGTACATCAACTCATTAATGAGTATGGTGGGTTGTTGCAAGCTCTAAAGAGGAGCAAGTTTCTATTCAAGGAGCAGGCCAAGGAAATTGAGTCTTTTAAGCAGGCTACATCATATTCAGCCTTATTGATAGATTTAAAACTGAAGGAGGTTGCCAACCTAAAAAATATTACTGTTATTCAGATGGGCACAATCTCTTTCAAGGAAAATCATATCAAGAAACTAGAGGCAAAACTTCAGCAAGAAAGAGAGTTAGTGGCTAAATAATCTAAGCCAAAATCTGTCTTTCCCTTAATAGACAATTTCATTTCTCATAAAGGAAAGACTGTTCTATGTTTTAAGGGAAGAACTAGGGCCACCAATTCTCATAGAAAAGGTAAGGCCCCAGTTCAGCCACTAGCTAAAAAGCCCCCTATTTTCTTTAGAAAAGTGATGCAACCTACAAATTGGTATGATCATGATATTACTCATGGTCACTGTGAGTATGGAGATCTCACGGGCAAGGGTGTAAATGCCAATAGGTCACTCTATAGGCAAGCCCATCAGGTTCAAAAGGAATTTTTGGGGTTTGCTGCTCCAGCACCTACAACTAATAGGACTGCTGGCAACAAAGGTGTGAAGTTTGTACCAAAAAGAAAGTACAATTGATTTGAGTGTTGGTGTTGTGGCAAGGTGGGCCACTTTGCCCTGGATTGCTGGTTCAATACAAGTGTTAAAACCAAGAATAGTTTACCTGTCAGAACAGCTGCAGGATTTCAAACTAATAAGGACTTCGGACCCAATAATAATTTGGGTTCTAAGGATAAGTGATTCTTTATTTGATGTAGGTGAATCCAAGTGTCCATACCCCTATATGGTACTTGGATAGTGGATGTTCCAAACACATGACTGGAATAAGAAGAATGTTGAGGGACTATGTACCCATAGAGAATGGACCCAAAGTAATCTTTGATGGATCAGAAAAAAGGAATCATCAAAGGATTTGGTAACCTTTCTAGTGATTCAATTACTATCACTAAAGTGGCTTATGTGAAGGGTCTAAAACACAACCTGATTAGATAAGTCAACTTAGTGATCTAGGTTATGACATATCTTTCCTCAAAGGGGAGTGCCAAATAAGGAGGTCAAGTGATCAAGAGATAATTTTGACTGGCACTAGGAAAGGGAATGTATATTGTCTTAACCTAGATTGTGAGTTTAACATCTCACCCATTTGTCTAGTTGTAGGAGAGAAAGCTTCACTATGTGTCAAATGGCACAAGAGGCTAGCTCATCTGAACTATAAGTCAATAGGACAGCTGTTCAGTATGGGGTTAGTGAGGAATGGTCCTCAAGTCAAGTGCATTAAAGAGGGTGTGTGTTCAGCTTGCCAAAAGGGCAAATAGACTAAGTCCTCTTTCCATGCACTTGATACCAAAGATTCAATGAGATATTTATATCTCTTTCATATGGATTTGTTTGGTCCTATGCCAGTTCATAGTCTTGGTAGGAAAGTATACACATTAGTTATTGTGGATGACTATTCTAGATTCATATGGGTTTTCTTCTTGAGGCAGAAATCTGAAACTCCTACTATTTTCCAGACCTTTGTTAGACAAAAACAGAATGAATTTAACAATTCAGTGGTCAAAATCAGAAGTGACCATGGAACTGAATTTCAGTCTGAATGTATGACAAAGTTCTGTGAAGAACTTTGGATTCATCAGGAGTTCTCCTCACCTAGAACACCCCAGCAAAATGGTGTTGCTGAAAGAAAGAATATGACTCTAATTGAGGCAAGTAGAACACTACTTAGTGACACTACTCTCCCTGAGTACTTTTGGGCAGAGGCAGTAAATACTACATGTCATGTACTCAATAAAGCCTTCATCAATAAGAAACACAAGATGACTCCCTATCAGATTTTGAAAGGTAGAAAACCAAATATTTCCTACTTCAGAATCTTTGGTAGCAAGTGTTATGTCCTAGTTAATGGTAAGCACTACCAAACTAAGTTTGCTGTCAAATCCCTAGAAGGTATATTTGTTGGGTACAACAATAATAGTAGGGCATATAGGATCTACAACTTGACTATATAAGTTGTAGAAGAATCTGTCCATGTAGTATTTTATGAGTCTAAGTTGATTAACAGTGAATTTTCTAGCTCTTTAGGTAGTTCTATAGGTATAAAGGATAGGTTGGACAAGCTGATTATCAATGAAGAAGCACCTGCTAGGCTGGATGAAGAAAATGATGCATGTTGTCCAGGGGGAGAACAAGACTCACTAGATGAAGAAGACAATGAGGAGCATCAGGTTGAGGAAAATGAAGAAGGCCAAGAGGTTGGCAGATTTCCTCCAGCAAGAAGACACCTAAAGGATCATCTAGCTCATCAAATCATTGGTGATGCAAGTCAAGGTGTACTAACCAGGAGCAAGAACATGAACACGGTTTTATGTTCAAGTTTCTTATATAAGATAGAACCCAAGAAGTTTGAAGAAGCCATGCTAGACACAAACTGGATTGATGTTATGCAAGAAGAGCTGAATCAATTCAGAAGATGTAAAGTATGGGAACTGGTTCCTAAACCAAAGGATCACAACATTATAGGAACCAAGTGGATCTACAGAAACAAACTTGATGAGAATGGCACTATAATAAAGAACAAGGCCAGACTGGTAGCAAAATGCCATAGGCAAGAGGAAGGGATTGACTTTGATCAAACCTTTGCCCCAGTGGTAAGGCTGGAGGCTATAAGGTTGTTCTTGGCCTATGCTGCCTATCAAGGGTTCAAGGTATATCAGATGGATGTAAAGTCAGCATTTCTGAATGGTGACTTAAAAGAGGAAGTCTATGTTGAACAACCCTCGGGTTTTGTAGATTCTCATTATCCTGATTATGTTTATAGGCTTCGGAAAGCTCTATATGGTTTGAAACAAGTCCCTAGGGCTTGGTATGAAACCTTGTCTGCTTTTCTTATTGAGAATAAATTCTCTAGAGGAAAGATAGACAAAACTCTATTCTTTAGGGAATCTAAAGGTAAGATCATCCTAGTCCAGATATATGTTGATGACATTATCTTTGGTTCTACTGAAAACAACCTTTGTAGAAAGGTTGCCAAACTTATGCAAGGGAAGTTTGAGATGAGCAGTATGGGTGAGCTGAAGTTCTTCTTGGGACTTCAAGTAAGACAGACTGATGATGGATTGTCCATATCCCAGTCTAAGTTCACCAAGGAGTTGATTAAGAAATATGGAATGGACTCAGCCTCCACCATGAAAACTCTAATGTGAACAAGTATGCTTATAGGTAAAGATGAGACAGGGAAACCTGTTGATGAGTCTTTGTATAGAGGGATAATTGGCTCCCTACTATACTTGACTGCTAGTAGACCTGACATCATGTATACTACATATGTCTGTGCTAGGTACCAAGCTTGCCCAAAGGAATCTCATTATACTTCAGTTAAGAGAATTTTGAGATATCTTAAGGGCACACATAATCATGGTCTTTGGTACCCTAAGAATAGAGATATCTTACAAATAGGCTTCTCAGATGCAGACTTTGCAGGATGCAAAGAAGACAGGAAAAGTACTACATGAAATTGTCAATTCCTAGGTGGAAGGCTGGTGTCATAGTGCAGCAAAAAGCAAACAAGTGTAACTATCTCAATAATTGAGTCAGAATATATAGCTGCAGGCAGCTGCTGTGCACAGTTGATGTGGATAAAACATCAACTTGAAGACTATGACATCAAGGTAAGTAAAATTCCACTATTCTGTGATTCTACTAGTGCTATTTCTATTGATAAGAATCCTATATCACACAGTAGAACCAAGCATATAGAAATTAAGTTTCATTTCATAAGAAAACATATGGAGAAGGAAGATATTAGTCTAGAATTTGTAAACACAAATAATCAAATTGCTGATATTTTTACAAAACCTCTATATGAAACTAAATTCAATTATTTTAAAATTGAATTAGGTATGTTGAACCTAGAGTAGGTCAGCACAAGCATTCCTAAGTAGAACATGTAAGCATAATATTTCTCAGGAAATTTGTCTAAGTATAAAGTTTGTGTCGACACAAACAAATTGTGTCGACACACTCAGTATGTTGTGTCCACAAAGAAAAAGGATGTATCGACACAAAAACAGTATCTGTGTCGACAGAAGAATAGGTGTCGACACAACTATGTCGAGACATGACCATCCCGTATCGACACTAACACAAGTATGTCGACACATAGACATGTCGAATAATATTAAGTTTTGTCGCGACCTAATTAGTCTTTTATGTCGACAAATGTACAACTATTTCGACAAGTATTAATACTAAGTAAGGTGCATCCTTTGACCTACCCTTTACTAGTAGACTATAAATAGGAGGAGACAAAATCTGGTCGACTAAGCCTTCAGATTTCTTGACTCTAGACCTTGTGTCGACATAGATATTCACTTCTTTTCTCTTCTCTCTCTCCCTCTCGTCAATGGCGCCCCACAAGGACGACAAGGTAAATGAAGGTTATGAGCTTGTTCGTGGGGATTCACGATAGCCTCACAAGACATCTAGGGTGTAATTACCCTAATTTTAGAAAATGGTTTGGAGTTCTTGGTCTCAAAACCAACAAGAATTTGGAAAAAGGAAGTTCTGGAATTCTATTCATCAGCAACTATGGATGCTGAAAGGAAGAAGATCAAAGTGACAGTACAGGATTCCCGAGTGAAACTAACACTAAATACAATCAGGAAATCACTCCATCTTCCCATAGTTAAGGATGATGATGAACTAGTTCCATTCATGACTAAAGATGCACTAAATTGGTGCGGGCTGAACCCTAATACCAAAGTTGGATCATCCATTACCCGGAAAGGGATGAATTCCCAAGGAAAGTTTTTGTCTGAAATAGTGGGCAAGGTGATTTTGTGTAAGACTGGTGGACATGAAAGAGTTTCAGTCACCATGTTCAATCTAATGACAAGGGTCATATTCATTGTAAAAATAGACTGGGTATCAAAAGTATTTGACAAGATCCAAGGAGTAAAGAAGCCAAATTTGGGAAGGATAAGAAGCTTATGTCTAGCTTCTACAATACCAGATGTTATGAACAAACTACCTGGATCCAAGATCAACCATATGAGGAGAATGGATGTAAGGATTCTTTCCAGATGGGATAGAGTATTGACCAAAGATATTTCTACTCCACAGAAATAGGTCAAGAAAGATAAGAAAAGGAAAGAAATTGTTTAGCAAGAAGAACCCTCCAGTGATTCTGAGGAGGAAGTAGTCTTCAGTTCAGATGAAGACTAACAACAATTATAAGCTCAAGATCTAGAAGAGAGCAGTCAACACCCCAAGCAACAGATAACCTCCACTCCAGGGGGGGAACACCCTGAACCAGCAGAACAAGACACATAACTATCTGAGCTATTTGCCTAAGGGGGAGGCATTGCTGAAGCTACTCTGGAGAGTGAGTATGCTACTGATATAATAATGGACATTATATCAGATATAAATAAGAAGCACTGGAAATTGCTAAGAAGGAAGCACAAAATGTGCAGATAAAAGATACAGCTCAAGATGAGCAAGTAAGTATCTCCTTTATAGAGAAGGCCCTGGACAAAAATCTGGATGTCTAGGGAGAACCTTTTGTTTCCAAAACTAATCTTATTCCTCCTGTACAGATACAGCAAGAGGTAACTATGGAGGAGCTATTTCCTGATTTACCAGCTACAAGGACTGAGTGGGAGCAATCCCAGATTGAAAAGGAACTGTCAGGAACTGAGGGGGAGGAGCTACTGAATGCCCTATCTAATAAGGAAACAATTGATATAGAAAGCTCATCACAACCTTCTGATGATGAGGAAGCCTATATGGCTAAGAAGAGGAAGATGGTTGCAATCAGGAAAAAGAGCACAGGCTATAAAAATGCCTTACAAACAGTCACTCAACCACCTGCTCCAAGTATGGACTTCAGTTCCTTACTGGTCCAACTGCAAGTCAAATTGGATGAACAAAGGCAGTCTTTAGAGAAATATGTGGATGAGTCAAATAAAGAACTGTAGTTTCAGCTGTCTCAATACATTAAATCAATCAGATTTGAAGTCAATATGCATAAGAAAGAGACTACAGATTGCTTCCATAAGGGAGGCAATGCTGTAGTATATTTGACTGAGCAACAACAACTACTGAAGACTGAGAATGAGGACATTGCCACCAAGCAAGGATATATTTTAGAAAATCAATTCAGGTCTAATGAAAATCTCAAGGACTCCCATGAAAAAATTCTCAAAAAACTGGGAAGCATTTCCACTGATTTGAAAACTGAAATATCAAAGTAAATACAAGAAGATCTAGCTGCTTTCCAAACAGCCATTGGAGTCTCTCAAAAGATCATTTCTAATTACCTGACTAAATTCAAAGCCTACTATCAAGAAGGTATAGAATATCTAGCTTATCAAATAAGGTTTCAAAAGAATGATCCGAGGGATCATATAGCTAGAGAAGTCATAAATGGGGAGAGAATGTTAGTCAAAGCTAACTCTGACCATGCAAAATCGGTATCTAACACTATCAGAGCTACACTTGGATTTCCACCCCTATGTGAGGATGATAATACTACTGAGTCTGGAGTGCAACCTTCCTACATTGAAGGGGATCAGCCAGAGGTTGCACAGGTCATTTACCCTCCAGCTGATTTTGACATAGTCCAACAAGAAGTTCAGACAATGTATAGCCCTCCACAGGAGGCACAAAATATTATCATTGAAAAGGTAGACATGTCAGAGGCTGCCAAGGAAGCTCAGAAGGAAGCACAGCTGTAAGGAAAAGGTTTAGAGAATAGGCTGAATTGAAGCCTGATTTTGAGTAGTGGAGCCCTACTTCCAGGAATATTATTTTGATTGCCTAGAAAGCTGTGAAGGACAAGACCTATGATAGGGGTAAATGGTATTCTGAGCAAGAGTGGAACAAGTATCAAGCCAGGCAAGAAGCCATTCTTCAGTATAGAAGGAGTGCAAAGCTGGGAAGTTAAATGCTAATGCTCTGGAGCCTAGCAGGTACTTCCCAAAGCTTTTTCACTATTTTGAAAGGCAAAAGATAAAGGCTGAAGAACTGAAGAAGAAGGATCTGAAAGGAAATAAACCAGCTGATGATACTGAACCTACTGTATAGGCTAAGATCAGATCTGGGAAGGGAATTGTAATTAAGGAGCCTAGTCTATGATAGGATAAATAGGCTATTGTCTAAAATAATGTAATCTTTTGTTTTTTGTTGTTCTATAGAAAAATATGTAAACCTGTAATTTTCTGATTAATGAATAAAATCAGTTTCAGTATTGATGTTAGTTATTATCCTGCTGTGAAATGAATGAACATCTTTTTTTGTGTGTTTTATTATGAGTGATGTATATCTTTAACTAAGGGTTATGACTTCTCCAAATAGGGGGAGATTGTTGGGTACACTAAAAAATATGTACCAGATTTTGAGAAGCCTCATCTTACTCAATGATATATATCAATTTGTATTTGATGTGATGTTTGAGTTTCATTGTGCAGGTGTAAGGTTTGAAAGAAAATTATATAAGTACAAGTGTCGACACTTGTGAAGAATTATGTCGACACCTAGAAGTTGTGTAGACATTAGAAGCAAGGTCTGTGTCGACACCCAGGCATTGTGTCGACACCTGAAGAAGAAGTTATGTCGACACCCAGAATTGTGTCGACACCTAAGGCAAGATTTGTGTCGACACCTAAAGCAGAAGCTGTGTCGACACCCAGGAGTTATGTCAACACCAGAAGAAAGGCATGTGTCGACACTCAGGAATTGTGTCGACACCTGAAGAAGGTTTGTGTCGACACACGGGACTTGTTTTGACACACACTCAACGCCATCTTACAATAACAACTATACTGAGTTTGAAGGCTTGTGTCGACACATAGGACTTGTGTCGACACACACTCAACGACAGCTTGACATACACTTAACGCCATTTGTCTACATCAGCTATGTCAAGACCAGAAGCAGTTGTGTAAACACACAGGACTTGTGTCGACACACACTCAACGATAGCTGGACATACACTCAAAACCATCAGTCAATATCAGTTATGTCGACCAGGAGCAGTTGTGTCGACACACAGGACTTATGTCGACACATATAAGCAGAAGCTATGTCGAGTAGCAGAAGAATGACTATGTCAACACATGGAGTGTTGTGTCGACATCATCAAGACTTGTGTCGACACTTAGTCTATTTGTGTCGACACATGTGAAAAAGTTTGCTGAGTGGTTCATACTGATTTGTAAAGTCTTTAAGGAATCAGCTGTCATGACTGGTGACTTGACAGTTGTCATAACCAACAGGTTTGACACCTTTGTCAGAACTGTCAGAAGGTTATTACAAACCGAATCAGCCGGTAATCATGAGGAAACTCTATATAAGGGACTGATCCTTGATAACCAGAAGAAGAACTAAGGAAGTAATCAAGCAATTACGGGAAAGAGAGTTTGACAACAAGTAAAGGGAAAACCCTTAAGAAGGCAGATCCAAAATAGTATGTAAGAAAGATTCAGATCTGATTCTGAAATTAAGGAAGGAGCTATCTGAAGATCAACTTCTACATCAAGTGAAGATCAACCTTATTGTGTTCAATCAAGAATCTTTGAAATAGCTAAGTCAGGTTGGATCTGAAGATTCAGTTTATTCAAGAACTGATCAAGAAGCTCACACTAATAGAGAGTTATATTTGGTGAAATTTCAGTACCCTTTAAAACATTCAATTTTCTTGTAGGATCTTTTATAAGATCTGAGTTGTAAGCCTGTAATTATAAAGGCTGAGGTAGGGCTGAGTGATTGAGGTATAGGACTTGTGAAAGTCTGAGTTGTACGCCTAGTGATAAAGGGTGAGGTAGGGCTAAGGCCTGAGGTAGGATTCTTGGGAAGAATCTGAGGTAAGTCTTGTATAAGTCTGAGCTGTAGGAACCAATCTTGTTCTGAGTTGTAAGATCTGTGGATCTGAGTAAGTGAAAGGAAGTTGGGCTGAATCCAGTTCTATACTGGATAGGCGATGGGGGAAAGTGGATGTACCCATACCTTGGGGAACCACTATAAATCTGGTGTACTGTACTGTGCTGTGATTGTTGTGTTGTGATTGTTGTGCTGAGAATTGTATTATCTGTGCTATGTTAGAACAAGATAATTGCCTAAAATTCTTAAAGAAAATTAGAACCTATTCACCCACCCCCCTCTAGGTATCAAGGCTCTTGAAATCAAGTCTTTCACAAACTAAGCTCGAGGAGCTTGTTTCAAACCATATAAAGCTTTAAATAAAAGATAAACGTGCTCAGGATGGTTAGAATCAACAAAACCTGGAGTTTGTTCCACATACACTTTTCTTTTATGTCACCATTAAAGAAGGCCGACTTCACGTCCATCTGATAGACAGTGAAGCCCTTAAGTGCTGCATATGCTAGGAATAACTTGATTGCCTTCAGCCTTACCACTGGAGCATACGTCTAATCGAAGTCGATTCCGTCTTCTTGTCTGTATCCCTTGGTGATGAGTCTGACCTTGTTATTTATAATTGTTCAATCTTCATCCATTTTGTTCCTGTAGACCCACTTTGTTCCGATAACGTTCTTACCTTTGGGTCTTGGAACAAGCATCCAGACTTGGCAACGCTTGAATTGATTCAGTTCTTCTTCAATTGTCATTATCCAAGATGCGTCTGAGTTTGCTTCCTCAAACTTCTCTTGTTCAACCTGCGAGAGGAAACTTAAATATAGATTTTGATTAGTTGTACCTCTACGAGTTCTGACACTATCCTGGGGATCTCCTATGATTTGATCAATTGGGTGATCCTTCAAGTGTCTGAGCTCTTGAGTTCTTGCATATAGAGCTTCCTCAATCACTAGAGTGACTTCATCAACTTGGATGACATCTTCATCATGGTGATCATCCTCTCCAATTGGAGTTGGAGTGGTGATCTTGATGAACTTTTGAGCTTTTTCTTCAGTCGGCTCATCCAAGTTCCTTTAGTCTTGAACCTGCATCTTCAATAAACACACTAGAAGAGCTGTCTTGCAGCAAACTTGTCTCATCAAATACAACATTAATAAATTCTTCTACAACCAGGGTTTTCTTATTAAAAATCCTATATGCCTTACTATGGCTACTATAACCGAAAATACCTTTAAAGCTCTTTTCACTAAATTTTGTTATGTGATACTTCCCATTGTTAAGGACGAAGCATTTACTACTAAAGATTCTAAAATATGAAATAGTCGGTTTCCTGCCCTTTAGTAGTTCATAAGGTGTCTTATTATGGTTCTTGTTTATGAGTGCTCGATTTTGCATGTGGCATGCAGTGTTGACGACTTCAGCCCATAAATATTCTGGTAGTGAGGCATCACTCAACATGGTTCTGTAAGCCTCGATGAGTGTTTTATTCCTTCTCTCAGCAACTCTGTTCTGTTGAGGAGTACGAGGATAGGAAAACTCATGAAAGATACCAAGACTTTCACAGAATTCTTTCATGGCCCAAGACTTGAACTTTGTTCCATTATCACTTCAAATTTTGACAACGGAGCAACTGTATTCATTCTGAACTTGTCTTACAAAATTAGTAAAGATATCAAAAGTATTTTACTTGTGTTTTAGAAAGCACACCCACACAAAGCGAGAGTAATCATCAATAATAACCAATGTATAATCCTTACCTCCAAAACTTCTAATTTGCAGTGGACTGAACAATTCCATATGAAGTAGGTGTAAACACCTATTAGAGTATTTGTCATTAATGCTTTTAAAAGTAGCCCTTATTTGCTTGCCTTTTACACATGCGTGACAAGGTCTATCTTTAATGCACTTAACATTGGGTGCATTACGTACTAAATTAAGAGAAAACAATTTATTAATAGTTTTGTAATTTATATGTGTTAATCTCTTGTGTCATTGGTTACCAAGAGACGCACTATCTTTCGCTAAAAAGCAAACTTGCGTAGAAGAGTCTATGCAAATAAAATTTAAACAAAATATATTCCTACTACGAGTGCCTGATAGAATCGTTTCTAAGTTATCGATCGATTTTATCAAACACTTGTCTACATGAAATTCTACTATGTATCCTTTATCACAGAGCTAGCTTATGCTTATAAGATTATGTTTAAATCCTTTAACATAAGGCACATTTGAGAAGGATACACTACCATTAGTAATCATACCGTATCCTTTTGTAATTCCTCTGTCAGAACCTCGAAAGATGACCTTTGGCCCGTTCATGACTGGAGAATAATTCTGGAGTAGGCTTCTAGTCCCGGTCATATGTCAAGAGCATCCACTGTCTAAATACTAGATAGGATTCTTGGTGGCCTTCAGACATACCTGTAAAAGTAGAATCAATTTGCCATAGGAACCCAAACTCGTTTGGGTCCTTGGTCTCTAGTTAGCATACTCCCCCTACATGTGTTAATATTGTGAGTGGTCTTTCTCACATTATTAACTTGAGGAGTTACATAATATCTGGGGTTAAACCAGCAATCTATATCAAAATGACCAACTTTGCCACAACACCAACAATCAAACCTATTGTACCTTTGCCTAGAGTTCTCCTGCTTGACCTTTTGAGAGTGTGGTCTAGCAGGGGCAGCAAACTTGGAGGTAGAAGTTTCGTGGTGATGGCACTCACATGACTTCTTCTTCTCCTTAAGTGGCTTTTCAACAACAGGTTTTACTTTTGGAGCTTTCTTAATGTTATGACCATGACTATAAGGGTCCTAGCTCTGGAGAGTGATCTCCTCATAAGGTGCCTTGAAGACATTTTCACTAAAGTTCCAGGGATGAGTCCATCCTTGGTACCGAGACTTGGGCTCTACATAAGTAGGCCTAGCAAAGTGACCGTAGGATGAATCAAGATCAAACTCGTTTGTAGGATAGATAACCTTTTTAAATGAAGTTTGGTCTTGAGGAGCGTTCCCCTTCTCCTTGGCTAAAGCTTTCTTGGCATCCTTATTTCTTCTTTGGGCTTTATTTCTCCTAGAGGATTTACTAGGGGCAGCCACATGGCCTAAGCCAGCTCCTTTACTCTGAGCAGAGAATTCAGCCACAAGTGGAAGGACTGTCTTGGGCTTGGAGAAACTTTCAACAAGTTTCTTTTCCACAGCACGTTGTTCTTCCAACTTTTGAATGATTTTCTCCTTCAGGTTCAGGTGCTCGAGAGCTTTATTATATTCTTCCATCGCATCCTGGAATTCCTTTCTGAGTGAGTCCATCATTATGACTACCTCCCTCAGATTGCTCTCCTCAGCCTTAAGAGATTTAATCTCCTTAGCTTGAATTCTTGCGACTCTTTGACATTTATCGTAAGCCTTGATTAACTCTTTGTATTGAGTCATAAGTTCAGATTCATCATCAGACGAACAGTCCTTATGATCATGGTCAGAAGCATCTGATTCCGAGAGAGGAGTGTGAGAGTTTACCTTCCTAGTGAATTGGGGTTCTTCTTCTTCAACTGTATGTTCCATGAGCCCAAAGTAGGCTTCCTCTTCATCACTAGACTAAGATGAGTCTGTGTCGCTGAGGGTCTTGGCCTTCTTGGCTACCAGGCTTCTTTTAGTTTTCTTCTTATTATAAGAAGATTGTTTTCTCCTCTCGTCTTCCACCCTCCTTTTTCTTGTGAGGGCAATCAGATATGACGTGTCCTGGCTTATTGCAGTAATAACAAACAATGTCAGAAGAAATATGTTGTTCTGTTTTGAGTAATACCTGTCTTGGCTACTTGAGCCTTTCTTGTGATGATCACCATCATGACGTGATCTTCTGGACGAGGTATCTTTTCCTCTCCACTATTTCTTCTTGTTCAAGAACTTCTTGAACTGCCTTGAAAGAAGAAAAAACTCTCCTTCAGATAGCTCTGAGCTCGAGGTACTTAGCTCTAAAGTTTCTTCTTCACTCTCTTCCTGTCAAGGAGCAGGAGATGCAGCTTTTGGCTTCCTCGAGATGTCTGCCTTTAGAGCAAAAGACTTCTCCTTGGATGAAGACCGGCTTTTCTCTTCTTCATCTTTTCTTGAGTTTATTTGGAGCTCATACGACATAAGCTTTCCAAATAGATTCTGAGGGTCAGTCTCTGCCAGCTTACCAAACTCTCGGATTGCACAGACTTTGTTTTCCCATTCCTTAGTCAGGGATCTCAGAAATTTGTCATTCAGTTCTCCGTTAGTTATGACCCGGACATAGAATCTTAGGCCGTTGATAATATTGAAGAAGCTTTCAAAAGTATCAGTAATAGAATCCTTGGGACCTTGTCTGAATGCTTCATATTTCTGATTCAGGAGAGATCTTCTGTCATCCCTTATCTCTTTAGTACCTTTCATCAGGACGATGAGATACTGCCACATTTCCTTGGCGGATTGGCAGTAAATCAGATTCTGCAACATATAATCATCGACTGCACTTGTGATGATATTCTTGGCTTTCTTGTCTAAAGAAACAAGTGCAATCTCATCTTTTTCAAGATCCATAAGCTTCTTTGGAACTTGCTTTGTTGGGTCAATGGTAGAGGCTGTCATTGGAACATAAGGTCCTTCTTCCACTATCATAAAGATCCTTGGATCCACAGCTTTCATGAAGAATTTTATTCTTTCTTTCCACATGGGAAAGTTAGTCTTTGTGCATAAGTGAAGCTTAGAAAAATCCTTGGTTCTTTCCATGCTTGTATCCTCTTAAGACAACTAGGAGCGGATCTGTTCAAGGTGTTAACCTTTTTGATGAACAACCTCGCTCTGATACCAATTGATGTTTTTAGTTGTCTACCTAAATCATCTAGAGGGGGGTGAATAGGTGAGGTCTGCGTCTTTTTGCAGAATAAAACTTGTAACGATGGAGCGCAGAAAATTAACAAGCAAGCCACAGAAAACACAAGATTTATAGTGGTTCCTCAACCTTGAGTATGTCCACTCTCCACCTCACTGATCTAGCAACACGCTAGACACGGCTACTTCATTATTAGCTCCGATTGAAAAACAATTCTACAACTCGGAGCAACGCCCATACAACTTGAAGTCAAAACTCTCCTACAAAAATCTCGGAGAACAAAGCTCCTACAACTCGGAGAAAAATTCTCCTATAAGAATAAATGTTTTACAATAGAAAATACAATAACTTTCTTCACAGATCTGGAGAAATCTCGGCTTCTTCCTTCTTGAGAAATCGAAAAGCGCTGTCAGAAAAATTGAGGAAGAATACAGAGATTACTTGGATCTGAGAACTTAAGATCACCACGATCAAGAAGAAGATTTGAAGAAGATAAAAAGCTTGATCGAATGAATCCTTCTTGTCTTAATCTTTGAGATCGAGAAGTTCGGCGATGAAGAACACGTCTAGTCGGCGGCGTTTCCCGATTTGAAGTTAGAGAATGATTTAGAAATCTGTGATAATCTTCTTAGGGTTTGTCGATTCTGACAAGACCTTTTATAGTGTTGGGTCCGGCGTTCCTTCACTTGACCCGTGACGCTTTGCTACTTATTTAAGAATTTAAGTAGCGCCCTCTCCAAAAGTCCGGGCTTTTGGTGCGGTTGGGTATGCGCTTGATCCTTCAATTGGTACTAGAGGAGGTCACGGGTTCAAGACCGGGGGAGCGCTATTAAATCCCGATTTTTCCCTTCTACCTGTGTGGGTCCGGCGGGTCAGGCAAACGATGGACATGTGGTAACCCCACCTCTGAGCCATGTGGGCCATGTGGTAACCCCACCTCATAGCCGACGGGTTGTGCTGGATGCCGGGGGGGGGGGGGGATTGTTGGGTCCGGCGTTCCTTCACTTGAACCGTGGCGCTTTGCTACTTATTTAAGAATTTAAGTAGCGCCCTCTCCAACAGTCCGCGCTTTTGGTGCAGTTGGGTATGCGCTTGATCCTTCATATAGGCTTAACCTAACGGTCTGATTACATTAATTACCATCCACGTGGATCAATTAATAATTAATTACATTTGAAACTGAATCCGTTTGACACTTAGCAAAAATTCAAAATTCTGACTTCCAGCTCTCGAGAGAGATAGGTATTACTCAAGAAGAGGTATCTGTTTCTCGAGAAGAGATATCTGTTTCTCGAGAAGAATTACTTAAGGAAAGTAGAGAAAAAGAATTCTGGTTTCTCAAGAAATAAAAGACTTTTTTCGAGAAATAGGTTATGTTACTCGAGAACAAGTAGCCAACTCGAGAGGAATGATTCTGTCTCTTGAGAATGAACATCTTGTTCTCGAGAAATACTTCAGCCTTCTCGAGAACTATCTTAGGCCTTCTAGAGAAATAACATTGGCCTTCTCGAGAAAAAGACTTAGAAAAATTCTGAGCTAAGTTACGAGTTAACTCGAGAAAGAGACAAGTCTTACTCGAGTAATGCAAGGCTTTCTCGAGAACTAGACTATGCCTTCTCGAGAACAACTTCTGCTACTCGAAAATGTGGCTCAGCTAACTCGAGAAATGGCTTCAATTCTACTCGAGTACAAGTAAGTCTTTCTCGAGTAAAACACTTAGAAAAATTTTGTCATTCTGAAAAATAATTTTCTTCAATGGATTCAGCAACTAGTCTTTCTCCCATAACTTTAGTACTTTGAAAATTAAGTGTGTCCCAATAGAGAGGCTACACATTAGTCAACACCATGGATCACAAAATGAGGGATTGCATTGTATATTCCTGTGTTTGGTGAGTTATTTTAGACTGACATTGGTCTACACTTGGCAATTATGACCTGCAAGGACCTAACTTGAAAAGAGTATCAAATACAAACTTAATTCATCTTAGTTCAAGGGTGACTTCATACAATTCTAGGTTATTATGGATACAATACCCAATAATGGAGGGGGGGGGGTCAAACCCCAAGTTCATGAAGAAGTTGGCAAGGTGGGCCACAAAGGTGGAGAAGGGGCCAGGAGGTGTCCGAGATTAGGAGGTGAGGAGAGTTGAACCCTGCCAGTGGGAATAGTAGCAGCAGCCGAGGTGGGGGTCCCAGGAGCCGAATAATTGGCTCGGTTGGAGGCAACAGGAATGGAAGGATCAGGTCCAGCAGAGAGGTTTCCATGGAGGAGACAACCGTCAGGGGGGCTAGGGCAATTCCATCCTCTAGGCTGGAGGCAGGTTCAGAGGCCTCCTCTCCCCGATCAGCATCAGGCTATGGCAATAGCCATACATAAGAGGAGGGGCCAGCAAAGGTTAAGAAGGGAAGTCAGGGTAGAGTTACCCTACTGTGACTTCCACCAAGAGGAGGGGCATGCTACGGACACATACCCAGAGTTCCTCGAGGTGAGAGGAAATACGGAGCAGCAGCGGCAGCGGGACCGCCGGGAGGTGCGGATCGAGGAAGTCCTGCCTCGGGAAAAAGAGAACAGGTGTGAGGAACGGGCTGATGTTGGGGCTTGAGGCAGGATCGAAGTGATCCATGGGGGGTGGGAGTTGAGGCTTTTTGAAGGCAAGCCTCCACACCATGTATCGTAGGAGCGTTGGCTCCACATCCCAAACCCCACCCCCGGAGGAGAAGATCACCTTCTCTAGGAGCGACATGCCAGATCATGAGGATCCCTTCTATGACGCATTGGTCATTCAGATTGCGGTCGAAGGGTTTACTGTCTCCAGGATCCTCATTGACAACGGGATTTCGACCAATGTCAT
Organism: Platanthera zijinensis; assembly: GCA_039513925.1. Taxonomy (NCBI): domain Eukaryota; kingdom Viridiplantae; phylum Streptophyta; class Magnoliopsida; order Asparagales; family Orchidaceae; genus Platanthera; species Platanthera zijinensis. Next base: position 77,558,605 of record CM077078.1, on the reverse strand, counting down.
CTTCAAAAAGGCATTTGATGTGATGAAAGTTGATGCCAAGAGGGTGCTTGCCTCGGACGGGACTTTGTTTAGGTTCTCCAGGGAGAGGAAGGAAGTGGAAGGGGGGAGTGGGGCTCCACGTCACTCTGGGGGGGGGGGGGGCAGTCCCGAAACTACAGGTTCGTCATCGTGGACACCCCCAGCATCTACAATGCCATCTTCAAACGGCCCCTCATCAGCACCTTCCACTGCATCTCCTCATCCTTCCACCAATGCTTGAATTTTAATGCCGAGGGGATCCAAGTCCGGGTCCGAGGAGACCCCAAGGTGGCGATGGAGTGTTACGTCACCGCGATGAACTCCATATATTGGCAGGAGGAAGTCGAGGAGATGGAGCAAAGTATGGTGCAGACAGAGCAGGAAGTAGGCGGAGCGGAGATGGAGGTGGCGGAGAACTGCACCCATGTGGATGTGGAGGATGGAGTTTAGGAAGAGTCGGCCGAGGTGATGGTCGTTGAGGAAGTTGAGGCGGTCCTTGTCCCAGGAGGGGGGACGTTGGAGAATGGGTAGAGTAGTCTCGTTTGGAGGCTGTGGAAGAAGTGGTGGAGATGGAAGTTCTCGCCCTTGGAGGCAGGGCGGAGAAGGTGTGCATCAATGTGAGGCTGACCGCAGTGCTACCATCATAGTTCCTAGTGCCCTTTAAGAGCCCTTCACGGGGTATACCGGGGATAGTCCTGGGCTAACGTAAACTGTAGGAGTGATAAATCTTAAAGAGCAACTAGAATAATTAGGGGTTCACTTTCACACACCCCGGTGTCTCGGGAAGTTAGTATGACTATGATATTCGAGCTGTAGGCAAGGTGGTTGTGGAGACGGGTGGGATAGCCTGGCGGGCCGGAGGCCCGGTTGATAATTAGAGCGGACATGATAGTCCGGGGAGCTTTGGCTCGGTGGGAAACGCATTAATATTGCATGTGCATAAGTTATAAGGTGGTGGGCCCTCGGTGTTAGTGGTCGATGCACCGACGCTAATACGTTGGCTCAGCAAGTGTGGTTAGCACTTCGCCATCAGAAGTCCGGTGCGCCAGCCAGCAAGAGTACGCAGGAGTCCGCTTCGTGCACCAAGCATTGAGGCGTACGATAGGTCTGACCGGTAGTGCTTTACTGGTTTAGAGGTGGGCGAGGCCAAACCCACCGCTTCCGTCTACCACTATGGAGGTATCCTGGGAGGTTCGGCTCCAGAAAGGGGGAACTAAAGGTCTATGTACACAGAGTCGGGTGGGTGAGTTGCACTTGCATGATCACATCATACCCAATTGTATATCATAACATAATCATTGCATATAACCCCTGTCACCTAATGTGTAAGTGGTATGGGACGCTTACACAATAGGACTTGCAAAACGACCCCTTGGTCTATAAGCTTGTGTGGGCAAGTTTATAAATTAAGGTCAATTTCTTCATATATATATTACTGTTAATAACCGACACCTCATCGTATAAATTGGTATGGGACTCTTTAAACGATGGGAGCCCTGCAGAAGATCACGTGGCTTATGCACTTTCACACATAACTTAAGAATACTTTTTATACTTTACTTTACCGCCACATGTACTATAAAATTGCTAGTATAGGTCCGCTATCATCTGTTTCTTGATTACTCTCCACCTTCAAGTCCCCCTTTCTTCCTCTCTGCTCGGTGCCTAGGGGCCATGGGGGAAGGGGTGGGGGATGATAGGACTTAGTCTAATAGACTAACAGTTTTCAGACCACATCATTTAGGGGATCGTGGAGCCCAGCATGGAGGAGCAGCCCCGAAGGTCGGCCCGTTTGGAGATAGGGCAGTCTAGCTCAGGAGTTCAGACAGCTGGGACTGTGAGTCCCTGATTCCAGTAGTGATTTTTTTACTTCCGCTTGAGTGACTATGTAGTGAGGATTTGATGTATCGAGCTTAAGCCCTTATTTTTAGAACTTTTAGATTTTGTGGACTCTCCCTTCGTGGAGATTTTATTACTCTGATGTTATTTTATTGTGGACATTCGGCTAGAGTTTTTACTTCGCTTGTGTTTACTCTACTTGGTTGCTTTTCCGTGATCGAATCAGCCGGCAGAATCGGCATTTCGCGGTGATGACCCTTCAGGGCGTGAAGGTGTCACCGCAAAGCGGTAGTTCTTGGCCTAAGACCCGGGTGTTTTAAAAAGAAAAAAATGGGGTATTACAAGTGGTATCAGAGGAAACCTCGATCAGAAGAGTAGCAGTCCACTAACCCTGGGTCTCCCCCGCTCGAGTTTAGTTTGGGGACAAACTAAGCAGCGGAACCGTGGTGTGCCCATGTGGGGATAAAATGTAATTGTCCACTGTTAATTAGGCTTGAGTCAATTTCTTACAGACGGTTTTTGATATGCAGCCTCCAGCACAGCCTACACCACAGGGCAGAGTCCGGCAGACTCTGAATGTTGCACCACCTCCCTCGGTCCCCACTCCGTTCCTACAGTCTGAGATGGGGCAGACTCCGACAGCCATTCTGGAGGCTTTCAGGGCCCAGCAGGCTCCGGTCCCATAGCCAAACCCGGGGGCCAACTGGCTGAGCATCTTTCGAGGACTCTCTCCCCCATCCTACTTAGGGACAGAGTCAGCTGTCCGGACGGAAGAATGGCTGGACATTATGTACGAGATGTTGACAGGGATACGGTGCCCTTGGGAGGATAGAGTGCCATTGGTGCAGACCTCGGACAGCAAACTAAGTGGTACAGCGCGGACAGCTAGCTATGGACAGCTAGCCGAGGCTAAGTGGATATTACAAAAAATAATTTATCAGCTAACTATAGCTAAGTAACATTTTAAAAAAATATTAAAATAGCTAACTATAGCTAAGTAAAAATTAATTTTTTTAATAAAATAGCTAGTTATAGCTAGCTTAATTTCATTTTTTTAATCCATTTTAAATTTAACCAGATCTGCCAATAACATGAGTTAAAAAAAATTAACCGTTTGATTTTGTCATCATATATCCTCAGCCGGTTGTCTTTCAATGCCTATTTCTCCTAAAAATACATATATAAACAAACTTCTCTCATATTTAAAATGGCTTTCAATAACCATTTTGACCTAAACCCATCCCCAATAAAAGCAAACCCCTTCCTAATTCCAGGCGGCTAAAAATTCATCGAAATCGTTCCCGTTCGGTTCCTGTCCAGCAATCCCCATCTCCCGTGCGCCCTTGCTCGCCGGAGATTCGACCGACGTTCTTCGACTGAAGCGCCGACGAGATCTCCCTCTCTGTGCTGTTCCGGCGCCGCCACTGGGGAGCTTTCCAAGGGTCGACGTGCATTTCTCCATCCATTTCCGGACAGTTCATCCACTCGTCCACCGCCTAACGATGCTCCAGCCACCACCATCTTCCCCGTCCAGAGTCTGGAGTTGCCGGATTGCTCGTTGTGAAGCTTGTGTTGTAGCTCCCAAACCCTAGGCCGACCTTCTTCTTTCCTCCGGATCGCCTGTGAGAAATTACTTCTCTTCTTTGAATTTATGGTCATTGCATGAAATTTTCAAATAGTATTAGTGGAGAAACATGAAACGAACATCAGGATAAATTAAACCAATGTGTCAGATTTTATACCTCAATTTGGTTCCGAATCAGTTTCTCGACTTTTAGAGAGCCCTGCAAGTTTGGATTGGAACCAGGAACTTGATAAGGCATAAGATTTTCTTGAGAAAAAAAGGTCGATCCTGCGTTCCTCCATTTAATTTCCCTGTTTTGGGAAACTAAGATCTCTCGATCGCAAAGAAGGTCCTGAATATTTTTCCGACTTGCCAAATTGGTGGTATGTAAAGAGGGCCGAAATGTCATGCCTTGCTATGACTTCCTCAACATTTCTTGCAAACAAAGCTTCAACTGGAGGGTTGGAGTGTGATTTAGGTGGAATGAACGACGTTTTAGCCCCTAAACGGTCTACTTTGCGCCCAGGTTTAAGTAGAGGTTGCTATGTTCAATAAGTTGAACAAACATCTCATACCCACAAATTCGGGTGTTGTTAATGACGTTGGTGGCATATGGGAGACGCTTCTTCCAGATCGACCCCCAATGTCGGGCGAGGGAGACAACGGTGATGACGACGATGATCGCTTTGTGGGATTTGATGCGGAGGACGAAGAATCAATTCTTGAATTGGGAGATTACTGTAGCAAGGAAGATGTGTAAACACAATGAATGTGTTATATTGGAGTTAATCAAGTCAACATGAAGTTATTTTTGTCAAAAATGGTGATGTATCTTATCTCTTTATTTTGTTTTCATAAAAAATGTGCATGTTCTGGTGAATGTGTTGAACTTCATGCTTTGTTTGAAGTCCTCAATGTGGGAGGGGGTTATCTTGTAGAGGATGAGACGATGCGTCTTTCTTCTTATTCATTACATGCGCATGCTTTCCATTTCCGATATAATATGCAATTAAACACTACTCCACTGTTGAGTTAATTTATGAAAGTTCACTGAAATTAATTTTAAGAACTTGATTGATATTATGAGAAATGCATTACATGTTGTCATTTGTTGATTTTACTCCGGTCTAATAATATATATGGAATTAATGCATTTCATTTTTATGTTAACAAATATGACTTCTGTTGCTTTCCTATTTTTTATCTTAGTGGACTGGTTTAAAAAACTTTAGTAGCTAATTGTAGCTAAGTGGAATTGCAAAAGAAAAAAAAATTAGCTAACTATAGCTAAGTGGATTTGCAAAAATATTTTAAAGAAGCTAAATAAAGCTAAGTGAATTTGCAAAAAAAAATAGAGTAGCTAACTATAGCTAAGTGATAAAATAATGTGGAAAAAAATGAAGCTAACTATAGCTAGCTGGCCAGCTATAGAAGGCCTGCATTGGTGGTCTCTTGCTTGGAGTCTCACGCCAAGAGATGGTGGAAGACATCCCTTGACATGACCTTTGTGGATATGGAGATTGCAGAGATTACTTGGGAGGAGTTTAGGGCCGCGTTACTGGAGCATTTTGTTCCACAGTCTGCTAAGGATGAACTGGAGGACAGGTTCCTGCAGCTGAAACAGGGTAATAAGACAGTGGTAGAGTACCACCGGGAGTTCAACCATTTAGCCCGGTTTGCAGACTCCTATCAGCTGGATGAGGCAGGATACATCAAGAGGTTCTATAAGGGCCTGTAGGAGGACTTGAGGGAGGCCCTACTATTCATATTTGACGGGCCAATACCTCGGTTGTTAGATATGGCCAAGAGGATAGAGGCTGATTGGCAAGCTACTCGGGGCCGAAAACGGCCAGCGGAGGATCAGGGTCGAGGAGCAAGGAACGATAAGAGACGAGCCCGTATCACGGATGGGAGAAGGGTCGAGGACCAGCCTCGTCAGGAGGCAAGATAGGAAATAAGGGAGCCAGTGGTGGTGGCTCTACCACCTCTTCAGACACGGGAGGGCCAGAGACCCGGGGGAATGGCATATCCCCCGCCATAGTGCTTCCACTACCATCAGGTTGGGCACATCGGCAGAAATTGCCCTATGAGAGGGGTACCCCCACTAGCTCCACCGGCTGCCTAGCCAGCGTAGTATTTTGGAGGCCGAGGTCGTGGCCGAGGACGTGGATACCAGGGGGAGATCGTAGACAAGAAAGGGAGCAGGTGTATGCTTTGGACCTTGCGCAGCCTCGGAACCCAGAGCAGGTCATAGTAGGTACGTCGAGATGTTTAATTATTTTAAAAGAATTTCCCCTTTCTCAGTCGACAAATTTGTAGAACTGCACTAGATAGAATAAATAGGAAAGAAAAACTCGTTATAGAATTCTAAGACATTTAACCACCCCAGGTATAGTCTTCATCAGCGGCAAGCCTGCCCGCGCGCTTTTCGATACCGGAGCATCTCACTCCTTCATATCGGAGATGTTCGTAGAAGGATTGGAAGGCATGGAGCAATTCACGGGCTCGGAGATGAGGGTGCGACTACCCGATGGATCTGAACTCCTTACCTAGGACCACTGCAACATGGAGATAGAAATCGATGGAAAGGCGTTTGAGGCTCCAGCGATGCTTTTGAAGTTGACGGACTACGACTTGATCCTGGGCATGGTATGGCTGCACTGAACCATACCCAGATTGATTTCCAAGCAAAGAGGATCACCGTGAGGCACGAGGAATCTTTCATTGTCATCGAAGGTATAAGACCTGCTTCTCGTATACTCTTATCTTCGGTACAGGCCGTTAAGGCCCATCTGCAGGGAGAGGAGGTTTATCAGATTCTATTTGAGATGGCGGCAATCAAGGAGTCTGTGACAGACATCCCGGTGGTGCGAGATTTTGCTGACGTCTTTCCAGAGAAACTGTAAGGACTACCTCCGCACCGAGAGAAGGACTTCCAGATACATCTTGTGCCGGGGGCCAAGCAGGCATCTAGGGCCCCTTACCGGATGGCCTCGAAAGAGTTGATAGAGTTCCAAAGCCAGTTGCAGGAACTAGTAGAGGCAGGGTTTTTCCGACCAAGCTCTTCACCGTGGGGAGCCCCGGTGCTATTTTTCAAGAAGAAGGATGGAATTCTCCGCTTGTGTATTGATTATCGAGCGCTGAACATACTGACGGTCCGAAATACATACCCACTGCCACGGATTGATGAGTTATTTGATCAACTGGAGGGAGCGCATTTCTTCTCAAAACTTGACTTGAGGCTAGGTTATTATCAACTACGGATTCGAGAGGAAGACATTCCGAAGACCGCCTTCAGTAGTAGGTACGGACTGTTTGAGTTTACAGTGATGCCCTTTGGGCTCACAAATGCGCCGTCAGCATTTACAAGCCTCATGAATAGGGTATTTGAGGACTATTTGGATGTATTTTTCATCATATTTATTGACGACATCCTCATCTACTCAAGGACGGAGGAGGATCATACACAACACCTGACTTTTACTCTAGAGAGGCTACGGGAGCACCAGCTGTATGCGAAGTTCAACAAATGTTAGTTTTGGTTAAAGGAGGTGTCCTTCTTAGGTCATATTATCAGCGGTGCTGGGTTCGCAGTGTACCCGACCAAGATTCAGGCAGTGCAGGATTGGCCACCATTGAAGACAGCCACAGATGTACGGATCTTCCTGGGACTTGCCGGATATTACCGGAAGTTCGTCGAAGGATTCTCCCGGATTGCACTCCCTCTTACATCCCTGACGAAGAAGGAATCCCCTTTTGTTTGGACGCCACAGTGCGAGGCGGCCTTTGTGGAGTTGAAAGGTAGGCTTACCTCGGCTCCTATTCTCGCTCTTCCGTCGGGAAGGGAGGGATTCCAGGTGTACACAGATGCCTCCTACCAAGGGATGGATGTCGTTTTGATGCAGAACGGGCACGTAATAGCCTACGCCTCCCGACAGCTGAAGATACATGAGAATAACTATCTGGTGCATGATCTGGAGATGGGTGCAGTGATCTTTGCTCTGAATATTTGGCGACACTACCCCTATGGAGTTCACTGTGACATCTTCTCTGATAACAAGAATTTGAGATATGTGGACATACAGAAGGAACTCAACATCAGACAGAGACATTGGGTGGAGTTACTGTCGGATTACCAGTACATCATGCACCACCATCCCGGGAAGGCGAACGTGGTGGCAGATGCTTTAAGCCGGAGAGGAGATACCTCAGGGAAGGAACCACATCTGATGTCCATGGAGCTAGTCCGGTCTTTCAGAGATATGCAGATATCTCTAGTGTCCGAGAATGATCTAGAACAGTATATGGAGTATCTAGCATTGATGGTTTCCATAGATGATATTCGGGACTGCATCCGGGACAAACAAAGGGCAGATACATGGGCAGAGCCGATATTCCAAGCCTTGGAGGAGGCTTCGATGGGAGATTATTCACTGAGAGATGGATTGCTATATTTTAGAGGCAGGGTCTATATACCCGCAGGAGGCCAGATTCGGGAGGACATCATGGAGGAGGCACATTGTAGCAGATTTTCCATACACCCGAGGATCACCAAGATGACGGCAGACTTGAAGAAGATGATGTTTTGGCGAGGGATGAAGAAGGACATTACATACTTCATGACTCATTGTGAGGCATGCCAGCTGGTGAAGGCGGAGTGCAGGAACCCCACAGGATTGCTACAACCACTTCCGGTGCCGGAATGGAAATTTGAGTACATCGCGATGGATTTCATTCATGGCCTCCCCCGATCACGGACGGGAAACGATTCAATTTGGGTCATCATCGATTGGTTGACGAAGGTGGCAAGATTCATTCCGATCAGAAAAGATGACTCGGTCTGGGTACTGGTGCGGAGATTCGTAGAGTAGTTCATTCATTACCACGGGGTGCCCAGGACGATCATGTCGGATCGGGATGGTCGGTTCACATCCAGGGAGTGGAGATCCGTGCAGACTTACTTAGGCACGCGATTGACCTTCAGCACAGCTTTGCATACCCAGACGGATGGGCAGACGGAATGCACCAACCGGACATTGGAGGACCTCCTAAGGCTATGCATTTTGGATCGAAACGAACCTTGGGAGAAGCTCTTACCACTATTCGAGTTCTCCTATAACAACAACTACAAGTCCAACATAAGGATGGCTCCTTATGAAGCCTTATACGGAAGGAGATGCAGGACTCCGCTTTCATGGATTCAGGACGAGGATCTGAAGGTGTTGGGATCGGATTTTGTCGAAGACATCGAGGCTCTGGTGAGACTGATACGAGACAGAATGCTGGAAGCACAAAGCCGACAGTCTAAGTACTACGATGCCCGACTCTATCAGGTAGAGTTTCAGGTGGGAGACCAGGTTTTCTTGAAGATTCGGCCCATGCACGGAGTTTCACGGGTGCGTGGTCGGAAGAATAAGCTCAGCCCTAGGTATATGGGCCCTTATAGGATCCTGGAGCGGGTCGGGCCCCTAGCTTACAGGATGGAGTTGCCATCGGAATTGGCAGGCTTACATGACATGTTCCACATTTCCTCACTTAGGAGGGCTCTACTACACCCGGAACAGCAGATTTCGACCACAGATGGGCCGGTAGCTTCAGACTGGTCAGTTCACTTGGAGCCGGTTTGGATCGATGACAGAGGAGTACGAATCTTGCGTCGCAAGAAGGTTCCGTTAGTCAAAGTTCTGTGGAGGAACCACGGCCAGGAGGAGAATACCCGGGAACTACAGGACCTGATGCGACAAAAGTATCTAGAGTTGTTCAGTCAGGATACCTCACAACCTTTCAGTATATTCAATTTACTTTCTTGTTTTAAACTAGTAGGACTGCCCTAGGAAGGGTAGAGGCTAATCTTTTGTTTATTGGGGTCTTGGCCTTGCTAATTGGGCGAATTAGTCATAGATTTAGGTTTCCCTTTAAACCTCACTTAGCAAACATGGCGTTGTGATGTAATCTCCCACTCCTTATGGGATGTTACAAGTTTAGTTTATTCCGGTAGAACCCCCGTAGGCTTAACCTTTATTTCGGGGATGAAATTTTTGTTTTGTTTATTGGGATTTGTAACATCCCATTTCCAACTAGACCCCCTAGGAGTGGTTTTGTCATGATTAGGTCGTGACAAGACCCTAGAGAACCTAAAAGATCAGGTGGACTTGAGAATAAAGGTGATTGTTTTAGATGGTCTGCAAATAGTAGATTCCTAAACCCTAGTTTAGGATTATCATGTGGTTTCACCAGGACTCCAAGACCTCACCAACCCTTGGAAAGGCCCAACAAAACCCTATGGGCCCATGGGAGTCAATTCTAGGTGGCCAATTTGGCCAAGGACCCACCTAGGCCTACTTTGGGCAATTGACATATATAAGGACAAGGTGCCCTTAGTAAACCCAAATAACTCTACCAAAGGTCTCTCTAGACCAAAAGAGTGGCCAATGAATTGATAAGGATCCATTGGGGTCAACCCAAATGGTCATGATGACCAAAGTCAACTCTACCCAAGGTCAAGTCAAACCCTAGCCCAATTGGGCTAACCCAAGCTCAAGTCTTTTTCCCCTTAGGCTAATTTTGATTTCTTAAGTATTAGGATTATATTGGCTGCACTTATCCTAGAGAGTTGACCAGTCAGCATGGTGACTAGGAGAGAGAGAGAGAGAGAGAAAGCTTCATTTCTTTTTAATGGAGGAGAGATAATTTTGGGAAGAGGAGGAATGGAGTGGGGCTCGGCCAAGGGAGGCCAACAGCCACCCTTGATGGCTGCAATCAACTCCTCTAGGGAAGAGGAGTTGATTCCAGCCATTTTCCGGCCACCAAGGGGCATATTCAGCCCCCTCCTCTCAACCCGAGCCATGCCATTAATTGCTTTGATGGGTAATGCAGGATCGAGCCCCTCCCCTCCCCAATTGGACTTTTAAAAACCACCAGTGGGGGAAGGCTAGTCTTTTCGAACTCTCACCTGGAGCGAGCAAGCCGTCCCACTGAGCTGGTGCAGATGCCGAGCGCCTCCGCCGTCGTCCATGGTGTCCCGCCGCTCCTCTCACCTTCAGGCCGCCGGAAAGGTCCTCTCCTTCCTCTTTTCTTATGGGTAGATCTAGGGTTTCATTAAAGCCATGATTCGGTCTCAATTGAGCCCGATCGAAGATTGGATTTTCCAATCTTTTCCATGAAAATCGCATACTCGGGTTCACCAGAATAGCCGTCTCTGGAGGCCGTGCAGCCGGCTGGGGGTAGCCCCCACCTCCCCGAAGGTGGTCGTGGCGGTGGTCGGCCAGGGAGGCGGCCGGGTGGTCGGGAAATCAGCCTGCAATATTGCCCAGGCGCGGGCAATCGTGGTCATTGGCCTGTTGGAGAAGATGACGGGCAGCCGCCGCATGCGCGCCAAGATTCGTGCAGAATCATTTCGTTTTATTATTATTTCTTTGATTTTTATGATTTTCTGTCACACTTTCTGCATCACTTTGATTTAATTTTTAAAACTACTTCAGGACCTCTGATGAGAAAACTTGCATCATTAGAGTTGTAGCCCTAAGGGTCTACTTTCATCCAAAATTAATTTGGACCCATTTGGACTTCTGGTTGGACCAGGGCATCAGTTTTGGTGGGACCTATACATAGGGCTATCCTGAGATTGAAAAGGGTGCCCACACTTCATCCCTTGTCCAAATGACCTGAAATTTGGGTAGGGGGTCAACCTTAGTCATACCTAGGTTATTCCAAAAATGGGAATTTTTGGGAATACTTTGTCCTATGGTTTTTGTTATTAATTAATAATACTAGGGTATTTTAATTAAGTGGTCTAATGACCTCCAAACCCTCCCAAATTTTGGTGAGTGGTCCCTAGTATTAGTTCCTAGCTCTGTACAAAATTTTAACTCATTTGGATGAGTTTTAGTTAGGGAATCATCAAACCCTAGTTTGGTCTTAAGGAGGTGTTTTTGATTAAAAAGTGCACCATGGGTTTGGAGTGGTCAACTCACCTCAACAGAGGCTGGGGTTTTGGACACTGACTTGGTATGACCAATGTCATCCTCTTAAGGAAAATGGTGTGATTTAGGGTTGATTTATCCTAGGGTTCAAACTCAAACCCTAAGGAAGGGCTTTTGGGTGATGTGAAGGGCATAAGAGCAAATACCCTTTTATGACCTTATAACTCAGTAGAGTTGAAGGTAGTGTACCCTAAGCCCTCTGGAAGGAGTCTTGGGGAATTTTGGGGTAGGTAGATACCTAAAAACCCCAACCCTAGGGTTAGGGTAGAATCATCTTTGTATAACGCAAGCAATTATAACTCATTAAAAGGGTGTGAAACTTAAGGAGCATGAGTTTTAAAGTAGAAAGAACCCTTAGTAATTTACTGGAATTTTATGAGCAATATTTTTGGTACTTCATTTGTTAGGTATGATATAGCCCTAAATAATGTTTTATTTATTAAAAATCATTCTGTTCATTGGAACCCCATGAAACTTTGGCAGTGAATGTATTAGGTTGAAATTGTTGCCCCTGATTTTTAGTATAATTTTTGTTTGATCAAATCTAGTACATCATGCACAAATGATTAAAAATGGGTTTGGTGGTATAAAATTATTCATAGATGATATATTTGTTGAAAAATTATGATACTTAGGCACAGATGATTTCAGACCTAAATATGCTTGTATTAATTTATTCATAATTTTTATAGGGTTGATTACAGTACTTTCCTTACAAGTCCATAATATTGAGGTTTTTGGTAATTATTTTATTTAGAGTTTAATCCCTGCTGAAAAATTATGAAACTTGGCCAATGATATTTTTAGAGTTTTATTAGCTTAATATAATTAATTCATAATTTTTGGATGACAATTTTCTGTACTTGATTCATTAATAATGAAAGATAGAAATTATTTCTAAAATAGTTTTAAGGCCCCTGAGATGTTATAAAAATTATGATACCTTGGATTTACTTTACTGAGTTAACTTAATATTTATCATAATTTTGTTAGGCATCTTGCATGAGTACTTAGGGTAGTTCATGTTCAAACGGGTAGCCCTTGGAGGCTTTAAGGAAATTAATTAAATGCCAGATAAATTAGGAAAATTACAATTTTCTAGATTTAGTCTATTTGTGTCATGATAAGTCTCCAGTAAATAATTTAGGACATTTGGATGATTATTTGGATTATCTCCTATCCGGTTCGACATATAGCCTAAGTCGGTCTGCATTTGGCAAATTGGGTTAATTGCGATAGGATATGATTGGACATGGTGTAGGAGTTAGTCATTTTGCTGGGTTGGATAGATGTGGATGACTTCACCATAGAAGGATAGGAAGAGTAGTGAGAAGTGGTTGGGCTAGAGTTTAGAGGTGCTCGGGTTCGACGAAAGATCGTCTTTCCCGAGGAGAGGAAGAGTCAAAATCACCCTAGGATTAGCCTACTGTAATATGAGAAGGGAATGGGTAAAGGGAATCAACCAATAACAATAAGTTCCTTGCGAAAGGGAACGATGGGCTTATGCTACCATCATAGTTCCTAGTTCCCTTTGAGAGCCCTTCACGGGTATACCTGCGGCAGTCCTAGGCTAACGTAAACTATAGGAGTGATAAATCTTAAAGAGCAACTAGAATAATTAGGGGTTCACTTTCACACACCCCGGTGTCTCGGGAAGTTAGTTTGACTATGATATTCGAGCAGTAGGCTCGATGGTTGTGGAGACGGGCGGGATAGCCTGGTGGGCCGGAGGCCCGGTTGATAATTGGAACGGAGGGGATAGTCCGGGGAGCTTTGGCTCGGTGGGAAACACATTAATATTGCATGTGCATAAGTTATAAGGTGGTGGGCCGTTGGAATTAGTGGTCGATGCACCGATGCTAATACGTTGGCTCGACAAGTGTGGTTAGCACTTCGCCATCAGAAGTCCGGTGCGGTAGCCAGCAAGAGTATGAAGGAGTCCACTTCATGCACCAAGCATTGAGGCATACGATAGGTCTGACCGGTAGTGCTTTACTTGTTTAGAGGTGGGCGAGGCCCAACCAACCGCTTTCGTCTGCCACTACGGAGGTATCCTGGGAGGTTCGGCTCCAAAAAGGGGGAACTAAAGGTCTGTGTATACCGAGTTGGGTGGGTGAGTTGCACTTGCATGATCACATCATACCCAATTGCATGTCATAACATAATCATTGCATATAACCCCTGTCAGTTATTGTGTAAGTAGTATGGGACGCTTACACAATAGGACTTGCAAAACGACCCCTTGGTCTATAAGCTTGTGTGGGCAAGTTTATAAATTAAGTTCAATTTCTTCATATATGTATTGTTGTTAATAACCGACACCCCATCGTATAAATTGGTATGAGACTCTTTATACGATGGGAGCCCTGCAAAAGATCACGTGGCTTATGCGCTTCCGCACATAAGTTAAGGTTACTTTTCATACTTTACTTTACCGCCACATGTACTATAAAATTGCTAGTATAGGTCCGTTGTCATCTATTTCTTGATTACTCTCCACCTTCAAATCCCCCCTTTCTTCCTCTCTGCTCGGTGCCTAGGGGCCATGGGGAAAGGGGTGGGGGATGATAGGACTTAGTCTTATAGACTAATGGTTTTTGGACCACATCATTTGGGGAATCGTGGAGCCCAGCATGGAGGAGCAGCCCCGGAGGTCAGCCCATTTGGAGATAGGGAAGTCTAGCTCAGGAGTTCGGACAGCTGGGACTGTGAGTCACTGATTCCAGTAGTGATTTATTTTACTTTCGCTTGAGTGACTATGTAGTGAGGATTTGATGTATCAGGCTTAAGCCCTTATTTTCAACACTTTTAGATTTTGTGGACTCTCCCTTCATGGAGATTTTATTACTCTGATGTGATTTTATTGTGGACATTCGGTTAGAGTTTTTACTTCGCTTGTGTTTACTCTACTTGGTTGCTTTTCCGTGATCGAATCGGCCGGCAGAATCGGCATTTCGCGGTGATGACCCTTCAGGGCGTGAAGGTATCACCGCAAAGCGGCGGTTCTGGGCCTAAGACCCCGGTGTTTTAAAAAGAAAAAAATGGGGTCTTACACTTACAACTCAGACTTCACAAGTCCTACACCTCAGGCTCTCTACCCTACCTCAGCCTTTATAATTACAGACTTACAACTCAGATCTTACAAAAGATCCTACAAGAAATTGAATGTTTTAAAAGGTACAGAAATTTCACCAGATAAAACTCTCTATTAGTGTGAGCTTCTTAATCAGTTTTTGAATAAACTAAATCTTCAGATCCAACCTGACTTAGTAGTTTCAAAGCTTCTTGATTTAACAAAATAAGGTTGATCTTTACTTGATGTAGAAGTTGATCTTCAGATAGCTCCCTCCTTAGATTCAGAAATACATCTGAATCTTTCTTGCAGACTGTTCAGGATCTGCCTTCTTAATGGTTTCCCCCTTTCTTGTTGTCAAATTCTCTTTCCCGCAAATCTTGATTACTTCCTTAGTTGGTTATCTCTGGTTATCAAGGATCAGTCCCTTATATAGAGTTTCCTCATGATTACCGGCTGATTTGGTTTGTAACAACCTTCTGACAGTTCTTACAAAGGTGTCAGACCTGTTGGTTATGACAGCTGTCAAGTCACCAGTCATGACAGTTGATTCTTCAAAGACTTTACAACTCATCATGAACCTCTCAGCAAACTGCTTCACATGTGTCGACAAAAATAGACTAAGTGTCGACACAAGCCTTAATGATGCCGACACAGCACTCCATGTGTTGACATAGTCATTCTTCTGCTACTCGACACAGCTTCTGTTTGTTTGTGTCGAAACAAGTCTGGTGTGTCGACACAATTTCTCCTAGTCTCGACATACCTGATGCCAACAGATGGCGTTGAGTGTAGGTTCAGATGTCGTTGAGTGTTTGTCGAGATGTCGTTGAGTGTGTGTCGACACATGTCATGTGTTTCGACACAAGCCTTCAGACTCAGTATAGCTATTGCTGATAGATGTCGTTGAGTGTTGTCCAGACGTCATTGAGTGTGTGTCGACACAAGTCCTGTGTGTCGACACAATTCCTGGGTGTCGACACAGCTTTTGGGTGTCGACACAACTTCTTCTTCAGGTGTCGACACAATGCCTGGGTGTCGACACAGGCCTTGCTTTTAGTGTCGACACAACTTTTGGGTGTCGACACAATTCTTCACATGTGTCGACACTTGTACTTAGAGAATTTTCTTGCAAACTTTACACCTGCACAATGAAACTCAAACATCCCATGTAACGACCCCATCCGTTAAATGACGTATAGTAGAAGGTCCGGCCGGGGCCCCACACTATATGCCACAAACAGACGGTGAGGTCACAGGATAATACCAAACCAACCACGAATCCTAACTCAGAGCATTCTAGCGGAAGCTTTAAGTAGTAATTTGAACTCTAACCAGGAATGTCCAATATATAAACCACCTTTATATATATCACGGAATGTACACAAATACATAGAGTTTGGCCTTAAGGCCTTACAATTCCTCTTTTCACAACGTATGGTTTACAAACCTCGGCGCGCAGGCCGGCCATACATGAGTAAAAGCAAATAAGCAAAAACAGTCGCTTAGCTTTCAAGGGCTAGCCGCAGCAGCAGCAGCAATAGCAATAGGGCTTCGGCCCTTCACTTACCACTTGGCTCTCCAGCACCTGCACGAGAACAATCCACCCAACCGGTGGCAAACAATGCAACGGTCAGCATTCAGCTGACCCAATTATAACAATCTTACCCCTTTCTCGGGGCATTAGCATTCTTTCCCTGCAAAGCATGGCATCATCATATAGCAACTATGTGCGCGCAGGCACATTCAAGCCATCACAACTATCGGCCACACGGCCCGACAGTCCGTGCACTCAGGGCACATTTTCGGTGTACCGGAATACCAGGGTCAACACCACCGTCTACACGGTATTTGAGCATTCTAGTCTTTCCGGCACGCGGGCCTAAGACTCTCATTAGGCGCTCCAACAAAACCTATAACCAGGCTTCCAAGTCGGACGGACCTAACGCAGGTACGGATCAGCCACCCCCCGTTGCTCAAGTCGCCGTGCCACCTCGAATACGGAAGTATCCATGGCTATTTATAGGCGCGGGTCGGTTTCACCTTTCCTGTTCGGCAATCTGCCTTTTCATCGAGTTGCAGCCCAACGGCTCAACCGCTCATAAAGTGGCAACGCACGGCCACAAGAGTTGCATCCAACCCTCTTCATTTCCTGGACATCGTCCAGTACTTCCTGCCGCACCAAGCAACAGGTAGGAACAATGCAACCCAAGCCATAATCACGGAGCCTTCTCCGATATGCAAACAAGCATCACCAATCCAGACCACGTCCAGATGGGCTTCACACAGCATGCCTAGAGCCGTACTCCAATTCCGGCCTCTAACAAGGGGGACTTCATATATCTACCCCAAGGGACACCACAACCCACCGCACACTCGCGGGGAAGGGTTTTCCCTATACAATGCAGAAAAGAAGGACTTCACATGTCCAAGAAGGGAGATCGTTACCCTTGTCGATCTCTTGGGAGCCATCGAAAACTAGCCGGTGAGAAAGAACCGCAGCAGCCTTGCCTTCACAACACCGGCTTCGGATCACGAATCGGACCACGGGAACTCCGCCGGTGGCTTGATCTCCTCCTCCTTCTTCTTCCTCTCTCTTTCTCTCTTCCTTAAGCACATGAAGAATGAATCTTCATCAGCCTTCACGAATTAAATCCAGCCAGGAAACCACCTGAGCCCTTGGATCAAAAGAGAGAAATCTGAACGGCCACGATTTGCCCCAAAACCCAATTTTTTGGCTGACACGGCCTGTGACACGCCCGTGTCACAGGCCGTGTACCCTTAAGCGGTTTATACCGACTGAGATTTACCAGAACACGGGCATCGACACGCCCGTGTCGAACCTGACATGCCCGTGTCATTCCTGAGACATGCCCGTGTCACCCCCGCCTCATCGAGCTGCAAGCAGTACACGGGTCGGAACACGGCATCAGACACGCCCGTGTCCAACCTGACATGCCCGTGTTCAAGGCTTGGTTCAAGGCCGTGTAATCTTCTGACTCGGGCCACAATTTTATTTGCGTGACACGCCCTGGGACACGCCCGTGTCCCAGGCCGTGTACCCCCGACACGCCCTGGGACACGCCCGTGTCCCAGGCCGTGTAACCTGACCTGCAGCTCAAAATTATTTTGAGTCTTTTGGGGTCTTTTTGGGGTGTTACAACCCTCCCCCCTTAAGAAAATTTCGTCCCGAAATTTGCACGGTAAGGAAACAAGAACCAGCAATGCTATAACTATGTTATAACAAAAAGTACACGGTCTACAGTTTATACAAATAACTCGGGAAATTCAGCTCGCATGGTCTGCTCTCGCTCCCATGTTAGCTCTTCACGGCCACAATTGTCCCATCGGATCTTGACCATCCCGATCACTTTGTTCCGCAACTGTTTCTCGGCTCGATCCTCGATCTGAATGGGTCTAACCCTCGTCGTTAGCCCATACTCGACCGGTACCCGATCATTCTCCACTACTTGAGCTGGATCCTTCACCGCCTTACGAAGGACTGAGATGTGAAATACATCATGTAATCCACCCAAGTCTGCTGAAAGTGCTAGTCGATAAGCAGCTTCCCCAACTCGCTCCACCACCTCAAACGGACCAAGATACCTCGGACTTAGCTTTTTCAAACGCCGAATCCTGGACACGCCTTTGAAGGGTTTGATCTTCAAATATACCCAATCACCCACCGCGAACTCCACGTTCCGGTGTTTGGCATTGTAGTACTTTGTTTGACGATCTTGGGCTATCAATAGCCTCTCTCGAATAGAGCGTATGAGCGAGGTAGCTTCTTCGACTTCCTTTTTCCCACTCAGCTTAGATTCGCCTGCTTCTGCCCAAGCTAACGGTGTACGGCATTTCCGACCATATAAAGCTTCAAATGGCACCATACCAATACTCGCTTGGTAGCTATTATTATAGGCAAATTCGACAAGAAATATATAATCTTCCCATCGCTTACCAAAGTCTAGGGCGCACATGCGGAGCATATCCTCCATCGTCCTATTGGTTCGTTCAGTCTGGCCATCCGTTTGGGGATGAAAGGCCGTACTAAACGCTAACTTTGTACCCAACATTTGATGAACGAGCCGCCAATCATTTGATGTGAACCGCCCATCACGGTCACTAACGATGCTCCGGGGAACACCGTGCAGTCGAACAACCTGCTCCACATAAAGCTTGGCCAATGTTTCCACTGAATCGTCTCTTCTGTTTGGAAGGAAGTGCGCCACTTTTTTCAACCGGTCCACAATCACCCAGATTGAATCATGACCGCGTTGAGATCTCGGCAACCCATGCACGAAATCCATCGAAATATCATCGAACTTCCACTCCGGAATAGGTAACGACTTCAGGAAACCGCCAGGCTTCTGGCATTTTGCTTTCACCAACGCACAGGTATTACATTCAGCCACATAACGTGCGACATCTTTCTTTAATCCGGGCCACCAGAACAGCTTTTTCATATCTCTGTACATCTTTGTGCTCCCTGGGTGAACTGAGTACTTTGCAAAGTGAGCTTCGTACATCAACTCTTCCCTCAATTTACCCACACTCGGGACGCACACTCGACCATTTCTTCTTAACAACCCGTTATCCCAAGAGAATTGGTCATCCGGCCCATCTTTTGCATAGCGCTGGAGGCTTTCATCAAGCTCCGTTGCTCGCCGAACTCTGTCCGTAAGGTCATATTGCACCTCCGTCCAGTTCAAGCATGCATCGGTTGACGCACCCTTGTCAACACAAGATATCTCCAATGCTTCCAATTCCTGGATTAAACGCTGATCATGCCTCTGCAACCAGCTTGCCCGTACCGGAGTCTTTCGACTCAAAGCATCAGCGACCATATTTCCCTTCCCGGGAGTATAGTGAATCTCGAAGGTGTAGTCCCCAAGGAACTCCATCCATCTTCGTTGTCGCATATTCAGATCCTTCTGATCCAACAAATACTTTAGGCTTTTATGATCTGTATAGATATCCACCTTCACGCCATATAGATAGTGCTGCCACAACTTGAGCGCAAAGATTACCGCCGCCAACTCCAAATCATGGACGGGGTAATTCCGCTCATGCACTTTCAACTAGCGCGAGCCATAAGCAATCACTTTACCAAATTGCAGAAGAACGCAGCCTAAGCCGCTCCCGGAAGCATCACTATAGATCTCATACCCATCGGTACCACATGACGATGTCAACACAGGCGCCGTGGTCAAACGACTCTTCAATTCTTCAAAAGCTCGCGAGCACTCCGGCGTCCAAATGAACTTTTGATCTTTTCTCGTCAGCGTGGTCAGAGGTAAAGCAATCCGTGAGAAGTTTTCCACAAACCGTCTATAGTAGCCCGCAAGTCCAAGGAAGCTCCTGACCTCGGCCACTGAAGACATCACTGGCCAATCTCGGATGGCACTTATCTTCAACGGATCCACCACGATACCTTCTCCACTTACCACATGGCCTAAAAAGGCTACTGAAGAGAGCCAGAACTCACACTTTGAGAACTTGGCAAAAAGCTTATTCCTCCGCAGGGTATGCAAGACCAACCGCAAATGGTTTGCGTGATCCTCTTCCGACTGAGAGTATACTAAGATGTCATCGATAAACACAATAACAAACAAATCTAAGTACTCTCGGAACGTTCGATGCATTAGGTCCATAAATACCGAAGGCGCATTACATAGGCCAAAGGGCATTACCGTGAACTCATAATGACCGTAGCGTGTTCCAAACGCCGTCTTGGGAATGTCACCTTCCCTAATCCGCAGCTGATAATATCCCGATTTCAAATCCAATTTGGAATAGACCGTTGATCCTGCCAGCTGATCAAAGAGGTCATCAATCCGCGGGATCGGATATTTGTTTTTCTCCGTCAGCTTATTCAATTCGCGGTAGTCAATACACAACCGTAAGCTACCGTCTTTCTTTTTCACAAACAGAACAGGCGCGCTCCAAGGTGACATACTTGGGCGTATATATCCCTGCTCCAACAACTCTTGCAATTGGACTTTCAACTCAGCCATCTCTTTTGGCGTAATGCGATATGGAGAGCGGGCCACAGGTTTCGCACCTGGCACCAACTCAATAGAGAAGTCAATCTCCCGCTGGGGTGGTAACCCAGGAAGATCTTTCGGAAACACATCGGCAAACTCTGACACAACCAGAACTTCACCGACACTGGCCTTTGGCTCAACAGCCTGAATTAGCGTGAAGAATAACTCCGCGCCCTTCCGAACAGCATTGACGACTTGGAGTGCAGACAACAGAGTCCCGCCAACTCCTCGCATACCAGCAAACTTCGTCACAAGTCCGGTATTCTGGCCCAGTGTAATCTCCTTGGAGTTGCAATCAATAAAGGCACGCTGCTCCGAGAGCCAGTCCATACCAAAGATCACATCAAACTCCGACAACGGTAGCACAGCTGCACTCAAACCGAAATCCCGACTTCCTATTTGCACAACCACATCGCAAGCCCTATCCGCAAGCATCATACTGCCATTCGGCAATAGCACCCTTGTACTATCCACCGTCACATGACTTGGTGCCCCAATGCGAGATACGAAATCCTCAGACAGGAAAGAATGCGAAGCACCCGTATCAAACAGGGCTCTCGCCAAATTATTCCGAATCAGGACAAAGCCTGCAGCACACACACATGCACAAGCTATACATAACCAAAAACCATAGCACATAAGCAAGTAAGCTAACTCAACTCGTACCTGTGACGACGTCACTTTGCTTAATCGCTTCCTGTTGGCCAAGCTGATAGATTCGGGGCTGTGCCTGAGACGCAGAGGAATCAACCACCGCTTTGCCCTTCTCAGCATACGACGCACCTGCCTTCTTTTCCCCTTTGGGCTGAACAACCCGACAGTCACGAGCTATATGCCCCACCCGGCCACAGTTATAGCATGTACGAGAATCCGGCCTTGATGTCGCTCCCGACACAACGGTCGTAGTCACTTGCCCAGACGGCTTGGACCTCTTGCCCCCTTTCTTCTGGTAAAACGATTTACTCGGGCGAGGTGCTAGTACCTCTGGCTTTGACACAACTAAGCCCTTGTTCCCTTGCACCCGCCGCATGTCCTTCTCCAACGCACACGCAGTATCAAACAACGCCTGAAACCCTTGGTTCACTGAACTCGAAAGCAGGAATCGCAACTCATCCCGCAATCCTTCATAGAACCGATTCGTTTTCCTTTGGTCATCCGCGAAGATTGTACCCGCATACCATCCCAACCTGGTAAACTCATGCAAGTAGATATCCACACTATCTTCCCCTTGCGTTAACCGTTGGAACTCATTTTTCATAGCAATGCGTTGCGCCGCTGGGACATGTTTCGCCAGAAATATTCGAGAGAACTCCTCAATCGACACTTGCGTTAATTGCCTGCCCGCCAAATGGTGTATCTCAACCTCGTCCCACCACAACCGCGCCTCTCCTTCAAGCATGAAGGTGGCTAAGGTGACCTTTAGAGTTTCCTCCGCCCTGATCGCTGTCATTATCCTCTTGACACGCGATAACCAATCTTCCGCCTGCGTTGGGGATCCCATTCCCGCAAACGTAGGAGGACTGAAGCTCATGAATTGCTTCAACTGTCGGTCAGCTGCTCGTGGATCTACAGCCTCAATCGGCTCGGGTCTTACACCAACACGAACTGGCTCGACTTCCGGTTGCGCTTGCCCGGTCGGCTAAATCATGGCAAATAGAGCCTCAGCAACTAAACGAACAGTTTCCGCAGATGGAGGAGGTGTGGGCACCTCAGCTGGTGCCGCACTCTCATCAGAACGCTGGGGCTCAGACTGCCCAGCACCACTACGCGTCACCTATAGGTGGACAAGACACACATTAGCGAACGTATGCAAGCAAAACAACACAAAAAGGAACGCGCAGATTCCTCAAACAAGATTTTGTACATTCCTTAGTGGACATTCCAGAGTTCATTAGCGTTACAGCAGGGCGCATAAACACGCGCTCGCCACCCCATAAAAGAATTCGTCCACGAATTCGATAGAGGAAGACCGAACGAAGCTGATACCAAAATGTAACGACCCCATCCGTTAAATGACGTATAGTAGAAGGTCCGGCTGGGGCCCCACACTATATGCCACAAACAGACGGTGAGGTCACAGGATAATACCAAACCAACCACGAATCCTAACTCAGAGCATTCTAGCGGAAGCTTTAAGTAGTAATTTGAACTCTAACCAGGAATGTCCAATATATAAACCACCTTTATATATATCACGGAATGTACATAAATACATAGAGTTTGGCCTTAAGGCCTTACAATTCCTCTTTTCACAACGTATGGTTTACAAACCTCGGCGCGGAGGCCGGCCATACATGAGTAAAAGCAAATAAGCAAAAACAGTCGCTTAGCCTTCAAGGGCTAGCCGCAGCAGCAGCAGCAACAGCAGTAGGGCTTCGGCCCTTCACTTACCACTTGGCTCTCCAGCACCTGCACGGGAACAATCCACCCAACCGGTGGCAAACAATGCAACGGTCAGCATTCAGCTGACCCAATTATAACAATCTTACCCCTTTCTCGGGGCATTAGCATTCTTTCCCTGCAAAGCATGGCATCATCATATAACAACTATGTGCGCGCAGGCACATTCAAGCCATCACAACTATCGGCCACACGGCCCGACAGTCCGTGCACTCAGGGCACATTTTCGGTGTACCGGAATACCAGGGTCAACACCACCGTCTACACGGTATTTGAGCATTCTAGTCTTTCCGGCGCGCGGGCCTAAGACTCTCATTAGGCGCTCCAACAAAACCTATAACCAGGCTTCCAAGTCGGACGGACCTAATGCAGGTACGGATCAGCCACCCCCCGTTGCTCAAGTCGTTGTGCCACCTCGAATACGGAAGTATCCATGGCTATTTATAGGCGCGGGTCGGTTTCACCTTTCCTGTTCGGCAATCTGCCTTTTCATCGAGTTGCAGCCCAATGGCTCAACCGCTCATAAAGTGGCAACGCACGGCCACAAGAGTTGCATCCAACCCTCTTCATTTCCTGGACATCGTCCAGTACTTCCTGCCGCACCAAGCAACAGGTAGGAACAAGGCAACACAAGCCATAATCACGGAGCCTTCTACGATATGCAAACAAGCATCACCAATCCAGACCACATTCAGATGGGCTTCACACAGCATGCCTAGAGCCGTACTCCAATTCCGGCCTCTAACAAGGGGGACTTCACATATCTACCCCAAGGGACACCACAACCCACCGCACACTCGCGGGGAAGGGTTTTCCCTATGCAATGCAGAAAAGAAGGACTTCACATGTCCAAGAAGGGAGATCGTTACCCTTGTCGATCTCTTGGGAGCCATCGAAAACTAGCCGGTGAGAAAGAACCGCAACAGCCTTGCCTTCACAACGCCGGCTTCGGATCATGAATCGGACCATGGGAACTCCGCCGGTGGCTTGATCTCCTCCTCCTTCTTCTTCCTCTCTCTTTCTCTCTTCCTTAAGCACATGAAGAATGAATCTTCATCAGCCTTCACGAATTAAATCCAGCCAGGAAACCACCTGAGCCCTTGGATCAAAAGAGAGAAATCTGAACGGCCACGATTTGCCCAAAAACCCAATTTTTTGGCTGACACGGCCTGTGACACGCCCGTGTCACAGGCCGTGTACCCTTAAGCGGTTCATACCGACTGAGATTTACCAGAACACGGGCATCGACACGCCCGTGTCGAACCTGACACGCCCGTGTCATTCCTGAGACACGCCCGTGTCACCCCCGCCTCATCGAGCTGCAAGCAGTACATGGGTCGGAACACGGCATCGGACACGCCCGTGTCCAACCTGACACGCCCGTGTTCAAGGCTTGGTTCAAGGCCGTGTAATCTTCTGACTCGGGCCACAATTTTATTTGCGTGACACGCCCTGGGACACGCCCGTGTCCCAGGCCGTGTACCCCCGACACGCCCTGGGACACGCCCGTGTCCCAGGCCGTGTAACCTGACCTGCAGCTCAAAATTATTTTGAGTCTTTTGGGGTCTTTTTGGGGTGTTACATCCCATCAAATACAAACTGATGTATATCAATGAGTAAGATGAGACTTCTCCAAATCTGGTACATATTTTTCAGTGTACCCAACAATCTCCCCCTATTTGGAGAAGTCATAACCCTTAGTCAAAGATATACATCACTCATAATAAAACACAGAAGAAATAGATGTATATACATTTCACTGCAGGATAACAACTAAAATCAATACTGAAACTGATTTCATTCATTAATCAGAAAATTCTAGGTTTACATGTTATTATTTAGAACAACAACAAATAAAAGATTACATTGTTCTAGACATTAACCTATTTATCCAAAGATAGACTAGGCTCCTTAATTACAATTCCTTTCCCAGATCTGATCTTAGCCTGTACAGTAGGTTCAGTATCATCAGCTGGTTTCTTTCCTTTCAGATCCTTCTTCTTCTTCAGTTCTTCAGCCTTTATCCATTGTCTTCCAAAATAGTGAAAAGGCTTTGGGAAGTACCTACTAGGCTCCAGATCATTAGCAGGTAACTTCCCAGCTTTTGCACTCCTCCTGTACTGAAGAATGGCTTCTTGTCTGGCTTGATACTTGTTCTACTCTTGCTCAGAGTACCATTTACCCCTATCATAGGTCTTGTCCTTCACAGCTTTCCAGGCAGTCAAAATAATATTCCTGGAAGTAGGGCTTCCTTCCGAGCTTCCTTGACAGCCTCTGACATTTCTACTTTTTCAATGATAATATTAAGTGCCTCCTATGGAGGGCTATACATTGTCTGAACTTCTTGTTGGACTATGTCAAAGTCAGCTGTAGGGTAAATGACCTCTACAACCTCTGGCTGATCCCATTCAATATAGGCAGGTTTCACTCCAGACTCAGCAGTATTATCATCCTCACATAGGGTTGGAAAGCCAAGTGTAGCTCTGATGGTGTTAGAAACCCATTTTGCATGATCAGAGCTAGCTTTGACTAACATTCTCTTCCCCTTTATGACTTCTCTAGCTATATGATCCCTCAGATCATTCTTTTAAAACCTTATTTGATCAGCTAGATATTCTGTACCTTCTTGGTAGTAGGCTTTGAATTTAGTTAGGTAATCAGAAATAGTCTTTTGAGAGGATCCAATGGTTGTTTGGACAGAAGTTAGATCGTGTATTTGCTTTGATATTTTAGTTTTCAAATCAGAGAAATACTTCCCAGTTTTTTGAGGATTTTTTTCATGGGAGTCTTTGAGATTTTCATTTGATCTGAACTGATTTTCTAAGATATATCCTTGCTTAACTACTATGTCCTTAACTTTAGTTTTTATTAGCTGTTGTTGCTCAGCCAAATATACTACAATTTTACCTCCCTTATGGAAGCAATCTGTCTTATGGAAGCAAATTGACTTCAAATCTAATGGACTTGATGTCCTGTGCCACCTGAAACTGCAGTTCTTTATTTGATTCATCCACATATTTCTCTAAGGACTGCCTTTGTTCATCCAATTTGACTTGTAGTTGGACCAGTAATGAACTGAAGTCCATGCTTGGAGAAGGTGGTGGTGTGACTGTTTGCAAGGCTTTCTTGTAGCCTGAGCTCCTTTTCCTCAGAGAAACCAGTTTTCTCTTTTTATCCATGGAGGCTTCTTCATCAGCAAAAGATTGAGAGGAGCTTTCTATATCTACAATTGCTTTACTAACTGGGGCATCCAGTAGCTCCTCCCCCTCAGTTCCTGGAAGTTCCTTTTCTACTTGTGACTGCTCCCCCTCAGTCCTTGTAGCTGGTAAATCAGAAAACAGCTCTTTTATAGTTATCTCTTGCTGCATATGTACAGGAGGAACAAGATTAGTTTGGAAAACCAAAGGTTCTCCCTAGACATCCAGATTTTTGTCCAGGGCCCTCTCTATAAAGGAGATACTTACTTGCTCATCTTGAGCTGTATCTTTTATCTACACATCTTGTGCTTCCTTCTCAGTAATGATCTGTGCTTCTTTGTTTATGTCTGATACAATGTCTATCACTGTATCAGCAGCACACTCACTCTCCAGAGTAGCTACAACAATGCCTCGCCCTTGGGCAGGCAGCTCAGATAGTTCAATGTCTTGTACTGCTGGTTCAGGGTGTTCTCCCCCAAGAGTGGAGGCTATCTGTTGCTTTGGGTGCTGACTGCTCTCTATTTGATCTTGAGCTTCTTTTTGTTGTTGGTCTTCATCTGAGCTGAAGACTACCTCCTCTTCAGAATCACTAGAGGATTCTTCTTGCTGAACAATTTCTTTCTTTTTCTTATCTTTCTTAACCTGTTTCTGTGGAGTAGAAACCTCTTTGGACAATACTCTATCCCATCTTGATAGAATCCTTACATCCATCCTCCTCATATGATTGATCTTGGATCCTGGTAGTTGGTTCATAACATCTGGTATTGTAAAAGCTAGACATAAGCTTAATATCCTTCCTAGATTTGGCTTCTTTACTCATTCTTAGATCTTGTCAAATACTATAGATGCCCAGTCTGTTTTTACAGTGAATATGACCCTTGTCATTAGATTGAGCATGTAGACTTAAATTCTGTCATGTCCATTAGTCTTACATAGAATCACCTTGCCTACTATTTCAGAAAGAAACTTCCCCTGGGAATTTATCCCTTTCCAGGAAATGGATGATCCAACTTTGGTATTAGGGTAAAGTCCGCACCAACTTAGTGCATCTTTTGTTATGGATGGAACTATTTCATCTTCATCCGTAATCTTGGGAAGTTGGAGCGATTTCCTGATCATCTTCAGTGTGAGTTTTACTCTTGTATCCTAAATGGTGGCTTTGATCTTCTTTCCTTCAACGTCCACAGTTACTGATGAATAGAATTCCAGTACTTCCATTTTCCAAATTCTTGTTGGTTCTGAGACCAAGAACTCCAAACCATTTTCCGAAATTAGGGTAATTATACCCTGGATGACTTGTGAAGATGTCGTGAATCCCTCACGAACCAGCTCATAACCTTCATTCACCTTGTCGTCCTGGTGGGGCGCCATTGACGAGAGAGAGAAGAGAAGAGTAGTGAATATTTATGTCGACACAAGGTCTAGAGTCGAGAAATCTGAAGGCGTAGTCGACCATATTTTGTCTCCCCCTATTTATAGTCTACTAGTATATGGTAAGTCAAAGGACGCACCTTAATTAGTAACAATACTTGTCAACATAGTTGTACATGTATCGATATAAAAGACTTAGGTCTCGACAAAACTTAATTTTAGTCGACATATCTATGTGTCAACATATCTATGTGTCGACATACTTGTGTTAGTGTTGACACGGGCTGGTCATGTCTCGACATAGTTGTGTCGACACCTATTCTTCTGTCGACACAGATACTATTTCTGTGTCGACACATCCTTTTTCTTTGTCGTTACAACATACTGAGTGTGTCGACACAATTTGCTTGTGTCGACACAAACTTTGTACTTAGACAAATTTCCTGAGAAATTTTTATATGCTTGGTTCTACTGTGTGATACAGGATTCTGAGCAATAGAAATAACACTAGTAGAATCACAAAATAGTGGAATTCTACTTACCTTGATATCATAATCTTCAAGTTGGTGCTTTATCCACAATAACTGTGCACAGCAGCTGCCTGCAGCTCTATATTCTGACTCAGCAGTTGAAATAGCTACACTTGTTTGCTTCTTGCTGCTCCATGACACAAGACATCCACCTAGGAATTGATAAGTTCCTATAGTACTCTTTCTTTCTTCTTTGCACCCTGCAAAGTCTGCATCTGAAAAGCCTGTTAGTAAGAAATCTCTATTCTTAGGGTACCAAAGACATAGATTAGGTGTGCCCTTAAGATATCTTAAAATTCTCTTAACTGCAGTATAATGAGATTCCTTTGGGCAAGTTTGGTACCTAACACAGACACATATTGCATACATGATGTAAGGTCTACTAGCAGTTAAGTAGAGAAGGAAGCCAATTATCCCTCTATACAAAGACTCATCAATAGGTTTCCCTGTCTCATCTTTGCCTATATGCATACTTGTTCCCATCGGAGTTTTCATGGTGGAGGCTGAGTCCATTCCATATTTCTTAATCAAATCCTTGGTGAACTTAGACTGAGATATGCACAATCCATCATCAGTCTATCTAACTTGAAGTCCCAAGAAGAACTTCAGCTCACCCATACTGCTCATCTCAAACTTCCCTTGCATAAGTTTGGCAAACTTTCTAAAAAGGTTGTTTTTAGTAGATCCAAAGATAATGTCATCAACATATATCTGGACTAGAATTATCTTGCCTTTAGTTTCCCTAAAGAATGGAGTTTTGTCTATCTTTCCTCTAGAGAATTTATTCTCAATAAGAAAAGCAGACAAGGTTCCATATCAAGCCCTAGGGGCTTGTTTCAAACCATATTGAGCTTTCCTAAGCCTATATACATAATCAGGATAATGAGAATCTACAAAACCCGAGGGTTGTTCAATATAGACTTCCTCTTTTAAGTCACCATTTAGAAATGATGACCTAAGATCCATCTGATATACATTGAACCCTTGATAGGCAGCATAGGCCAAGAACAACCTTATAGCCTCTAGCCTTATCACTGGGGCAAAGGTTTGATCAAAGTCAATCCCTTCCTCTTGCCTGTAGCGTTTTGCTACCAGTCTGGCCTTGTTCTTGATTATAGTGCCATTCTCATCAAGTTTGTTTCTGTAGATCCACTTGGTTCCTATAATATTGTGATCCTTTTGTTTAGGAACCAGTTCCAAGACTTTACATCTTCTGAATTGATTCAACTCTTCTTGCATATCATCAATCCAATTTGTGTCTAGCATGGCTTCTTCAAACTTCCTGGGTTCTATTTGTGACAAGAAGCTTGAACATAGAGTAGTGTTTATGCTCGTGCTCCTGGTTAGAACACCTTGACTTGAATCACCAATGATTTGATGAGCTGGATGATCCTTCAGGTGTCTTCTTGTTGGAGGAAATCTGCCAACCTCTTGGCCTTCTTCATTTTCCCCAACCTGATGCTCCTCATTGTCTTCTTCATCTAGTGAGTCTTGTTCTTCCCCTGGACAGCATGCATCTTTTTCTTCATCCAGCCCAACATGAACTTCTTCATTGATGGTCAGCTTGTCCAACCTGTCTGTTAGACATGTAGAACTAACTGAAGAGCTAGACAATTCACTGTTAATCAACTTAGACTCATCAAATACAATATGGACAGATTCTTCTACAACTTGGGTAGTCAAGTTGTAGATCCTGTATGCCCTACTATTATTATTGTACCCTACAAATAGCCCTTCTAGGGATTTGGAAGCAAACTTTGTTTGGTAGTGCTTACCATTCACTAGGATATAACACTTGCTACCAAAGATTCTAAAGTAGGAAATGTTTTGTTTTCTGCCTTTCAAAATCTGTTAGGGAGTCATCTTATGTTTCTTATTGATGGAGGCTCTATTTAGTACATGACATGCAGTATTTACTACCTCAACCTAAAAGTACTCAGGGAGAGTAGTGTCACTAAGTAGTGTTCTACTTACCTCAATTAGAGTCCTATTCTTTCTTTCAGCAACTCCATTTTGCTGGGGAGTTCTAGGTGAGGAGAATTCCTGATGAATCCCAAGTTCTTCACAGAACTTTGTCATATATTCAGATTGAAATATTGTTTCATGGTCACTTTTGATTTTGACCACTGAATTGTTATATTCATTCTGAATTTGTCTAACAAAAGTCTGGAAAACAGTAGGAGTTTCAGATTTCTGCCTCAAGAAGAACACCCATGTGAATCTAGAATAGTCATCCACAATAACTAATGTGTATACTTTCCTACCAAGACTATGAACTAGCATAGGACCAAACAAATCCGTATGCAAGAGATATAAACATCTCATTGAATCTTTGGTATCAAGTTCATGGAAAGAGGACTTAGTCTGTTTGCCCTTTTGGCAAACTAAACACACACCCTCTTTAATGCACTTGACTTGAGGACCATTCCTCACTAACCCCATGCTGAACAGCTATCCTATTAACTTATAGTTCAGATGAGCTAGCCTCTTGTGCCATTTGACACATAGTGAAGCTTTCTCTCTTGTAACTAGACAAATGGGTGAGTTGTTAAACTCATAATCTAGGTTAAGACAATATACATTCTCTTTCCAAGTGCCAGTCAAAATGATCTCTTGATCACTTGACCTCCTTATTTGGCACTCCCCTTTGAGGAAAGAGATGTTATAACCTAGATGACTAAGTTGACTTATGCTAATCAAGTTATGTTTTAGAACCTTCACATAATCCACTTTAGTGATTGTAATTGAATCACTAGAAATGTTACCAAATCCTTTGATGATTCCTTTTCACCAAATATTACTTTGGGTCCATTCTCTATGGGTATATAGTCCCTCAACATTCTTCTTATTCCATTCATGTGTCTGGAACATCCACTATCCAAGTACCATATAGGGGTATGGACACTTGGATTCACATGCATCAAATAAAGAATCTCTTATCCTAAGAACCCAAATTGTTATTGGGTCCTAGGTCCTTGTTAGTTTGAAATCAGGCAATTGTTCTGACAGGTAAACTATTCTTACTTTTAACACTTGTGTTGAACCAGCAATCCATGGCAAAGTGGCCCACCTTGCCACAATACTAACACTCAAATCTATTATACCTTCTTTTAGGTACAGACTTCACAACTTTGTTGCCAGCAGTCCTGTTAAGTGTAGGTGCTGGAGCAGCAAACCCCAAGAATTCCTTGTGAATCTGATGGGCTTGCTAATTGAGTGACCTATTGGCATTTGCACCCTTGACCATGAGATCTCCATACTCACAGTGACCATGAGTAATATCATGATCATACCTATTTGTAGTTTGCATCACTTTCCTAAATAAAATAGGGGGCTTTGTAGCTAGTGGTTGAACTGGGGCCTTACCTTTTGTATGAGAATTGGTGGCCCTAGTTCTTCCCTTAAAACCTAAACCAGTATTTTCTTTATGAGAAATGAAATTGTCTATTAAGGGCAAGACAGATTTTAGCTTAGACAATTTAGTCACTAACTCTCTTTCTTGCTGAAGTTTTGCCTCCAATTTCTTGATATGATTTTCCTTGAAAGAGATTGTTCCCATCTGAATAACAGTAATGTTTTTCAGTTTGGCAACCTCCTTCAGTTTTAAATCTATCAACATGGCTGAATCTGATGCAGCCTGCTTAAGAGTTTCAATTTCCTTGGCCTGCTCCTTGACAAGAACCTTTCTCCTCTTCAAAGCTTGCAACAATCCACCATACTCATCAATGAGTTGATGTACATCCCCCTCAGAATCAAAACCATCCACTTCTCTTGAAGTTGATGCTACTCATTCTGATCTAGTAAAATAATCAGAAGCTAAGGGAGAATTGTATACCTTACTTGGACCAGGCTGATCCTAGCACTGATCATTTTCTTATAGAGCCATCAGCCCTCTACAGCAATAGTCTTCCACTCCATTTATGGAGTCCAACATTTGTAGGAATTCTAGTTCCCTAGAATCCTCTTCTGTTGAGAACAGCCCAACATATGCTTCTGCATCATCTTCTTCTCCTGATCCTGAAGATGAAGAGTCTGTCTAACTCTTCTTCTTCTGAGCAACAAAGGACTTATCCTTCTTGCCTTTCACTTGATGCTTCTTCTTATCCTTAGATTCAGTCCTCTTGTCTGGACAGTCAGCTATGACATGTCCAGGACTGTTGCAACAATAAAAAACAATCTTAGAATTAGTTTGTTTACTAGGTTTTGAGGCATACCTGTCCTCCTTAGGAGTCTCTTTTTCTTGTAATACTCATCCTTGGAGAAGGATGTTGATGGCCTGGTTCTCCATTTCTTCTTTTTCATGAACCTTTGAAACTGCCTTATAAAGGCAGCAAAGTCCTCATCAGAGGTGTGGCTATCTGATGTGCTTTTGTCAGGATTTTCTTCTTCTGCCTCAGCACTCCTTCTGGGTGGAGAAGAAGACTTTCTCCTAACCTTTCTTATGCCTTCAGCCTTGAAGGCTACTTACTTCTCTTTGTAATCAGACCTGCTGCTTTTATCCTCCTCTTTTCTGGCAGTGAGCTGCATTTCATGTGATAGCAGCTTTCCAAATAGTGTGGGTGGAGGTGTATCAGCAAGCCTGGCCACCTCTCTGATGGCACATATCTTTGTGTCCCGGTCCTTTGTTAGTGACCTGAGAAACTTATCATTCAGTTCATATGTGCTGAAGACTCTTCCATAGGTCATCAACTCATTTACTATCCTGAAGAACTTCTTGTAACATTCAGATATGCTGTCAGTCTTGGCTTGTCTAAAGCTCTCATATTCTTGATTCATCATAGATTTCTTGTCCTCTCTAACTTATTCTGTTCCCTCCATGTAGACAATCAGGGTGTCCCATATTTCCTTAGAGGTTTTACAGTGCACCAGATTCTGAAATGTTGCATCATCTATAACATTTATAATAATGTTTTGTGCTCTTTTGTCTAGTGTTGCCAGGATAATCTTATCCTTAGTCATTTCAGAATAGCTCTTAGGGGTTTTAACATTTGCATCCAGAGCTGATATCTTCATTGGAATGAAGGGACCTTCTTGTATTGTTGTGTAGATTCTTGGATCAGATGCTTCCATAAACAACCTGACCCTTTCCTTCCATATACCAAAGCATTCTTTCCTACAGCTAGACAGTTTCATAGATCCAAATTCCTTCTGATTCTCATTTAAACCCATTCTTGAAATCTGTTAATATCCTTGGATATTCACTCAGACTGTTAGGTCATTCTTTGAGCAACCTCCCACCGATACCACTTGAAAGACTTGATTTAAAGAGCCTAGACACTTAGAGGGGGGTGAATAGGTTCTAATTTTCTTAATCAATTTTAGGCAATTAGCTAGTTCTAACTCAGCACAGAAAATTCAATACACAACCATATAATCACAGCACAGCATACACCAGATTTATAGTGGTTCCCCAAGGTATGGGTACATCCACTTTCCCCCTTCGCCTATCCAGTAAAGAAATAGATTCAGCCCAACTTCCTTCCACTTACTCAGATCCACAGATCTTATAACTCAGAATCAAATTGGTTCCTACAGCTCAGACTTATACAAGTCTTACCTCAGATTCTTCCCAAGAACCCTACCTCAGGCCTCAGCCCTACCTCAGCCTTTATCACTAGGCTTACAACTCAGACTTCACAAGTCCTACACCTTAGGCTCTCAGCCCTACCTCATCCTTTATTATTACAGGCTTCAACTTAGATCTTACAAAAGATCCTACAAGAAATTGAATGTTTTAAAAGGTACAGAAATTTCACCAGATATAACTCTCTATTAGTGTGAGCTTCTTTATCAGTTCTTGAATAAACTGAATCTTCAGATCCAACCTGACTTAGCTATTTTGAAGCATCTTGATTGAACAAAATAAGGATGATATTTACTTGATGTAGAAGTTGATCTTCAGATAGCTCCCTCCTTAGATTCAGAAATAGATCTGAATCTTTCTTGCAGACTATTCAGGATCTGCCTTCTTAAGGGTTTCCCCCTTTCTTATTGTCGAATTCTCTTTCTCGCAAATGCTTGATTACTTCCTTAGTTGGTTATCTCTGGTTGTCAAGGATCAGTCCCTAATATAGAGTTTACTCATGATTACCGGCTGATCCGGTTTGTAATAACCTTCTAACAGTTCTGACAAAGGTGTCAGACCTGTGTTATGACAGCTGTAGAGTCACCAGTCATGACAGTTGATTCTTTAAAGACTTTACAACTCAGCATGAACCACTCAGCAAACTGCTTCACATGTGTCGACACAAATAGACTAAGTGTCGACACAAGCCTTGATGATGTCGACACAACACTCCATGTTTCGACATAGTCATTCTTCTGCTACTTGACACAACTTCTATTTGTATGTGTCGACACAAGTCCGATGTGTCGACACAACTGCTCCTGGTCTCGACATAACTGATGCTGACAGATGGCGTTGAGTGTAGGTTTAGATGTCGTTGAGTGTGTGTCAAGACGTCATTGAGTGTGTGTCGACACAAGTCATGTGTGTTGACACAAGTCATATGTGTCGACACAAGCCTTCAGACTCAGTATAGATGTTGCTGATATATGTCATTGAGTGTTGTCCAGACGTCGTTGAGTCTATGTCTACACAAGTCCTGTGTGTCGACACAAACCTTCTTCAGGTGTCGACACAATTCCTGGGTGTCGACACAGCTTCTGGGTGTTGACACAACTTCTTCTTCAGGTGTCGACACAATGCCTGGGTGTCGACACAGGCCTTGCTTCTAGTGTCGACACAACTTCTGGGTGTCGACACAACTTCTGGGTGTCGACACAATTTTTCACAAGTGTCGACACTTGTACTTAGAGAATTTTCTTGCAAACTTTACACCTACACAATGAAACTTAAACATCCCATCAAATACAAACTGATGTATATCAATGAGTAAGATGAGGCTTCTCCAAATCTAGTACATATTTTTGAGTGTACCCAACAGGTACTTCTGCCCGACCCTAGGTCAGGATGCTGCGGAGTTCATAAGGAAATGCCACAAGTGCCAGCTATTTCCCCCCTCCAACTCCAGCCAGCTCAGCGGCTCAGGAGTATCACGGCCCCCTGGCCCTTCGCCATTTGGGGGATGGATTTGGTAGGACCTTTCCCCCAAGCTAGCGGACAAAGGAGGTTCTTGCTTGTTATGGTCGACTATTTTTCTAAGTGGATAGAAGTGAAGGAGCTAGCCAAGGTGACCTCCCATGTAATCAGGAACTTTGTTTGGGGGGGGGAGATCATCTACCGGCACGGCCTACCCCAGGCCATTGTCATGGACAATGGGCTTCAGTTTGCCAGCACAGAGTTTATCAATTTCTGTAAACAGCTCGGGATCGATCTCAGGTTCGCGTCGGTCCACCATCCCTGGAGCAACAGGCAAGTGGAAGCGGCAAACAAAATCATTGCCAACCTCCTCAATAAGAAGGTGGAGAATTTGAAGGGTAGCTAGGTGGAGCCGCTTCCCTCAGTCTTTGGGCCCTTAGAACCACTCCTAACACAGCCACGGGTGGTCGAGGCATAGGCAGGAAGGGAAGAATGGAAAGCTAGAAATGAGGAGGAGCTATGACTCTCCCTTGATATGGTGTAAGAGTTGCGTGATCTCTTCGCCATCCGACGGTAAGAGATAAAGCGAAGAATGGCTAAGTACTTTGACAAGCACATCAGGTTCAAAGAGTTCGTGGAAGGGGACTTGGTCCTGAAGAAGGTGGATGCGGCGGGGAGACCAACGGCAGTGGGGAAGCTCAACCCTAACTAGGAGGGCATGTATATTGTCTAGAAATCTCGAAGGTCGGGGGGTACCGTCTCCTAAATGTGGAAGGTGAGGCCCTAAGTCACACCTGGAGTGGTGATGACTTGATGCTTTTCTATCCATAAAAATATGTACGTCCATTCCTTCAATGAATATGAAATCCTTTGATGCTCCAACTTCTTTGCATATCAAGTTTATGGCAAGTATTTATCAACAAAGTCCTGAAATGCTCCTGCTGCAAGGCTTCCACCAAGCTGGCTGGGCCGAAGATTAGTCAAAGGAGTTTTTTCGCTCTGGGGTTAGGTCCTGATATGCTCCCGCTGCCAGGCTTCCACCTAGCTGGCAGGGTCGGGATCCTTGAGTGACGTCATTATGACCCTGGAGTGCTGAGACTGGTTGATGCTCAACATGAGTCGTCAGGCTCCCACCTAGCTGATTGGGCCTGTGGTAGTGCCGGGAGGTTAAGTGATAGAAATTTCTCTCGCTCTGGGGTTAGGTCCCGAGATGCTCCCGCTGTCAGGCTTCCACCTACCTAGCAGGGCCGGGATCCTCGAGTGATATCATTATGACCCTGGAGGGCTGAGATCGGTTGATGCTAAACATCCGTCGTCATGCTTCCACTTAGATGATTGGGCCGGTGGTAGCATTGGGAGGTTAAGTGATGGAAAGTTTTCTCGCTCTGGGGTTAGGTCCTGACATGCTCCCGCTACCAGACTTCCACCTAGCTGGCAGGGCCGGGATCCTCAAGTTATGTCGTTATGACCCTGGAGGGTTGAGACTGGTTGATGCTCAACACCCTCCGTCACGCTCTCACCTAGCTGATTGGGTCGGTGGTAGCGCCTAAAGGTTAAGCGATAGAAAGTTCTCTCTCTTTGGGGTTAGGTACCGACATGCACCCGCTTTCAGGCTTCCACCTAGTAGGTAAGGCCGGGATCCTCGAGTGACATCATTATGACCCTGGAGGGTTGAGACTGGTTAATGATCAACACCTGCCGTCAGGCTCCCACCTAGCTTATTGGGTCGGTGGTAGTACCCAGAGTTTAAGTGATAGAAAGTTTTCTCGCTCTGGGGTTAGGTCCCAAGATGCTCCTGCTGTCTGGCTTCCACCTAGATGGCAGGGTCAGAATCCTCGAGTGACTTCATTATGACCCTAGAGGGCTGATAGCGGTTGATGCTCAACACCCACCGTCAGGCTCCCACCTAGCTGATTGGGTCGGTGGTAGCGCCCGAAGGTTAAGTGATAGAAAGTTTTCTCGCTCTAGAGTTAGGTCTCGAGCTGCTCCCGCTGCCAGGCTTCCACCAAGCTAGTAGGGCCAAGATACTCGAGTGATGTCTTTGTGACCCTGGAGGGCTGATTCCGGTTGATGCTCGACACCCGCCGTCAGGCTCTCACCTAGCTGATTGGGTTAGTGGTAGCACCTGGAGGTTGACTGATGGAAATTATTCTGACCCTGGAGATAGGTATCGAGGTGCTCTCGCTGTCAGGCTTCCACCTAGCTAACAGGTCTGGGATCCTCGAAGGACTTCATTCGGGTTCTGGATCTATCCCAAATCGCGCTTGCCAATCAACACAAGGCATCTGAAGTGTATTAATGCAGAGGCTGAGGGAATGTTAAATCTAGCAAATCTCAAGGCAAGTTGGCAAGGGCGAGCCAAGAACTTGACAGGTCGGCGAGCCGAGACCTTGGCAGGTCGGCGAGTCGAGACTATTGTCAGCGATTATATTCCAGCCCGCCAAAGTTTCACTTGGAAGATTTTTTGCTTCGTCACCAAGCTACAAAGAAGAAGGGTTGTTACAAGCGAGCTGGGTATTCACGGGCCCAGATTGTCAAACAATCTAGCCTAATTACCATGGGGTGGATATCTAAAGGCAGTGTAAAGGGGATGGCGAGCTGAGATCTCGGTATCTACTGTGGAAGGCGAGAGGAGACGGTCATCGGCGGTACATTTCCACCCCCTTAATATTTTACTTGGGAATTTTTTTACAATTTCAGCTTGACGATAACGGGAAGGAAGAGTGCTCGCGGGCGAGCTGAGTATTCGCGAGCCTAGCGCGGCAAATAATCAGCCTTTTGACTATCCGGGGTTGGCAGGATCTCAAGGCCCCCCTGCGTGTACGAATCTTAACTCAAGTACATTCTAGCAGCCCACTCTACCCTGGTGAGGTCGCGCTATGAAGGAGGGTAGCTCGCAGATGAGTACATTACAGTAAATTCAAAAAAGGATAGAAAAATATCGGCTAAATAATTTTTTCATTAGCAAATGTCATTTTACAAAATGGTGAGCTCGCCTCGGTGAGGTTACAAGAGGGGGAAAGAGAATTACAATAGAAGAAAAACAAAAGCAATCAGAAAGAGCGAGTCAGCTCTCATCCTCCCCTCTATATGGGTGTTCCTCCTCGCCTTCCCCTCCGAATGTGTGGCCATCCTAGTAGCCCTTGACATCCTTGAACAGCGACTCGAAACATTCCTCCTTCTCACTGGGAGGGGTGGCCGGTGGAAACAGGTTCGACACAAGGTCCCTCGTTGTGATCTCTTCGCAACCCTCCACCAACACCTCCATGAATTTCATCATCTGGAGGGTGTAGTCAGTGATGCTGATATATTTGATCCGCAGCCTGTCGGCGATCTTGGCCTCGCTGTAGACTTTTGGCTATTTGGTAGGGATGCTCGGCTCGCCTCCATACTGAGGGAGGAAGATGTTTGTCTGCCGAATCAGCTCGCCCTTGAGCCCTTTATTCTCCTCCCTCAGTCTGTTGTTCTCCTTCTCCAGCTCGGCAGCGTGAGCCTCCATCTCGGTGGCGTGATACTCCAACTCGGCGGTGCGAGCTCGCAGCTCGCTCGTGGCTTCAGTATCCTGGGAAGAAAGGCAAGGTAAGATATACATGCGTTAAAAAAATCCTAAGGGAAAAAGTATGGGGATGGTCGGCTCTTACCATCCCACTGATGGCCTTCGCGAGGAGGTTCTCAGCGACTTGCAGTCGCCTCACCAGGTCGGCATCATTATCCTTGGCGAGGTCGCGATCCTGCTCGACTTTCAGCAGCTGGTAGTTGAGGTTGAAGCCGCAGCGGACCACCATGTGATACAGCTCCAAAGCCTGCATCTGGGCTTGCAGACCTATGCGTCTGAGCTGCTGAAGAGTCAGGCCCTTGTAGGCCTCAACATCCTTGCTCCCATAATGGCCGAAGCTGAGCGCATAAGCGTGCCCTGAGGCGGTTGACTCCCAGACCAAGAGGGATGGAGCGATGAGATGGAAACCATATGGGTCTGCTCATCCTACTGCACCATCGGCTCGTTAGCCGAGTATTTTGACTATCCCCCAAAGCCGAAAAGGTGGTATCTCTTTGGCAGGCCCGGCTCGCAGGTCACAGTCGTCGCTGCAGCAGGGGATGCGGAGGGGTCGCCACTCTCTAGGTTTTTCTCTGAAAAGCCCTTCAGTGAGCTCTCTGGTGACCCTTCAGGTATGGTCTCCGGCGAGCTTATGCAGATTTGTTGTTGTTGACCCCTATTGGAGACAAGGGCCTTCAACTTCTTTGACGACGGTGGGCGGCGAGGTGAGCTGGACCCTTCGAGGACAGGTCGTTTCTGGCTGGAGGATGGTCCGCCAGACCCCAGGTCGCCTCGGCAGGCCGCCGCTGCTGCCCGCTCGCGCGCGAGCGGGTCCGGGTAGGATCTCAAGTCTACATGGGGCAGATGCTCGGGAATTGATTGCTCCCCTACATAAAAGGTCTTAGGTTAGAAAATAAATGATTGTGGGCGAGCCAGTAGGGCGAGTAGGGAAGATTTATACCTTCGCCGGGAAAAATAGGGAGGAGCGAGTCGAGTACCCTTCGAAGGAAGGCGACCTTGAAGTCCTTCCCAAGGAAGAACCTATGCAGCTCGGCGTCGACACCGGATAGCGTTGGAGGTTTATATACCTCCACGCTCTTTTGCTGGGGGTGAGAAGGGAATGTTACCCAGGTCGCCCATGATAAAGACAACCTTGGAGACCCAATTGTGTTTTTTATTTGCGGTCTCGCGGATCTTGATGTGCGAGCTAATCATGAAGGTGACCCCGTCGCTGGTCGCGCGGTAGGTGAAGAGTTTGTGGAAGACGGCAAGGTTAAATTCGATCCACTCTCGGCGGAGGTGGCAGGTGAATGGGACCATCATTGCGATCACATTCAAGTTTAGCTGGACCAGAACCGCCCCAAAGTACTTGAGGATTTGGCGGATTTTCGGCCAAAGGGAGAGGCGCAACCCCACCTCGAAGTGCGATATGGAGAAGGCGAGCTCGTCCTAGTAGAACGTGTTGATGGTCTCGCCCTCTATGGGTCGGCGTACCTCATAGTCGGGAGGGCAGGTACTAGGTCTTGAAGGCGGGTAGCTCGCGCTCGGTGGTGTTTCCATCGAAGAAGAGGTATTTAGCGAACTGATGGGTGCACTTGGACTGCCCGTTGGCGTCAGGTCGCATCTTCACCAAGTTTGCGAAAGAGTTGGGATGCTGAAAGAGAGGGGATAAGATACTTATTACTCTAGAGGGGGGGGGGGGTGAATAGAGTATTCAAAAATTAAGAGACTCTAAACACTTCTCTTGAGCAAATTGCGGAATTGAAATATAAAAGCTTTAAACCTAAAGCCTATCAGAGTGTAGTGAAAAGAAACAAGCTAACTGTTGTTTCAGTTGAGCTTTATACCTTACACAGCAACTAGCAACCTAGTTATATCTACCACAGCCACAGATCAATGATTAAAGTAAACAACTAGACAACACAGGAACTTTATAGTGGTTCCCCAATTGGGTACATCCACTCTTCTACCACCCTGGTAGGAATCCACTACAGGTTTTTGTTCAGGTGCTCTGCCACCACAAGATCTGCTTCAGGTAGATCTAGAAACCCTTCAGGCTTTTTATCAGATGCCTAAGAACCAAACACATAGGTTTTTGATCAGGTGGCCTTCCACCAAAGGTTCATTTTTGAAGGGAGTAATAACCCTTTTACAGGAGGTTAAGGGAAAGAATGAAAGTGTCTTCTCTGTGTTCAGATATGCTAGTGGATTGCTCTGAGAAAATCGAAGCTCCCTTGGCTTAGAGAATATCCAGGAAGAAGCTTTGCTTCAGGGTGTAGGAACTCCAGATAGCTTTGAAGCCTTTTCTGATGCAGCTTTTAAGAGGATTCAAGATGTTGAAGGTTGTTCTTCTTTAGCATCTTTGCAATCTGGGAGGAGAGTTCTTCTTGAAAGCTTGAGCACTTGGTGTTGATTTTCCTGAAGACAGGATGAACTCAGGAAGCAGCAGAAGAACAAATTCTTTTTCTTTCAAAGCTCTTGTTATATCACGCTGGTTTCTTTTTCTTTTGTTTCTGTATCTGATAACCTGTATTCAGCCAACTGCATGATAATATAGAAACTTCTCTTCTTTGAATATTGCCTCGAGCCCTGCACTAAAAAGATCTTTCCAAATAATACAATAAAACAAATAAAGCAACTGCGCCAAAAATCTTCTCTGTCATTCCCAAAAAGGAATTAAGGATATTAAAATATCCTATCAAATAGACTTTACAATTGGCACAGGAAGCAAGGCATAACGGCTATATTACAGCTGTTAGAAAAACACGATTTCCTCTAATAAAACAAACAACTTTATTCTGCCAAAACTTCCAATTAATGCACAAGGGATATTGCAAATAAGCAAAGAAATATAGGCATTAAATTAAGCAGAATATCTGAATAACATATGTCTTAGACATGAGGAAATAAGTCAATAATTCAAATGAAAAGAATATAAATAATAGCAGACAGAACACGTCTACTAGAGAATGAAGATCGTCGATCTGGAAAGGCAGATCGTCGACCTTAAGAAAAACTATCTCCACAGAAATCGTCGACCTAGGCAAGACGATCGTCGATCTGAGCAAGCAAATTGTCAAACCAACTTCAGAGAACATAGCTCTGAGATCGTCGATCTTCAATCGAAGATCATCGAGCGGCAGTCGACTATCGTCGAGCTCAATCCTATAAAACAGAATTTCCATTACAATCTGACCTCAACTATCTAGCTGGTTCTATTCTAACTAAACCTAGGGTAGACTAACCTTTAGTCTAACCATTGACCATTGATAAATCTTGGGTCAATTAAGCCTAAAAAAGATGACATTGCCCAAATCAAAACTAGGGAACCAACAATCTCCCCCTATTTGGGTGATGTCACTCAAGCACAAACAAAAACTGATATAAGCAAATAAGAGAAGATAGCAATAGATAAATCATCAACCAGATAAGAATGAAATAGATAAGCAACACATAAGTCACAATTGTTTATCAGGATCTGAAGGAGGAGTAAGAGTAGCAGGAGAGAAAGTAATTTTTCTGTTGGGATCATATGTATCCTTCTTTGATTACTTCAGGTCCTGCTCTCCAATGATCTTTATTTCTCCAGCTTTGGCAAAACGGCTTCAGGATGTTTTTCCATATATTTTGAAGCATCAAACACTTCTGAACTGACTTGAAATTTGTCCAATTCTTTCTTTCTATATTTTGACATAGTGGAAAGTCCTGAAATGTCTTTT
This sequence comes from Platanthera zijinensis, assembly GCA_039513925.1. Taxonomy (NCBI): domain Eukaryota; kingdom Viridiplantae; phylum Streptophyta; class Magnoliopsida; order Asparagales; family Orchidaceae; genus Platanthera; species Platanthera zijinensis. Next base: position 77,516,291 of record CM077078.1, on the reverse strand, counting down.
CCTTCTGCTTTAGCTTTCTTGATCTGAGCTGCTCCCACCAATTCTAGTAGTCTGGCCATTTTAAAGTTGGGGTCAAGCTCTTGACTTTCATAAGTATCATCATCAGCTTGATCCAATGGGTTTATAGCTTTAAATTTTACTGATTGACTCAGATATCTCTCAGTTTGTTCTTTTTGCTCTTGAATTATGAGACTAGATGGAGGGGCAAATGCAGCATACTTTTTGCTTATTCTGTCAGAATATATAATTCTCTTTCCTTTAACATCTACTAGTTTAGCTTTAGTTGGTATTTCCTTTGGAGGTGAGACTATTCTTCCAGGAGGAGATCTAGGGGTTTTAGGAGGAGGGAAATTTGGTTGCTGATACACAACTTCTTTAACTTGCTCTCTCTGATTTCTTGGATGACTAGATTTCCTCTGATAATCTGAACTACTTGAGGGAGGCTTCCTTTTTTGGACTGATCTGTCATGAGGAGCAAAAGATCTTGGAGCAATGTTCCCTGGTGCACCAGCAGAAGGAGGAGGAGGAGGAGGACCTCTCGGGAACACTTTGGGAGGAGGAGAGTTCTTCCTGCTTTTCTTCCTTGCTTTCTGGGCATTCTTAGAGAGCCACATCCATGGTTCAAAACCTTTTGATTTAGGATCAATTCCTTTCAAGATGTAGTAAGGAATTTCATGATCTGGATTGGGAGGAGGTGCAGCAACAACCTTCCTTTTCTTTGCAGCAATATTTTTCTTTTTCTTATTCCCTTCAGAATCATCAGAATCCTCATCCTCATCTTCAGAATGAGAGGACTGAGGTTTGACATACAGATCATCAATTTCTTTAAACAAAGCTTTTTCTTTTTCTTCTTTAGCCTTTTCAATGTCTTTTTCTCTTTCTTCTTCTAGAATATCTTGGGCAATGAGATCATCCAAGTCTGGTCCTGGGGTATCATCCCAGAGAGTGGAGGACTCAGGTGAGACTGCAGCTGTACTTACTGAAATACTCTCTGGCAGATGTTCAACTGACCGAACATCTTCAAAATCTTTCTCAATAACAACCTCTGAAGATTTAACTTAAAGTCCACTTATATTCTAAGAAGGATGTAATGATTTCTTCTAGGTATCTGGCAATGATGGGGGTAGAAAGTTTTTCAAGACAAACTCTAAAAGCAAGAGCTGCTTCAGTTATAGTCTCAGAAATAATAACTCTATCCAAAAACTGAAGGCACACTGATCTCTTATAGCACACAATGGCCTGAAGGGGATCAAAAGAGCAAGGAGAGGACTGAGATATGTACAGATTTCTACAAGATGAGAGTGAAGACTCATCACCTGAAACTATAAAAACATCCATATCTATAACTGGAGCATCTATATTTACAACTGTCTCTTGTACAAAATCTGGAATATATACATCTGGCACTGCATCTGAATATGTTTTAAACTCCAATGCTGCTGGAGAATTCTCTACTGGATCAATAGGAAGACCCAAGAAGAGCCTGAAGCATCTTCATTGAACATCTCCCCCTGTCTGGGTTCAGTGGGAACTAAACCCAGGCCCCCAGATGAAGAAGGGACTGTGAGGGCAGAGTTAGAGGCAGAGATAGAGGCAGCAAGGGTGGAGATAGAGGTGACAAGGGGTGCAATGGCTTCCTCTATCATTGTTTTGATAGAGGGGGTGATGAGTTCCATGATTTCGGTAATGAATTCTGGTGTTATTTGAAAGGACGGAGGAATGGTGGATGAAGAAACATCAGTATTGATGTAACATCCCATTTCTGGCTAGACCCCTGGGAATGGTTTTGTCTTAACAGAACCCTAGAAGCCCAAGAATTGAAGTACAACGACTGACACTTCGGGTCACGGGTTGGTCACGGCCGTGACCTATGTGTCACGCCCATGACATAGGACGTGACTCCTTTGACGATCGTCGATGTCCGTGAGACGATCGTCGAATTTGAAACCCGGGCCTGTCACGCCCGTGACCTATGTGTCACGCCCGTGACCTAGGGCGTGACTCCTTCGACGATCGTCGATCTCCGTGAGACGATCGTCGAACTTGCAACCCGGGCCTGTCACGCCCGTGACCCAGGTGTCATGTCCGTGACCAAGGGCGTGACCCCCTTCGGCGATCGTCGATCTCAGCGAGACGATCGCCGAGCGCGGAATTTGCCTCACGACCCTGTCACGCCCGTGACACATGTGTCACGCCCGTGACCTAGGGCGTGACCACCCTTCGACGATCGTCGACCTCAGTTCGACGGTCGTCGAACCCAGAATTTGGTCACCCGGGCCTGTCACGCCCGTGACCCATGTGTCACGCCCGTGACCTAGGGCGTAACCACCCTTCGACGATCGATGATCTCAGTTCGACGATCGTCGATCCCAAAATTTGCCATTCCGGCCTGTCACGCCCGTGACCTATGTGTCACGCCCGTGACCAAGGCCGAAACATTAGCCAGACTTTAAATTTCGGTAACCGACGTCTTAATAAATTCTGATTATGGAATGTACAGCAGGAATATTTATGGGTCATTTCCGTCCCTAATTATTTAATAGAAAGAGAGAGAGAGTGAGGTCCAATAGGAAATCGCAACCTGGATTAGCCATTTCATCTTCCATCTTTTCCTTTTCCCAACATCATAACCGAAACGTTATTAAGAGAAATATTAATGGCCACCAGCGTTAGACCTTTCCCCTCCCTCCTTTTTACTGCTTTAAAAAGGCCCCTTAGGCTCAAGGATGAAGTTTCCCAGCCCTTACCTGAAGTTTCGAGCCTCCTACTGTGCTGTAGAAGAATTTCGACGACGCCACCGCCGCGCATATAGCATCCCGACGATCGGCTCGACTCCAAACCGCGAATAAGGTCCTCCCCTACTCTTTCTTCTATGGATAGATCTTAGAAATTACTTAGGAGAGATGTCGAGCTCAAAGGAGCAAGATTGAGTGAGTTTTTCCATGTTTTTCAAAAATAAATGGTGGTCGGGTTCGCCGGAAACCCCTCTCCGGCGGCCGTGCCGCCGCCCGACGGTAGCCCACACCTCAACAGAGGTGGTGGTGGTGGTGGCCGGCCAAGGGGATGGCTGGGTGGCCAGGAAATGGCTTTAGAAAAGCTACAGGTTTCAAGCTTTTGTTTTTAGGTTGCTGGTTCGGGTGAAGAAGATGGTGAATAGTAGCATTTAATAATATTATATAATGTATAGTTAGGAATTAATTCTCTTTACTATACACTTGGTTAAAAATGAAAATTATAGCCCGTAGGGGCTGAAACATAAAGAGTGGTCAACATAGAAAATGTAGCTCTTGAAGTCTAGTTTAATTTAAAATTGATTTCACTCGATTTGGAGTCCTGGTTGGACTACAACACACTTTTTGGTGAGGCCTATCCATAGGGCTGTATTGATTTTAGAAAAATTCCCCACTCCAATCCAGTCATCAAAATGACTTGAAATTTGGGGTGTGGCCTAACCTTACCTATATCTAGGCGCTATCCAAAAATGAGAATTTTTTGAGAATGTTTTTCTATAGTTTTTAGAAAAATTTAATAATCCTAGCATAATTTAATTTGATGGCTAAATGACTTCCAAACCCTCCCAAATTTTGGTGAGTGGTCCCTGGGTACAACATAAGGTTCTGGTAAAAATTTCATCTCATTTGGAGATGTTTTGATTAGGTTTATGTCCAACCCTAGGTTGATCCTCACAGGATAATTTAGGATCAAACACCCCCTTGGTATTTAAGTGGCCATATCACCTCAACAGGGGCTGATATCTTGGTCACTGACTTTTTCGGGCATGACACACCTTCCAAGGGAGTTTGGAGTGGTTTGGTGTAGGGTAACCCTAGAACCCTAGGGTAGGTCCCTTAATGGGGATTTGTAGGGTTGTGAAGGTCATGGGGTCAAATGACCTTGGACTGACTTGAAATTTGGTGGAGAGGACCACAGGGCTAGTAAAGTCCTCTGGTAAAAATATTAGGGTATTTGGAGACCTTTAGCCCACCTAAAATCCTAACCCTAGTTTAGGTCACCAACCTTAATTTGAATTATTAAGCTATCAACCGAACTACAAATCAAGTAAAATTTGGGTAGAGTGATTATATGGTCCAGGTAGACATAATATAATTTTGTTGAGATTTTTGGGTTAATTTATACTGTACTTTATTTACAACTCTAATGGTGCCCTAGATATTTATTTTGATGATTATGGAATTTTCTATTCACTGGAATATTATGAAATCTTGGATTAGAGCTTCTTATAGTATGATATAATTTCTGTAATTTTCTTGGAAATTTTATCTGATTATTTTGGGTACTTTATTCTTTAATGTACTAATTGTGATATATAGTCAAAAATACAAATAGTACCCAATTATTAATTGGAAAATTATGAAATTGGGTCAGTGGGTGTTTCAAATTATGATAGTCATCCTGTAATTTTCTATGGAATTTTAGATGGATAAAAACAGTACCTCCTTCATTAAGTTAAGAAAATTAGTACCTTGCATTAAGATAAATTTAGAGTTCAAATGTTTTAGAAAAATTATGGTACTTGGTTTATGATGGTTTAAGGTCACTATATAGCTTCTATAATTTTCTTGGAATTTTTGGATATATATTTACAGTACTTCCTTCATAATATAGTAAAAGTAGCCTAAAATGGTAAATTAGGAAATATAGGCCTAAACACCTCTGAAGTTTCTCAAAACTTGGAATTGCTGTTTAAATGTCTCATATGATTTTTACTGATTTTATGATGATTTATTGTTGATTCATTTGTTCACTTCATGTTCATACTAGGGCATTCGGAATCTTAGAATAAATAAATTAAATGCCCGATAAATAGGAAAATTATTATTTTCTGGATTTAGACTAATTAGGTCATGGTAGACCTCCAGTAAATATTATATGAGATTCGGAAGATAGTTTGGAGTATCACCCCTTGCATATCTCCTAAAGCTTAGGATGGTCTGCGTTTAGTAAAAACTGCAGAAGCTGAACTAGAGTGGGTAATGAACTAGGGAGATGGAATTTTGGTAGTTTGCTGGTTTGGATAGGGTGAGTTGAATCAAGTTTATTATTGGAAGTCAGGATGGATAGGGTGTGAGATTGACTAGTGATAAGTAGTGTTCGGGTTCGACGGAAGATCGTCCTCCCCGAGAAGAGGAAGAGTCAAAGTCACCCTAGGATTAGCTCATTGTAATGTGAGAGGGGAATGGGTTAAGGGAACCAATCAATTATAATAAGTGCCTTGGAAAGGGAGTTTTGGGATTCACCCCATCATAACTCCTAGTACCGCTACGAGCCCTTCACCGGGTAACCCTCGGGAAGTCCAAGGTTAACCTTAAATCTTAGGAATAAAATGATCAAGAGTAACCCTAATAATAGTTCTACCTCACACCTACACTTGTACACCTTGGAATAAGAATCGGCATGGAATGGGTAGAGTAGGTCCGTGGTCTAAGGGCCTACTAGTAATGACAATGGTTTGGTTTGTAATTTGGAAGTCCAGGGAGCGGGATGCTCGGGGACTTTGTATATGCTTGGTAGCCTAGAGAGCTGGAGGCTCGGTAATGTGAGAACTTGTACAAATATAATTGTCATGATTTCATGTGCATAAAAGTGGTGGGTCATCGGTACTGGGCGATCGATCACACCGACAGCGGTACGTTGACTCGGCGGTGTGGGACACTTAGCCAAAGAAAGTTTGGTGGGTACAGCCAGCAGTAGTATGCGGATACTCTAGGTTGTGTTCTTCTAGGGGCGTACGGAAGGGCTAGGCCTGGTAGTGTGGTTACCCGCCTAGGAGTGGGTGGCCCGACCCACTGTCTCCGTTTGCCACAACGGAGGTTCCTGGGAGTGAAGCTAGCTTTCCGAACAGGGGGAACTAAAGGTCTATGCGCATAGAGTGGGTGGGTGTGTTGCACTTGCTTGTGCATTTCATAGCATATTTGTGTGTCATAGCATAAACATTGTCACCTATCGTATAAGATGGTATGGGACGTTTTATACGATAGGCCCTACAAAATGACCCCTTAGTCTATAGGGGTAATCCCTATAAATCAATGGTTATATTTCTTGTGCTTTTACTTACTTGCTACTCCTTGCTGTTTGATAACCGACACCCCAACGTATAAGTGGTATGGGACACTTTATACGATGGGAGCCCTGCAAAAGATCCCTTGGCTTATGCGCTTCCGCGCATAAGTTAAGGTTATATTTCCTACTTTCTGCTTCTATCATGTTTATTATGGAATTGCTAGCATAGGTCCGCTGTCACCTGCTTTTGACTTACTCTCCACCTTCATATCCTTCCCTTTCTTCCTCTCCGCTCGGTACCTAGGAGCCATGGGGGAAGGGGTAGGGGATGATAGGGCTTAGTCTTTATGACTAACGGTTTTCGAACCACAACATTTTAGGTGTACCATATGGAAGGGTCACGGGTGTTGCAGTTTCTGACAGAGTTGACCCCGCGACCGTATTACCATTGTCACCAGCCGGGACATACACGGGTTAAATGCCCCTTGATGGGTGGAATCCCACCAGCTCAGCAGCCAGGAGGTCGAAGACGTAGACGCAGACGTGGATTGCGAGGCGGCGACGGCAGGCCAAAAAGGAAGAAGCACCCAGAGATGCAGCACCAGCAGAGTACGGATTCGGTGGAGATAGGCCAGTCTAGCTTGGGTGCTCTCGGTTCAGTGACAGTTACGGTGTCGCTTAGTTTCAGTTTTGCTTCTGCGAGTGACTTGTAGTGAGGATATGATGTACTGGGCACAAGCCCTCCTTTTGTACTCTGATATATTATTATTGTGGACACTCCCTTCGTGGAGATTTATTTATATACATGTGGTTATGTGGACTTGCTTTTACTTCATTATGCTACTATTCTGCGATCAAAAAGGGCCGGCAGAATTGGCGTTTTGTAGTGGCGGTCTTCCCGTGAGTCGGTGCCACCGCAAAGCGGCAGTTCTGGGCTAAGACCCCGGTGTTTAAAAAAAGGGGGGGGGGGGGGTCTTACAAGTGGTATCAGAGGAAACCTCGATCGGAAAAGTAGCAGTCCACTAACCCTGGGTCACCCCCGCTCGAGTTTAGTTTGGGGACAAACTAAGCAGCGGAAGCAGTGGTGTGCCCATAAGGGAAATCACATGTAAAAGTCCACTTATCCATTAATTGGAATTCCTCTTTGTGGCCTACGGCAAGCCCTGCCCCCAGCAGGGAGCACCTCCGGCTGCAAAGAACATTTCACATAATTCTCTAGTCTGCGACTTAGACTCAACCAACTAGGACTCGTGACTAACCATGACAATTTATAGTATGCCCTAGTTCGAAATAGACCTTGGGTATGAACTTGGTTAAGGTGCGGAGATACCCAATGAGAATAAAGGAGGAGTTTAGCACAAGGATGACTACCTAAGACGTAAACTCAGGTGTCCATACTATCCCAATCAAGGATTATTCAAAGCGGTAGACTACTTTAAAGAGAATTGAGACCAATACTACGTTAGTAGAATGGTAAAAGACAAGTAGTCTTAACCCTCAATACCGGTAATAAAATTACCTGGAGGCAACCACCGAGACAAACACTGAGGGTCGGATAGGAATTCGAGTTCGGAAGATACCCATTTGGGATTGGGAACATTTTGACCCGGATAAGGTTGTCGTAGATGTGACTCAGAGAGTTTAAAGTATGGAGTATATTAACGAGTTTCAGGGTGGAACCCCAAGTCGAAGATTGATGCCCTAGGGATTGTGCACCCAGCTAGGACAGATGTAACAGGGTAATGTCAAGATACTTAGCCCAAGATAGGTAGGGGCTGATCTTTTGTTTATTGGGGGCTAAACTTTTGTTTATTGGGCAAACTAGTATTGGCTTGGGTTCCCTTGGACCTAGTTTAGGGAAAGTGGCATAACAAACATGGTTAGAATGATTACCCGTAGCGTTACCAAGACAATGACATGGTAATAAGACGAAATAATTACGAGAATTAATTGTTATCACGTGAAATTAGGTGACGGGTAACAAGATTCGGGATATCTGAGAAGGTAAAGATTTAATCGCTAGGTTGTATCATCAGAAGGATGATGTACCCCCGGAGTGGAAATTTGAGGACATCGCGATGGATTTTATTTATGGACTTCCCCGATCACGGACGGGAAATGACTCGACTTGGGTCATCGTCGATCGGTTGACGAAGGTGGTCAGATTCATTCCGATCAAGAAGGATGACTCTGTGGGGGGGCACTAGTGCGGAGATTTGTGGAGCAGTTTGTTTGATACCACGGAGTGCCCAAGACAATCGTGTCGGATCGGGATGGTTGGTTCACTTTCAGGGAGTGGAGATCCGTGCATGCTCACTTGAACACGCGATTGACCTTCAGCACCGCATTCCATCCCCAAACGGATGGGCAGATAGAACGCACCGATCGGACGCTGGAAGATCTTCTGAGGCTATGCATTTTGGGCCACGGGGAACCATGGGAGAAGCTCCTACCCTTGATCAAGTTCTCCTATAACAACAGCTACCAGCCCAGCATCAGGATGGCGCCTTACGAAGCCTTGTATGGAAGGAGATGAAGGACCCCGCTTTCTTGGATTCAGGACGAGGATCCGAAGGCGGTTGGATCGGATTTTGTCGAAGACGCCGAGGCTCAGATGAGACCAATCAGAGACAGGATGTTTGAAGCGCAGAGTAGACAAGCTAAGTATTATGACGCCCGACATCATCAGGTGGAGTTTCAGGAGGGGGACTGAGTGTTTTTTTTGAAGATCTGGCCCATACATGGAGTTTCATGGGTGCGTGGTTGGAGCAAGAAGCTCAGTCCTAGGTATATGGGCCCTTACAGGATCCTGGAGCGAATCGGGGCCCTAGCTTACAGGTTGGAGATTACCACCAGAGCTGGCATCTCTGCACGACGTATTCCACGTTTCTTCGCTTAGGAGGGCTCTACTGTGCCCGGAGCAGCAGATTTTTACCATAGATGGACCGGTAGCTTCTGACCGGTCAGTTCATTTGGAGTCGATCGGGATCGATGACACGGCAGTGCGGGTCTTGCAACGGAAGAAGGTTCCATTAGTCAAGGTGTTGTGGAACAATCATGGGCAGGAGGAGCATACATGGGAGCCATAGGACTTGATGCGGCAAAAATACCCGGAAATTTTCGGTCAGGTATACCTCACAACCCCTCTGGACAATCAATTTGCGTTCCTATTTTAAACCAATAAGACTGAAAATTCAAGAATAGGGGCTAATCCTTTGTTTATTGGGGTATATACCTTGACAATTGGACGAATTGGTCTTAGAATTAAAATTGCACACTGCAAACGTAACGTAGAGATATAGATCTTTCAACTCTCATGGGATGTTACAAGCCTTTTTCTCCGGATTGGAGCCCCCGTAGGCTTAACCTTGATTTCGGGGACGAAATCTTTGTTTTGTTTATTGGGATTTGTAACATCCCATTTCCGGCTAGACCCCTGGGAATGGTTTTGTCTTAACAGAACCCTAGAAGCCCAAGAATTGAAGTACAACGACCGACACTTCGGGTCACGGGTTGGTCACGCCCGTGACCTATGTGTCACGCCCGTGACATAGGGCGTGACTCCTTCGACGATCGTCGATCTCCGTGAGACGATCGTCGAATTTGAAACCCGGGCCTGTCACGCCCGTGACCTATGTGTCATGCCCGTGACCTAGGGCGTGACTCCTTCGACGATCGTCGATCTCCGTGAGACGATCGTCGAACTTGCAACCTGGGCCTGTCACGCCCATGACCCAGGTGTCACGCCCGTGACCAAGGGCGTGACCCCCTTCGGCGATCGTCGATCTCAGCGAGACGATCGCCGAGTGCGGAATTTGCCTCACGACCCTGTCACGCCCGTGACACATGTTTCATGCCCGTGACCTAGGGCGTGACCACCCTTCGATGATCATCGACCTCAGTTCGATGGTCGTCGAACCCAGAATTTGGTCACCCGGGCCTGTCACGCCCGTGACCCATGTGTCACGCCCGTGACCTAGGGCGTGACCACCCTTTGATGATCGATGATCTCAGTTCGACGATCGTCCATCCCATAATTTGCCATTCGGGCTTGTCACGCCCGTGACCTATGTGTCACGCCCGTGACCAAGGCCAAAACGTCAGCCAGACTTTAAATTTCGGTAACCGACGTCTTAATCAATTCTGATTATGGAATGTACAGCAGGAATATTTATGGGCCGTTTCCGTCCCTAATTATTTAATAGAAAGAGAGAGAGTGAGGTCCAATAGGAAATCGCCACCTGAATCAGCCATTTCATCTTCCATCTTTTCCTTTTCCCAACATCATAACCGAAACGTTATTAAGAGAAATATTAATGGCCACCAGCGTTAGACCTTTCCCCTCCCTCCTTTTTACTGCTTTAAAAAGGCCCCTTAGGCTCAAGGATGAATTTTCTCAGCCCTTACCTAAAGTTTCAAGCCTCCTACTGTGCTGTAGAAGAATTCCGACGACGCCACCGCCGCGCATATAGCATCCCGACGATCGGCTCGACTCCAAACCGCGAATAAGGTCCTCCTCTACTCTTTCTTCTATGGATAGATCTTAGAAATTACTTAGGAGAGATGTCGAGCTCAAAGGAGCAAGATTGAGTGAGTTTTTCCATGTTTTTCAAAAATAAATGGTGGTCGGGTTCGTCGGAAACCGCCTCTCCGGCGGCCGTGCCGCCGCCCGACGGTAGCCCACACCTCAACAGAGGTGGTGGTGGTGGTGGCCGGCCAAGGGGATGGCTGGGTGGCCAGGAAATGGCTTTAGAAAAGCTACAGGTTTCAAGCTTTTATTTTTAGGTTGCTGGTTCGGGTGAAGAAGATGGTGAACAGTAGCATTTAATAATATTATATAATGTATAGTTAGGAATTAATTCCCTTTACTGTACACTTGGTTAAAACTGAAAATTATAGCTCGTAGGGGTTGAAACATAAAAAGTGGTCAACATATAAAATATAGCCCTTGAAGTCTAGTTTAATTTAAAATTGATTTCACTCGATTTGGAGTCCTGGTTGGACCACAACACACTCTTTGGTGAGGCCTATCCATAGGGCTATATTGACCTTAGAAAAATTCCCCACTCCAATCCAGTCATCAAAATGACTTGAAATTTGGGGTGTCGCCTAATCTTACCTATATCTAGGTGCTATCCAAAAATGAGAATTTTTGGAGAATTTTTTCTATAGTTTTTAGAAAAATTTAATAATCCTAGCATAATTTAATTTGATTGCTAAATGACTTCCAAACCCTCCCAAATTTTGGTGAGTGGTCTCTCGGTATAACATAAGGTTCTGGTAAAAATTTCATCTCATTTGGAGATGTTTTGATTCGGTTTGTGTCCAACCCTAGGTTGATCCTCATAGGATAATTTAGGATCAAACACCCCATTGGTATTTAAGTGGCCATATCACCTCAACAGGGGCTGATATCTTGGTCACTGACTTTTTAGGGCATGACACACCTTCCAAGGGAGTTTGGAGTGGTTTGGTGTAGGGTAACCCTAGAACCCTAGGGTAGGTCCCTTAATGGGGATTTGTAGGGTTGTGAAGGTCATGGGGTCAAATGACCTTGGACTGACTTGAAATTTGGTGGAGTGGACCACAGGGCCAGTAAAGTCCTCTGGTAAAAATATTAGGGTATTTGGGGACCTTTAGCCCACCTAAAATCCTAACCCTAGTTTAGGTCACCAACCTTAATTTGAATTATTAAGCTATCAACCGAACTACAAATCAAGTAAAATTTGGGTAAAGTGATTATATGGTCCAGGTAGACATAATATAATTTTGTTGAGATTTTTGGGTTAATTTATACCGTACTTTATTTACAACTCTAATGGTGCCCTAGATATTTATTTTGTTGATTATGGAATATTATGTTCACTTGAATATTATGAAATCTTGGATTAGGGCATCTTATAGCATGATATAATTACTGTAATTTTCTTGGAAATTTTATCTGATTATTTTGGGTACTTTATTCTTTAATGTACTAATTGTGATATATAGTCAAAAATACAAATAGTGCCCAATTATTAATTGAAAAATTATGAAATTAGGTCAGTAGGTGTTTCAAATTATGATAGTCATCCTGTAATTTTCTATGGAATTTTAGATGGATAAAAACAGTACCTCCTTCATTAAGTTAAGAAAATTAGTACTTTGCATTAAGATAAATTCAGAGTTCAAATGTTGGAGAAAAATTATGGTACTTGGTTTATGATGGTTTAAGGTCACTATATAGCTTCTATAATTTTCTTGGAATTTTTGGATATATATTTACAGTACTTCCTTCATAATATAGTAAAAGTGGCCTAAAATGGTAAATTAGGAAATGTAGGCCTAAACACCTCTGAAGTTTCTCAAAACTTGGAATTGCTGTTTAAATGTATCATATGATTTTTACTGATTTTATGATGATTTATTGTTGACTCATTTGTGCACTTCATGTTCATACTAGGGCATTCGGAATCTTAGAATAAATAAATTAAATGCCCGATAAATAGGGAAATTATTATTTTCTGAATTTAGACTAATTAGGTCATGGTAGACCTCCAGTAAATATTATATGAGATTCGGAAGACAGTTTGGAGTATCACCCCTTGCATATCTCATAAAGCTTAGGATGGTCTGCGTTTAGTAAAAACTACAGAAGCTGAACTAGAGTGGGTAATGAACTAGGGAGATGGAATTTTGGTAGTTTGCTGGTTTGGATAGGGTGCGTTGAATCAAGTTCATTACTGGAAGTCAGGATGGGTAGGGTGTGAGATTGACTAGCGATAAGTAGTGTTCGGGTTCGACGGAAGATCGTCCTCCCCGAGAAGAGGAAGAGTTAAAGTCACCCTAGGATTAGCCCATTGTAATGTGAGAGGGGAATGGGTTAAGGGAACCAATCAATTATAATAAGTGCCTTGGAAAGGGAGTTTTGGGATTCACCCCATCATAGCTCCTAGTACCGCTGCGAGCCCTTCACCGGGTAACCCTCGGGAAGTCCAAGGTTAACCTTAAATCTTAGGAATAAAATGATCAAGAGTAACCCTAATAATAGTTCTACCTCACACCTACACTTGTACATCTTGGAATAAGAATCGGCATGGAATGGGTAGAGTAGGTCTGTGGTCTAAGGGCCTACTAGTAATGACAATGGTTTGGTTTGTAATTTGGAAGTCCAGGGAGCGGGATGCTCGGGGACTTTGTATATGTTTGGTAGCCTAGAGAGCTGGAGTCTCGGTAACGTGAGAACTTGTACAAATATAATTGTCATGATTGCATGTGCATAAAAGTGGTGGGTCATCGGTACTGGGCGATCGATCACACCGACAGCGGTACGTTGACTCGGCGGTGTGGGACACTTAGCCAAAGAAAGTCTGGTGGGTACAGCCAGCAGTAGTACGCGGATACTCTAGGTTGTGTTCTTCTAGGGGCGTACGGAAGGGCTAGGCCTGGTATTGTGGTTACCCGCCTAGGAGTGGGGGGCCCGACCCACTGTCTCCGTTTGCCACAACGGAGGTTCCTGGGAGTGAAGCTAGCTTTCCGAACAGGGGGAACTAAAGGTCTATGCGCATAGAGTTGGTGGGTGTGTTGCACTTGCTTGTGCATTTCATAGCATATTTGCGTGCTATAGCATAAACATTGCCACCTATCGTATAAGATGGTATGGGACGTTTTATACGATAGGCCCTGCAAAACGACCCCTTGGTCTATAGGGGTAATCCCTATAAATCAATGGTTATATTTCTTGTGCTTTTACTTACTTGCTACTCCTTGATGTTTGATAACCGACACCCCAACGTATAAGTGGTATGTGACACTTTATACGATGGGAGCCCTGCAAAAGATCTCTTGGCTTATGCGCTTCCGCGCATAAGTTAAGGTTACATTTCCTACTTTCTGCTTCTATCATGTTTACTATGGAATTGCTAGCATAGGTCCACTGTCACTTGCTTTTGACTTACTCTCCACCTTCATATCCTTCCCTTTCTTCCTCTCCGCTCGGTACCTAGGAGCCACGGGGGAAGGGGTAGGGGATGATAGGGCTTAGTCTTTATGACTAACGGTTTTCGAACCACAATATTTTAGGTGTACCATATGGAAGGGTCACGGGTGTTGCAGTTTCTGACAGAGTTGACCCCGCGACCGTGTTACCATTGTCACCAGCCGGGACATACATGGGTTAAATGCCCCTTGATGGGTGGGATCCCACCAGCTCAGCAGCCAGGAGGTCGAAGACGTAGACGCAGACGTGGATTGCGAGGCGGCGACGGCAGGCCAAAAAGGAAGAAGCACCCAGAGATGCAGCACCAGCAGAGTACGGATTCGGTGGAGATGGGCTAGTCTAGCTTGGGTGCTCTCGATTCAGTGACAGTTACGGTGTCGCTTAGTTTCAGTTTTGCTTCCGCGAGTGACTTGTAGTGAGGATATGATGTACTGGGCACAAGCCCTCCTTTTGTACTCTGATATATTATTATTGTAGACACTCCCTTCGTGGAGATTTATTTATATACATGTGGTTATGTGGACTTGCTTTTACTTCATTATGCTACTATTCTGCGATCGAAAAGGGCCGGCAGAATTGGCGTTTTGTAGTGGCGGCCTTCCCGTGAGTCGGTGCCACCGCAAAGCGGTAGTTCTGGGCTAAGACCCTGGTGTTTAAAAAAAGGGGGGGGGGTCTTACAATTGATGTTCTGTTGAACTGGGATTTCATCAAGTGGGGAATTGTGATGAGATGTGAGATTATAAGTGGGTGAATGATGATGGGGTGAGGGAGTCAGTAGATTAAACATGGAATCTAGGCTGAAGTTCGGTAACTCAGCTAGGTTAGCTGGTGGGGGAGAAGCAGGTAGAGATGGATGGTTTACAGGAGAGGAAGAAATGTTGATGAAGGTGGATGGTAAGATGGGTACAGTAGGATGTTCTTCACTGGGGTGGAGAGTGGCTTCAGAAGCCCTTGTGCTCTCAGATGGTATTGGAGCAGACTTTGCCTTTGAGGGTTTCTGAATGACCCTCTTCCACTTAGCAAACAGAGAGGAATCAATCCTTTTGCTGGCATTTATTGCTGTAGGGGCAGAGCTCAACAGCTGGGAAGCTTTCTTGGATAGCAAGATCCCTATTAACCTACCTTGAGAAACCTCTTTCTTATTGTTCTTTTTCCTGATTAATTCAAACAACAAACCAACCCAATCGATTGCTTTCTTATTCACAATGGCGGACATTAGGGCAAACCGTTGCCGGTTAATGTTATCATGAGCAGAGTGCTTCCCGAGCAGTACTTTTCCAACTAAATCAGCCAAGAACTTAAAACCGACTGATAGGTTTACCTTTAACAACTTAGATGGTATGCCTTCTGCATGCCCCATCTCTATCAGTATTCTTCCATACTCAGAGCTATCTTGTTCATATTCATCTGTTCCATTCTGTAACTAAAAAATTTCAGTAAAAATATCGGGGGTGAGAGTTACCTCAACACCGTTGATAGTTCTAGTCATAACTTTGTCATCAGAAGCAGAGGTATAGACCCATTCCTTTATCTCTAATAAGTTGAGTTTGATCTTAGTAGACATCAGCTTCTTGAGTCCTTGCTCAGTGCATAGCTGCAGCATTTCCTGGAAAACAGGTTCACTATCGTTGAAGGAGTCGAAGTCAACAAAAAAGCCATCATCGAACTTCATCACCGAAAGAGTTGCAGGTGCAATCGCCATGATGATAAAATTACAAGAAGTGAGTGCAGAAAACGCGGGACGAAGGCTCGAAATAACTCCTTAAAGCAGAATACGAAAAGACGGAGTCAGTCGACGATCTTCAGACCTAAAAAGACGATCGGCTTTAAATAAGCTAGAGTCGTCGATCTCTGAATGAAGATCAAAGGCAGTCGGTCGACGATCGTCGATCGTCGATCGATTACCGAAGAAGAGTCGTCGATTTCAATCGACGATTCCTGTCTCTAAGCACAAAGGACTATCATAGACCTAAGGGCGACGATTTAGCTCGATCTGTTCGACTATCGTCGAACTCCGTTCGATGATCTCAGAACAGATTTCAACTTGGCAGGTTCTATACTTAGTCTGATCCATTCATCATGCCTAGTTGATTCAAAAAGAATAGATGTTTCTGTTCATCTAAAGACTTTGTGAAAATATCACCTCTTTGAAGATCTGTGGATATAAACTCAAGATTTATTTTATTCTTGTCAACACAGTCTCTAAGGAAATGGTGTCTAATGTCAATGTGCTTAGTCCTAGAATGGTGCACAGGATTTTGTGCTATGGAAATAACACTGGTACTGTCATACATGATTTTGGTGTTCTTGTGTGTGTACCCATAATCCAAAAGTTGATTTTGAATCCACAGAATATGTGAACAGCAACTAGCAGCTGCTATATATTCAGCCTCTGCAGTTGAAGTTGAAACAGAAGTCTGCTTTTTGCAAAACCAAGAGACTAATCTCTCACCTACGAACTGACAAGTCCCTGAGGTGCTCTTCCTGTCAACTCTATAGCCAGCATAGTCAGCATCTGAGAATCCAATTAACTCAAATTTTGACTTATCTGGGTACCAAAGTCCTAAATTAGGACATCCCTTCAAGTATCTTAATATTCTCTTGAGAAGAGTCAAGTGAGATTCCTTGGGGTTGACCTGAAATCTAGCACAGATGCATGTGGCAAACATTATATCAGGCCTACTTGCAGTTAGATATAATAGGGAACCAACAATGGCCCTATAATATTTCTGATCAACAGGCTTGCCCTTTTCATCAGAATCAATAACTACATTAGTAGCCATAGGTGTGTGCATTGCTGAAGCATCTGCCATCCCAAACTTCTTTACCAATTCCTTTGCATACTTAGATTGGGAAATGAAGATGCCATCAGCATCTTATTTCACTTGGAGACCAAGGAAATAAGACAGCTCACCCATACTACTCATCTCAAACTTAGAATGCATTAGGTCAGAAAACCTTTTGCATAGTTTGGGATCAGTGGAACCAAATATAATATCATCCACATAGATTTGAACTAACAGGATTTTGTCCTTATGGTGCTTAATGAAAAGGGTTCTATCAACTATGCCTCTTACAAACTTATGTTCTAATAGGAAGCTAGCTAGAGTCTCATACCATGCTCTAGGAGCCTGCTTAAGTCCATATAGAGCTTTTTGCAGCTTAAAAACATGTGAGGGATAAGTTGAAGAAATGAAACCAGGGGGTTGTTCAACAAATACCTCTACCTTTAGCTCTCCATTTAGGAATGCACTCTTTATATCCATCTGGAACACCTTAAACTTCATGTAGGCTGCATATGCTAGAAAAATCCTTATTGCCTCTAGCCTTGCAATAGGAGCAAAAGTTTGATTATAATCTATGTCTTCTTCCCGTCTGTAGCTTTGTGCTACAAGCCTTGTTTTATTCCTTATGATAATGCCTTGTACATCCAATTTATTTCTAAACACCCATTTGGTGCCAATAACTAGCTGACCTTTTGGTATTGGAACAAAATTCCACACTTTGCATCTCTCAAACTGGTTTAGCTCTTCTTGCATGGCAATAATCCAGTGGGGATCTTGCTAAGCATCCTTTATGGTTAGGGGCTCAAACTGAGAAAGAAAACAGGCAAGCATCACATCTTGACTTAGTTGATGTCTAGTTTGCACCAGTGGAAATGTCTCCAATAACTTGAGATTTAGGGTGATCTCTAAGTGTGACATAATCAGTTGGTGGTATGTGATCTTCAACAGCAGTTGGAATCAATTCCTCTGGTGGAATTAGATTTGCTGTTGGTACATTTGCAATCACTTCAATCTGATCTTCATCACTTTCTAAATCAACTATCTGATGTGTTGATTGAGGTTGAATCTCCTGAGTGAGTTTCAGCTCATCCAAATTTTTGCATAACTCTGGTACCTGCAAAAGATTAATGGAGGAAGTTTCCTTCTCTCTGTAAAACATTTTTGTTTCATCAAATGATACATGAACTGATTCTTCAATTTTTAGGATGGATTTATTAAATACCATATAAGCTTTGCTTACTTGGGAATATCCTAGAAAGATTCCCATTGAAGCTTTTGCTTCAAACTTTTTAATGTATTCTTTGTTATTATTATGAATGTAAACTACACAGCCAAAGATTCTAAAGTAATCTATTTTAGGTTTCTTTCCTTTAAGCAATTCATAAGGAGTATTCCCCTTAAGTTTATGTATAAGACTCCTATTCAGTACATAGTTAGTTGTGCTAACTGCTTCTGCCCACAAAGAGAGAGGCATATTAACATCTGCTAACAGTGTTCCTACAGCTTCAATTAGGGTTCTATTTTTCCTTTAAACTACCCCATTTTGTTGAGGAGTTCTAGGAGCAGAGAAGCTATGCCTGATACCTTCTTTCTCACAGAATTCTTGCATAAGAAGAGATTCAAACTCAGTACCATGATCACTTCTGATCAAGGCAACTTGAGTAGAATACTCAGTCTGTATACAAAGTAGAAAATCCGTAAGAACTTTAAAGTTATCAGATTTAGTTCTCAAGAAGAACACCCAAGTGAACCTAGAGTAATCATCTACAATAACTAGGGTATAGAACTTCCCTCCTAGACTCTGTACAGCTATTGGACCAAAGAGGTCCAAGTGCAATAGGTACAGGATTCTAGGTGAATCACTTTTATTTACAGCTTTGAAACTATTTTTAGTTTGCTTGCCTAGTTGACAAGCCTTGCATAGGCCTTCCTTCTTGTAAGGGCAAGATGGCAAACCTCTGATAAGGTTGTATTTAGATAACCTAGATATATTTTTAAGGTTGACATGACCTAGCCTTCTATGCCACAAAGTATTATTACTACACACTTCATTAAATAAACAGATTTTAGAAGAAGTGGAATTAAAATCTACAAGATATATATTACCTTGTCTAACACCTACTAACACAATTTTATTATTTAAAGTAATATTGCACTGAGTATTAGAAAACCAAAACTGATAGCCAGCATCACAGAGTTGACTTACAGAAATGAGATTGTGCTTCAGTCCTGTGACATAAGCTACCTTTTTGAAAGTTATTGACCCTAAGGTGAACTTGTCATATCCTTCTGTCTGACCACAGCTGGAATCACCAAACACCACTTTTGGTCCCAACTTGGCTTTGAAGCTTGATAGATTATCTTTATTTCCTGTCATATGCTTGGAGCATCAACTATCCAAATACCACTTGTCCTGAGTGATAGGATAGGTCTTTACCTATAATAAGATAGATTAAACATTGTGGACCCAGGTAACCTTGGGTCCATTGTTCTTCATATAGGAAAAACTAGAGATAAAAGAATATGCTGGTTCAGAATGATATCCTAAGGGATGAGATCTCCTAGGTGGAATAATCCAATTGGCATACCTAGGGTTGCTATTACACTTATTTTTTCTATTAGCATTGTTGTAATTTTGAAAATTTAGTTCTGATCATCGATCGATGTTCGACGATCGGTACCCAAATCGTCGATCTTGGTTCACAGAATAGAATTCTGGGTTCCATGATCGTCGATCTCTGTTCGACGACTAAGGCTGAGATCGTCGATCCCCCATTGCTAAGTTGTTATACTCAGCAGGTGAGTTCAGAGATCGTCGATTGTCGTTCGACGATGGGTTCAGCGATCGTCGATGGGCGTTCGACGATTTTTATATTTCTATGAACTTCTGTTTCCTTTTGTCTCTCTTGATTTTATTTAAGGTTTTCTTAGCTTTTTGAATAACCTCAGTGTTGTTTATTCCCTTTTCAGAAACAAACTTTACTAGAGTGGATAGATTGTATTCCAGAAGCAGTGGGGGTTCACTAGGTGAGGCACCTAGACCTAACTTATTATTTCCTGTCCTAGTGTTGGTTGTGCTTGTGATTTCTAGCAGCTTAAGGCTTCTGCCATTAAGTGAATCTTCTAATCTTTTAGCTTTAGCTAGCTCTAATTTAAGAAACTTAATTTCTTTAGTTGATCTAGTGAGCTCAGCTTTCAAACTAATATTTTCACTTGATATAGATTCTGATCCAGCTAGTCTATCTCTATGCAATTTAATTTCCTTTTTTGAGCTAAGTAAGTCTAGGCATAGAATTTTAAATTCATGCTTGAATTCATCAGATGTAAAATCATAAGATGCAATTACCTGATCTTCATCAGATAATTTATCTTCCTCATCTTTAGTCATCTGTAGCTGAGTTACTGCTGCAGGCATCAATTGTCATAAGGCAAATCTCTTTGGCTTTCTTTTCTTCTTCATCATCTTCACTGGAGCTCGAAGATGATGAGTCTTCCTCAGTATCACTCCAGGTCTTTGCAACAAGACCTTTCTCTTTCTTCTTGTACTTGTGAGAAGATGTTCTGGAGTGGTGCTTCTCATGTTCCTTTTCTTTTCTCCTTTCTTTATGTTTTTTCTCTGGACACTCAGGGAGAATGTGTCCAGGCTTCCTGCATCCATAACAAACAAATTCTTTAGAAGGAGTTTTATCATACCTTGGCTTGTCATCATACTTTGATGACTTTCTTCTGTTGTCTTTTCTGCCCATCTTGTAAAATCTTTTGGCAAAGAGTGCCAGCAGTTCTTCATTTGATTGAGTCACCTTGGACTCATCATTAGCCTTAAGAGCAAGGGTTTCCTCTTTTCTTGTTGGAGTAGGAGCTTTAGCTTCAGCTTCCCTGGTCTTCAGAACTTGCTCAAATGATTTGAGCTTGCCAAGGAGAACTTCAGTTGAGATCTCTGTTGTACTTCTGGACTCCTTGATTGGCCAGATTCTGAGATCCCATGTGCTGGGAAAGCACATCAGTATTTTTTCATTGACCTCTGTCAATATGATCTCCTTGTCAAGTGTCCTCAGCTCATTGATGATGGAGCTAAGCCTTGTGTACATGACTTCTATATTCTCAGCCTCTTCTTTCTTGAAGTTTTCATATTGGGATATGAGGTTGGACCTTCTGTCCTTCCTCTCATCAGCTGAACCAGCTACAATCTGATTCAGTGAGTCCAACATGGCTTTTGCTGAGGTGCAATCAGCCACTTTCTGGAATTTCTCATCAGACATAGTCTGAGCTAGAATATTCATAGCTTTGGCATCAGCTATTTTGGCCTTCTTATAAGTTTCATTATAGTCTGGAGGTGGCACTGTACAGAGATTTGCAGATGTTGTAGCAACAGCAGGTGGTGTTGGTGGCCCTGTTAAGATAGAGGAAAAAAATATCTTCATCAATAGAGTTCATATAGAGTCTGATTCTTGCCTTCCAGATGCCAAACTTGGCTAAGTTGCATACTGGGGGTCTGGTGCTAGAATAATCTTTGTACTGGGCCATGAATCTAAAGTGAGTGAATATGGAATCAAAGTATCTTATCACAAGATCTTATGGTTCAGGTGTTAGCTTGTTCAACCAATCAACCTTGGAATGGTTAAGCTGTTGAATAACCAACCTCCCTCTCGTACCAATTGAAAGAGAGGGGATAAGATAATTATTACTTTAGAGGGGGGGGGGGGGGGTGAATAGAGTATTCAAAAATTAAGAGACTCTAAACACTTCTCTTGAGCAAATTGCGAAATTGAAATATAAAAGCTTTAAACCTAAAGCTTATCAGAGTGTAGTGAAAAGAAATAAGCTAACTGTTGTTTCAGTTGAGCTTTAAACCTAACACAGCAACTAGAAACCTAGTTATATCTACCACAGCCACAGATCAATGATTAAAGTAAATAACCAGACAACACAAGAACTTTATAGTGTTTCCCCCAATTGGGTACATCCACTCTTCTACCACCCTAGTAGGAATCCACTATAGGTTTTTGTTAAGGTGCCCTGCCACCACAAGATCTGCTTTAGGTAGATCTAGAAACCCTTCAGGCTTTTGATCAGGTGCCTAAGAACCAAACACACAGGTTTTTGATCAGGTGCCCTGCCACCAAAGGTTCACTTTTGAAGGGAGTAATAACCCTTTTACAGGAGGTTAAGGGAAAGAATGAAGGTGTCTTCTTTGTGTTCAGAGAAGCTAGTGGATTGCTCTGAGAAAATCAAAGCTCCCCCTGGCTTAGAGAATATCCAGGAAGAAGCTTTGCTTCAGGGTGTAGGAACTCCAGATAGCTTTGAAGCCTTTTCTGATGCAGCTTTTAAGAGGATTCAAGATGTTGAAGGTTGTTCTTCTTTAGCATCTTTGCAATCTGGGAGGAGAGTTCTTCTTGAAAGCTTGAGCACTTGGTGTTGATTTTCCTGAAGACAGGATGAACTCAGGAAGCAGTAGAAGAACAAATTCTTTTTCTTTCAAAGCTCTTGTTATATCACGCTGGTTTCTTTTTCTTTTGTTTCTGTATCTGATAACCTGTATTCAGCCAACTGCATGATAATATAGAAACTTCTCTTCTTTGAATATTGCCTCGAGCCCTGCACTAAAAAGATCTTTCCAAATAATACAATAAAACAAATAAAGCAACTGCGCCAGAAATCTTCTCTGTCATTCCCAAAAAGGAATTAAGGATATTAAAATATCCTATCAAATAGACTTTACAAATTGGCACCGGAAGCAAGGCATAACGGCTATATTACAGCTGTTAGAAAAACACGATTTCCTCTAATAAAACAACAACTTTATTCTGCCAAAACTTCCAATTAATGCACAAGGGATATTGCAAATAAGCAAAGAAATATAGGCATTAAATTAAGCAGAATATCTGAATACCATATGTCTTAGACATGAGGAAATAAGTCAATAATTCAAATGAAAAGAATACAAATAATAGCAGACAGAACACGTCGACCAGAGAATGAAGATCGTCGATCTGGAAAGGCAGATCGTCGACCTTAAGAAAAACTATCTCCACAGAAATCGTCGACCTAGGCAAGACGATCGTCGATCTGAGCAAGCAAATTGTCAAACCAACTTCAGAGAACATAGCTCTGAGATCGTCGATCTTCAATCGAAGATCATCGAGCGGCAGTCGACTATCGTCGAGCTCAATCCTATAAAACAGAATTTCCATTACAATCTGACCTCAACTATCTAGCTGGTTCTATTCTAACTAAACCTAGGGTAGACTAACCTTTAGTCTAACCATTGACCATAGATAAATCTTGGGTCAATTAAGCCTAAAAGAGATGACATTGCCCAAATTAAAACTAGGTAACCAACATATGTGAGAGCGGGTAGTAAGCAGAGCAGCAAATGGGGGTATGAATACAATTAAGGCAATAGTCAGGGGGTTGGTGAGGGGGCCTATTTATAGAAAACCGGATTTATGGCCGAGCTGGCCGGTCAGTCCAGCTCGCCAGCCCCAACTCGCCTATTATAGCTTGCCACCCGACGATCCGGCCTATCCCAGTGCGAGGTTAACCTATATAGCACATCCTATTATTTCAAATATTACTGAGTTCTAAAAAATTATTTAAGTTATTTCAGACAGGGACGTTCGCAGCCCCGAGAATGAAGTGCATAATAAACAAAGAATGTTCGGTCAACCCACGTGAGCTAGGGTGCTAGGGGTGAGGGCCGGTAGGCTCATCTAGGGAGCCATTTCCATCTACTACTGCCTCACGTCCCCATCCCCAGATGTCGGCCCGGGTTGAGAAACTCGCGGACCAGGTCTAGGTCCCTGCCGAAGTTCTACATGCTTTCATCAATTCTCTCCATAAATGGGGTGGGGGACATCATCTCGCTCGCCGAGCCATGCTCCATCTTATCCGCGAGCAGCTCATAGTCTCGCTCCAGCGCCTACAGCCTCTGCTCGCTATATGTGTTGTCTGTTCAAACGTGGCACAGGGCGGTGTCCTGCTTCTTCAGCACCTCCACTACTCGTCGCCTCAACTCGGCAGGATCCAGCAAGTCATCCAGGAAGCTCTCCATCCCAGGATCAGGGGGTGGTGAGCTTGTTCTGAATATTATTCAACTTCAGACAGAGCAGGGAGCCCTTCAAAAAACAATCAACTCAAGCAGAAAGAGGGTGCGAGAAACAAAGAGGCCTAGGCAAAATGTTCTAGATAAAGCGGAGCTAACGGTATGAGCTCGGCAGTTCTTGGAGGATATGCGGAGGAGGTAGGGCCAAGTTCTTGCCACAACCCAGAGGATTGATCCCCAGGGAGATGAGGTTAAAGCTGGGAACCGGGATGATTCCGACCCTTTCCCCCATGAGTGCGGGAGTATTTGTGGGCTACTAAGAAGGAGTGCGAGCAGACAACCTGATTTTCATTGAATCCAGCCCCGTGGTCCCAAAGGGGGGTGATTTTATCTGCAAGTTAGTGTCGTGGGGAGTCTGAGGTAGTGATTCGTCGGGTAGGGTGTGGACTCACGGTGTGGAGATCTCTGTATTGGGCTGATGATTCTCGGGGTCGGCGGGAATGTCGATGACTACTTTCCCCTCGAGGTCTGTAGCTAGTTTGGAGGAGGCGAGCCCAGGATTCAAGGTGGACTCCAAGTCATGGTAGATGGAATCAGCATCCTTTGGGTTGAACTTGGCCTTCTTGGTA
The DNA here is from genome assembly GCA_039513925.1 of Platanthera zijinensis. Lineage (NCBI taxonomy): Eukaryota > Viridiplantae > Streptophyta > Magnoliopsida > Asparagales > Orchidaceae > Platanthera > Platanthera zijinensis. Next base: position 77,491,835 of record CM077078.1, on the reverse strand, counting down.
AGATTGGATTTCGTCGGCTCATGTAGTGAAGCGATGGGAGGCAAGCTGACTAACGCATCCGCGCGAGCGGTGTTGAGCTCGCGAGCGCGACTGAGCTTCTGTTAGAGTTCTTTATAGAGAGGCATCTCGAAAAGGCTCAAGTAAGAAGGAATGGCAAAGTTCGTCCAGGTACGCGGACCTATATATATAGCCATTTTTGGAGCCCACTAAGAGATTCTCTGGCCCTTGTCGCACTCATCGTATATTGTGGGGTTGGATGATTCTTTCCGAGCTTGGACCAACCTCGCAAAAAGCGGGGATTGTGTACAACTCTATATCCGACGAGTAGCGGTCGACAGAAGCCAGTTCGGCCAAAGTACAGTAGTCTGGCTCGCCCAAGTGAGACGGATTGTTTGAGGGGCGATTGGAGTGAGTTGGCTTGCACTCGCCCTATGGGGTCGGCTAGCAGCGGGCGAGTTGAGTGGATTGGCTTACACTCTCTCCGGGGGGTTTGGCGTGTAGTGGGCGAGTGGGTCAAGCCAGGCCCGCACTCGCCCAGGGATGGAAGAGGTGGTGAGTGCCAGCTCAATCAAGTACTCGCCGCCCCTGGCGAGTGGAGGTTCCATAGGGCCACTCACCCAGCCTCTTGTGTTGAGTTTTTACTATTTTACCTCCGCTGGCCTATCTATAGCCTGTTGTAACGTTAGATTTACGTTGTTGGTAGACCCAGTTGGGCTGCACATAGCTGTTCAGAACAACGGAGGTTGGCGATTATCAGGCCATTTTCAGAAATCAATAAATAGACCCGAGGGGGTACCTCATGAGGCATGTTTTTCTTGTGCCCAGGTCTTCTTGAGCTTTCTGAGGTATCCTTAGCTTGACATTTGGCTAGGGAGGGGAAGCGCTCTGAGATTTTATGGGTGTGTAGTGGGACCTCCGCGACGAGCCCTTGGGTCAGTCCTTTATTCTTTTTCCTTAGTCGTTTGGCCCGCGAGAGAGAAGTAGGTGTGCCACCACCCCTTCCCAAAGGGTGAACTCCACAGAGACCGAGTTTTTGGTTTCAACATATATCACATAAATGAGGAAGCAATAATAGAATGCCACAAAATATATATAATAGCACACACACAGATATATATATATATACACATATCAGAGCAAGAAAAGGCCATAGCCACTGTTTATACAACATGATCGTAGGCTGCAAAAGTGGTTGAACTCCTTATTACTGATTTAGCCTAGGATTACTATTAGGATTTTATTTTGACCCAACTTGTATAGACTAAGGGTCATATTTTATTTCCAGAAGTATTACAGAAGGAATTTTAGAGAAGCTCAGTTCGACGAACTCTAAACTTAGTTCGACTAACTCAGAACTCAAACTCTATGCTGAGTTTGACGAACTCTGAGCTCAGTTCGAAGAACGTAGAGCTCATCTCGACGGAAGTATGAACTCAGTTTTTAAAAGATTAGTTCGACGAATGACAGGCTCAGTTCGACAAAATGCTTGCTAAGTTCGACGAATCAGACGGTTTCTCTATCAACAAAAGGCAGAATGATTCCAAAAATATTTGGTAACTGAAACTCTGATATTTAATGTTAAATATTCTATTGAATATATCCATTTAAGGCAGCATTAAATATGTATTTATCACAGAATTTAAGATCTAATTAATTCCAAGGCAGTTAAAAATTCTCAAGGGATTCAGACATGTTTTAGAATCATTTTATTTCAAATATTGAAATCTTCCCTAACAATCGACATTTATAAAAGATTGATGCTTCACCAGACAAGGAGTCAGAGACATAGAGATAAAGAGATATATTTTCATTCTGCTTCAAACTCTCCTTGAGACATCTATATACACATCTGTCTCAAACATCTGCTGGAGAGGAACAACATACATGAAGGCCTATACCCTGAAGAAAAGTCTCCTCCCTTGATAACAAATTCTATTCAAATCAGGGGGAGCTTTTTGCAACATCATCTAGTAAGTCTTCTCAGAGATTCTTGAAATAGAAGACAACATCTAACTCTTTTAGTTTATTCCCAAACTTTGTACAAGGTTCTAACTCCCTTCAAAAGTTAACACCTGTTTCATAAGTCACCTGATCAAAAGACTTGAGTTTCGTTTTTGGATACCTAATCAAAAGCCCAAAGGGTTGCTAGATCTCCCTTATAAAATAGATCTTCTGGTGGCAGGGCACCTGATCAAAAACCTATAGTGGATTCCTACCAGGGTGGTAGAAGAGTAGATGTACCCAGATTTTTTATGGAACTACTATAAAATCCGTGTGTCGTCTGTGATTGTTGCTTTCTATTTTGTGTTATGTTTATTGTCTATATATATATATATATATATATATATATATATATATATATATATATATATATATATATATATATATATATATAAATCTGCTATAAAAATAAATCAGAGTTTTTAAAATACTCTATTCACCCCCACTAGAGTAAAGTTAGATCTATCCCTCACTTTCAAAAAGACAACTACTACAAACACTCTCTCACTCGCAAGCCTACGCACTAAAAACTCATGTCTCGAAAGTCTGGAAACGACGGGGGTGGGTCTGCTCTAGTAGTCCTATTATCTTGCACATCGTCCCACGGTAGTTGGATATCATGGTTCTCCATCTCCTATGAATGGTTATTAAAATAGCTGTTAGTCACAAAGCTAAGTGGAAACACATCTCCTCCCTGGATCCATATCCTGGGGATGAGCTCACGCACTCAAATAAAATTAAATAGCCGAAGCATGAGTGGGTTAGTACAACATTTCATATATAAAGGCTAGAAGAAAGTATGCGTAAGAATAAGCAGTATAGCATAACTGAAATTTGTAACAGCTTAACCATCAGTTATATAATAAACACTCCACTAGCTTTAAACGCGACAGGTAGTCACACCTTGTATTCACACCACAGGTATTTAAAACCCACCAACATTTCACAGGTGTTCAAAACCCTCACACATACCCTATGTCGACATAGTATGGGTTGCTTCTCTTCAAGCAGGGAAGCAAGCCCTGTAGGTCTCACCGATGTGGCCGTCAGTGACAGTAGCGAGTCCTGCCACTTCTAGAGGTGGTCGTACCACACTTCATAGGACCTAACATACAACCTCGTGTACTATTGGATATGAGAAACATCCGACGATTTTGAATTTAGATCGACTAGTGGAGGAAATTTGATGGGGAGAGAAATAAAGGTCGGTCACCCGTGGTGCACATCTCCTTGTCGCTATGAGTCGTCGACCTTCCCGCACCAGTACGAATGGTATGTGGAAGTGACTGACCGCCACAATTTATCGCAAACAATTTACAATCATTCAATTAAAATAATATATAGCTAGCATGAATCAAGTTTGCGGCGGCATGCCCTACTATGCTTAAAAATAATTCGAGAAAGCAGCATTTTGGTCAAATCTTAGCAAGAAGCATGAGATCACTTTATTTGGGGATAACTCTAGAAAAATGAATCAAATCCGGTTATCCCCGACTAAGTCTTAACCTTAAACAATCACCTGCTCGTCAGAGCAAGACATGTGCTTAAAATGCTAAAATAGTAAATTGCAGAGAATACAAGTGCAGTAATAAAAGCTGCTGAGAATATAAGTTGTAGAATTGAAATGTTGAATTGAAATATGATCAGTATGAAACTGGAATGTGCTGAACAGAAAGAACTAAAGAGTAAGTGCTGAAAGGAACTGGACCAGTATAATATTGGATTAGTACTTAAAAGAAATGAACTGAACTAAAAGGAATAAGCAGAACCAGTACGAGACTGGAGTACTAGAAAGGAATTACTGAACTGAAATAAATGAAGGAACTGGGTCAGTATAAGACTGGAATAAATAAATAAGAAAACGATTAGTAGTCCAGTAACTCCAATCAGGAGGCTTCAATTCCGTCTCCGTTCTCAAGAGGCAAGTTCAGTTGCATCTCCGTTCATAAGAGGGAAGTTCAGCTACATCTTTGTTCATAGGAGGCAAGTTCAGTTCAATTTTTGTTTTTAATAAGCTTTTTTTGAGTTGCACCCATTATTAGGATCCGATAATAGTTTAGTTTCACTTTTCAATCATTGCTTAATCGGATTGGGGAAGTTTATCATGAGTTGTACCTTTATTATTCATTCGAGAATAAATATCAACTTATTTGTTTGCGTCGGATCAAATCCGAGAATCTTATTAGAGAGCACGTTTTTCCTCAAAATTCAACCTCGAAAAATCATTTCCAAACGTGGGGAAATTTCTTCACCTGAGACGAGGTTGGGTATTTCACCATCCAAGTTTACCCAAAATTCTCGAGAGTTAATTCAAAAACAAGGTGCTCGATGATTTTGCAAAAATCCTCAAAACACTCAGAGTTTGGAATCACGCCTCAAAATTTATTCATTTGAACTCAACATTTAAATTAAAACACAATCGCGTACTCAGATTCTCATTTTTCCAAAAAATTTAAATGCATCGATTTTAAAACGGGACATTAGACTCCAAGAATTTGAAAAATCTTCAATTTTCACCCCAAAGACCCCAATTTTAAGACAACACTAAAGAGGACCTAAAATGATCCTAGAAATTTTTCCTAAAAAATTTCGAGAATTTTTGGACCTATAAATTGGCCAAATAATTCTTATTTAGCTTTTTAAGATATCAAATCTTAAAACTCCTAAAAAATTTGTGGAGATTTCCCTCATCAATGGGAATAATTTTCATGTTCAAAACTTTTTTTCCTATGAGCATAGATTCTTCTCAAAAAATTCATCAATTTATTGTATTAATTCTAGTCTGCATATAGCCCTTTTTAATTAAATCATGTTGCTGAGATGGAGTCGAACAATGCCTTTTAATATTTCTTCACCACAGCAGATCAGTGGTGAACTGATGTTCTGGCAGGGGTGGGATTTAAGAAGATCGCGGTCGTCTGATCTCTTTGTGGAGATCAGATGGCAGCAAGACAATCCCGACGACAAAAACTTACAAGCCTCTGTCGCTGCTGCTCGGTGGCAGTCAGGCCACGGTACCGCCCTTGGCCAACTCTTCGGGGTTTTACGACACATTTGACGGTGGTCCGGTGGCCAGCCATCGCCGAAAAAATCCAACCCGAGAGCAGGGTAGCACGGCCGGCTCTGCTCCTGGTGCTGTCGCGCCACCCTGCCTCTCTTGTGTCCCTCACTCCATGCTACCACCCTTGGCGGGCGTGTTGGGTGTCGACCTTCCCTCCAGTGGTGGACCAGCGGCCTGGCACTGCCAACTGCCACCGTAGAAAATTAAACAGAGAGAATCACTTTTCGAGTGCAGCCGGAGCAGCGATTTTCAGTGGCACCACATCCCTCCACAATCAGAGAGGGACATCCTCGGTGGTATAGCACCCTCCTAGTGCCACCACCGGCACTGGGCATGGCTTCCCACCCACATCCACCACTCGACCTAGAGCAAGGATTGGGTGGCATAGGTGGTGCTTTGATCGTCGGGAGGTGCATGTAGCACATTAGAAAGATGAGGAAGGGGAAGGAAAGAAGTTTCCGCCTGGAGTTGGGGGGCTCGGGAGGGTTTGGGCTGAGTTGCCATTAAAGGTGGCGGAGGTGGTGGAAATGGCTTTGGGTTTTCTTATGAGGGAGGTTTGGGCAGGGGTGGGGTAAGCTCGACTTAGCTGTGTAAGCTCAGGCAGAGGAGGAGGCCATATAAATAAGGCTTGGGGGAGGCCTCCTCTCCTTTTCTCCGATGTGGGATAAATCCCATAGGAGGAATTCTCCTCTCTTCCCCTCCACTTACTCCAGCCAGGTGGCCCCAATAGGGGAAGAGGATAAAACCAGGTGGCAACATGGGAGAAGTTAGGGACATGGTGGGCTTGGGTTTGTGGTGGGCTTGAAGAAAGGAGAAGGGAGGAAATAATGGGCCTCTACTAAGGCCCATCCCTACCCTTATTTGCTCGTGGTAGAAAGCCCAAATGATGGAGAGGGGTGGAGCCCAAGCCAAACAAGTGGGGGAAGGATTTTCTCTTTTAGAAAAAATTGGGCCACGAGAGGAATTATCTTCTCCTCCCCCTCCACTTGCTCCAGCCAGGTGGTGCCATCATAAGAAGAGGGTACAACTAGGTGGCAGCATGGGAGAAGTTAGGGCCTTGGTGGGCTTGGATTTATAGTGGGCTTGAAGAAAAGAGAAGGGAGGAAATGATGGGCCACTACTAAGGACCATCCCTACTCTTATTTGCTAGTGGTAGAAGGCCCAAATGATGGGGAGGGGTGGAGCCCAAGAAAATCCATGAGAGAGAAGGAGTTCCTCTTTTGGAAAAATTCCAAAAAGGTAAAAAATTAAGGGTTTGACCAAAGTCAACCCTGGGATTAGTCCCCCATGCTGGTCAAATTCAAAGTAGGTCCAAGTCATCGGGGGTCAGGTCAAAGTTGGGGTATCGTGACATAATCTATATGCGCACGCCTTTTAGTGCATAATAAAGCTTGGTTTGACCACAGATTGACCACCAGTCATCGAAATGGACCAGGACAAACTCCATTGACTTTTTATTAACTATATGAATCTAATGCCACTGACCGGGGTCAAATCAGAATTCTTTTGATAAATATCCAAAATGTGCGTGTCGCAATGCACTAAAACGATCAAAACAGTCAAATTCGCAGTTTGACTCCGGATTGGAATGTGATAAGTTCCAATGTGCTTGTATAAACTATACGAAGTCATAGGAACTGACAGAACTCAGATCAAAATTCTCTAGCTCAATATACAAAAATCTCATATTTGCGACGTTCTACAAGGAACGGTCATATCCACCGTGCGACCTCGGAACTCAACGGAACGAGTTCCAAGCACTTGTATTAACTATATGATGCCACGGGAACTTACAGAACTTAAATCGGAGTTCTTTAGCTCCATAACCCCAACTAGGGTTACCTCCTACCTCATTTTTTGTCTTTGGTAGAGGTTCGGGTCACTTTTATTGGGTCCACTAGGGTTCTAGTGGCACAATAAAAGTCGGGATGTTACAAATTGTCAGTATCATTGATGACTCCACCTTTCAGAATTTGGTCCACTACCAAACAGCAAAGGAAATGTGGGACACCCTCATTATCTACATGGAGGGAACTAAAAAGGTAAGGGATGACAGGAAACCCCTCCTCAACTAGGGAAATGAGGCCTTCAGGCAGGGAGGCAAGGATAGCATAGCTAATTGCTATGAAAAAAATTCAAGATAATAAATGAGATGAGGACCTATGGGAGGGTCTTCATAGATTATGAGCTGAATGATAAGTTCCTTAGGTCTCTAATTAGAGATTGGTACAACAAGATCTGTGTCATCGGGGTAATGGGGAGCATTTCCAACTTTCCTCCTCACACCCAATATGTAAAGATGCTCTCTTATATGATGCAGTTGAATTTCAAAAAAAGAGGAGGACAATGCTGCCAAGTCACATATGAAAGAGAAGACAGTGGCCCTCAAGGCCAAAGAGAAGAACAAGGAGAGAGCTTGTTCTCTTCCTAGAAGGCCTGCTGAATCTGAATCCTTTGAGACCAGCATATCTGATGCTGAGATGTTAGATGGGGAGTTTGCTGCCTTCTCTAGGCAATTCAAGAAAATGATGTCCAAGAAAAATCACTGGACAAGCAAGCCTTCTTCCTCATCCTATCACAAGAAAAACCCCAATTGGGAAGGGTATGGTTCTAACTCTAGTAAACATACTTCTACTAATGTTGTTTGCAATGCTTGTAACAAGTTTGGGCATATCATTGCTGACTTCCCAGTAAAAAGAAAAGAAAAGGCTGCTGCTAGAAAAAAGAAACATGATGGTGACAAGATCCATCACCATAAGGGAAAGAAGTCTGAGAAGACTTTCATTGCTAAGAAGGAGGAGAAGAGCTGGAGTCAAAGTGACTCAGATTCTTCAGATTCTGAGGAAGAAGAAGCCTATATTGGGTTATTTGATGTTATTGTAGAAGATTCTTATCTTGCTGCTAGGATAGGGATTGAGGCTCCAATGTCAAGTCTTGAAGTGGCTGTGAAATAGAAGAAGAAGAAGAAGAAGAGGATAGTTATGGCCAGATGACCATAATAGAAGACATAAGCCAGGATGACTCTAAAACTAATGAGGTAATCATTTTTCCCAACTTTCCTTCTGATTCTGATTATGTAATTGGCCCATAATTTAAAGCATCCTTCTCTTTTGGAGCTGAGGATGGTTTAGATTCAGAAAATGATATCAAATAATTGATTGATAAATATGCCCCACTCCTTGAGGCCTTGGGTAAATGTAAAAAAACTTGTTGAGAAGCAAGTTGAAGAGCTTAAGGTTCTTATACCACTTAAGGCTGAGTTCGAGAAAAAATGGAAGCATTCCATCAAATGGACTCTAACTCAATTAAGCTTAAGGGGATCATTGACAAGCACACGAAAATAAGATTTTAGAATGAAAAATGTATTAAGAAGCTTAAAAATGATCTTCTCAAGGAAAAAAAGTTTAGTAGCTCAATCCACTAAGCTAAAATTTGTCCTTCTTATCATTGACTCTTTCACCTCCCAAACAAATAAGAGGGGAATGGGATACTAAGGAATTACACTCCTGCAAAGAATGGTCCAAAAGTCATCTTTGGAGGCTCAAATAGAGGAGTCGCCAAAGGATATGGTATGATCTCCAATGGTATAATCTCTATCATAAGGATAGCTTATGTTGAAGGTTTGCAACATAACCTTTTAAGCATAAGACAACTATGTGACTTGGGTTATGTCATTGAATTCCACAATGATAAGTGCCTAATTAAGAAGTCTATTGTCTTAGAGGTTATCCTCGTAGGCACTAGGAGTAGGAATGTATATTGCTTAAATTTTATGTTTAATAATTCCTTTATTCCAGTGTATCTTGTAGCTAATGAGAAAGAATCTCTTTGTGTTTAATGGCACAAAAGACTTGCACACATTAACTATAAGACAATTAAGTAAAAATGTGTTAAAGATGGTCCATGTCATGCATGCCAAATGGGCAAGCAAACAAGGACCACCTTTACTCTATAAGATGTCTATATTTATTACATATGGATTTGTTTGGTCCTTTATGCATTCAATGTTTAGGAGGGAAGATGTACACCAATGTAATTGTTGATGATCACTCTAGGTTTACATGTGTATTCTTATTGAAGAAGAAGTTAGATACCATAGGTGTCTTCATGACTTTTTATAAGGTTGTTCAGAATGAAATGAAATGTTTTGTGGTCAAAGTGAGAATTCACCATGGCACAAAATTTCAGTCTGGTGCAATGACAAAATTCTGTGAAGAACTTGATATAACCCAGGAATTCTCCTCTCCCCAAACCCCACAACAAAATGGGGTAGCTGAAAGAAAGAATTGGACATTGATTGAGGCTGCCAAGACTTTGCTAAGTAACTCCTCACTGTCAGAATATTTTTGGGTTAAGGTAGTTAACACTGCATGTCATGTCCTGAATAGGGCCTCCATCACTAAGGTCCATAAAAAGACTCCCTATGAACTCATGAAAGGAAGAAAACCAACCATATCCTACTTTAGAATTTTTGGTTGCAAATGCTTCATATTAAATAATGGGAAGTATCAAATAACTAAGTTTGTTGAAAAATGTAATATGGGGATTCTTGTTGGATATAGCACCCATATTAAAGCTTACACAGTATTCAACAAGAAGACCAAAATAGTAGAAGAATCAATGCATGTTATATTTGATGAGACTAGCCTTCTAACAAAGGTTGGTCTAGTGTTCCTAATGATGCAGGGTCTGAGCTCAATATAGATTATCAGGCTATTCATGACAAGCCAAGCTCAAGAAGGAGTTCATTATAAGTTGAAGTGCTTCGTGAAGACATTCAGCCAGCTGACAGCACACGGGAAATTGCTAAAGAGGAACTGCAAGCTGAAATAATTCCAGTTGGTCAATAAGGTAATGTAAGGATGCCTGTAGAAACCAGGTATATGAGGGACCATCCCAGCACCCTCGTAATTGGAGATGCAAGTTAAGGTGTCACCACTAGAAGCAGACTTCAGAATAAAGCTCTATTCCTGAGCTTCCTGTCTCAGGTAAAACCAAAAAAATTTCAAGATGTTAATCAAGATGCATTCTAGATCAATGCAATATAGGAAGAACTTTAATAGTTCAAGAGATGTAAGGTTTATAAGTTGTTGTCAAGGCCATAAGGACACAACATCATTGGCACCAAACAGATATACATAAATAATATGGATGAGAATAGTGACATTGTAAAGAATAAGGCTAGACTAGTAGCTAAGGGCTACAGGCAAGAGGAAGGGATTGACTTTGATCAAACATTTTCTCAAGTTGCAAGGTTGGAAGCCATTAAAATGTTTGTGGTTTATGCAACATTCAAGAGATTCAAAGTCTTCCAGATGGATGTCAAGTCTGCATTCCTAAATGGTAATCTTAATGAAGAGGTGTATGTAGAATAACCCTCAGGTTTTGTTCATCCAACTCTTAAATCTCATGACTATTTTCTTAAGAAAGCCCTGTATGGGTTAAAGCAAGCCCCTAGGACTTGGTATGAAACCATGTCTAGCTTCCTTATTAAGAAAAAGTTCTTAAGGAGGAAGATAGACAACACATTTTTCCTAAGGGAAATAAAGGGGAAGTGTCTTTTTATCTAAATTTATGTTGATGACATAATTTTTGGGTCTACTGATGACAACCTTTGCAAAAAGTTTGCCAACCTTATGCAAGGGGAGTTTGAAATAAGCAGTATGGGGGAGCTCAAGTACTTTCTAGGTCTCCAAGTAAAATAGTCTGATGAGGGGATATTCTTCTCTCAGACTAAGTACACTAGGGAACTTATTAAGAAGTTTGGGATGGAATCAGCCTCCACCGTGAAAGCTTGCATGGGATCAAATGTATCCATGGACAAGGAGGAGGAGGGAAAACCTTTTGATGAATCTATGTATAGGTGTATCATTGGATCCCTATTATATTTAACAGCTAGTAAAACGGATATTATGTATGCAACATGTGTTTGTGCTAGGTACCGAGCATGCCCTAAGGAATCTCATTACTCAACTGCAAAGAGGATTTTGAGATATCTCAAGGGAAGCCAACATCTTGGCATGTGGTACCCTAGGAATAATGATTTTGCACTAACTAGATTTTCAGATGCAGATTTTGCAGGTTTAAAAAAGGACAGGAAAAGTATAAGTGGTACTTGTCAATTCCTAGGAAGGAGATTGATTTTCTGGAGCAGTAAGAAGCAGACCAATGTGGCTATATCCACTACTGAGTCTAAATATATATCTGCATGAACTTTCTGTGCATAATTACTGTGGATTCAACATCAACTAAAGGACTATAACCTGAAGGTGCGTAAAACCCCTTGTTTTGTGACTCATCCAATGTTATTTCCATTGCTAAGAATCTTGTCTCCCATAGCAGGACTAAGCACATAGAAATAAGGTATCATTTCATTAGAGAACATGTCGAGAGTGAAGATATTTGTCATGAATTTATCCCCATTGACAAGCAAGTAGCAGATATCCTTACAAAACCACTGGATGAGACTAATTTTAATTAATTTAAAATTAAGTATGTTAAACATGAAGTAAAATTATCCTTCCCATGTATGATTTATCCTTCATGTTTGAAATTTCTGTTATCTAAACATATTTATATTATTCACCTTTAACTGATTCAGATAGATCATGTATGATTAGTTGGTAGATTTTGATTTTGTTCAAACACTCTGATTTTGTTAGCTGCTAGAAAACTTATGTTTAGTAGCAAAATAGATAGTCCACCTTAGTTATTATATCTCACTATGTGACAATGGCTAGCTGAGAACACTAACTAAGAAAACATCTGAGAAAACTAGATTAGAAGCCTAACTTAGATGTCTAGCTGAGATAGGCTCAACTATATAGTGGAAACTATTGAGAAAATACTCAACGGTATATATCTATGTTAAAATACACATAAAACCCGCTATACAATGCTCAGCGGTATATCTCCTCGTCTCAACAGTACCGCTGAGACAGGATGCTATGTTAAAATATGATCAATCTTAGCCGTTAGATCATATTTTTATGATCAGTCAAGTTGATGGCACTTAATTCCAAATTAAATCAATTAAATAAATGTGAAATTAAAAGACTATATAAAGCCAAGTAAACTAAGAACTTAAACACTAAATCCTAGAAAGCCATCGACAATCCTCCGTATTTCTCAGCTTCTCAACGTCTAAGTTCTCTGATCAAATGGCTCCAAAATCAGCTAAGATACTTCAAGAAGGCTATGAAGTAGTAAGAAATGGATTCCAACATGCTCCTGAGGAGATTAAAGAAGTAATCAAAATGTTAGAGGTCGTCGGCCTTGAATTTCTATTATCAGAACCAACAAAAATTCTGAATATGATGTGTTAAAACTTTATTCCAATGCAAAACTCTCCACATCAAGGACTAAAATCAAGAGCAAAGTAGGGTAAGTGAGGATAAAGATATACCCTAAAATATTGGCCAAAGCCCTAAACCTGCCTTTTGTAGTCAGTGAAGGAGAAGATGAAGTATCTGCCTATGACATAGAACAGGCCCTTGTATGGTGTGGATACAATGGAGAAAGATATGAGTCATTAAAGAGAAAATGCTTCAACCAAAGAGGCAAACTTCTAGCTGATATCATTGGGAAAGCCATCATGTGTAAGACAGGTTCCCATGATAGCATTTCAAAGCCTATGTTTGAAATTATTACAAGAGTACTTCTGTAGAAAAGGACTGATTGGGCTTTGATAGTCTTTCAAAAAGTGATTGGTTGCCTAAAGGTTCCAAACCTAGGCAGAATCTCATCCCTATTCTTAATCAATGCTTACCCTGACAATTTTAACAAGACTCAAGGAGTCAAGATCCATTATATGAAGAAAATGGATGTAAAGACTATGGAAAGGTTCACCAGAGTTCTGCTAAAGAGCAAAGCTACAAAGGCAGAGGGAAAATAGCTGAAGAAAGGTCTTCTAATTCTTATTTTGAAAGTCAGACTGGTGGTAACGGCACACCCATTTTTGAGAATGATCTATTTTCATCTGAAGAAGAATAAGAAGGCTATATTGTTGAAGATCAAAGAATTAAAGTAGTTGATAATGTCTCTACTCAATAAGAGTTAGAGAGGTCTGCAAAAGAATTTGGAGAAATTATAAAAGATATAGACTTAGAAGATTCCCCAGCTGAGGGGGAGATGAACCAATCACCTGAGAATATGCAAGGAGAAATTGACAGGATAATTGATGATCTCCAAGATAGATTTGATCAAATCCCAGATGATTCACAAGTCCTGATTCAGGAAAAGAATGATGCTCTAGTTGAGGGGGAGCAAGAAGTGTTGATCATTGAGGATAACCTAGAAAATCCTCTTAAAAAATTTCTAAACACAGATGATCAAGTTGAGGGAAGCTTCACACTGAAGTACCTTCTCAGGAAGAATAAGTGCATATCTCCCAAGTGGCTGAGACATCCACTACAATTGAGTTGGATGGTCAAAAAGACCAAGGAAAAATTATTGATCTTATTGATGTTCAACCAACACAGATGCCCCAACATCTATCTTTTACCAGCATTGTTGAATGCTCCATCATTTCTTCACACAAAGCTCTATTGGATGAGCAAGCTACATCACTAAAAAGCTACATTGATGAATCTGTTCAAGGACTGAAGGCTAAACTTATGTCAAAGGTGAAAAAGATTAAAAATGAGATAATAAGTGATCTCAAGATTCTGAGAGATGATACTGCGCACATCAACAAGCAGATCACAAGATGGTTTGACCTTGAAGCAAGAACTATCAAGCAGAATGTTACCATTCTCAAGTCAGTGGATGAAAGCCTGAAGGAATCTGTCCTTGACCTTCATAGTGTGAAAAACTATGTTAGTCAAACAGATGAAGTCATAAGATAGGGTGTGGATCATGTAAAAGATTATGTTTTCTCTACTCAGATAAGGGCAGTTGAACTGGCCATTGAGAACAAGTACACTATTATGGAAGATTTGGAAAATGTTTTACAGATAATGTCCAGTAGGCTTGAAGACAACACTCTCCATTTGGACAATAAAATTAATGAAGAAGACGGAAAGGGGAAGAAGGACAATGTAGTACAATCCCTTAAGGTTCTTCAGGGAATAACGGTTGCCTTACATTTACCCCTTCTATATCCTAAAAGGTCCGAAGACTTTGATTTCCAGGGATAAGCTAGAGTGGCTCGGGATGCTTGGTTGGCTGAGAAAAGAAGAAGAGATGGCTTGATGCTTTATGAGGAGTTCATGGCGAAAAGAAGAGCAGAAATTGTTGATGATATTGATTATGAATGTTGGATTGAAGACTCTGAGAACATCATCATAAATGCTTGGATCAATCATGGACAAATTCTGAAGAACATTGACAGTATTTATTCTAGTAAGGAATGGATCAAACATTTGGAAAGAAATTCTCTAAAGGAAGGGGTATACAAAGAAAACTTGGTAAGGAGAAAAAATCCAAAAAGGATGCCCTCCAAGTACCTTCCCAAGCCATTCTTGTTCTTCAAGAGACAGGACAACAAAGCTAAACAGGCTGAAATGTTAGTTGCTGCACAAGGAGAAGGCTCGGGCTCTCCTTTCAAAAAGAGGAGAACCAATACATCAAGCTAGCCAGTAGATTAACACTCTATGAATTCTGCACTTTCATTTGATTGTAATCCAAATTAAAAATGAAATAGATTTACGTATCTTGTTTGAACTCTTATGATTACATGGCTAAATCTATAATGAATTCATGATTTGTTGTTCACTTAGTTGATATGTTTGATAGTTATCTATGATAACAAGTTCTGGTGCATTATAAAGTATTTTGATTTGTTGTTCACTTACATGTTGCATGTGGTGACATGATTCTATTGATATCTTATTGTCAAAAGTTTGTTTTATTGGTTAATATAATTTAGCATTGTAAAGTGTTCTGCCTTCTTCAAATAGGGGGAAATTGTTAGGAAGGTTGTCCTCAATCTTCCAAGATTTGAAGTAGTATCACTACCAATATTAAGAACATATTGTATTTGATGCATATCGACTTTATGAGCATGCATGGTACTTGGTATTTACTCCAAGATATGGTTAAAGTAAAGCTGAGCTATACAGCTGAGACAGCTTATAGTTCTTGGCTATATATGTAAGACAATAGTCTATACCGCTGAGAAAAATGCAAATGTACAACCCCATATCCAGCGAGTAGTGGTCGACAGAAGCAAGACCAGACAAAGTCCGGCTCGCCCAAGTGGGATGGACCATTTTGAGGGTTGAGTGGAGCGGGTCGACTCGCACTCGCCCAAGGGGCTCGGCAAGCAGCAGGAGAGTGGAGTGGATAAGTTTGCACTCGCCCAAGGGGACTCGGTGAGCAGCGGGAGAGTGGGGCAGGTCGGGCCCACACTTGCATAGGGCTGGAAGAGGCAGTGAGTGTCAGCTCCACCAAGCACTCGCCCCCCTCGGCGAGTGGAGGTTCCATAGGGCCACTCGCCCAGTCTCTTGTGATGAGTTCTTACTATTTTACCCCAGCTAGCCTGTCTATAGCATGTTGGAACATCCGAGTTACGGTGTTGGAAGACCCAGTTGAGCTGCACATAATTGTTTGGAACAACGAAGGTTGGTTATTTGCAGGCCGTTTTCAGAAATCTATAAATAGACTCAAGGGGTACCTCAGAGGGCATGCTTTTCTTGTTCTCGGGTCTTCTTGCGCTTTCTGAGGTATCCTTAGCTCGACATTTTGCTAGGGAGGGGCAGCGCTCTAAGATCTTTCGGGTGTGTGGTGGGACCTCCACGCCGAGCCCTTGGGTCTGTCCCTTATTCTTTTCCTTAGTCATTTGGCCCGCGAGAGAGAAGTGGGTGTGTGATCACCCCTTCCCCAAGGGTGAACTCCACAGAGACTGAGTTTTTGGTTTCAACATTTTTGGTGCGGTGAGCGTGGAGCGTGGTCAGCATAGAAAATCTACAGCAGGCTCGATTACTGGAGGAGAAGGGCAAGGTTCAGATAGAGCCAACTTATCACACCCTCCCCCTCTCGCCACGGTGGGGATGTTCGAGGAGTTCAGGTAGGAGGTGCTCGACCTCGTCAGGTTCACACTTGGCGTGCGTGTCGAGTGCTCGACAATAGCTGTCCCAATCGTCGCTGCCCCGGCTCTAGGCAAATATGCCCCAGCTCGGCGAGCTGGGAAGGAGGTTAAAGAGGAGGGGAGTGGGCGTGATCTTCCCGAGCAAGTGCTCTTCCCTGGGTCAGCGAGTGGAGGCCGGTTCGGCGAGATGGGGGTGTGAGATCCTCCTTCTTGCCTAGCAGGGGGAGGCATCCCCTTAAGCGAGTTGGTTTCTTATGCCCCAGTTCCAGAGGGGTTCAGGGAGTCGGATATGTCCTATTTCACCGGGAACAATGACTCGGTCTAGCACATCTAGTGGTTTGAGGATGTGGTTTTGATAAGGCAGATGTCGGATGCCTTTAAGTGCAGACTCTTTGCCATCACCCTCAAGGAGATGGCGAGGGAGTGGTTCCTCCAGCTACCAAACAACTCAATCTACTGCTTTGAGGACCTTCGCCGAGGGTTCATGTTAAGATTCACCACTGATAAGAAGGGGAAGGAGTGGAGTCCCTATTCCACATCAAGCAGGGGGTGAACGAGACCTTGGGGAGCTACGTAGATCGGTTCTAGGAGGAGGTCACACAGGTTAAGGAGATGTCAGGGCACACCCTAAAGATGGCCATCACCTTGGGGATGCAACAAGGTTTCTTCAGGATGGAACTAAAGAGGGTGCCACCTCTCTCCTACGAGGAGTTGATGGAGAGGGAGGCAAGAGAAGTCGACGGGGAGGAATCAAACCCCGAGTTCGCAAAGAAGTTGGCAAGGTGGGCCACGGAGGAGGAGAAGGCGCCAGGAGGTGGCCGAGGTCAGTAGGCAAGGAGAGTTGAACCCCGACAGCAGGAATAGAAGCAGCTGTAGCAGTAATAGCCCAGGTGGGGGCGTTAGGAGCCGAATAATCGGATCGGATGGAGGCAGTAGGAGTGGCAGAAATAGGGCCAGCGGAGAGGTTTTCATGGAGGTGACAATTGTTAGGGGGCCAGGGTTAGTTCCACCCTCCAGGCTGGAGGCAGGGTCAGAGGCCTCCTCTCCCCAATTAGCATTAGGCTATTGCAATAGCCATGTAGAGGATGAGGGGCCAGTAGAGGACAAGAAGGGAAGTCAGGGTAGAGTTACCCTACTGTGACTTCCAACAGGAGGAGGGGCATGCTACGGCCACATTCCCGGAGTTCCTCGAGGTGAGAGGAAATAGGGAGTAGCAGCAGCAGCGGGACCACCGGGAGGTGCTGATCGAGGAAGTCCTAGCTCAGGCAAAGGAGGACAGGTGTGAGGACCAGGCCGATGTAGGGGCCTGTGGCGGGATCAGAGTGATCCATGGAGGAGTGGGTGTCGAGGCTTCCTATAAGGCAAGCCTCCACACCATATACCGGAGGAGCGTTGGATCCACATCCCAGACCCCACCCCCGGAGGAGAAGATCACCTTATCTAGGAGCGACAAGCCAGATCATGAGGATCCCTTCTACGATGCATTGGTCATTCAGATCGCGGTCGAAGGGTTTACTATCTCTAGGATCCTCATTGACAACGGGAGTTTGGTCAATGTCATCTTCAAAAAGTCATTTGATGCGATGAAAGTGGATGCCAAGAGGATGCTATCCTTAGACAAGCCTTTGTTTGGGTTCTCCGGGGAGAGGAAGGAGGTCGAAGGAGGAGTGGGGCTCCACGTCACTCTGGGGGGGGGGGCAGTCCCAAAACTGCAAGTTCGTCATCGTGGATACCCCCAACAGTTACAATGCCATCTTCGGACGGACCCTCATTAGCGCCTTCCACGGTGTCCCCTCATCCTTCCACCAATGCTTGAAGTTCAACATCGAGGAGATCTAGGTCTGGGTCCTAGTAGACCCCATGGTGGTGAGGGAGTGCTACGTCACTGCGGTGAACTCCAACTCTTGGCAGGAGGGAGCCAAGGAGATGGAGCGAAGGATGGAGGAGGCGGAGTAGGAAATAGGTGGAGCAAAGATGGAGGTGGCGGAGAACCACACCCAGGTGGAGGTAAAGGAGGGAGTTCAGGAAGAGCCGACCGAGGTGATGCCCATGGAGAAAGTTGAGGAGGTCCTTGTCCCAAGTGGGGGGTGTTGGAGAATGGGGAGAGCAGTCCCGTTTGGAGGATGCGGTGGAAGTGGTGGAGATGGAAGTTCTCTCCCATGGGGGGAAGGTGGAGAAGGTGTGCATCAGCGGGGGGCTGACCCCGGTGGACCAAGAGAGGATGTTGTCATGGATCCATAAGAATGTGGACATCTTCGCTTGGAGCACGGCAGATATGTTGGGGATCTATGCAGACGTTGCCTTCCACCGCCTCAACCTTGACCCAGAAGCTCGCCCCATCCAGCAGAAGAAGAGGGCCATTGCGGACAAGCTGGCCGAGCCCATCAGGGAGGAGGTGGTCAAGCTCCTGAAGGATGGCTTTATATCCGAAATTCAATACCCCGGCTGGGTCTCCAATGTAGTAATGGTTAAATGTAAGAAGCGAACTAAAACAAGCCGGAAATGGTATAACTGAAATTTTATTATCAGAAAAAGGTATCTATTACAAAGGTATGCCCTCCCTTATATAGAATGGAGGAGAGATGAGAGAATACAAATAAGAGATGTGGGACTAAAAAATACAGGACTAAGCGGACTATACAGAACAAACTGCACAAGTCGCGCGATTAGACAGAAGGGATAACCGCACGGCTACCACCAGAGAGAGAGAGACCGCCAGGGGAGACCGCCTGACCGCTCGGCAACCGCACAGCAACAGCACAGCAATCAAACCGCTGAAGGGAAACCGCCAGACCGCGCGGTCTCCAAACCGCCAAGACAGACCGCCAGACCGCCCGGTCACTAACTTCAACACTCCCCCTCAAGCTGGAGCATATATATCGATCATGCCCAGCTTGTCACAAATATGATGAAATGAGGCGGAAACTGGCTTGGTGAAGATGTCAGCCAGCTCTTTATCAGAAGTGACAAAGGGAGTGCAAATTTGTTTCTTTAAGATTTCTTCACGAATGAAATGACAGTCAACCTCAATGTGCTTGGTTCTTTTATGGAAGACCGGATTTTTTGAGATGTATATTGCAGCCTTGTTATCACAGAACATAGGTAGAGGATGGTTGTAGACCTCTCCTAAATCCAGCATTAGAGCACGTAGCCATTTTAGCTCACAAGTGGTCGACGCCATACTCCAATACTCTGCTTCAGCACTGGACCTGGAAACAACAGACTGCTTCTTGCTCTTCCAGCTCACCAGATTGCCCCCAACAAAAGTATAGAAACCGGAGGTAGACTTGCGGTCCCCTTTGTCATCTGAGTATGCTTCAACCCTCAGATGATCATTCTTCTGAAAGAGCAATCCTTTCCCTGGGCTGCTTTGACGTACTCCAAGATCCGCAAGGCGGACTGTAGATGGCACTCCCTGGGAGCTTGCATGAATTGACTCACCTTGCCCACAGCATAGGAAATGTCGGGCCTAGTCACGGTGAGGTATATGAGCTTACCAACCAGACGCCTATACCGCGAAGCATCTGAAAGAAGAGGCGAATCATCTGTCCAGGTTTTGTCTTCTCCAACAGCCATGGGACATCGGGCAGGTTTGGTCCTAGTCAATCCTGCTTCTTTTAAAATATCAAGGGCATACTTACGCTGAGAGATGACTAAAGAGTTGGGCTTCCGAGAGATTTCGATCCCCAAAAAGTACTTCGGAGAACCCATATCTTTTGTGACCAGATGTTGGTGAAGATGCCGCTTTGTCAAGGCTACCCCTTCCTGGTCATCGCTAGTGAGAAGAATATCATCAACATATACTGCAAGAACCACCAGTCCCGAAGAGGTTTTGCAAATAAATAGAGAGTGATCAGCAGAGCTGCGAGCAAAACCAACGGCCGCCACGATGCCGCTGAACTTGTCAAACCAAGCTCGAGGGCTCTACTTGAGGCCATAGATTGCCTTCTGTAGCCGTCATACTCGTGTCTCCCCCTGAGCAACATACCCAGGAGGTTGCTCCATGTAGACGGTCTCCTGAAGATCACCATAAAGGAAGGCATTCTTGATATCCAGCTGGGAAAGTGGCCAGTCTTTGTTGACCGCCACAGAGAGAAGGACCCGTATAGTGCTGAGACGAGCCATGGGAGAGAAGGTGTCAAAGTAATCAACCCCATAGGTCTGAGTAAAGCCCTTAGCCACCAGGCGAGCTTTATAACGGTCCACAGTGCCATCTGGGCCAAATTTGACCACAAAGACCCAGCGACAGCCAACAACATCTATATCAAAGGGAGGAGGGACAAGAGTCCAGGTACCTCGCTCTGTTAGGGTCGCCATTTCCTCATCCATGGCCATCTTCCAGTGAGGAATAGCAAGGGCCTCCTGGTAGGAACGAGGTGTGGTAGTGGCAGAGATAGCCAGCGCAAAGGCCCTGCGAGAAGAGGTAAGACGATCATATGAAACAACAGCAGCAAGGGGGTGTAGTGTACACGTCCGCACCCCTTTGTGAAGAGCGACAGGAAGATCCAGGTCGGCGGGCTCTTCGGTATCCAGAGCTTCCGTGGTAGAGAGAGCTGGCCCGGGAGGAGAGAGCGACGATAGCGGAGATGAGGGAGATGGAGGCGGAGAGAGAGGCTGAGGGAGAGGAGTGAGCGGAGATGGAGGAGGGGCAGATATTGCAGTAGGAGATGAGGGAATGAACGGAATAACAGGAGAATCAGAGGTGGGGGGAAGAGACGAGGAGTCATCCGAGAAGTAGGAGGCATTCTCGAAGAAGGTAACGTCAGCGGAGATGAAATGCTTATGAAGAACAGGGTCAAAGAAGCAATAGCCTTTCTTAGTGGCGGAGTACCCCAGAAAGACACATTTGGTGGAGCGAGGGGAGAGCTTATCACGAGTGGCAGATGGGGCATGCACAAAAGCAGTGCACCCAAAGATTCGGAGAGGGAGAGGAAAAGGCTCCTTGCCTGGATAAAGGACGGAAAAAGGGGTTTTTCCGTTGAGAACGGAGGAGGGAATGCATTTGATGAGATAGCAGGCAAGAAGAACAGCATAGCCCCAATATGAGCGAGGGACATGCATTTGAGCCATCAATGTGCAAGCGACATCGAAGAGGTGACGGTTTTTGCATTCCGCCACCCCATTTTGTTGGGAGGTATAGACACAGCTTGTCTGATGAATAACGCCATGTTGCACACAGAAGGAGGTAAAAGCATGACTTAAGTACTCTTTTGCATTATCAGAGCGAAAAGTTTTAATACCAACACCAAACTGATTTTTGATTAAATGATAAAAAGAGGTCCATACATTAAAAAGTTCAGAGCGATCTCGTAAGAGATACACCCAAGTACATCTAGAAAATTCATCGATAAAGGTTACAAAATAAGAACTACCCCGACCAACAGTAAGGGTAGGAGCAGGCCCCCAGATATCGGAGTGGACTAGATCAAACGGACGAGTAGAGCCCCGACCTTGCTTCGGCGGGAAGGAGGAACGATGATGCTTGCCAAGTTGACAGGCTTCACAGTTGAGAGGAGTATTTGAGGGAGGGAGGTGGGGTAGAAGCTGATGTAGAAGCCGTGGTGGAGGATGACCGAGACGGAGATGCCACTAGAGAAGATCCGTACAAGAAGAAGAGAAGACGGACAAAGCGGAAACGTTGTCAAGGAAGTAGAGGCCGCCGCTCTCAGTCCCAGTAGCAATCGTTCGCTGGGAGCTCGGATCCTGAAAAGAATAAGAAGATGGAGTAAACATTACAGAACATTGAAGCTGCTTGCACAAAGAAGTAACCGACAATAGATTGCACGGAAACTTGGGCACATAGAGAGTGTCCTCTAGCCGAAGGGACGGAGTAACATGAACTACTCCCGACCCATGAACTGGGGAGGGAGAACCGTCTCATCATGACGGATGACGGGAAGGCACTCATCAGATAGACTGTTAGCGAGCCAAGTACGCATAAGCGCGTCACTCGCATCCCAGTCATCAAAGAGAGGTGAAGTGGTAGGAGGGGGGTCATCAACGAGATGGTGGCATTTGCGTTGCGAGCGAAGGAGAAAAGTGAAAGAGACGCTCCAATCCGGATAGTTGGAGCCGACAAGCTTGGAAACGGTGCCAAGGTTGCCGGAAGAAGTAGGAGGTAGAGGCAGAGCCGGATTGGCAACAGGGGTAGCGGCAGGAGTGGTGGTAGTGGAAGCATCAAAAAGAGCCATAAGAGCAAACAGCAGGAAGCCGCGTGGTTAGGAAACAAGCCGCGCGGATAGGCAGAAGAAAAACTGCAGCGGTCAGGATTTCAAACACCAGCGGCCAGAAAGACCACGACCAAGCCGCAGTAACAAGCAGAGGGAAGAAGTCGAGCGGCAAGCAGACAGTCCGCTCGAACAGAAGCACAAGAGAAGGCAAGGCATACGGCGATAGGTCGCGGCGAACAAGACAACAGGTCGCGCATACAGAGGGCAATGATAAGGAAAGAAGGAGACCGCGTGGACAGGGCGCAAGCCGGAGAAGCAAGTCGCGCGGACAGAGAGGGCGCACAAAATTAGGTGGAAAGGATCGATTCCTCTGATACCATGTAAGAAGCGAACTAAAACAAGCCGGAAATGGTATAACTGAAATTTTATTATTAGAAAAAGGTATCTATTACAAAGGTATGCCCTCCCTTATATAGAATGGAGGAGAGATTTGAGAATACAAATAAGAGATGTGGGACTAAAAAATACAGGACTAAGCGGACTATACAGAACAAACCGCACAAGCCGCGCGGTTAGACAGAAGGGCTAACCGCACGGCTACCACCAGAGAGAGACGCCAGGGGAGACCGCCTGGCCGCTCGGCAACCGTACAGCAACAGCACAGTAATCAAACCGCTGAAGGGAAACTGCCAGACCGCGCGGTCTCCAAACCGCCAAGACAGACCGCCAGACCGCCCGGTCACTAACTTCAACATTAAAAAAGGAGACGGTCGTTGGAGAATGTGTGTTGATTTTTCCCTACTTAATAAATCGTGTCCTAAGGATTGTTACCCCTTGCCTCGAATCGACGCGCTGGTTGACTCAGCCGTCGGTTTTCCTGTAATGAGTCTCTTAGATGCTTTTTCAGGTTATCATCAGATCAGGAAGCACCCCCCCCCCAAAAAAAGATGTCTCCTTCATCACTGGGGATGGGTGCTACTACTATAAGATGATTCCCTTTGGGTCTAAAAATGCAGGGGCGACATACCAAAAGATGATGGATCGGGTCTTCCAGGAGCAAAAGGGGTGGAACCTAGAGGTGTACGTAGATGATCTGATGATCAAGAGCCAGGAGGTGGACTCTCACCTCAAGGATTTAGAGGAGACCTTCGGTACCCTCCGGAGGTATAAGATGAGACTGAACCCCTTGAAATGTGTTTTCGTGGCCAGTAGGGGAAAGTTCTTCGGCCATCTTCTCACCCCCACAGGGGTGGAGCAAATCCTGACAAATTCAAAGCGATTATGGAGTTGGGGTCACCTCGGAATGCTAAAGAGGTTCAGCGGTTGACGGGAAAGTTGGCAGGGCTAAGCAGGTTCCTTTCCCTGGCTGGGGAGAAGTGTTCTCCCTTCTTCAAAGCATTGAGGGGAGGCAAGAAGTTTGAATGGACTAAGGAATACAAGGAGGCGTTTCAGGCCTTGAAGAAGCAGCTAACTCAATCCCCCCTGCTCCAATGGTCGAAGGAAGGGGAGGATCTATCTTTGTATCTCGGGGTGGGGGCAGAGGCCTTGAGCTCTGTCCGGGTTCTGGAAGAGGGGAAGAGGCAGCTGCCTATATACTACGTAAGTCGGGTCCTGAGGAAGCCAGAGCTCCATTATCTCATCTTGGAAAAGCCGGCCTTTGACCTGGTCATCTCAGTTCGGAGGCTCCGACCCTATTTCTAGGCGCACTCCATCCGAGTAGTGATTGACCATCCCCTCCACAACATCTTCTAGGGGGTGGAGCATTCAGGAAGGTTGGCAAAGTGGTCAGTGGAGCTAAGTGAGTTTGATATCTCTTTCTTCTCACTCCTCTCGATCAAGGCCCGGGCGATGACGGACTTTCTGGCTGACTACATGGTCGAGGAGGCGGAGGCAGAACTCACTCGCCCGGTCCCTTGGAAGGTTATAATGGACAGCGCTTCGGGAAGGCATTCCCTAGGGGTGGGGGTGATCTTTGACAACCCTCAGGGAACGAGGATCGAGCAGACGAATGTGGTGCATTTTCCCATCACCAATAATCAGGCCCAGTACAAGGTCGTGATAGCAGGATTGCGCCTAGACAGGGAGCTGAGGGTGCATGATGTGGAGTTCCTCACTGACTCCGTGGTGGTGGCCTCCCAGATCAATATGGAGTTTGAGGTAAGGGAACTCACTCTCCAGTTGTACTTGGCAAAGGTGAAGGAGTCATCGGTATGTTCCAGACCTTTTCCATCTGACATGTGTCGCGGGAAGAGAATGAGCAGGTGATAAGCTAGCCAAGCATGGTCCCTGGGTGGGGGGTACTATCACTAACCTGTTCCGTCGGTCCATCCAAGAGGGGGAGCTGATCGAGGTGGACCAACACCCCTCATGGATGGATCCATTCACAACATTCTTGTCCATAAGGGAGTTCCCGGAAGGGATGGATAAGAAGAAGTTCAAGCACAAGTCGGCATATTATCTCATGCGCGACGGGCAATTGTATAGGAAGACACTATCGGGGATGTTGGCACATTGCGTGGCCGAGAGGGAGGTCCAGAGGATTCTAGAGGAGGTGCATTCAAGGGAGTGTGGAAGTCATTCGGGAAGCATAACCTTGGAAGGGAGGATAGTCCGACATGGGTACTTCTAGCCGACCCTAGGTCAGGACACCGCGGAGTTCACAAGGAAATTCCACAAGTGCCAGCTATTTTCCCCCTCCAACTCCAGCCAGCTCAGCAGCTCAGGAGTATCATGGCCCCTAGCCCTTCGCCATTTGGGGGATGGATTTGGTATGACCTTTCCCCCAAGACAACGGACAAAGGGGGTTCTTGCTTGTTATGGTCGACTATTTTTCTAAGTGGTTGGAAGTGATGGTGCTAGTCAAGGTGACCTCCCAGGTAATCAGGAACTTTGTTTGGTGGGACATCATCTGTCGGCACGGCCTACCCTAAGCCATTGTCACAGACAATGGGCCTTAGTTTGTCAGCACCGAGTTCATCAATTTTTGTGGGAAGCTCGGGATCGATCTCAAGTTCGCGTCAGTCCACCATCCAATGAGCAATGGGCAGGTGGAGGTGGCGAACAAAATCATCATCAATCTCCTCGAGAAGAAGGTGGAGAATTTGAAGGGTAGCTGGGTGGAGCAGCTTACTTTTGTTCTTTGGTTCCTTAGAACCACTCCTAACACGGCCACGAGGGAGACCCCCTTCAAGCTCTCCCATGGGTATGAGGTTGTGCTTCCAATAGAGTTCGAGGTCTGGATGCCTCGGGTGGTCGAGGCAAAGGCAGGAAGGGAAGAGTGGCAAGCTGAAAATGAGGAAGAGGTACGTCTCTCCCTTGACATGGTGTAAGAGTTGCGTGATCTCTCTGCCATCCGATAGGAAGAGGTAAAGTGAAGAATGGCTAAGTACTTTGACAAGCACGTCAGGGTCAACCAGTTCGTGGAAGGGGACTTGGTCCTGAAGAAGGTGGATACAGCAGGGAGATCAACGGCACTGGGGAAGCTCAACCCTGACTGGGAGGGCCCGTATATTATCCAGGAAGCTCTAAGGTCAGGGGGTACTATCTCCGAAATGTGGAGGGCGAGACCCTGAGTCACACCTGGAGTGGTGAAGACTTGAAGCGTTTCTATCCGTAAAAATATGTACGTCCATTCCTTCAATGAATATGAAATCCTTTGATGCTCCAACTTTTTTGCAGATCAAGTTTGTGGCAAGTATTTATCAAGCTAAGTCCTAAAATGCTCCTACTACCAGGCTTCTACCTAGCTAGCGAGGCCAGAGATTTGCCAAAGGAGTTTTCTCGCTCTGGGGTTAGGTCCCGAGATGCTCCCGCTGCCAGGCTTCTACCTAGCTGGCAGGGCCGAGATCCTCGAGTGACGTCGTTATGACCCTGGAAGGTTGAGACCGGTTGATGCTCAACACCCGCCGTCAGGCTCCCACCTAGCAGATTGGGTCGGTGGTAGCGCCTGAAGGTTAAGTGATGGAAAGTTTTATTGCTCTGGGGTTAGGTACCGAGATGCTCCTGCTGCTAGGATTCCACCTAGCTGGCAGGGCTAAGATCCTCGAGTGACGTAAATATGACCCTGGAGGGCTGAGACTGATTGATGCTCAACACCCGCCATCAAGCTCCCACCTAGCTGATTGGGTCGGTGGTAGCACCTGGAGGATAAGTGATTGGGCTGGTGGTAGCGCCCGGAGTTTAAGTGATAGAAATTTTTCACGCTCTAGGTTTAGGTCCCAAGATGCTCCCGCTGCCAGGCTTCCACCTAGCTGGCAGGGCCGGGATCCTCAAGTGACGTCGTTATGACCATAGAGGGCTGAGACCGGTTGATGCTCAACACTCATCGTCAGGCTCCCACCTAGCCGATTGGGTCATTGGTAGCATCTAGAGGATAAATGATGGAAATTTTTCTCGCTCTGGGGTTAGGTCCCGAGATGCTCCCGCAACCAGACTTCCACCTAGCTGGCAAGGCCGGGATCCTCGAGTGACGTCATTATGACCCTGGAGAGCTTAGACTGGTTGTTGCTCAACACCCGCTGTCAGGCTCCCACCTAGCTGATTAGGCCGGTGATAGCACCCAGAGGTTAAGTGATAGAAAGTTTTCTCGCTCTAGGCTTAGGTCCTGAGATGCTCCCGCTTTCAGGCTTCCACCTAGCTAACAGGGTAGGGATTCTCGAGTTACTACGACCCTGGAGGGCTGAGACTTGTTGAGGCTCAACACCAGCCGTCAGGCTCTCACCTAGCTGATTGGGTCAGTGGAAGCACCCGGAGGTTGACTGATGGAAAGTATTCTGACCCTGTAGATAGGTCTCGAGGTGCTCCTATTGTCAGGCTTCCACCTAGCTGATAGGTATGGGATCCTTGAAGTAAATCATTCTTGTTCTGGAGCTATCCCAAATCATGCTTGCCAATCAACACCAGGCATCTGAAGTCTCTTGATGCAGAGGCTGGGGGAATGTTGAATCTAGCAAATCTCAAGGCAAGTTGGCAAGGGCGAGCCGAAACCTTGACAGGTCGGCGAGCCGAGACCTTGGCAGGTCGGCGAGCCGAGACTATTGTCAGCAGTTACATTCCAGCCTGCCAAAGTTTCACTTGGAAGATTCTTGGCGTTGTCACCAAGGCCCAAAGAAGAAGGGTCATTACAAGTGAGCTGGGTATTTGCGGGCCCAGCTTGGAAAACAATCCAGCCTAATTACAATGGGTGGATATCTAAAGGCAGGGAAAAGGGGATGGCGAGCTGAGATATCTGCATCTACTGTGGAAGGTGAGAGGAGACGGTCCTCTGCGGTACATTTCCACCCCCTTAAAATTTTACTTGGCAATTTTTTAACAATTTCCACTTGATGATAACAAGAAGGAAGAGTGCTCGTGGGCAAGCTGAGTAGTCACGAGCCTAGCGCGGCGAGTAATCGGCCTCTTGACTATCCGGGGTTGGCGAGCTCCCAAGGTCCCCCCGTGGGTACGAATCCTAACTCAAGTACGTTCTAGCAGCCCACTCTACCCTGGTAAGGTCGCGCTACAAAGGAGGGCAGCTCGCAGGTGAGTAAATTACAGTAAGTTCAAAAAAAAGATAGAAAAATATGGGCCAAATCATTTTTTTCATTAGCAAATGTCATTTTACAAAATGGTGAGCATGGATCAGCGAGGTTACAAGAGGGGGAAAGAGAATTACAATGGAAGAAAAACAAAAATGAGAGGGATGCGCGAGTTAGCTCTCGCCCTCCACCCCCCCACCCCCAGACGGGTGGTCCTCCTCGCCCTTCCCACCGGATGTGTGACCGCCCTTGTAGCCCTTTACATCCTTGAACAGCGACTCGAATCTCTCCTCCTTCTCGTTAGGAGGGGTAGTCGGCGGGAACAAGGTTCGCCACAAGGTCCCTCACTGTGATCTCTTCGCATCCCTCCACCAACACCTCCATGTCTTTCATCATCTAGAGGGTGTAGTCGGCGGTGATGATGGAGTTGATCTGAAACCTCTCGCCGACCTCGGCCTCGCTGTATACTTTTGTCCATCTGGGAGGGATGCTCGGCTCACCGCCATACTTAAGGAGGAAGATGTCTGTCTGCCGGATCAGCTCGCTGTTGAGCCCTTTGTTCTCCTCCCTCAGTCTGTTGTTATCCTTCTCCAGCTCGGTGGCGTGAGCCTCTGTCTCGATGGTGCGAGCCTATAACTCGGCGGAGCGAGCTCGCAGCTCACTCGCGGCTTCGACATCCTGGGAAAAAGGTAAGGTAAGATATACGAGCGTGAAAGAAAATAAAAAAAATCCTAAGGGAAAAAGAAAGGGGGTGGCCGGCGCTTAACATCCCGCCGGTGGCCTTTACAAGGAGGTTCTCAGTGACCTACAGTCTCCTCGCTAGGTTGGCAGCATTGTCCTTGGTGAGGTCGCGCTCCTGTTCAATCTTCAGCAGTTGGTGGTTAAGGCTGAAGCCTTGGTGGACCACTATGTGATGCAGCTCCAAGGCCTGCTTCTGGGCTTGCATCCCCTCACGGCCGAGTTACTGAAGGGTTAGTACCTTGTAGTCCTCGGCATCCTCACGCCCATACAGGCTGAAGCCTAACACATAGGCGTGCCCGGAGGTGGGTTGACTCCCCGACCAGGAGGGATGGAGCGATGAGATGGAAACCTTGTGGTTCTGCTCATCCCACTGCACCATCTGCTCGTCGGATGAGTCTTTTGACTTTCCCCCAAAGCCAAAATGGGGGTGGCTCTTCGGCAGGCTCGGCTCATGGGCCCCAGTCACCGCTGTAGTAGGGGATGCGGAGGGCTCGCCACCCTCCAAGTCCTTCTCTGGCGAGCCCTTCAGCGAGCTCTCTGGCGACCCTTCTGGTGTGGTCTCCGACAAGCTTTTGTAAACTTATTGTTCTTGTTTTAGTCCCCCCCCCCCCCGGAGACCACTGTCATCTTCATCTTCTTTGGTTGTGGGGGGCGGTGAGGCGAACAGGACCCTTCGAGACCAGGTCATTTCCAACTGGAGGAGGGTCCACCTGACCCCAGGTCGCCTCGACAGGCTGTCGTTGCTTCCCGCTCGCGCGCGAGCGGGTCCGGGTAGGCTCCTGAGTCCGCATGGGGCGGATGCTCGGGAATTGATCACTCCCCTGCAGAAAAGGACTTGGGTTAGAAAAGCAATGATTGTGGGCAAGCTGGTAGGGCGAGTAGGGAAGATTTATGCCTTCTCCGGGAAGAGCTAGGAGGAGCGAGTCGAGTCCCCTTTGAAGGAAGGTGACCTCGAAGTCCTTCCCCAGGAAGAACCTATGCAGCTCGGCATTGACACTGAATAGCTTTGGAGGCCGATATACCTCCTCGCCCTTTTGCTGGGGGGGAAGGGAATGTTGCCCAGGTCACCCTTGATGAAGACGACCTTGGAGACTCAGTTGGAGTTTTTTTGCGATCTGGCGGATCTTGATGTGTGAGCCCATTAAGAAGGCAACCCCGTCGCTGGTCGCGCGGTAGCTGAAGAGTTTGCAAAAGATGGCGATGTTGAATTCGATCCGCTCTTGGCAGAGGTGGCAGGCAAATACGACCATCATGGCGATCGCATTCGGGTTTAGCTGAGCCGGAACCGCCCCAAAGTACTTGAGGATCTGGCGGATTTTCGGCCAGAGGGGGAGGCGCAACCCCACCTCGAAGTGCAAGATGGGTAAGGCGAGCTCGTCCCGGTAAAAAGTGTTGATGGCCTCGCCCTCTCTAGACTGGTGCGCCTTATAGTCCGGGGGTAGGTACTCAGTCTTGAAGGCGGCGAGCTCGCGCTCGGTGGTGTTTCCATCGAAGAAGAGGTATTTGGCGAACTGATGGGCGCACTTGGACTGCCCATCGGCATCAGGTCGCGTCTTCACCATGTATCCGAAAGATTTGGGATGCGAGAGCGGGTAGTGAGCAAAGCAGCAAAGGGGGTATGAATGCAATTAAGGGGATAGCCAGGGGGTTGGAGAGGGGCCTATTTATAGAAAACCGAATTTATGGCCGAGCTGATCGATCGGTCCAGCTCGTCAGCCCCAGCTCGCCTATTCCAGCTCACCACTCGACGATCTTGCCTATCCCAGTACGAGCTAAACCTAGATAGCACATCCAAATATTTCAAATATTACTGAGTTCTAAAAAATTATTTATGTTATTACAAACAGGGACGTTCGCAACCCCGAGTATGGAGATCATAACAAGCAAAGAAAGTTCGGTCTACCCGCGCGAGCTGTGGCACTGGGGGCGAGGGTTGATAGACTCATTTAGGGAGCCATTTTATCTACCCTGGACTCGCGCCCCCATCCCCGGAGGTTAACGCGGTTTGAGGAACTCGCGGACCAGGTCCAGGTCCCTGCTAAAGGTCTGCAAGCTTTCATCAATTCTCTTCATAACTAGGGTAGGGTACATCATCTCGCTCGCCGAGCTGTGCTCCGCCTTGTCCGCGAGAAGCTCATAGTCCCGCTCTAGCTCCTGCGTCCTCTGCTCGCTATATGCATTGTCCGCTCGAAGTTTGCGTAGGGCAGCATCCTGCTTCTTTAGCACCTCCACTACTGGCCACCTCAGCTCGGTAGGATCCAGCGAGTCATCCAGGAAACTCTCCATCCCAGGCTCAGGGGGTGGTGAGTGGCGAGCTTGTTCTGAAGATTCTTCAACTTCAGACAGAGCAGGGAGCCCTGCAATAATCAATCAACTCAGGTAGAAAGAGGGTGCAAGCAACAAAGAGGCCTAGGCAAAACATTCTAGTGAAAGCAGAGCTAACAGGATGAGCTTGGCAGTTCTTGGAGGATGTGCGGAGGAGGTAGGGCTAAGTTCTTGTCGCGACCTGGAGGATGGTTCCCGGGGAGATGAGGTTGAAGCTGGGAACCGGGATGATTCCGACTCTTTCCCTCACAAGTGCAGGAGTATTTGTGGGCTGCTGAGAAGGAGTGCAAGTTGGCGACCTGATTTTCAGTGAATCCAGCCCCGTGGTCCCAAAGGGAGGTGATTTATTCTACAGGCGAGTATCGTGGGGAGTCTGAGGCCGCGATTTTTCATGTGGGGTGTGGACTCGCATTGTGGAGGTATCTGCATTGGACTGATGATTCTCGGGGTAGGTAGGAATGTCGATGACTACTTTCCCCTTGAGGTCAGCAGTTGGTTTGGAGGAGGCGAGCCCAGGATTCAAGGTGGACTCTAGGTCGCGGTAGATGGATTCAACATCCTTTGGTATGGACTTGGCATTCTTGGAAGGATTGGATTTTGCCGGCTCGCACAGTGCGGCGATGGGAGGCAAGCCGACTAATGCGTCAGCGCAAGCGGCATTGAGCTCGCGGGCGTTGTTGAGCTTCTCTTGGAGTTCTTTGGAGAGAGGCGTCTCGGCAAGGCTCAAGTAAGAAGGAATGGCAAAGGTCACCCCGATACGCGGACCTATATATATAGCTGATGGTGGAGCCCACCAAAAGATTCTCTGGCCCCTGTCACACTCGCCATATATTGCGGGGTTGGATGTTTCTTTCCGAGCTTGGGCCAACCTCGCAAAAAGCGGGGATTGTGTACAACCCCATATCCAGCGAGTAGTGGTCGATAGAAGCCAGACCGGCCAAAGTCCAGCATTCTGGCTCGCCCAAGTGGTCTGTTGGTTTAGAAGGATGATCAATTCTTTCTTGTGCAGGTGTGTTATGTTCTACTAGCTCCCTAGAACTTTCATGTGCAGTAACAAGTGCTGCAAAATCTACACAAGCATTTAGTATTTCATTATACTTTCCAGATTAAACAACCATCTCATCTCGCATAACCTGACAATTTTATAGACATTAAACTATGGCATCATATGTGTGTAAACTCAAAAACACTTAACAGTAGCAACTAATTCACAGATTAATGGTTTATAGTTGCATCTATAGGAAAAAATACATGCTAGTAATTTCACAAATAAAACAAAAGAACATTGATGGTGATTTCTACGCTATTGTCCTCAACAAGTCCATTTCATGTAAAGCTCAATAAGAAATTCAATAAAAATGAACTTTGAAAATGGTTAAGCAAAATAATCGAAACTATGAAATCGCACACCATGGATACAAAAGTTCTATAACCCATAGTAAATAACACACACACCATACAACTTGGTGGGTAGACAGGATGTGACCACACTTACCCATCAAGAAATCCTCATGCTCAGAATGAGACCCCCATAACATCAACCACTCACATGATTTTCTCCCATAATGTCAATCACATCCACCAGAATCATAGACATAATTGATAGAAAACATGGAGATCGCCCACAAGAGGAGTTATCGCGTAACGGTTGCCCTACACCTATAGACTCGGGCCCTAGTGTATGCCGAGATAACGTTGTAGGGTGTGTAGCAATATGACAACCTTGATAGTCTTGAGGACTATACGCCTGCAACTGTACCCTAAAGTAGAACAACTATATCAATAATTCTACATCGATCATCTATCGTGTGTCAACATCATCTTCAGCATGCTTTACACCTTGTGGTCATCTATTTTAGGCAGGTGGGAAACTCCCTCTGGTGAATAAATAAGTATTTAAATTTTTGGAGAGAAAATGAGTAATATAGAGTCAATGGTGGGTATTTAAACTCTCTGCGCACACCAAGAACAAACCACGGTTCGACAATATATATTGTCACTTTTATTAATAACTAAGGGCAAGGATAATGTTACTTCAATCATGTGATGAATTATTATCCATGTTCAAGATCTCTCTTAAGGTGGTAAGAACACATTATCAAACTACTATCTAGATAGTACATACTAATAATAGTTTGAGGTGTATCTGCATGATCATGGCATTATATATAAGTTGTCATATTCTTAACACATAATTTGGTTGAATGGAAAATTTTCATCTCATGGGGGTTGAATTAGTTGTGCTCCAAGGCTCTACTTGGTACTTGCCCCTCGTCCCTTTTGGAACCCATCGCTGCCAGTTTCTCCTACCATTTCACTTGGTAGTGTGGCTTACGTACATGATACAGATCGTTCAGGCCATAAGTTACATGAAACTTCTATTTGCAGCACCTTTACAAGTTACTCCATTCAATCCAAGGGGTAAGAGTGTTATCATTCCTCAAGTATTATTGTCAATGGGATGACACCATACACAAACATTTTATTTTACTTTTTTATTCTTCTTATCCCTCTATTTTTCCACTTTGTTTTATATTTTTGCCTAACATGCAGGAGATTTTCATTTTTCATCCTTGATGCCCCATAGGTCATTACTTTCTCTCTGACACAAGAGGTTGAACTTTTTAATGGCATCCATTATCGTAAACATTTTCCCATTTTGGGCAGCCCCTCCCCCAATCATTTCGTCATAGCACCACTCACAGGATAAATTATATCTACTTTTCCTACTAATCATAGTTGAATGAGTTAGTCTCTCCAGATGATCCGTCTTGCAGATCCCTATTGTCGCCTATAAGGGCACTTGTCAATGGATTACTACTCATCCTATTACACTAAGATCAATAACTGATGGAACATAGGGCCTAATCCCAATCTTAAAGGTAAATAATACACACACCATACAATAAATTAATACTACAAGGCATAAAGAAAATTAACAATACAAAAATATTTAAACCAACATTCACTGGCAGAGATGTTCAACACTACACTAATCAAAATAGGGAGTACAGGGATGTAAAGATCACAAATATATCATGTAATTCAAAGTCCCCCCAAAATATCAAAAATTGCAGCACTGAGATCAAAACCACTCAAAATGCAGCCTAAAATTTTGGCGCGTAGGAGAAGTTTACATTGTTCGATGTTAAATAGAATAGAACACAACAATTTGCTTTCTAAACAAGCTCAACCCATGATTTCTCTTTTTTATTTGCCATTTTTCCCCAACCATCACCCTCCAACACGGAAAATTTTTACGGGCGGGTCTCGTTCCCAAATGTAGGAACGGGTTTAAAATACAGTTGAAAATCAATATTAAAATACAGTTGTATCCTAAAAATACAGTTGAAAAGTTCAATATTAAAATACAGTCGTACTTTAATATTGAACTTCAACTGTATTTTTTAAAGTACAACTGTATTTTTCT
Source organism: Platanthera zijinensis (assembly GCA_039513925.1). Classification (NCBI taxonomy): domain Eukaryota; kingdom Viridiplantae; phylum Streptophyta; class Magnoliopsida; order Asparagales; family Orchidaceae; genus Platanthera; species Platanthera zijinensis. Next base: position 77,457,562 of record CM077078.1, on the reverse strand, counting down.
CCAGTCTCTGCAACTGTATTTTAAACCCGTTCCTACATTTGAGAACGAGATCCGTTCCTAAAAATTTTCCTCCAACACACAGTAGATCATGAGCCAACTTAATGAAACCTTTTGAATTGCCTCAACAGGAACTGGAATAAAGGTGAACTCAACGAACTTAGACATCACTTAAGCAAATACTGAAAAGTGGATTATTTTAAACTAACATCCAAGTAAGAACAACAACCCGAGAGCTTTATCAGTGATCAGACTCTACATAAACCCTACTCAAAATACTCCATTTCCTAAAAACCGGCAATAAGCGTGTGATACAATCCTTCCATACAACAAGTGAAAAGAGAAATAATAATTTCAGCACAAAAAATAAGCTACTTAAATCTACATTATATTTGCATGTCTTGCCATATGCAATAATGCAAGCACAACCTTTTTTTGTAGCCATTGCTCAATGTACAATAACAGGTATATATATATATATATTTATATAGTTACATATTTATGCACTGAAGTTCTATGGAACATCTTGATAATCACAAATCCAAAGACTTAAAATGCATATATTCAACTCTTGGCAAAACAAAGCATTACTGGCAAAATAAAAAAAACACAGTCAGCATGTATCATACAATCAGTAAACTATAAGTATGGCCAAATGCACTTTAACAAACAAGAACAATGAGGAATAGATAAATACCCTCATCATAGAAGAAAATGCTTACATTTAGAGTACTTTGTGTTGTGATGAATCACAAAGGGGAAGAAAATGCTTACATCTGAGAGCGGCTCCGAGTCATAGGAATGAAGATCCAAGATCCCGGGCTCACCTCGGGCGAGAAATTGCAACGGCTCATCCTTTGGCTTGACGGCCTCGAGCTCACCGTCGGCATTAAGGGCTCTAAGGACAGAGGGAACTCTCTGGCCAAACCCCTCTCCGCGCTCCGCAGCATCCTCGAATAGTCAACCTAGCAAAAATCCTAACATATGGGGAAAACTCAACAAATTAGCAAAAAATCGCAGAAATTTTCAAGATGAACTGCTCCGAGGAGTACTGGTGCTGGTGGCGATGACCCGATCCCTGTGCCTGCCTCCCTGCCACCACCGTCGCCTTCATCGTATCTCGCCCTCTCACAGTCTCACTCACTCTCCTTTCTCCCTCTCGTTCGCACGCGAGCAACGGGAGAAGAAGAACGCGAGTAGCGGGAGAAGAAGCACGTCATGCCCTACCTGTGTAGAAGAACATATCGCGGCTATCGCGATTTTTAGGTGGGGAACAGTGCAGGAAACAATAAATAAAAGCAAGAATATTATTTTTCATGGCTAATACACCTGTATTAGCCACAATATTTAAAACCCTGGCTATAAAATAACAATTAACCACTGTTTTTGCAATCGTGGCTAATATCCGTGTATTAGCCATGATTTTTAGTCCCTGACCAAAAAAAGTGTGGTCAATACTCACTTTCTAGTAGTGCTTTTCTTATGCCCAGGTCTTCTTGCGCTTTCTGAGGTATCCTTAGCTCGGCATTTGGCTAGGGAGGGGAAGCACTCTAAGATCTTCCGGGTGTGTGGTGGTACCTCCACGCCGAGCCCTTGGGTCTGTCCCTTATTCTTTTTCCTTAGTCATTTGGCCCGCAAGAGAGAAGTAGGTGTGCGATCATCCATTCCCCAAGGGTGAATTCCACAGAGACCGAGTTTTCAGTTTCAACAGCAAAAACCACTAATATTCATAAATCTCAGTGCCAAGGCAAATACGACTGAGAATAAAGGATCTTCTTAGCGGTACAGTTGAGAAGATTCAAATAATACCATTGAAATCCCCATGTCTCAGCACCAAGTCTAATACTGCTGAGAATGAAGTCAATACACAGTGGTACAGCTGACAATATTCAAATAATGTCATTGAGCTCATACAGATTGGAGGGATCCAAAAATGGCGGAAGAGGGGGAAAGGATGGGCAAAACATTCATGTTTTGTCCAATACTTTGATAGGACCTTTCCTAGGACCGTTGGAGAAGGTCAAAGCTATAAGAAGACACTTAGGGTGCCTGAAGCCATTGTCGTTACATAAAACCTAAATTCTAAAAGAGTTTGACGGCACTTAAAGTGAAAGAAGATAGTTCTTACCGAAGGCATTCAGAAGAACAAGTGGAGTAAATTATTTGACTCAAGGTTGATCTTCTTCCATCTGCAAGAAGAAGAAGATCAAGGTGGAGCTTGACGTAAACTTTGCAAAACCTGAAGATCATTCAGTTAGGGACCAGCTCCAAATCTTGCCATCAAAGCAAGAACAACAAAAGTTCCCAATCTTCGTGTTCTAACTTTATTTAGACTTCTATTATAATCACTTTCATTACATATTCTGTAGGTCCTTTATGTCTGAGTTTGTGGGTCTTTGTGCCTGAGGTTTAGGGACCTTGTGCCTGAGCTATAGGGATATACTCCTAGCCTAAGTGGTAGGATCTCAGTGGAAATCTGAGATAGGACTTGAGTCATGTCTGAGGTAGGAAACTAGGAAGGTTTCTGAGTTGTAGGAGTTATATAACTCTAAGGTAGGGCTTCTTGATAAGCCTGAGTATAGGGTATGTGTGCATGAGGTAGGGTCTTAAAGGAGACTTGAGAAATCCTGAGGGATTTATGTTGTAAGCTCTATTGAGCTGAGTTTTGGATGAGGTTGTCTAGTCTAGCACATAGCTAAATAGGTGTAGAGGGAAAGTAGATGTACCCAGACCTTGGGGAATCACTATAAATCTCTGTGTGTTTTTTGTGTGCTTGCGTTCTTTCTTACTTAAATGTTGAAATTGAAAAGAACCAACTAAAATTGCAAGACACATATTCACCCGCCCCCTACGTGAGTTAGACTACCACTAACTATAATCTATAAAGACCTTTATCCATCTTGCTTGAAATTCTTTAGTTTCAAGGATAACTAAATTACCTAGAGAGGGGTGAATAGGTTATTGGTTCCTAGTGCTATATTTCAAAACTTAATTACCTGTGTGAGTGATGTGATTAGTTTAATTGTGCTTTCAAGGAAATCACACAGACAACCCAGCAAATTTATAGTGGTTCCCCAAATTATGGATACATCCACTTTCCCTCCCACCTTTCTAACAACTTGTTAGACAAGGCACTTCTCCAATCTCTACTTCTAAGAGCTTACACCTCAGATCCCATGGGATCTCTCAGTCTCCTCCAAGATTTATAACTCAGGCACAAAGCCCTACAACTCAGTGATCAATTGATCACCTACCTCAGGCCAAAGGCCCTACCACTCAGTCTGGGAGGAAATCCCTACCTCAGATCCACAAAAGATCTTACCACAGAGAGAATGACTCTCCTACAGCTCAGGCACAAAGTCCCTACCTCAGATCCAAAGGATCCTACAACTCAGGCATAAGTTCCCTACAACTTAGAGAGAATGACTCTCCTACCTCAGGCTCAAAAGACCTACAACTCGGTGATCAACTGATCACCTACCTCAGATCCAAACTGGATCCTGCAGCTCAAATTCAAACTTGAATCCTACTACTCGGGCCAAAACCCTACACTCAAATTCTCTACAGAATCCTACACTTAGCCTTTATATATTTAGGCGTACAGCTCAGATCTATTAAGATCCTATAGGGTGTGAGTGTGGGTGGTTTGACTATAACAACAAAGAAATTTCTCTAGGCCTTCTTCTTCTTCCTGAGCTAAGATATCCTCAGCCCTAACTTCTTCACAGCAACAAGAATCTTAAGTTGGAAGCAACTTTGCAGATCTGCTGCTCTGCACCTTGCTGAACTGAACCAGAAGATCGGCTCTCTCTTCTTCACAGCTCCAAAGATTTGTCATCAGGAAAAGCTCTGCTAGATCTGTGTGGTGACTACTATTGGGGCTTTTTCCCTTAACAGCTTCTTAAGCCAAGACAAACTCAGCTCTCTCTTTCTGACTGCTGAATCCAGATGATTCAACTACTTCTTTCTTAGAATGTGGACTTTCTGATCTTGTTGTTGAAGATGTTTTGATTCTTCAGTGAATAGCTTCTTCAACAGCTAACTGTCTGTGAGTCACAGACTAACTTGGTTTTGCTCTTAGATCAGCACTTGAACTGGATCTCCAAGCTCTGCAATAATTGTCGGCAGGAAGATGAAGTCTAGAGGAGTTTATCAAAAGCTATTTCTTCTTCCTTGATATCTGCCTTTTATTATTAGCCCATCAATGGCTCTTTGAGCAGTGGGCCCCACCTTGAATTTGTTGACAGCTACCAGCTTTAGCATTAATTGTTGTACTTAAGGCAAGCGGCAACATTTATCGCATACTATAGCTTTCCCACAAAAAATTCAAATTCTGTTGACTTATTGACTTTGCTGACATCACCATCTGTGGACTTAGCCAAAATCAAGCATCTTTAGTATAGGCGTTGAGTGAGTAAGCTTCACTCAATGCCAAAACACTTAGAGAAATATTCTGTCACTAGGCATTGAGTGAGTATTTTTCGCTCAACGCCAAAACACTTAGACAGATTTTGTATCACTAGGCGTTGAGTGAGTAAGCTTCACTCAACGCCAAACTACTTGGATAGATTTTCTGTCACTTGGCATTGAGTGAGTAAGCTTCACTCAACGCCAAACTACTTAACAGATTTTCTTTTGTTACTAGGCGTTGAGTGAGCAGCCTTCACTCAATACATTTGGACTTAGCCAAATTTCTGTGTGAAATCACAGTCTATGACTGACTAAGGTTCAGTCAACACTTTTTATCACATGGCATTAAGTGAGTAAGCATCACTCAATATCTGTGGACTTAGTCAAATATCTACATAGATTTTCTATGGCTTTTATTGACTGAGCTATACTCAACTAATATGAAGTTATGGAATTAAGTGAATGGACTTCACTCAATGCCTATAGACTTGGCCACATTCTGCCTATTTCTTCTTAGGCTTTTACTGTCTTAGCCTGTCTCACAGCTTTTTGTTATATGGCATTGAGTGAGTAGACTTCACTCAATGTTTGTGTACTTAGCCACATCTTCAGCTTGCCAATTGTTTGGCTTTGACTAAACAAGCTGAACTCAGCGCTATTAGCCACCTGGCATTGAGTGAATAGACTTCACTCAATGCTTGTGGACTTAGACAGTTTTCTGTCTTTCCACTAGCTTGCCTAGTCATCACCTGTCTTGGCCACTTGAATCAACATGTCCAAACCATGAATAAAAGGTGCCATGCATACATAGAACTTGTAGGACATGTTAGATTACATGTGTATACCATTGTCTACAAGGCCTTCTTCAAATCTAATACATTGGGATCAATGGACCCAATAATCTCCCCATATTTGAATAAGTCAAAACCTAAGACAATATACACACTAACACAAATATGTAACATATACACTAAAAGACACATTGCATAACTTAGAGAAAATAATGAACATAATAAAAAATGATTTTCATTTATCTTAGAAGGAACAAAATTTTTTGTGCATTGTACAAAACATAACACATTCCTTAAACTCTATAAGTAGAACAAGAAACTTTTCTTATTTCAGGTTCTCTTATAACAATGCCACTGCCCTTAGGTTTCTTGACAGTTTTATCTTCAGCACTAGCTATCTTCTTCCCTTTACTATCAGCTTTGTCTGCTTCAGCTACTTCAGCCTTCTTGATTTTCTGTCTCTAGAAGTAACCATAATGTTTGGGAATGAATTTGGTAGGTTCAATGGCATCAGGAGCCAATGTGCCTGCATACTTGTCCCTTATAAATTTCCTCCTTTCATTTTCCCTTTCTTCCATCTTGTTCCATTCACATGAGTTATAGATTTTGCCTCTAACAATTTTCTTAGCCTTTATATATTCCCAGGAAGACAGGATGATGGTCCTTGACTCTAGGCTCCACTGTTCAAAGTCAGGCCTCTTTTCCTTCTCTTCTCTATATCTCTTCTTGATCAGCCATATCTCTTCCTCATTCTCAACAGTAGTTCTTTCCTTGGGCTTCAGCATCTGGTCTGTAGTGGGATTGAACTCAGGAATCTCAACAGTAATAACTAAATCAGCCCACTGAGCACCTTCTTATATAAACTGAGCATCTTATAGTTGTTCTTCTAGCTGAGCAGACATGCTTCGATTTAGTGCATCTCAAACTTGAGGAGGAAACATAGGGATGTCATGCTGGACAGGTTCAATCCCAAAAGATCCCCTCATCACATTGGTGGCCCAGACCATATTTTCAATATTTGTTCTTATGGCATTACTCTCTCCCTTTTTGACTTCTTCAATAAGCTCTTTGGTCTGGGAGAGGCAGGCCTTGCTCCTTTTAGTTTTTAGATAAATAACACCTGCTGTTACTTCATTTTTGACCTCCAGCATATGATCATCCAGCAGCTTGGTACAACCATCCATCTTGGTAAAGATTGTTATATTCTGTTGTTCCCACATAACTTTATCAGCATTATAAATATCCAGCATATTTTCATTCTGAATTGTATGATTAGCTATCACTGTAGTGACATTTGAGTCTACTACATCCAACTTGTTCAGTGTGTAATCAACTGTTGGGGCTGCCCTAGTGAAGAATTTAATAGTTTCACCCTTCAAGAGATTCACTTCAAATCTGATTGACTTAATTTCTATAGATAGCTCCTTCCTGATTTCTTTGAGAGCATCATCCACAAAGGTTTCTAGGGTTCTCCTTTGCTCATCCAGCAAGCCCTTTAGCTAGGCAAGAAACATAGGAGGAATTTGATCCATCCTTGCAGAAGTGCCTTCATCACCTATTTCTTGAGTTGGCCTAACCTCTACCCTCTTATCAAATTCAGCCACAGTAAAGGCAGAAGACTAAGCTTTCTTTGGAGCACTCTCCTCCTTTTCTGACATGGAGGAGTCTATATCATGCACATCAACATGAGCTCGGATTTTAAAGTGACGCTCTCGCTCACCATGTGTCATGCCCTCATTGGTATGCAGAACAGCATCAGCATTCTAAGCATCTTGAGGTATCTCTTGAAGATTCTGGAGTTGTTCCCCCTCAGATAGTGGAGTCTCCATGAACTGATCCAGATATTTCTCCCCCTCAGTACGTGAATCTTGCATAGCATCCTTTGAGAGTTTCTCCCCCTCACTCTGAGGACTATGTCCAACCAGAAGCTCTTGGGGTGGTGGTGAAGATGCATTTTCAGTAGCAGTTGGGGTCTTTGAGGCCTCCCCCACAACTGTAGCAGAGGTTTTGTTGACTATGTCCTCTACCATTCCTTCAGCAATTTCAACTGTAGAAGTATATTCATCTGGGGCTTATTCAGATTGAGCTCTGCTCAACTAATTTTTGGTGGCTTGTTCAGAAGATTCAGACACTTGGCAGCTGCATCCTTTCTGGGCTCATCTTCAGACCCTCTCATATTTAGATCATAAGGCTCTTCCTCATCTTGTTCTTCAGAAGAACTAGTTGTGTTGCTTTCCTCTGGCATTGGAGCTCTTTTTTTAGCCTCCTCGGGGCTATATTGATCTTGGTTCCACTAACCATAGTCTTGATTTTTCCTGAGGAAGAGTCTTCTTTGGCATTTCCAAACAATTCCAGCACTTCTGGCTTCCACAGAAGGTAGGAATCTGATAGTATGAACTCTAGGTCAGAAACCTGGAGTAGGTGGAGAACAAATTGCACCTCTTCTAGCGCATCCTTGAATCCATTTTTCACCATTTCATAACCCTCGAATAGGAATTCCTGACCTTTCGACGCCATTTCGTTAGCAAATTTCTGAGAGCGAGCGAAAAAATTTCTGTTGACTCAACAATATCGGGCGGGGGAGGGCAAGGAATATTGTGTTTTGCTCTATGCACATGTCCTTTTGTTTATAGTTTTTCTTAAGATAGAAGGCGGAAAGGCGCGAACCTATTTTGGGATCAAGTTATGATCAACGACTGGGATTAATTCCTCTTAGCCAGAAACAGACAAATTTGCCTTTAACCCTTAGTCTTATTAGACTGACCAATCCTGCAGGGATTTAAATTGACCTGCAACACACATACAATATATACAACTAGAGGAGATCTACTTGAACCAAATTCAATATACCCATGTCAAACTTGAGGATATTGAATCTAGTTCCACCTAGTGGCTTACTGAATATGTGAGCCACTTACTTATTTGTTGAGAAAAATTTTTAAGACTTATCTCATACTTCTTTAATACTTTTAATATACAAATATCTTATCTAAAACGCATAGTCGTGTTAAGAGATACAAGATTTCTTACAATTGAGAGAGCACATAGTAGAATCATAAACTAGAAGAGTTATACTTATCTTGATATTGTGATCCACATAAGTTGTACACAGCAACTCATCTGTGCCCTCCACAGTCTCTGCTTGCTAAGCCAGATTTCTTCCTCTCTTTCAGATATTGATTTGATTCTGGCTCTAACCATTGTCTAACACACAGTCCTTATTAAAGGGAAGGAAAGTTGTCTTCAAGCTGTTCAGGCCCCCTATGAACCTTTGATTCCTATTGGCAACCCAAATAGTCTACTCCCCCTTGATCATTGTCTTCTTTCTTGATCAGGTCTTGATAATACCCAAAAGTGATCAAGCCAATTGAGTAGACTCCACTTGAACCTTGAATGTTCCACCCTTGTTCCAGTCCAAGCATGGAACATCCTCTGTCCAAATACCATAAGGGGGTATGGGTACTTGAACTATCCTGCAAAACAAAATTTATCTTACCTTAGGACCCTAATAGGTATTGGGTCCTAGGTTCTTGTTTGCCTCAAAATGACCTTGCCTTCCAGCAGATTTCCTGACAGGAAGACTAACTTTTGCTTTGGGCACAGATAGATTGTGCCAGCAATCTAGAGCAAAATGGCCCACTTTGCCACAACACTAGCACTCATGAATATTATACCTTCTCTTCTAAGCAGGTCTGGCAGTTGGGTTAACTGCAAATTAAGCATAAGTAAGATCAGCTTCCTTATTCTTATTTCTATCATCCACGATCTGACTGAGGGTAGGTCTGGCAGTAGAAGAGCTTGGATTTTCATGAGGTCTACCAGTAGTAGTCTTCTTTGCAGAGGACATACTGTTGATGGCCTCAGAAATACCCAAGTCTGGCTTGTTGGCAGACTTTCCCTTGGTCAGAGTGTGTGCTAGGAGATCTTGAGAAAAGGCCATTGCCTTACTCATGTGTGAGGGGGATGGTGTACTAAATACAAATGGTCTAGGATGGGCCATTTGAATTTCTTCATGGGAAGCCTTAAAGGCACTCATTCCCCTACTCTTTCTTCTTCCATTGTAGGATACATTTGTATTCTTACAAGAAAGATTCTCATTCCACCAGTGACCATGCATGCAGTCCTGGTCATACTTGTTGGATGGGAGAATTACCTTATGAAAGGTTGACTGAGGCTTGACATGAGCATTGCCTTTTCCTTTGGAGAGGGTAACTCTAGAATTCCAGTTACTCTGACTTTCTCTTGATGGAGTCTATCTTAGAGAAATTTGCCACAATTCTCTTTTCATTCTCAAGTTTCTTTTCTAGATCCTTAATAATAGAGTCCTTATATTTGATGGACTCAATATGGATATCTACCATGGTCTTCAGATGGCCAACTTCCCTTACTTTCAGATACAGCAAAGATGATGTCTCATCCTGCTGGGAAGCAGCCAGCTAGAAGGAGGCAATTACCTCAGCTTGTTCCTTAACAAGCAACTTGCTTTCCTTGAAGGCTTTTAGAAGTGTACCATGATTTTCAATCAATTGATTAATATCATCTTCTGTCATAGGACCCTCATCGTCACTTGATGAGGATGCATCAGAGTTTGTACTGGACTCATATCCAGATTCTGAGGATGAGCTGGATGGGGAATGTACCTGATCTTATCCAGGCTGATCCTGGCAGGATTCTTCTTTTATCATGCCCATCAGCCCATAACAGTTGTAGTCATCTACTTCTTCATCATCCTCCTATGTATCACTATCTGAATGTGACAGAGGGGCCCTGATCTCTATTCTTGCATCTGGGTAGACACCATCTAATGAACTGATGACGACTTCTTCCTTATCATACTCCCCTTTGCCTTCCATGTAGACAATCAAAGTGTCCCACATTTCTTTGGATGTCTTATAGTGGACCAAGATCTGGAAGGTGGAGTCATTTATGGCACTTACAATGAAGTTGTGTGCCCTCTTATCCAAGATAGCCAAGATGATTTCATCTTCAGTCATTTCAGCATAACTCTTTGGAGTCTGGACTTCTGCTTCTAAGATAAAGACCTTCATGGGGATAAAGGGTCCTTCTTGAACTGTTACAAAGATCCTAAGATTAGAGGCTTCCATGATCTTCTTGATCCGCTCTTTCTAGGTCCCAAAGTTCTCTTTGCTGCAGACTTGAAGCTCCATTGAACTCCACTCCTTATGGTTCACTTATGAACCCATAAGCACTAACCTTTTAGCTATCCTTTGAGATCTACTCAGGTTGTTAAGTCCTTTTTGAGCAACCTCCCTCCAATACCACTCGAAAGTCTTTAGTTTCAAGGATAGCTAAATTACCTAGAGGGGGGAATAGGTTATTGGTTCCTGGTGCTATATTTTAAAACTTAATTACCCATGTGAGTGATGTTATTAGTTTAATTATTCTTTCAAGGCAATCACACAAACAACACAGCAAATTTATAAGGTTTCCCAAAATTATGGGTACATCCACTTTCCCTCTCACCTTTCTAACAACTTGTAGACAAGGCACTTTTACAATATCATCTCCTAAGAGCTTACACCTTAAATCCCTCAGGATCTCTGAGTCTCCTCCAAGACTTACAACTCAGACACTAAGTACTACAACTCAGTGATCAACTGATCACATACCTCGGTCCAAAGGCCCTACCACTCAGGCTGGGAGGACACCCCTACCTAATATCCACAAAGGATCGTATCTCAGAGAGAATGACTCTCCTACAGCTCAGGTACAAAGGTCCTACCTCAGATCCAAAGGATCCTACAACTCAGGCACATGTGCCCTATAACTCAGAGAGAATGACTCTCCTACCTCAGGCTCAAAAGCCCTACACCTCAGTGATCAACTGATAACCTACCTCAGATCCAAATTAGATCCTACAGCTCAAAATCAAACTTGATTCCTACTACTCGGACCAAATTCCTACACTTAGATTCTCTATAGAATCCTACCTCAGATCCACACTTGGATCCTACACTCAGCCTTTAGATATTTAGGCCTACATATCAGATCTGTTAAGATCCTACAGGGTGTAAGTGTGGGTGGTTTGATTATAACAACAGATAAATATCTCTGAGCCTTCTTCTTCTTCCTGAGCTAAGATATCCTCAGCCCTAACTTCTACACAGCAACAAGAATCTTGAGCTGGAAGCAACTTTGTAGATCTGCTGCTCTACACCTTACTGAACTGAACCAGAAGTTCAGCTCTCTCTTCTTCACAGCTCCGGAAATTTGTCTTCAGGAAAAGCTCTGCTGGATCTGTGAGGTGACTGTTGTTGGGGCTTTTTCCCTTAACAGCTTCTTAAGCCAAGACAAACTCAGCTCTCTCTTTCTGACTGCTGAATCCAGTTGATTCAGCTACTTCTTCTTTCTCAGAAAGTGGTCTTCCTGATCTTGTTGTTGAAGATTTTTTTTATTCTTCTATGAATAGCTTCTTAAACAGTTGTCTATGAATCACATACTAACTTAGTTTTTCTCTTAGATCAACACTTGAACTAGATCTCCAAGCTCTGTAACAATGGATGGCAGGAAGATGAATTCCAGAGGAGTTTATCAAAAGCTGCTTCTTCTTCCTTGATCTCTGCCTTTTATTATTAGCCCATCAACGGCTCTTTGAGCAGTGGGCCCCATCTTGAATTTGTTGGCAGCTACCAGCTTTTGCATTAATTATTGTACTGAAGGCAAGCAGAGACATTTGTCGCATACTGTAGCTTTCCCGCAACAAATTCAAATTTGTTGACTTGTTGACTTTGCTGACATCACCATCTGTGGACTTAGCCAAAATCAAGCATCTTTTGTATAGGTGAGTAAGCTTCACTCAACGCCAAAATACTAAGACATATTCTGTCACTAGGCATTGAGTGAGTAAGCTTCACTCAACGCCAAAACACTTAGACAAATTTTTTGTCACTAGGCATTGAGTGAGTAAGCTTCACTCAACACCAAACTACTTGGATAGATTTTCTGTCACTTGGCGTTAAGTGAGTAAGCTTCACTCAATGCCAAACTACTTAACAGATTTTCTTCTATTACTAGGAGTTGAGTGAGCAGCCTTCACTCAATGTTTTTGGACTTAGCCAAATTTCTGTGTGAAATCAAAGTCTCTGACTGACTAAGGTTCAGTCAATGCTTTTTATCACATAGCGTTAAGTGAGTAAGCTTCACGCAACGCCTGTGGACTTAGTCAAATATCTACACAGATTTTATGTGGCTTTGACTAACTGAGTTATACTCAACGAATATGAAGTTATGGCATTGAGTGAATGGACTTCACTCAACGCCTATGGACTTGGCCACATTTCTGTCTATTTCTTCTTTGGCATTTACTACCTTAGCCTGTCTCACAGCTTTTTGTTGTATAGAGTTGAGTGAGTAGACTTCACTCAACGCCTATGGATTTATCCACATCTTCAGCTTGCAAATTGTTTGGCTTTGACTAAACAAGCTGAACTCAGCACTATTAGCCACCTGGAATTGAGTGAATAGACTTCACTCAACACCTATGGACTTGGACAGTTTTATGTCTTTCCATTAGCTTGCCTAGTCATCACCTGTCTTGGCCACTTGAATCAACCTGTCTAAACCAAGCATAGAAGGTACCCTGCATACATAAAACTTATAGGACATGTTAGATTACAACATGTGTATACCATTGTCTACAAGGCCTTCTTCAAATACAGTATATTGGGATCAATGGACCCAACATTGCCTAGGAAGTGCAGAGAGACCTTTGTTCATTTTGCCTAGAAGGTGTAGAAGGACGTTTGTCCATCTCACCTGAGAGATGCAGAAAGACTTTCATCCATCTCACCTGGGATATACAGAAAGACTTTCGTCCATCTTGCCCAGGAGGTGCAGAAAGTCTTTTGTCCATCTCTCCTGGGAGGTGCAGAAAGACTTTCGCTGATCTCACCTTCGGGGTGATCTATCCACTATGAAAGGGAAAATAGATACTCTATTGCCAAAAAAGAATATACAAGTGCTCGCAAATTTTTTTTCGTGGCTCATTCTGGAGAAAAAAGGGAAAAGAGCAGATAGTGGGGGGCGTGTCGGCTCAAGCTTTGCATAACCCTTTATGGCATGGGTCCTTTGGAAGATTTGTCCTTTGATCGGATGTCCAATATGATGCCTTGAGCTAGCGCATCAGCGCGGAGCGCCCTTAGCATCACTACCCTAATGATGGTATCACACGTTTAAGCAACTTGTACGATGATGAACTGAATGTCGTACGTGGCTAGCACCGGAGTCACTAGTAGGATGATACTTCCCGAGACAGGGATCATCAGGTGTCATGTGATGTGTGTACCTCCCGAGCCAAGTTGGATGTCTCTCCCAGAGATTCCTAGCTGGAGTAGCATTGATAAGAATAATATGTTGGCGGGCACATTATCATCAATCAATATCCTGATCACTTCGACCATTGGGCTTCTAAGGGCCGCCTGGATGTGTCATGGATTCGATAAAGGTCCTGGTATGTTAGGGATGGTTGGCTAGGCCGACTCTTAATGCTTCCCGAGAGGTGCTTCTTTGTGGTGTTGCCCTTCAGCGGGCTCATTCAGGGATGGCGGTGCGACCGCTCTCTTTCTTTAAAATTCTTTGAGAAATCTGCGGTGTGTGATCTGTTGGTGTTATCATGATGATCTATAGGTGATCAAACATGTAGTCTCACTTCAACCGCAATATGATCCTATGGGATCGTACATAAGAGCATTAGAGGAGTTGGTAATATTTGTGTTGGCCTTGCTCATAGTGATATGAGTGAAGGACCAAGCCTATGACGTTCTTGATCTGAAGGTTTTTCATTCCGCGACCTATATTATGAATATGGGTCATCAGGTAAGTTATCGGAAGTCTCAAGGAAATTCGTCGAGTATACTCTTGAAGTTCCGATGAATAAGGCTAAATTTGTCGAGTATCGTCTTGACATTTCTACGAATTGGTCTTGGATTCGTCGAGTATCGTCTTGGTATTTTGATAAATTGGACTTGGATTCGTCGAGTTTTGGCTTGATGATTTGGATGAATTGGTCTATGCTAATTCGTTGAGTATACTCTAGTTAACTCAACGAATGGGTCCTTGATTCTTAGATATATACGTGTAAACTCGACGAATGTTATTACCTTCGATTTGATCCTTTAAGTACCGGTTCGGCATGGTCTGCAGGTATTGGATGTTTCAGTCTTCTGTATATATACGATATAAACAGTAAACTGAGAGTGTGTGCCTTTTCTTGACCTAATCATTCGAGATTGAAAGGAGCGGCGTCGACTTCTCCTGACCGAACTGTTCCACACCGATAGAGTCGTTGCCACTGCACCGCACTGCCGACCACCCATCCCTTCATTGGAATGTGTTTCCTCGGGCTTTGTCTTCATCTTTGCCTCCTCTCCTTTAACGGTTCTAGCAAACAATGGAGACGTTGAGGGCATACCTTCATCCAACCTAGATCTTGTGTGACAAGAATCTAAGGGTTCTCCTTGCTTATGTGGATATCTATGGAGGCGTGGACATAATTTTACTTTTGGAACTCCATCCGCTAATATTTTTCGGACTTCCTTAGAGCATTTTGGTTGAGTAGTGACTCAATCTCGCTAAGGTATACTTTTATTCAAAGTTATTTTACTTCTTGATCTATGATTAACGCAAGATACATTTCTCTGTGTGTTTTCTTGTTCCCTATCTCGTTGTGTATATGTGATGTGTCGTATAATAAAACCTAATAGTGGTATTAGAAGCAGGTTGAGTGATGATCATTGTTTCAGAAGTTGTTAAATCTAATGTGTGTAATCTGGAAATTTAGAAGTGTTCAAAATGCCCAAATCTAGTCCAATAACATCAAATGTTGGTGGAATTTTATGAGAAATTCATTGTACTTTGAACCCCTCCAGGAATGCATGTGATTTCATTATGTTATCTTTGTTTCTCCTTAACAGTAACCATCCATCATGTTGGTTTGTGAAACCAAGTGTGTTAGATTTTGAATCTCCTATTGAGAGACGAACTTATCTACTGTGTAAGTGGATTCAGTGTTGCTTATGTCTAATGCATGTAAATCTGAAGATTTAGAAGGGCTCTATATATTCAGATTTAGCCCAGTTCGTTAAGTGTTGATGATTATTCTTTGTGAACATCTAGGATGTATTTAGATTGTGATTGTTTTAAGTTTTTCTTGTGAATGTGCACATTAGTTAATTGTTAACCATGATTAAGTGTTAATCAATTATCTTAAAATTCCTTATCTAATATTAAGTATTTGAAAGTCTTACGATGGATGACACACTTCTTGTCTCGATCGATGAAGTGTGGGCTTGCCAAAGCAAGGTGCATTAATCTATCTTGGTAAGGGTGTGTGCAGATAATTATGATATCTCAATGTCGACATCGGGTCAAATTTAACTGGGTGACCTCAAAAGTTGAGTGCCCAGAGTAATAGGGTTGGCATAAACCATAGGATGGATGTGAATAAAGAGCTATTCTCAACCCATACAAGAGTTGCACGATGATGCAATCGACAAGCATTGCCTACCTAAACAACTACATTGTGAGAGAAAAGCCAAACCTGACTCAAGGTATTGGTGAAAAATGGATCTTGTCCACTAAGAGAGTAGCTTACATAAACTTTCTGAATTAGTATCGAGGGTTATCAGTTTGATTAAAATAATGGGAGTAGTTTTAATTAAAGTCCATATTAAGATTAAATGTATTTTGAAATATAGTACTGAGTTTTCTTTGCATAAATTCTTATAGAATTTCCATGGAAAATGGATCTCACTCCACCCTATCCCTCAGAGCTATCCTTGAGAACGAGAAACTGAGTGGGACAAATTATCTACACTGGTACAGAAATCTGAAAATTGTTCTCAGGCAAGAGCGTAAGCTCTATGTCTTGGAAAAGGATTCCCCTGAAGATCCAATCGAGAATGTGTCCTGAGGTGATAAAGATGCTTATAAGAAGTATCAAGATGACTCCTTGGATTTCGAATGCCTCATGCTCGCCACCATGAACTCTGAGATTCAGAAGCAACATGAGAACATGAGTTGTAAGGAGATTGGCGACCACCTCAAGAAAATGTTTCAAGGGAAAGCTCGGTAAGATAGGTTTGACGTCGCCAAGGAGTTGTTTCAGTGTAAGATGGGAGCTTAAGACCTAGTAGGGACTCACGTACTCAAAATTATTGGGTATATAGAGAACCTTGAAAGACTAGGTTTTCCTCTAGGCTAATAGTTGGCTACAGACCTGATCCTGCAATTGTTGTCGGACAGTTACGAGTAGTTTGTCTTGAATTATAATATGAATGAAATTGACAAGACACTGTCTGAGCTCCTATGCATGTTAAGAACTGTCGAGATCAACATGAAGAAATTCAAGCCTGCTAGACCCATACTAATGGTGCATAAAGACAAGGGCAAGGCCAAGGGTTTTAAGAAGACTAATGTTGGACCTAAGTCATCTCTTGAGCCCAAATATTCAGCACTGAAGAATAAAGACTTTATGAAGGAAGGTAAACACCACCACAGTGATAAGGCTGGTCATTAGAGGAGGAAATGTCCTTCTTATATTGAATGTCGGCAGAAAATGAAGGGAGGTATGACTTCCACTTCAAGTATTTATGTTATAGAGATAAACCTTTCTGCTCCTTCATCTTTGTTATTGGATACCGGATGAGGTTATCACATTTGTATAAATGTGGAGAAACTGGGAAGGATAAGAATGTTGAGTAAAGGGGAGGTGCACCTGCGTGTTGGTAATGGAGCAAGTATTATTGTTGTCGTCGTAGGAGTTTACCGTTTATCTTTGCCCAGTGGGCTTGTAATGGAACTCGATAATTGTTATTATATTCCTGTGATAACTAGAAACATCATTTCTATTTCATGTTTAGATATGATTGGATTTTCTTTTATTATTAAGAACAATTATTGTTCTATATTTAAGAATGATGTTTTTTATGTTGTAGCTCTAATGTTTAATGGTTTGTATGTTTTGAACTTAGACCATATGATCTATAATATAGAAAAACTAAAAGACTAAAAACGAATGACTCAAATCCTACATACCTTTGGAATTATCGTTTGGGCCATATAAATGAGAAACGCATATCCAAGCTCCATAAAAATGGACTACTTGACTCATTTGATTATAAATCATTTGAGAGATATGAATCATGTTTATTAGGCAAGATGACTAAAGTCTCTTTCACTAGTTTTAATGAGAGGGTTGATGATATATTATGTATAATACATAGTGATGTATGCGGACCCATGAGTTCAATGGCTAGAGGTGGGTACTTCTACTGTACAACCTCGGGCTCGCGGCCCGGCTAGAGGGGCCAGGCGAGAGGAGAGGGGCCCAGGCGAGAGGAGAGGGCCTAGGCGAGTCGAGGGGATGCAGTAGAGAAGCCTCGTGGCGAGAGGAGAGGGGCCCAGGCGAGAGGAGAGGGCCTAGCGAGTCGAGGGGATGCAGTAGAGAAGCCTCGTGGCGAGAGGAGAGGGGCCCAGGCAAGAGGAGAGGGCCTAGCGAGTCGAGGGGATGCAGTAGAGAAGCCTCGTGGCGAGAGGAGACCAAGCGAGAGGAAGAAAGGGGCTCAGCCCGGTGAGAGGGGCCCAGGCGAGAGGAGAGGGCCTAGGCGAGTGAAGAGGATTCGGCCTGGCGAGAGGGCCCTAGTGAGAGGTGCCTCGAGAGAAGGGCCGTCTTAGTTTTAAGGCCAGTTCAGGTAAGGTCGGGCCCACCTTCTGGGCCCCGGAGGTGTTTTTACTCTTTTACCCTGCGTGGGCTGCATTTAGTCTTTTAAGACAGCGGAGTTTAGCTGTTGGCAGACCCAGCCAAGGGTATTCTGGTATTTTCACAGCAGTATAGTTTGGTTATTGGCAGTCCCAGTTCAGAGGCCTATAAATAGACCGGTAAGGTGCCTTAGAGAAGCAAGCATTCTGGACTCCTCTTATCTTCTCTAAGGCACCTAGCTCAGTATTGGCTAGGGAGGGGAAGAGCTCTAGTTCTAGTCTCTTTCGGGTAAGAGGTGGGACCTCCTCACTGAAGCCTCCGGTCTAGTTCTTCGCCTAGAGTGATCCCAAGGGAGTAAGCACAAGCTGCCTCAGTAGTTCCGAGCTTTAGGTGGAATCGGCCTTGCTGGTTCCAACATTTATGGTGCGGTGAGCGTGGAGCTGCAGCCTGTGCGGAAGAACGAGGGGTTATCTCATGGCGGGAGATGCGGGAGGAGGAGGCGAGAGGTCCCCCAGCCGGGAGGAGTATGTTGGGAGAACGGAGTTCATGACGTCCATTGGAGGGATCATGGATCTCCTCAAACAACTCGCACAAAGAGGCGAGTGCGAGACCCCCTCTCCTCAAGCGCCAGACCTCGCGCCCAGGGGAGGGGCCGACTCGGCGAGAATAGGGGAAGATGCGCCTGGGAGGCGGCCAGGAAAAGAGGTAATGGCGGAAGGAAGTCGGCGAGAGGTGGAAGGAAGGGAGCTCTTCCCTAGTCCGGCGAGTGCCGCGCCGGTGGACCTCGTGGCGCGAGTGGACCAGGCGAAGTCACTGGCGAGAGGATCTCCTTTTTGCGAGTTGGTCCTCTCGGCATCCGTTCCAGAAGGGTTCCGTGAGCCGGAAATGAACTACTACGTGGGGAAGGATGACCCCCTCCAACACTTGCAGTGGTTTGAAGACGCAGTTTCCATCAGACCCATGACGGACGCCTTCAAGTGCCGCCTCTTCGCCATCACTTTGAAGGACAAGGCTAGGGATTGGTTCCACCAACTCCCAACTGGTTCTATTTATTGCTTCGAGGACCTGAGCAGAAGTTTCCAACTGCGGTTCTCAACCTCCAAAAAGAGGAAGAGGAACCCGGAGTCCATCTTCCTGATCAAGCAGAGGGCAGACGAGTCTTTGGCTCAGTACGTAGACCGCTTCCAGGAGGAGATGTTGGACATTCAGGAGGTGCCTGGTTTCGCCCTCCAGATGGCTTTCACCGTGGGGCTAAGGGAAGGCTTCTTCAAGATGAGCCTCACCAGGAAGGCGCCGTTGTCCTTCGAAGTGTTGATGGAGAAGGCCGCGAAAGAAATAGCCATGGAGGCGGCAAACCCGGCATTCGCAAGGAAGTTGGCAAGGTTGACGGAGGTGGAGCAGAGGGAGCCAGGAGGGGGAAGACAGCCGGAAGGAAGGAGGAGAGAGGAATTAAGAGGGCCCGTACACCCGGAGCCGTGGTGGAGACAACCAGGAGGCCCGGTTCAGGGACCTGGGAGAGGTCCTCCGCAGGGGGGAAGAAACTTTTATCAAGGACCAGGAAGGTTTCACCCGCTAGGATGGGGGCATGGTCCGAGGCCACTCCCACCCCCACCTCAGCAGGCTATGGCCATAGGCAGAGGGAGAGGAAGGGGAAGAGATCGCGGAAGAGCGAGAGCAGGGAGGAGGAGGAATCCCCCAGAAGAGAGACGTGAGGAGGGAGTTTTGCCCTATTGTGACTTCCACGAGGAGGAGGGTCACGCGACGGCAACATGTCCCGAGTTCTTGGAGTTGAAGAGAGGAAAAGGAGGAGAAGACCGACAACCGGCAGTGCGGATGGTAGAGGTGCCAGGAGCCGGGGAGGAAGATCGGTGTGTAGACCGGTCAGATACAGGGGATCGAGGGGGGATCAGAGTAATTCATGGGGGGGTGGGAATCGAGGCCACCCGTAAGGCCAGTCTTCACACTATGTATCGTCGGAGCGTCGCCTCGACGTCACAAACCCCGCCCCCTGATGAGAAGATCACGTTTTCCAGAAGAGACCTACCTGACCACGAGGATCCTTTCTGTGACGCGCTCGTGATCAAGACTGCCATCGAGAACTTCACGGTATCTCGCATTCTAGTGGACAATGGGAGTTCCGTTAATGTAATCTTCAAGAAGGCTTTCATCGAGATGAGGGTGGAGTCTCGAAGGGTGTTGGCGGCGGATGGACCGTTGTTTGGCTTTTCAGGAGAAAGGAAGGAGGTTGAGGGAGGAGTAGGACTTCAGGTGACCTTGGGGGGGTTGTCCAGGAATTGTCGTTTCGTGATAGTGGACGCTCCCAGCAGTTACAACGCGATCTTTGGGCGCCCTCTTATCAGCGCCTTTAGATGCGTTCCATCCTCTTTTCATCAGTGCCTGAAGCTCAATTCGGGAGGAACCCAGATCAGGGTGAGAGGGGACCCGAAAGCGGCTCGGGAGTGCTATGTGACGGCGGTCAAACACCATCTCGTGGATGGAGGATGCGGAGGAGTTGGGAGCGAGGATGGAGAGAGGGGAGTTGGGAAGAAGGGAAGCAGGAGTGGAGGAAGATCGGGTAGCGGAAGAAGAAATGGCTGGAGGAGAGGAGTTGGAGATGGTAGTGGAGAGGGGCATTGCGGTGGAGCCAGGGATGGCTGGAGAGCAGGTGGCTGGAGGAGAGGAGTTGGAGATGGCAGTGGAGAGGGGCATTGCGGTGGAGCCAGGGATGGCTGGAGAGCAGGTGGCTAGAGGAGCAGGAGGGGAAGGAAGTCTGGTAGTGGAGAAGGAGATGTATGAAGGAGACGGGTTGGAGAAGGGAGAAGGAGGAAAGGCCCAGGAGAGGGTGGCTACTGTGGAAATCTCAGGAGTTGGGTGCGGGTCGAAGGATCTGGAGGAAGAGCTGAGAGAACAGGAGGAGGAAGAACCCTCGAGGTTGAGGGCGGCGGTAGAAGTTCTGGAGGTCGAGATCCTCACCGAAGATGGGAGAAAAGAGAAGATAAAGATCAGCGGTGAGCTCACTCCGCAGGACCAGGAAGAAATTCGGAGGTGTGTAGAAGAGAACATTGATGTCTTCGCCTGGAGCGCAGCAGACATGCCGGGGGTCGACGCGGATGTGGCGTGCCATCGTCTCGACCTCGACCCCGGGGTTCGCCCCATTCAGCAGAAGAAGAGAGCCATCGCCTCCAAGATGGCCGGGCCCATCAGAGAAGAGGTAGAGAAGCTGCTCCGAGCGGGATTCATATCGGCTAACAGGTATCCGGGATGGGTGAGCAACGTTGTAATGGTGAAAAAGGGGGAGGGCAAGTGGAGGATGTGTATCGATTTCTCTCTCTTAAATAAAGCTTGTCCTAAGGATTGTTACCCCCTGCCTCGGATCGACGCGCTGGTTGACTCAGCCGTCGGTTTCTCACTAATGAGTTTTTTAGATGCTTTTTCAGGGTACCACCAGATACGCATGCACCCTCCGGACGTCAAGGATGTCACCTTCGTCACGGAGGATGGTTGCTTCAGCTATAACATGATGCCCTTTGGGCTAAAAAATGCGGGGGCAACCTACCAAAGGATGATGGACCGGATCTTCCGTGAGCAGAAAGGGCGGAACCTCGAAGTCTACGTGGACGACTTGATGGTAAAGAGTCGGGACCTCGGGTCTCATGTCCTAGACCTACAGGAGACCTTTGCAACCGTTAGAAAGTATAAGATGAGGCTTAACCCTCTGAAATGTGTGTTCGGGGCCAGCCGAGGGAAGTTCTTGGGACATCTAATCACCCCTGAAGGGGTGGAGCCCAACCCTGACAAGGTAAGGGCGATACTGGAGCTGGGATCTCCTAGGAATGCCAAAGAAGTCCAATGTCTCACTGGTAAACTAGCCGGTTTGAGCAGGTTCCTCTCCAGAGTGGGAGAAAGGTGCTCTTCTTTCTTTCGAACCCTGAGGGGAGGGAAGGAGTTCGAATGGACCATTGAATGTGAGAAAGCCTTCGTGGCTCTAAAGCAGCAACTCACTCAGACGCCGCTACTTCAGGGGCCGAGGGAGGGGGAGAACTTGCTCCTCTACCTCGGGGTAGGGACGGGGGCGGTCAGCTCAGTCCTCGTCCGCGAAGAAGGGAAGAGGCAGTTCCCAATCTATTATGTAAGCAGAGTCCTCAAGAAGGCAGAGCTGAAGTACCCCATCCTTGAAAAGTTGGCTTTCGCTCTCATTGTGTCGGCCCGGAAGCTCAGACCCTATTTCCAAGCCCACGCCATCCAGGTTGTGACGGATCACCCCCTTCGCCGTATCCTCGGAGGGGTCGAACACTCGGGGAGGTTGGCCAAGTGGTCGATAGAGCTCAGTGAATTCGACCTCTCCTACGTTCCTCGAGAAGCTATTAAAGCACAAGTGGTGGCGGATTTCTTGGCAGACTACGTACTGGAGGCCGAAGAAATGGAGGTACCTCCCGTAGCAGCATGGAAGATGCTGGTGGACGGAGCTTCTGGTAGGAATTCTTTCGGGGGAGGGGTCATCCTGGCGAGTCCTGAGGGGACTAGGATTGAACAAGCTCTGAAAATACACTTCACCCTCACCAATAATCAGGCGGAGTATGAGGCCATCATCGCCGGACTTCGGTTGGCCAGGGAGTTGGGTATACAGGATATCAGGGTCTTCACGGACTCCTTGGTGGTGGCGCGACATATCAGCGGAGAGTTCGAGGTGAGGGAGCCGACTCTCCAGTTGTACCTAGTGAAGATAAAAGGCATAGTTGGACAGTTCCATAGCTTCTCCATTCAGCATATTCCTCGAGAGGAGAATGCTCGGGCAGACCTGCTCGCGAAGCATGGCCCTCAGGCCGGAGGGACCATGACCGAGCTCTTCAGACCCTCCATAGAAGAGGGGGAGGTGATGGAGATCGACCAGGAGAGGTCTTGGATGGATCCCTTTGTGACTTTCCTGGCGTCGGGATGACTACCCGAGGGGGATCTCGAGAAGAAACGAATCCGATACAAGTCGGCATACTATTTGTTGAAGGAAGGAGTACTTTATCGAAAAACGTTGTCCGGACTGTTAGCCCGATGTGTATCCGAGAAGGAAGCACCAAGGGTGCTGGAAGAGGTCCATTCGGGAGAGTGCGGGAGCCATTCGGGGAGTCGAACCTTGGAAGGGAGAGTGCTAAGGCAGGGCTACTTCTGGCCTACCCTACGAAGAGATGCAGAAGAGCTTGCTAAAAGGTGTAGGAAGTGCCAAGAGTTTGCTCCTTTGCAGCTCCTTCCAGCGCAAAGGCTGCGAACGATCACCTCCCCTTGGCCCTTCGCCATATGGGGATTGGATCTGGTAGGACCGTTTCCTCAAGCCAGTGGTCAGAGGAGGTTCCTACTGGTTATGGTGGATTACTTCTCAAAGTGGTTAGAAGTTAAGGCCCTGGCAAAGGTAACCTCGCAGGTGGTGAGGAATTTCGTATGGGGGGAGATTATTTGCTGGCACGGGCTTCCTTTAGCCATAGTCACCGATAACGGGCCGCAATTTGCTAGCAAAGAGTTTGTGGATTTTTGTGCACAGCTCGGCATAGACCTTCGGTTCGCCTCGGTCCATCATCCACGAAGCAACGGGCAGGTCGAGGCAGCAAACAAGATTATAGTGAACCTCCTGAAGAAGAAAGTAGAGAACTTGAGGGGGAGCTGGGTGGAACAGCTCCCCTCTGTCCTGTGGGCTCTGCGAACTACACCCAACACGGCCACCGGGGAAACGCCCTTCAAACTCTCTCATGGCTCCGAGGCCGTCATACCTGTGGAATTTGAAGTTGAATCGCCTAGGGTCACAGCAGCCAGAGAAGGAGAGGAAGGGTGGCAGTTCGATAATGGAGAGGAGCAGAGACTTACTCTCGACCTCGTGGAAGAGCTCAGAGAACTAGCAACAGTCCGACAGGAGGAGGTCAAGCGCCGGATGTCCCGGTACTTCGATAAGCACATCCGGATCAAGCAGTTTCAAAAGGGGGATTTGGTCCTCAAGAAGGTAGATGCTGCAGGGAGGGGAGCCTCGGTGGGGAAGCTCAACCCCAATTGGGAAGGTCCTTTCATAGTAAAAGAAGTCTTAAAGTCAGGGGGGTATCACCTCCAGGATGTGGACGGGATACCCCTGGACTGCGCCCGCAATGGCGATGATCTGAAACGTTTTTATCCATAATAATAAAAGTCTTTTGAATTTACTTGAGCGTATCGTTAATAATCCTCCCTCTTTTGAATATGCTAATACTATACCGCAGGGCGCCCTCCTTCAGAGGACGAGAGAGCGACGGTTTTAGGAGAAAGAGGAGAGGAGACCCCGAGAAGACCCGCTGTCCAGGCTACCATCGAGCTGGCAGGTCTGTAGGCTCACTCGGTGGTTGGAGGAGAAAGAGGAGAGGAGACCCCGAGAAGACCCACTGTCCAGGCTACCATCGAGCTGGCAGGTCTGTAGGCTCACTCGGTGGTTGGAGGAGAAAGAGGAGAGGAGACCCCGAGAAGACCCGCTGTCCAGGCTACCATCGAGCTGGCAGGTCTGTAGGCTCACTCGGTGGTTGGAGGAGAAAGAGGAGAGGAGACCCCGAGAAGACCCGCTGTCCAGGCTACCATCGAGCTGGCAGGTCTGTAGGCTCACTCGGTGGTTGGAGGAGAAAGAGGAGAGGAGACCCCGAGAAGACCCGCTGTCCAGGCTACCATCGAGCTGGCAGGTCTGTAGGCTCACTCGGTGGTTGGAGGAGAAAGAGGAGAGGAGACCCCGAGAAGACCCGCTGTCCAGGCTACCATCGAGCTGGCAGGTCTGTAGGCTCACTCGGCGGTTGGAGGAGAAAGAGGAGAGGAGACCCCGAGAAGACCCGCTGTCCAGGCTACCATCGAGCTGGCAGGTCTGTAGGCTCACTCGGCGGTTGGAGGAGAAAGAGGAGAGGAGACCCCGAGAAGACCCGCTGTCCAGGCTACCATCGAGCTGGCAGGTCTGTAGGCTCACTCGGCGGTTGGAGGAGAAAGAGGAGAGGAGACCCCGAGAAGACCCGCTGTCCAGGCTACCATCGAGCTGGCAGGTCTGTAGGCTCACTCGGTGGTTGGAGGAGAAAGAGGAGAGGAGACCCCGAGAAGACCCGCTGTCCAGGCTACCATCGAGCTGGCAGGTCTGTAGGCTCACTCGGTGGTTGGAGGAGAAAGAGGAGAGGAGACCCCGAGAAGACCCGCTGTCCAGGCTACCATCGAGCTGGCAGGTCTGTAGGCTCACTCGGTGGTTGGAGGAGAAAGAGGAGAGGAGACCCCGAGAAGACCCGCTGTCCAGGCTACCATCGAGCTGGCAGGTCTGTGGGCTCACTCGGCGGTTGGAGGAGAAAGAGGAGAGGAGACCCCGAGAAGACCCGCTGTCCAGGCTACCATCGAGCTGGCAGGTCTGTAGGCTCACTCGGTGGTTGGAGGAGAAAGAGGAGAGGAGACCCCGAGAAGACCCGCTGTCCAGGCTACCATCGAGCTGGCAGGTCTGTAGGCTCACTCGGCGGTTGGAGGAGAAAGAGGAGAGGAGACCCCGAGAAGACCCGCTGTCCAGGCTACCATCGAGCTGGCAGGTCTGTAGGCTCACTCGGTGGTTGGAGGAGAAAGAGGGGAGGAGACCCCGAGAAGACCCGCTGTCCAGGCTACCATCGAGCTGACAGGTCTGTAGGCTCACTTGGTGGCTGGAATAGATGGGAGAGGAGGGACCCAACGCTCTCGGGTCCTCTGCGAGCGAGTGTTTGGGTTTTCGTGTTAATGTCCGCTAGCGACAACGGAGGTCGGCTAATCGGAAAAACCTATCCCCCCTAGCAAAAAAGGGATGCTTCGGAGGAAGTCACCACATAAAGAAAAAAAAAGAGAGAGGAAGGAAAAAAAGGGAGAGAGGGAAGATAGCAAGCCCTCCCTGTCCACTCGCACTGAGAGGAGCCGTCCCGAGAGCCGAGGGCGAGTAAACACTCCTCTCGCTCACGGAAAACCAGGGAGGCCCACCCACTCGCCCCAGGAGCCAAGCCCACGAGTAATAACTAGGCGAGAGGAAAGGCTGTTTTTCTCTCGCCTATCGATAATCTCGAGGTTTCCTCGAGCAATCCCGGTATAAAAGAAAGGGCCGGCCCTAAAAAGGCGCGAGCAAGAATATATATACTTATATACATGCACGAGTCATGTCTATATTTTAAGACAACGCATTCGTAAGATAAGGAAGAAGCGAGAGGCGAGCAAAAAGTAAGAATTTAAACATGAGTCATAACAGCGTTCAAACATCCTACGGCTATGAAATAGGAAATATTACAATCCCAGCAAAAGAAAGGAAAAAGAGGGCCCTAACCCCTCTCACTCGCTGAGGGATCCTCGTCCTCGCCATAGATCTCGGGCACGAGGTCTCGAGCAGTGATATCTTCGCAGCCGTCTTTTACAACACCTAGCTCCCGCATCATCTTGAGGATGAGCTCGGCGGTCCTTATGTTGGCATCCTTACAAAATTCCTCCACATCATCGTGGGTATAGCGCGCGAGAGGAAGTGGGGAGGCCTGCAAACGGGGAAGGGGAGCTTCCTTGAGCCTGGCGTTCTCCGCCTTTAGCTCTCTTACTTCGGCCTCCAGCCCTTCCACCCGCGAACGTAGCCGATCGGCCGTCTCGGCATCCTGCGAGAGAAAAGGAAAGGTAAAAAAGTGAAAAAGAGAGGGGGTACCGGGGCAAGTGCCCGTAGAACAGTGGCGGGGTGTTGACTTACCACTCCGCCGCTAGCTTTCGCCAGAAGGCTTTCGGACACCTCCAGCCGCTTGGCAAGGTCCCCCGACTTTTCGCGCTCGGTCTCCAGCTCGGTGTGTATCTCCTTCCAGCTTTTGGTGTTGAAAATCAGGCGCCGCGAGAGGCGGTGCGACAGCTCTAAAGTGCGCAACTGCGAGTGTGCCGTCCTCAGGACTAGGTCTCGCGTGGTGGCTGTGTCGAGCGGATCGGGAGTAAGGCCTCCATATAGGCCGAAGCCCAAGGAGAAAGCGTGAGCACTGGGCTCAGCCTGCTCTCTCC
This sequence comes from Platanthera zijinensis, assembly GCA_039513925.1. Classification (NCBI taxonomy): domain Eukaryota; kingdom Viridiplantae; phylum Streptophyta; class Magnoliopsida; order Asparagales; family Orchidaceae; genus Platanthera; species Platanthera zijinensis. The sequence continues at coordinate 77,430,643 of CM077078.1, read as the reverse complement.
AGGAGGGCAGGAGAGTGGAAATGGAGACTCGGTAGGACCCCTTATCCCAAATCAGAGAGGGGTCATTGTTGCCGTCAGGGACCGCCGGCCCCAGGTCGAAGTTGAGGTGATCGGACGGCGGGGGAATTTGGGAAGTCCCCTCGCGAGAGGGGAATCGAGGAGAAGGGCAGGATGAACTCGCCAGGGGAGCGAAGGGGGCTGCCCCCTCGGGGAGCGAGGTCATTTTACGTGGAGAAGTTAGTGGAGGCGAGTGGGGAGACCGGGACCCCACGGAAATAGGGCTCAGTGATCCCGGCGTCCCCGCGAGATCGGCAGGAGCTTTGCCCTTCCCGGAGGGGAAGGAGACGGTCTTCTTGGTCTTCATCCGCATCTTCTTCGAAGGACTAAGGCGAAGCGGCGCGGAATCCTCGGCCACCCTCTTTTGGGGGAGAGGGGCCAGCGATTCTCTGGCCGCCTCGGCCGCCATAGTAGCGAGAGCCACATCGGGGGAAGGCTTAATGGCGCTTCGATAGGGGGGATGCGTTGGCACGACCCTCTCTCCTGAGAAGAAAGGAGAGAACGAACATCAGAAGAGCTCTCGCGAGAGAAAGAGGCGAGAAGTAATAAAAAGAGAAGTTCGAAGTATACCTTCCCCGGGGAGCACGGGGGGTAGAGAGGTGAGCCCTCTTCTCAGATAACGAACTTCAAAGTTCTTCCCTGCAAGGTATTCACAGAGAAGTCTATCCGTTCCGCCTACCTGAGGAGAGGTGTAGAAGGTTTCAGCAGGAGACACCGGCACGAGAGGAACTCCGCCTAGATTCCCGCGAATGAAAACAAAGCGAGTGAGCCAGTGGTGATTCTTGTTAGGGGTCTCGCACACCTTCAGATTCAACCCAGTAAAGAAGGACACTCCGTCCTGATTGGCGTGGTACACGAACATCTTACGGAAGACGGTAAGACTGAACTCTATTCTCTCCCTCCGCATGTAGCAGGCGAATGCAATGATGATGGAGATGGCATTCGGATTCAGTTGAGCGGGTACAACACCGAAGTACTTCAGGACCTGTTTTACCTCTGGCCAAAAGGGAAGTCGAAGCCCAGCTTCAAAGTGGGAGATTGGGAAGGCGAGTTCTCCCGGGTAGAAAGTGTTGATGCTCTCACCGACCCGGGGAGGGCGCGACTCGAAGCCTTCTGACAGGTAGTCGCTCCGAAAGGCCTCGTAATCGTCGGCAGAAAGGCGACCGGGGGGGAAGTCGTGGTCGGTGAATCGTTTCCCGCAGCGGCTGCGCCCCTCACTCCCTTCAGACCTCCTCTTTGCCATCTTGAGCGCAGGGCGAGACTAAAGGGAGGGACTGGCGAATGGGGAACGCGCGAGTGTGCGCGAGAAGCGGGAGAGGCTGGAGAGCGAGTCGAACAGCAAGAAGAAGAGTACTCGCGGGTTGGAGTCTAAGGAAAGCATACCTCTTGTTTTGGCAGGGGGGGGTATTTATAACCTTCCCCGGTACCTCGGTACGGACAAGGTGGTTGCGTCAGGAGAAGGGAAGAGTCGGCCGACCCTTCGCCCTCCGGGCCTCGGGCAGCGGAACGCCAAGTGAACGGCCTTCTCGAAAAAAGAGCGGTGAAAAGACAGCGGGACAGACAGTTAATGATGAAAGCCAATAATGTGAAATAGAAATCATTTAAAGAAGCAGTAGTGACGATTAAACCGACATTATGAAATTAATTAATCCCGCGCGTAGCGGGCGGCGAGTTCAAAAGGGCGCACAGCAGGCGCTATATCAGTCAATACTATTACAGCTAAGAAGAGAGTTATTTGGCGGAAGGCGGGAAGCGAGAGGCGACTGCAGGAGGAAAGAACGCTCGGGCTCCGTCTGTTCTTGTCCCACCTCCATCGTCCTCCACGACCTCTCACGCAGGGGGGGCGATGGGGGAAGTGGAAGGCGCGAGCAGCCGCAACACCGCGCCGGGCGTAACGAAGCTGTTGATCGACATCGTTCAGAATCGCTAGAGGATCAGTCTGGTCCACCTCCGTGTCGACATCAATCTCATTCGACAGGCGAGCACATTCCATTTCGAGCCAATCAATTCGGTGGTCTGCGACCTGCTTTCCTTTTTCCAGTGCTTGGATGAGCAACGCGTGTTTCCGCAGCATCTCGGCCACCTTTCGCTTCATCTCTATGGGGTCCGCGGGATCGCCCAGATAATCGTCAATCTCGTCTACTGGTGGAGGAGGCGAGAAGGCTTCTATCCCAGAATAACCCTCAGTCGGCGAGTCAGCGGCCAGAGTGCTCTCGGCAGGCCTCCCACTCGCACCTGCCAGAAGACCAATATTGGCTGGGAGTGGCGGAAGGAATAGCAAGGACGGAGCAAGTCAGTGATAAGATCTCTTACCAATTCGGTGAGTGCGGTCCGAAGCGGTGGAAGGGTCATCCCTCTTCGTCACCGGCGTAGAAGGGAGGGAGTCCTGGGGTGAGAGGCGCTGAGAAGGGAATTCGGAGATGTTTATTCGGATGGTCTCGGGGCGCTGAGAGGCCTCCAAAAATCTCTGAGAATAGACAGCAGATAAAGAAGGGGCAGTAGCAAGAAACCCGAAAAGGTTGGAAGAACGTACTTCTTTCCCCTTGAGGCTAGCGGGGGCCGGGGGCGTCGATCCCCTTGGATGGGTGCGAGAGGGTTCCTCAGCCAGAATATGAGGCTCCAGAATTTTGGTCCTCTTAGGAGGTGAGGCGGATAGCGGTAGCGAGGGAGGAGCGCGGGCAGGGATCTTGTTCAGACCCGCCGCCGTCGCCTTGTTCCGTTGGCGCACGGCCGCGATGCGATCCCGAAAACCTTGACTGAGAGACATGTAAGCAGATGTCCGGAGGGGAGGAAAGAGAGAAAACACCCCCTTATGGGGAGGAACTCTATATTTATAGGCTGTGCAAGGGGCCCACCAAAAGATTCCCTCAATAAATTGGCCGTACCATCGCGAGCCTCGGTTGGACTATCTTTCCGAGTTTGTGCCAACCTCGAAAAGAGCGGGGATTGTGTACAACCTCGGGCTCGCGGCCCGGCTAGAGGGGCCAGGCGAGAGGAGAGGGGCCAGGCGAGAGGAGAGGGCCTAGGCGAGTCGAGGGGATGCAGTAGAGAAGCCTCGTGGCGAGAGGAGAGGGGCCCAGGCGAGAGGAGAGGGCCTAGCGAGTCGAGGGGATGCAGTAGAGAAGCCTCGTGGCGAGAGGAGAGGGGCCCAGGCAAGAGGAGAGGGCCTAGCGAGTCGAGGGGATGCAGTAGAGAAGCCTCGTGGCGAGAGGAGACCAAGCGAGAGGAAGAAAGGGGCTCAGCCCGGTGAGAGGGGCCCAGGCGAGAGGAGAGGGCCTAGGCGAGTGAAGAGGATTCGGCCTGGCGAGAGGGCCCTAGTGAGAGGTGCCTCGAGAGAAGGGCCGTCTTAGTTTTAAGGCCAGTTCAGGTAAGGTCGGGCCCACCTTCTGGGCCCCGGAGGTGTTTTTACTCGTTTACCCTGCGTGGGCTGCATTTAGTCTTTTAAGACAGCGGAGTTTAGCTGTTGGCAGACCCAGCCAAGGGTATTCTGGTATTTTCACAGCAGTATAGTTTGGTTATTGGCAGTCCCAGTTCAGAGGCCTATAAATAGACCGGTAAGGTGCCTTAGAGAAGCAAGCATTCTGGACTCCTCTTATCTTCTCTAAGGCACCTAGCTCAGTATTGGCTAGGGAGGGGAAGAGCTCTAGTTCTAGTCTCTTTCGGGTAAGAGGTGGGACCTCCTCACTGAAGCCTCCGGTCTAGTTCTTCGCCTAGAGTGATCCCAAGGGAGTAAGCACAAGCTGCCTCAGTAGTTCCGAGCTTTAGGTGGAATCGGCCTTGCTGGTTCCAACATCTACTTTGTTATATTTACTAATGATTTCAGTAGATACAGATATGTGTATCTTATGAAGTGCAAATTCGAACCTTTGAAAAGTTCAAAGAGTTTAAGAATGAAGTAGAGAACAGGCTAAGTAAGAGGGTTAAAGCACTCTGATCTGATCGAAGTGGCAAATACCTAAGTCATGAGTTTCGTGGTCATCTACAAGAGTGTGGTATTGTATCACAGCTCACTCCACCCAGAATGCCATAGCATAATTGTATGTTTGAGTGGAGGAATCGTACTCCGTTAGACATGGTATAGTCGATGATGAGTCATGCAGATTTGCATGTTTACTTTTGGAAATATGCTCTAGAGACTGTTGCTTTTACACTAAATCGTGCTCCAACGAAAACAATTCTAAAGACACCATATGAGATATGGACTATGAAGCGTCCTAGTATGTCTTTAAGCAATAATTAGGGTTGTAAGGCATACGTGAGATTTCAAATGCCTGACAAGCTGGAACCCAAGTCAGATAAATGTTATCTTGTGGGGTATCCTAAGAAAACTAAAAGATACTACTTTTACGTATCATTTGAGGGAAAAGTGTTTGTCGAGAGAACTTGTGTCTTTTTAGAGAAAGAGTTCTTATCCAGAAAGACTACAAAGATAACTTAAAGAAGTTCAAGAACCATAAATAGTGAATGAACCAGAATTAGAACCTGAGCAAGGACTACAAGATGTTATAGCTAGAGAACCTGCTCAAGAAACACAAGTCCCACGTAGATCTGGTAGACTAAGGTTTGAGCCTGAGAGATATGGATTTCTCGTGTCAAATAGGTAATGTGTAGCTTATGGATCATGATGATGAGCTTTCAACCTACCAAGAAGTTATGAGTGGACTAGCCTCTGAAAAGTGGCTTGAGGCCATGAAATCTAAGATGGACTCCATTTATGCAAACCAAGTTTGGATCTTGGTTGAACCACTTGAAGGGGTACGACCCATTGGGTGCAAGTGGGTCTTCAAGAATAAGACCGATATAGATGGGAATGTACATACATTTAAAAGGCGACTGGTGGCTAAAGGTTTCAGACAAATTCATGGCATTGAATATGATGAGACTTTTTCCCCTATTGCTATGGTTAAGTCCATCAAAATTCTGCTTGTTATTTTTGTGTATTATGACTACGAGATCTGGCAAATGGATGTCAAAATGCATTTCCTAAACGGAAATCTCCTTGAGGAAGTGTACATGACACAATCCGAGGGTTTTATATCTCCAAGTGAAGCCACTAAAATATGCAAGCTGTAAAGATCCATTTATGGGTTAAAACAGGCTTCTCGAAGTTGGAATCTTCGCTTTGATGAAAATACCAGAGAGTTTGGTTTTATCAAGAACGAGGATGAACCGTGTGTTTATAAGAGGATTAGTGGGAGCATTGTTGTCTTCCTGATATTATATGTAGATGGTATACTATAATCGGGAATGACAAATCAACCCTACAAGTTGTTAAGAACAACCTAAGGAACTCCTTTCTATAAAAGACTTGGGTGAAGCGACTTACATACTTGGTATTAAGATCTATAGAGATAGATCAAAGAAGTTGCTGGGTTTGACCTAAAGTACATATATTAAGAAGGTGTTGAAACAGTTCAACATGCTTGAGTCGAAGAAAGGATTCTTACCCATATCTCATAGTGTGAGTCTCTTTAAGGACCAGTGTCCTAAATCTTGATTCTATATGCTTCGGCAATTGGATCAATTATGTATGCAATGATATGTGCTCAACCCGATGTCTCTTATGCTTTGAGCATGATTAGCAGGAATCAGTCTGATCCCGGTGATAGTCACTAGATTGCTGTCAAGAATATCCTAAAGTACATGAGAAGGACTAAGGATACGTTCTTGGTATTTGGCGGAGTGGAATAGCTTGTTGTAAAGGCTTATACGGATGTTAGCTTCCAAACTAATAGGGATGACTCAAAGTCTCAGTAAGGGTTTGTATTTTGCCTAAATGGAGGAGTTATTAGCTGGAAGAGTTCCAAGCAGGAGACAGTTGCTGATTCTACAACTGAGATAGAGTATATCGCCGCTGCTAATGCGATGAAGGAGGTTGTATGGATTAGGAAATTCATCGGCGAGCTAGATGTAGTTCCTAGAATCGTTAATACAGTAGTTCTCTACTATAACAATAACTGTGCAATTGCACTTGCTTCAGAACCTAGATCTTATCAGTGCTCCATGCACATACTTCGCCGGTTCCATCTTATTCGAGAGATTGTCAATCGAGGAGATGTGAACATATGCAGAGTGTCGACTGAAGAAAATATAGCTAATCCACTAACAAAGCCTCTTGCGCAGAGAAAGCATGATGGTCTTACTAGATCAATGGGTATTAGATACCTGAATGATCAACTCTAGTAGGAGTTTTATAGATTGTATATTTATCGGCTGTTGTAATAATTCATTCGATGAATAGAGTACTATAAATTTCTTTTTATATTTATGGCAAGTTTTTTTATTTTGCAAATTTATTTCCAATGTGATAGATTAATTTAACGTAATAAATGCTCTTAGAATGTTTGCTTCCATAGGATTCAAGTTGATGACTTGAATATAAGGGTCTATGTTCTTAGAACCTTCATTCTTAAATGATCCCTAGTCGGCGTATCCTCTTAGGAACTAAGGGAGATGATGATACATCAAGACTAGCATGTGTGTTGACTGATGACTGATTCTCACAGGTCATGATATTATGATATCAAGTCATCACATGGGTACTTATTAGTGAACAAGTTGTACTGGACAGGCCCACCATGATAATACTTTGTGGATTTTTATATGAACGTGTCACAAGTATGTCTCAAGTGGCAATGGTGTTTGTTGTTCTTTAACTTGAAGTCACAGCATTCATCAAGTGAGGAAGAGCGTACTTTGATTGTCATCCAAAGTCTTCCTTGATAAAGGTTGATGATAAAGGTGGTTATTGGGTACGTTAGAAATTATTTGAGTGTTTGTGTGTAACAGCCCGAAACTCAAAAGAGGGATGGTGATGTTTTAAGCCAAGTCTGAGACTTGGAGCAGGTGACACGGCCTGGGACATAGGCGTGTCCCAGGGCATGTCACAGGTGTGTTCGGCCACGGGTCACGTGGTCGATGTTTTGGCGATCAGCGATCGTCGGGTGTAGGCACACGGCCTGGTACACGGGCGTGTCCCAGGGCGTGTCCCGCTTAGGAGATTTCTATTTTGTGTACACGGGCAATGACACGGGCACTGACACGGGCGTGTCAAAGATGACACGGGCATGTCAAAGATGACACGGTCGTGTCGGATGCCGTATCACAGGCTGTGTCCAGCTCGGAAGAATTCTGGATTATGCACACGGGGCGTGACACGGGCCCTGATACGAGCGTGTCACATGTGACACGGGCGTGTCACATGTGACACGGGCGTGTCATATGTGACACGGGCGTGTCATAGGCCGTGTCACAGGCCATGTTTTGGTCGGTATTTCGGAGTGACGGTGAATGGCTAATACAGCCCTAGACACGGGCATGTCGCAGGCCGTGTTCGGCCCAGGATTTCTAATTTTGGGTTGAATCATGGCCGTGCGTTTCCTTAGTTTGGGATCCAACAGTTGGGGGTTGTTCCTGAGGAGATATACTCGGGAATGGGGCTTGAAAACTCTCATTCTACTTGAGCATTCTCTTTCTAAAAAGCTAGAGAGAAGGGAGAGCAAGGAGGAAGAAGAAGAGCTAGATTCGGTCACCGGCGGAGCTTCGGAGCTCCAAATCGCGAGCCGACTTCGGATTCGCGGAGGCAAGGAGATTGTGGTGTTTTCCATCTGCATAGGTTTCCATGGCACCAAGGAAAAATGCTAGGGTAATGATTCTCATCCTAGGACATGTGAAGTCCTCTTTTCCTTTGCATAGGAAGCCCTCTCACGCGAGTGTGCGATGAGTTGAGGCGTTCCTTGGGGTAGATATGTAAAGTCCCCCTTGTGTAGAGTCCGTATGTGAGAACGGACATAGGCATGATGTGTGAAGTCTATCTGGACAAGTTGGTCTGGATCGGTGATGTTGCACTGCATAATAACGGAAGAAGACACCGTGTGAATGGTTGTTTTTTGGGTTTTCTACGAGGTAGATTGCAACAGGGAGCCTTGGGGACTAACTCCAAGGTGCACCCGGAAAACTGGGCAAATGCGGGATGTTGCCAACATGGTGGTCGGGGAGCCAACTTGAGCATAACCATGTTATGTGAATTGTGTGATGGAAACGGGACTCGGGGAGTCTTGACCTTCGCATATGGCTTAAATTGACGTTGTGGTATGAGCGCGTGTCAGGCGGAACCGTACCCGATCTATGTCGTTCGGTGGAACCGTTGGCTTAGATAAGGGTCTTCGGCAATCTATGGCTTAAATTGACGTGACCAATATCAGGTAGACAAAATGCTCATATGGTTGGCCATCCAAGGGACGGTGGTGAGATGGGAACGTCTATGGCTTAAATGGACATTATGTTGGCCGGTTTGCCGTGAATGTGCCCTGAGTGCACGGGGTGTGTGGTCGTGCATGCCTACGCCTGTGATGAAGTGTGTTTACACTATACTGCTTTGTTATGCTAATAATGTGCAGGGAAAGAGCATCGACGCCCCGAGTTGGGGGCGGGGTCGTTATAATTTGGTCAGCATAGCTGACCATTGCTTTTGTTTACCACCGTGCGATGGATTGTTGCTTGCAGGTGCTGCGGAGCCGAGCGGTAAATAGAGGGCTAAAGCCCAAGTTGCTGTGCCGGCCCTCGAAGGCCTAATTTTGAGTGTTTTTCTTATTTACTCATGTGTGACCGGCCTACGTGCCGAGGTTTGGAAGACACTTTTATTGAGCAAACTTTTGTAAGGCCAATATTTGTGTAGTATACATTCTTATGGATTTATTGTAGTGGACATTCATGCTTGGCTGGGTTCTTTTATTAGTGCAACTTAATAATTTGTTTCCGCTAGGTGCTCTGTGTAGGACGTTGTGATTGGTTGATTGGTTTCAATAAGTAACCCACCGGTCTATCTGTGGTATATGGCGTCGGGCCCCGGCCGGACCTACTGCTATATGCTATATGACGAATAGGGGTGTTATAATTTGGTATTAGACTACCGGTTTTGGTCAAGCTTAAATGAATTCTTGGGCGAATTCACTTTAAGGGGTGGTGAGCACATGTGTGTGCGTCATCGTTATAACATGAAAAGAACCCATGAATGTCCACTTAGGAATGAAAATATACGTGTTTGAGGAACCTGCGTGTTCCTATAATTATTATTTGCAATATTATTTTGTCGCTTATCGGTGTTTTGTACGATTATAGGTGACCAGGAGTGGTGCTGGACCGTCGGAACGGCCAGGTTCTGAGGCAAGTAACGTACCAAATGATGCTCCTGCAACACCTCCTTCAGCCGAGACCATTAGATTGGTGGCGGAAGCTGTATTTGCAATGATCAATGCGTAGCCTGCGAGGCAGGTGCAGCAGTCTGCTCCTGCTGTGGAGCAAGTACCGCTCCAAGCGGCAGAGCCTAGGAGGGTGGAACAGGTGATGGTGGAGCCGGAGTTGCCTCGGAGAGCAACTGAGAAATAACTTAAGCATGTGATGGGTTTCCATCTGCCAATGTTCTCGAGAACGGGAACCCCCGACTCAGGCAGAGGATTGGCTATCGAGAGTCAATAGAGTGCTGACAGCAACGGAGACTGAAGAGTGGAAGAAGACCACGATTGCGACGTTCTTACTGGATGGGGACGCAAGGTTATGGTGGGAAGGGCTGGAGCTACACCACCTGAGGGGAAGGCAGTTGGCTGATGTCCTTATGGTGGAATTTTCGAGGTTGTTTATGGCTCGATACCTCCCCTCAGCTCAGAGGATCGCGTTGTAAAATGAGTTTCAAAAGTTCGTGCAAGGAGACAGCATCGTGGACGAGTATCTCCACGAGTTCACTGGTTTGGGACGATACGCAAGCGCTACCTTTGCCGATGAGGAGCGCAAGATGAACCGTTTCTATGAAGGGTTAATAGATGATTTGAGGTTGTTACTTTCGGGGCCTATGGCGCAGGGTTTCATGACCTTGGTCAACTCGGCCCGGTCCTTGGAAAAGGATATGAAGAATGTTCAAGCGAAGAAGGAATCCGGTGGCAAGAAATCGGATTTTAAAGTTCCGACTACTTCGAAGTCTGGATATCGCAGGTTCTACAAGAAGGCTAAGACGGTGGGTCTAGCCCCTTCTTTAGGTGCCTCGGGGGCAACAACCAACCGAACCCCGGGCGCTAGTTTAACTTGTGGAAAGACGGGGCACTTTGCCCGCGATTGTTGGAGCGGACGCCCGAAGTCTAAGAGAAAGCAAGGAGCCACTTATGAAGAGAAGGGCAAGGCGGTGGAGTCAACCGCGTCCCACTATGCTCCAACTCAACCGAGAGTCTATAATCTGGGCCAGCATGAGGCCATCAAGCAAGCGGATGTGGTGACAGATATGGTTTAATTTATAGCAAGTTAGCTTTAAATACTGTTACCTAGTGCTTGTTAGCTTAATACTATTTGTATAGGCTTTGTTCTGATTGGCGGTAGTCCGGCATGAGCACTTTTCGATACGGAGCTTCACACTCCTTTTTGTCCGAAAGTTTCATAACGCTCATCGGAGTCCCTTCTTCGATGGCGAAGGATAAATTGGATGTTTTGCTACCGAATGGGTGTTTGATGCGTGCGGACAGAGTATGCGCTGTAAAGGTTCATATTGGAAGCCAAGTGTTCGACTTGCTAGCATCGTTGCTGCCGCTAGTAGAGTTCGACGTTATCTTCGGTATGGATTGGCTTGTATCGATTGCAACCGTAAGGAGGTCAAGCTGTGTGTTGGGCAGGAGACGACGTTTGCGGGATTGAAGGGGTCGGGCAAGACGCTGATGTCTGCTCTTCAGGTGGTGAAGGCAGTTCGTGCTGGAGCAGGGCTGTTCTTCACGTTAGTGGAGGCTGTAAAGTCTAAATCCACTTTGGATAGTATCCCAGTGGTATGTGAGTACCCCGAGGTGTTCCCGAGCGATCTTCTCGGAGCCCCACCGCAACAAGAGATTGATTTCACCATCGAGCTAGTGCTAGGTGCCAAACATGTGTCACGTTCTCCTTATAGGTTGGCGCCTAAGGAGATGGCGGAGTTGAAGGTTCAACTAGAAGAGTTGATGGAGCAAGGGTATGTGCGTCCAAGCTTGTCGCCTTGGAGTGCACCAGTCCTCATTGTTAATAAGAAGGACGAGAGCTTGCGGCTATGTATCGACTACAAGGAGTTGAACAAGCTAACGTGTTGGAACACCCTATTACTAATTTGGGCAAGGATCACTATGTTTTTCTTAGGAAACTAGTTTGACCTAGATATATAGTTAAAAAGGTCAACATTAGAATGTGTTTAGGGCTTAGAATTTAGGTTTGAAGCTGCCCCCAGGACCATTCAAGGAATCAGACTTAAAGCTGAGGCAAAGACAATTTTCGTTGAGCTTAGGTCGATGAAACGTCGAACTCCGTTCGACGATCTCTGAGCTCAACTATGTTAAATCGTCGAACTCCGGTCGACGATCTTCGAGCTCAGATCGACGATCTGTCTTCTGTCAGTTTGCTTAGTCGTCGAACTCAATTCGACGATCTTCTAGCTCAAGTCGCCGATCCTTTCTCTACTTTTTCTTCAGGTCGCTGAGCTCAGATCGATGATCGTAGAGCTCAGTTCGATGTTTCCTGTCTGATGATTAACTTCAGTCTCTGAGCTCAGTTCGACGATCGTAGAGCTCAGATCGACGTTTTTCCTGAGAGATTGACGATTTTAAGGATTCAAATTCAGTCAGACTTTGGAATGTTTTTCAAATATCTCAGCATTTATTTCAAGAGATCTGCCAGCCGTTTTCCTTTATTCTGGAGCAAGTTTCAAGGAATTCTTTTTGAGAATGTTTATTGGACTTTCCTCTAAAAGACAAGACTTTTATGGAGGACATTTAATGTCTGTTAATGGCTATCTTGGACAAGGAATCTTCAGAGAATAAGATCTTCTCCTTTCTCTCCAGTCAGCCACACATATAGCACAACAAAAAACTTACAGTGACAGACATTAAAGTGATCAATCCTGAAGAATCAGTTGAACATTTTGGCATATTGAAAAAGTGATCATAGCTTCAACATCAAGGACTCCAGACAATTCATATTTCAACCTCTGCTGAAACCATCTTCTGCTGGAGATCTGAAGCTTCTGAAGACCTATCACCCTAGCAAAGCTCTCATCTTTCTCAGGGGGAGCTTTGACAACACAATCAATCCACTAAGTCTTCTCTCAGTGATTGAGACAGAGAAGACAACTTCACCTCTTTTCCTTTTTCTTTCCTGCTGTAAAAGGGTTACCAAAACTCCCTTCAAAAGTTTTGAATCTGGTTCTGAGAGCCTTGTCAAAACTCAGTGGTGGAAAGACACCTTATCAAAAAATCTAGTTTGGTTTTTAAGCACCTTATCAAAAGCTCATTGGTGCCCAGGACACCTGATCAACCCTTCCTGCAGTGGATTCCTACTAAGGGTGGTAGAAGAGTGGATGTACCCAGGATTTTGGGGAACTACTATAGTTCCTTGTGTCTTCTGGTTTCTTGAGTATTTTCTTTGTTGTGTGCTGTGATTTTCTTTTTGCTGTCTTAGTTTTAAACTATATAGCAAGGCACCTTACACTTATACATAAATTAAATCTTAATTGTTTTGCTTGTTTAAATTGTAAAGTTATTTTAAAAATACTCTATTCACCCCCCCCCCCCCCTCTAGAGTTGAGATAGATCTTTGTCTCACTTTCAATTGGTATCAGAGGGAGGTTGGTTGTTCATACAGGCTAACACCTGAACCAAAAGATCCTTGAAAAGATCAATCTTTTAAGAGGGTTATTTTCATTATATTTAATTTTATATAAAGACATGGCACAGAACAAAGATTATGCAAGCACCAGGCCTCTAGTGTGCAATCTATCCAAGTTTGCACTTTGGAAAGCAAGGATTAGACTTTACATGAACTCTATTGATGAAGACATATTTAATTCTGTTTTGACAGTGTGCCCAAGTCCATCAGCAAGCTCAAGTACAAATGTTGTTCCACCTCCTTCAGGAACAGATGCTGAAATAAAGAAGTGGAAGACTGCAGATGCCAAGGCCATGAACATCTTAGCTCAGACAATGTCTGATGAGATATTTCTGAAGGTAGTTGAATACAACTTAGCCAAAGGAATTTGGGACAAACTCTCTGAAATTGTCTCAGGGTCTGCTGATGAAAGGAAAGACAAGAGATCCCATCTTATAAGCCAATATGAGAATTTCAAAAACAGAGAAGCTGAATCAGTGGCTGACATGTACAATAGACTAAGTCTGATTGTCAATGAGTTAAAGACTCTGGATAAAGAAATCTCATTGACTGAGCTGAATGACAAAATCCTAATGTGCTTCCCCAACACTTGGGATTCAAGAATCTGGCCAATCAAAGATGTCAGAAGTCTAAATGAGATTACCACTGAAGCTCTCCTGGGTATTCTCAAATCTTATGAGCTGCTCATTAAAAATAGAGAAGAAGAACAAAAGGCTACTTCTCCAGTCATCAGAAAAGAGAGGACCATAGCCTTCAAAGCTACAGAAGAGGAGCATAAAGATAAAGCTATAGGAAATGATGAGCTCCTAAGTCTACTGGCCAAAAGATTCTACAAGATGGCCAGAAAAGACTTCAGAAAGAGATCATATAAGGGACATGATAAGCCAAGGTATGATAAATCAAATAACAATAAAGAAATTATATGTTTTGGTTACAGGAAACCAGGCCATATTGTGCCTGACTGTCCAGAAAACAAAAACAAGGACAAGAAAGATAGAAGGGAAAGAAGAAAGGAGAAAGACTTCAAGAAGAACACCTCAGACAAACCCTCCTATAGCAAGAACACACATACAAGGAAGGGATTTGTTGTTGAGACATGGAGTGAAACTGAAGAGGACTCTGAAGCCTCATCTAGCTCCAGTGATGATGAGGATGATGCTGATGAAAAGGAATTTTACATGATGGCTATCAATGCCTCTCAAACAGATTCAGAAGCAGAAGAGTCAGAATCAGATTCAGAAGCTCAACTAGAAGAAGATCAGTTAATCAATTCATTTGATTTCAGTTCTGAGGACTTTAAACATGAGTTTAAAGTACTATGCCTAGATCTGTTGGAGTCTGAGAAGGAAATCACTTCCCTCAGAAAACAACTGTCTGAGTATAGCACTTTAAAATCAGAGAACCTCAAACTCTCTGAAGAGTTAGAATGCTATAGAGAGGAGATAGCTTCACTGAAGAGTGAACTATCCAAGGTCAAGCAGTTTGAAGAATCCTTTAATGGGAGGAGTATTAAACTAATGGATATCACAAGCACAGTGAACTCTAGACTTAATAGTACACTGGGATTGGGAGCTTCATCCAGCAAGCCTATAGTTCTGACAACTCCAATCAAATTTATCTCTGATAAAGGGAAGGAATTTGTAGAGGTAGCTAGGAATAATGCAGATTTGCCAAAGAAAAATATAGTTCAACAGAATGCGTCAAACAGAGCTCGATGATCATCGAACGGCGCTCGACGGTCCAAGAAATGATCGTCGACCTCAGCTCGACGACACCTGAACTCTGAACTCCAGGATAGTCGATCTTCGAACAGAGATCGACGATCTGACCAAAGATCGTCGACCTTAGCTCGACGATCGTCGAACAGAGATCAGGACTTTGAACAATCCTTCAAAGTTACATCTGGATTCAATCCTAGAAGTCCTACATCCCAAGGTTTCAACCCCTATACTGAATTGATAGTACCTCCTAGGAGATACCATCCTGAAGGTTATAAGAGTCAACTTGGGATATCTTTCATTTCTGAATTTAAGGGATATCAACCTAGGCCCAAGGTAAACTGGGTCAAAAACATATAAGCTATTTATGTACAGGAGAAGATCTATCCAACATCAAACTAGCTATGGTATCTGGATAGTGGGTGCTCAAAGCACATGACAGGGAACAAGGATAACTTCACATCCTTTAAAACCAAGCTTGGACCCAAAGTAATCTTTGGTGATTCAAACTTTGGAACAGCAAAAGGATATGGTGCAGTCCAAATTGGAATAGTCACCTTCAAGAAAGTAGCTTATGTTGAAGGACTCAAGCACAACTTGATAAGTATCAGTCAACTTTGTGATGAAGGATATCAAGTGACTTTCAACAAAGCTATATGCAAGGTAAAGTCAGAGGACAACACAACTGTGTTGACAGGTAACAGAAGAGGTAACATTTACTTAGTAGATTTTCATTCATCTAAAGTAGATATTTGCCTGTTCAATTTTATATCTAGACCTAATATTCTATGGGATAAGAGACTAGGACATATTAACCTTAGAACCATTGCTAGGCTATCCAAGGACAACCTTGTTAGAGGACTACCTTCTGGCCCCTACAAGAAGGAAGGACTTTGCAAGGCCTGTTAATTAGGCAAGCAAACTAAAAATAGCTTTAAATCAATTAACAAGAGTGATTCACCTAGGATTTTGTATCCGTTACACATGGATCTTTTTGGACCCATTACAGTACAAAGCTTAGGAGGGAAATCCTATACTTTAGTGATTGTAGATGACTTCTCAAGATTCACATGGGTATTCTTTCTGAGGAAGAAGTCTGATAACTTTAAGTGTTTGACAGAGTTTCTCAAATGCATTCAGATTGAGTTCAACACTCACATTGCCCTGATCAGAAGTGATCATGGGACAGAGTTTGATTCTCTTATCATGCAAGAGTTTTGTCAAAGTGAAGGGATCAGGCATACTTTCTCAGCTCCTAGAACTCCTCAATAAAATGGGGTAGTTGAAAGGAAAAATAGAACCCTCATTGAATCTGCAACTACATTATTGACAGATGCTCACCTACCTCTATCCTTTTTGTCTGAGGCAGTGAACACCTCCAATTATATGTTGAATAGAAGTCTAATACATAAACTGAAGGGCAAGACTCCCTATGAATTGCTCAAAGGGAAGAAACCTAAAGTAGACTATTTTAAAGTTTTTGGTTGCACTTGTTACATTCACAATAATGACAAGAAATATTTAGCAAAATTTCAAGCAAAAGCTGATGAAGGAGTGTTTCTGGGATACTCCATGATCAGTAAAGCTTATAGGGTTTATAATAAAACTACTCTAAAAATAGAAGAATCTGTCCACATTTCCTTTGATGAAACTAATATGTCTTTCAAGGAGAAGAATACTTCTACCATAGAACATTTGCAGGTGCATTCTCTAGCTGAAGACTTGGACAGATTACAAGTTACTCAAAAGGATGAAAGTAGTGAAGATGAAGAAGCTGCTCCACATCTGGAAGAAAATCTTCTTGAAGAGCCAGTTGTTGTCCCACAAGAGGAAACAACAACACAGGTTGGTGAACAATCAACACCCCCTATTGATCTAGTAACAACAAGAGATCATCCAATCTCCCAAGTGATTGGAGACATCTCAGCTAGTGTGCAAACCAGAAATCAGGTCAACCAGAACCTAATGCACACTTACTTCCTCTCTCAAATTGAACCTCAAACCATTCAAGATGCAGAGCAAGATCCACACTGGATCATTGCAATACAAGAGGAGTTGCATCAATTTGAAAAAAAAAACAAAGTTTGGGAACTAGTGCCTAAGCCAAAGGATCATTCCATTGTTGGAACAAAATGGGTGTTCAGAAATAAGCTGGATGATCAAGGAATTATTGTAAGGAACAAGGCAAGACTGGTTGCTCAAGGGTATTCTCATGAAGAGGGGATAGACTATGACCAGACCTTTGCACCAGTTGCAAGGTTAGAAGCCATAAGAATCTTCCTAGCTTATGCTGCTCACAAGGGATTCAGAGTCTACCAAATAGATGTCAAGAGTGCTTTTCTTAATGGGGAGATCAAAGAAGAAGTCTATGTTAGACAACCTCCGGGTTTTATCTCTCTAACTCATCCAAATTATGTTTTTAAACTACACAAAGCATTATATGGTCTCAAGCAAGCTCCTAGAGCATGGTATGAGACTCTAGCATGCTTTCTGCTGAAGAATGATTTTGTTAGGGGGAGAGTAGACCAAACTCTTTTTATTAGAACACATAAGTCCCATACCCTACTAGTACAAATTTATGTAGATGATATTATTTTTGGTTCTACTGATTCAAACTTGTGCAGAAGATTCTCCAATCTAATGCATTCAAAATTTGAAATGAGTAGCATGAGTGAGCTATCTTTCTTCTTGGGATTGCAAGTCAAACAACATGCTGAAGGCATATTCATTTCTCAAACCAAGTATGCAAGAGAGTTGGTTAAGAAATTTGGTATGTCTGATGCATCATGTATGAAAACACCCATGCCTACCAATGCTGTATTGGATGCTGATGAACATGGGAAACCAGTTGATCAGACAACATATAGAGCAATGATTAGCTCTTTACTGTACCTTACAGCTAGCAGGCTTGATATAATGTTTGCTACATGCATATGTGCTAGATTCCAAGTTAGCCCTAGAGAGTCACACTTAACTTTAGTAAAGAGGATTCTTAGGTATGTTAAAAGCTGTCCAAATCTAGGTCTCTGGTATCCAAAAGATTCAGCATTTGACTTAACTGGATTTTCAGATGCTGATTATGCTGGATGTAGAATAGACAGGAAAAGCACCAGTGGAACTTGTCAGTTTCTTGGTGATAGACTTGTCTCATGGTATTGTAAGAAACAAACATCTGTGTCAACCTCAACTGCTGAAGCTGAATATATGGCTGCAGGCAGTTGTTGTTCACAAATATTGTGGATACAAAACCAACTCATAGACTATGGTTACAACTTAGAGAAGTCTAAAATATTTTGTGACAACACCAGTGCTATTTTCATTGCACAAAATCCAGTCCTTCATAGTAGGACAAAACACATAAAAATTAGGCATCATTTTCTAAGGGATAATGTTGAGAAAAATAAAATTGAACTTCAATATATCCCAACTGATTTGCAAAAGGGAGATATTTTCACCAAGCCCTTGGATGAAAAGAAACACAACTTCTCCCTCAATCAGTTAGGCATGTTAGATGGAGGAAGCCTAAAGTAAATTACAAGATTTTGAAAAGCTAAAAACAGACCAAGATTAGGCTAAAAACTCATCTCTTTTTGTGTCTGTAGGATAGTTTCTATCTCTGAACTGCACTCGACGTTTTCCCCAGAAAGCGTCGAACGGAGATCGACGATTACCAGAGAAACGTCGAACGGATATTGACGTTTTCCCAAAACGTCGACCTGAGTTCAGAGCGTGTCAGATAGTTGTATACTATCTCTTTCAGGCCTTCGATCGTCGAACTGAGCTCGACGTTCTCCCTAGATCGTCGAACTGAGATCTACGATATTAAAGACCTTTCAGCTTCCATCAGGAGTCCTGATCATCGAATGGAGATCGACGATCCTTCCTTTTTCGCGTCAAACCCTAATATAAAATCATTTTTCGGCCGCCGCTCGTCGTTTACGCTTTCATACTCTCTGCAACTCTTTCCCTCCAAACTTTCTACACTTGGTCGTGTTTGCTCAATCTTTGCAGGTACAGATGGCTGCGTCAGTTGCTGCTCTTTCAAAAATGAAATTTGATACAGGCTTCGACATCGACATGAATTCTTTCGATGGAAGCGACCAGAGATTCAAAGACATCTTAAATCTTTTCCAAGAACAACGGTTAGTTCAGATTATGTCCATCAGAGTGAAGATTGCAGCAGACGAAATAAAAGAATGGTGTTTTTCTGCCACAAATGAGAATGAGAATTCTATAGTCGGCTCGATCAAAGGGACTCAGGTACCATTGTCCCCCGCTCTACTAACAAAAGTTTTCAACATCAGTACTAGAAATGATTCTATTGATTTGTCTGGAGAAGAGTTTGATTTAATGCTAGATAGAATGGGTCACTCTGCTGTGAACCCTAACAAATTGCTGAAAAAGAATTTATCTATTAAATTTCAATTTTTGGCTGATGTGGTTGGGAAAGTGCTTCTGGCAAAGCACTCAGCTCATGACACAATTTCAAGATACCAGTTCTGTTTAATGGGAGCATTGGTTGTCAAGAAACATCTGGATTGGGGCTCCATCTTCTTTAATTTGATCAAGAAGAAACTCAGCAAAAGCTGTGTAAGCTTTGGGAGGATCTTAGGGGTTTACCTGTACTTCAGGTGCCCTGAACTGCTGACTTCAAGTGGGATGTACATCAATGCATCCAAAAGGCTCACCTGTGCCCTCTTCAGCAGGTAGGATAGGCGGATCATAAACCCCAACAGGGCTGCTGAAGCAACACCTGCTTCAGGCACAAGGACTGCCTCAGTCACTCCTCCTCAGGTCTCTGCCCCAGCAGAAGATTTGCCTGCTTCTCCTCTTCCTCCAGCTGTCTCTACCTCAGTCACTACACCAACCTAACCACCAATCTCCACAATAGCCATATCCTCCCCCATTATAATCTCATCACCAATCTCACCTCCTCCAGCCACTACCTCAAAACAATTCCACCCTTTGTTCTACTATCCACCTGTCACCACTCCATCATTTTCTCTCTTGGATGACTCCTTCATGGATGATTCTCCTCCCACTCCTCCTGATCTTCCCTCTACATCCTCCTACCAACAACTTCTTCAGGACATACTCTCTCAACCATCCTTCACCCCATCATTTTCCCCTACCATCTCATCCATCTCCAACCCAGTTACATCAATCTCAACTCCTCCTACTCCTAGGCCATCCATCCCTACACCTCCTACCTCCACATTCTCCATTCCATCAGCTCCAGCCAACATCATTCCTACCACTTTCTCTCCTACCTCTACTCAAGCCCCTCTTGAGCATGTAGATCTCTCAGCCTTGGCAGACAGGCTATATGAGTTGCTAGCCCCAAAGCTAACCTCATTACTAGAGACCACCTTGGCTCCACTCCTGAAACATGTTCAGGAGCTGTCTACCAAGCTTTCTCCCTTCCTCTCCTCTCAGGCAATCCCTTCCTCTGGGTGCCTTGATCCAGTTGCCATTGAATCCAGGTAGGGGGAGATGCCTTATGAAGTTCTGGTTGTAGTTGAGGCTGCTGAAGGTTCAGTTCCTGCTCCTGTCTTTGCAGTGGATCTTCAGAGTCTGCTATCAGTATTTGATTCTGTGTATTTCAGTTCTCTGCCAGTGCAACAAGTTGAAGATCTTACTAAAGCCATTGTGCCTATCTCAGTATGTGATCCCAGCCTGATTGCCTCATATGTCAATTCTTTCAAGGTTGTGGATGTTATTGCTTCCATCTCTATTGCTGCTGCTACTGCTTCCATTGAATCTTCTGATATTGAAATGTTGTCTATTGTTGATGATACTGCTGCTAAAGAACTTGCTACATATCTGGAAGAATCTGCTCCTGCTGCTGCTCTAACTTATGCTCCTGCTTCTGCTCCAATTTCTGCTGTTGTTGCTGTTCCTGCTCTGACTCCTGATCAATTGAAACAACAAGAGAAATATATAAAGAGCATTGATGATTTGTATGATAGACCCCAAAGTTCAGAAAGTGATCAGTTTCACACTGAATCTGATGACTCTTCTGGTACTATTGCCAAGAAAAGGAAGGCCAAAAGCAACTCCTGCTCAAGCCAAAGATGGCAATGACATTCCATACTATATTCTGCATGACTGTCCAATCTCTGAGCCCTAGATGCAGTTCTCCAAAAATCAATTAAAAGCTATGAAGAAAAGAAGAAAATTGGACAGATATGAGAAAGGATCTTCTCGGTTTCAGCCTCCTCCTCCTCCTCCTCCAGATTCAGGATCAGGTGGAGGCTCAGCTTCTCAAACCCCAGCTTCAAAGCAAAGTTCCTCCCAGTCCTCACAAAGATATCATCCCAGGGGACAATACCAAAGGGGTTATCAGTCCAGAAGGGGACAGTATAGAGGAAATCAAAGAGAACATAGATTTCAAGCAAAGGAAGGACAAAGGCACATGGACTCAACTCTAGGTCCTTTCCCTTATAAACTCAGAGAAAATCTTGATACTATAACTTCTACTGCTTCAGAAACTGTCAATAGATATGAGCCTGCAGTTCCTTTTGAAGATCCAGAGAACAATCCATTATCATAGACTGCTAGGATGAAAGAACTTGCTGCTTTAGATCAGCTGAAGAATGCCAGAGAACAAGGGAAAGACACTTCCAATATTACTACTTTATCAGATCAGAGAAAAGCAGAACTGGAAATGTATGCATCAAGAAAATTCTTTGACCCAGTGGACTACATGAAATTGCATCCTGAGGCTGTGGTTCCCAGGGCTAGATCTCAAACCTCCTTAGGTGCAGAGGATGATAGAAGGTCAAAGAAGGAAGCTCTTAATCCCAACAGGGAAATTCTATTTAAGAAAGGTAGTGAAAAGAAGTAATATCTGTAAGCAGACAGTACAATCATTCTGAACATTTGCTGATATTCCATATGACTGCTGCTTTGTTGCTTGCTCTGCTCTTTTGTTTTAGTTTATTGCTCTTCTGTATGATGATGTTGTTTTTATTTCTGAGATCTGTAAATAGTAATCCTAACCCAAATAGGGGGAGATTGTTGGAACACCCTATTACTAATTTGGGCAAGGGTCACTATGTTTTTCTTAGGAAACCAATTTGACCTAGATGTATAGTTAAAAAGGTCAACATTAGAATGTGTTTAGGGCTTAGAATTTAGGTTTGAAGCTGCCCCCAGGACCATTCAAGGAATCAGACTTAAAGCTGAGGCAAAGACAATTTTCGTCGAGCTTAGGTCGACGAAACGTCGAACTCCGTTCGACGATCTCTGAGCTCAACTATGTTAAATCGTAGAACTCCGGTCGACGATCTTCGAGCTCAGATCGATGATCTGTCTTCTGTCAGTTTGCTTAGTCGTCGAACTCAATTCGACGATCTTCTAGCTCAAGTCGCCGATCCTTTCTCTACTTTTTCTTCAGGTCGCTGAGCTCAGATCGACGATCGTAGAGCTCAGTTCGACGTTTCCTGTCTGATGATCAACTTCAGTCTCTGAGCTCAGTTCGACGATCGTAGAGCTCAGATCGACGTTTTTCCTGAGAGATCGACGATTTTAAGGATTCAAATTCAGTCAGACTTTGGAATGTTTTTCAAATATCTCAGCATTTATTTCAAGAGATCTGCCAGCTGTTTTCCTTTATTCTAGAGCAAGTTTCAAGGAATTCTTTTTGAGAATGTTTATTGGACTTTCCTCTAGAAGACAAGACTTTTATGGAGGACATTTAATGTCTGTTAACGGCTATCTTGGATAAGGAATCTTCAGAGAATAAGATCTTCTCCTTTCTCTCCAGTCAGCCACACATATAGCACAACAAAAAACTTACAGTGATAGACATTAAAGTGATCAATCCTGAAGAATCAGTTGAACATTTTGGCATACTGAAAAAGTGATCATAGCTTCAACATCAAGGACTCCAGACAATTCATATTTCAGCCTCTGCTGAAACCATCTTCTGCTGGAGATCTGAAGCTTCTGAAGACCTATCACCCTAGCAAAGTTCTCATCTTTCTCAGGGGGAGCTTTGACAACACAATCAATCCACTAAGTCTTCTCTCAGTGATTGAGACAAAGAAGACAACTTCACCTCTTTTCCTTTTTCTTTCCTGCTGTAAAAGGGTTACCAAAACTCCCTTCAAAAGTTTTGAATCTGGTTCTGAGAGCCTTGTCAAAACTCAGTGGTGGTAAGACACCTTATCAAAAAATCTAGTTTGGTTTTTGAGCACCTTATTAAAAGCTCATTGGTGCCTAGGACACCTGATCAACCCTTCCTGCAGTGGATTCCTACCAAGGGTGGTAGAAGAGTGGATGTACCCAGGTTTTTGGGGAACCACTATAGTTCCTTGTGTCTTCTGGTTGCTTGAGTATTTTCTTTGCTGTGTGCTATGATTTTCTTTTTGCTGTCTTAGTTTTAAATTATATAGCAAGGCACCTTACACTTATACATAAATTAAATCTTAATTATTTTGTTTGTTTAAATTGTAAAGTTATTTTAAAAATACTCTATTCACCCCCCCCCCTCTAGAGTTGAGATAGATCTTTGTCTCACTTTCATAACGGAGAAGAATAAATACCTGATCCCAAGGATTGATGATCTTTTCTATCAGTTAGTCGGATCGTCGGTATATTCGAAGTTGGATCTGAAGTCTGGGTATTATCAGCTGAGGATAAGGGAGTGTTATATCCCGAAGACGGCATTCAGCACAAGGTATGGGCACTTCGAGTTCACGGTCATGTCGTTTGGACTAACGAATGCGCCATCGGTGTTTATGGATTTGATGAACAGGACGTTCCGAGAGTACCTAAACCATTTTGTGATCATCTTTATTGACGACATATTGGTGTACTCGCAGTGCGAAGAAGATCACTTCAAGCATCTGCATCTAGTCTTGGAGACGCTGAGAAGGAATGAACTCTATGCAAAATTCTCCAAATGTGAGTTCTGGCTACCCTCAGTAGCATTCCTTGGTCATATTGTCAGTGGGGAAGGTATAGCGGTGGATCCGGCGAAGATTGTTGTGATACGGGAGTGGCCTGTATTGTCTTCGATAGCGGAAGTCCGTAGTTTCCTTGGGCTTGGCGGCTATTATAGGCGCTTCGTAGAGAACTTCTCGCGGATAGCGTTACCTCACACGAAGTTGACAAGGAAGGATCAGAAGTTCTTGTGGACGCAGGAGTGCATGCAAGCGTTTGAGGAGCTGAAGGGACGGTTGACCACGGCGCCAGTGCTAAGTTCGCTGAGTGGGACTGAGGGCTTCGAGATTTATAGTGATGCCTCAAGTAGTGGTTTGGGATGCGTGTTGCTGCAGCATGGGAGTATGATAGCGTATGGATCACGTCAGCTAAAAGTGCACGAAAGGAATTATCCGGTCCATGACTTGGAGTTGGCGGACGTGATATTTGCGCTTAAGCTGTGGAGATACTACTTGTACGGCGTAAGGGTCGATATTTATACCGACCACAAGAGCCTGAAGTACCTGTTGGATCAGAAGGATCTCAACATGAGGCAGTGGAGATGGATGGAGTTCCTGGGGGACTATATGTTCAAAATTCATTATGTACCCGGCAAGGGCAATGCAGTTGCGGATGCGTTGAGTCACAGGGCTCCTGCCCAAGCCAACTGGTTGTCGGTGCATGATGAGAGGCTAGTTCAGGAGTTGGAGGCGTTGGAGATCTGTTGCGTGGACAAGCAGACTAGCGCCAAAGCAATGTTGAACTGGATGGAAGTTCAGTATGACCTGGCTGATCGTGTTCGGCAGGCATTGGAGTTGGATGGTAGCATGAAGGAGCTTATGGAGGTAGTGTTGGATGGGTCAAATTCCCAATTTTTCAGTTGAGGATGGGTTGTTAAGGAAGGACCATCGTTTGTGCGTCCCAAGCGGGGCAAATCTACGGGCAGAGTTGATGTACGAGGCTCATAATACCAAGTACTCAATCCACCCGGGGAACACGAAGATGTACCGGGACCTAAAAAAGCTCTTTTGGTGGCCAGGCTCAAGAAGGACGTAGCACTGTTTGTGGCTAAGTGTCAAACATGCGCCTTGGTAAAGGGGAGTGCCAAAAGCCTAGAGGATTCTTGAAATCCTTGCCTATTCCGGAATGGAAGTTCGACGACATATCGATGGACTTTGTGCATGGCTTGCCAAGGTCGCAGAAGGGGAACAACGCCATCTGGGTGATCGTATACCGGTTAACAAAGGTGTCGCACTTTATTCCGCATAGGAAGGATGATTCAGTGGAGAGACTGGAGAAACTATATGTGGATAATATAGTCAGATTGCACGGTATGCCCCGCAACATCGTGAGTGATCGCGATGGGCATTTTACGTCCAATGATTGGAGGTTGGTGCAACAGATGTTGGGGACTAAATTGAAGTTCAACACAGCTTTCCATCCGCAGACGGATAGGCAGACCAAGAGGGTCAACAGAACTATGGAAGACATGCTCCACATGTGTGTTTTAGACTTCGGGAAGCATTGGGAAGACCACCTGTATTTGGTGGAGTTTGCATATAACAACAGCTACCAGGCGAGTATTCAAATGGCGCCCTTCGAGGCCATGTATGGTAGGAAGTGTCGCACGCCGTTATCGTGGCTAGAAACGGGTGAGGCAAGGTTGTACAAGAAACAGGAGGTGGAGAGTGTTACTTCTTTGGTGCAGATCATTCGAGAGCGTTTGTTGATCGCTCAGGACAGGCAAGTTAAGTACTACAATGCCAAGCACCGGAATGTGGAGTTCGCGGTCGGCAATTGGGTGTACTTGAAAGTAAAGCCGTTCAAGGGTGTTTCACGGGTGAGATGCTTGAAGAAGCTGAGCCCAAGATACCTTGGACCCTTTGAGATTCTGGAGCGGGTCGGCGAAGCGGCTTATCGTTTGAGGCTATCGGTGGAGTTTAGTGGACTACACACTGTATTCCATATTTCTGTATTGCGGAAGGCGTTACAAGAGCCTTCGCAGGTGATCGCAGTTGATCAAGTGTCAGTGGACGAAGGGTTGACAACTAGGGTCAAGCCCGTTCGTATTGAAGACTTTGAGGTCATGCGACTCTGTAACAAGGAGATCCGGATGGTCAAGGTCCGGTGGGACAATTGTGGTCGGGAGGAGCTCTCTTGGGAACGGGAGCAGACTATGCTGGAGGAGTACCCGGAGTTATTCCGCTCAGGTACCGCTTAAAGTTTTCTGTTTTCTTTCCTTTAGTAATTTTGTGGGCGAAATTCTTTTAAGAGGGAGAGAGTTGTAACACCCCGAAACTCAAAAGAGCGACGGGTGATGTTTTAAGCCATGTCTGGGACTTGGAGTAGGTGACACGGCCTGGGACACGGGCGTGTCCCAGGGCGTGTCACGGGCGTGTTCGGCCACGGGTAACGTGGTCGACGTTTTGGCGATCAGCGATCGTCGGGTGTAGGCACACGTCCTGGGACATGGGCGTGTGTCGCATGAGAGATTTCTGTTTTGTGCATACGGCCAGTGACACGGGCACTGACACGGACATGTAAAAGATGACACGGGCGTGTCGGATGCCGTATCACAGGCCATGTCCAGCTCGGGAGAATTCTGGATTATGCACACGGGGCGTGACACGGGCCCTGACACGGGCGTGTCACATGTGACACGGGCGTGTCGGAGGCCGTGTCACAGGCCATGTTCTGGTCGGGATTTTGGAGTGACGGCGAATGGCTAACACGGCCCTGGACACGGGTGTGTCGCAGGCAGTGTTTGGCCCAGGATTTCTAATTTTGGGCTGAATCGTGGCCGTCCGTTTCCTTAGTTTGGGATCCAACAGCTGGGGGCTGTTCCTGAGGAGATATACTCGGGAATGGGGTTTGAAAACCCTCATTCTACTTGAGCATTCTCTTTCTAAAAAGCTAGAGAGAAGGGAGAGAAGGGAGGAAGAAGAAGAGCTAGATCCAATCACCGGCGGAGCTTCAGAGCTCCAAATCGCGAGCCGACTTCGGATCCGCGGAGGCAAGGAGATTGTGGTGCTTTCCATCCGCATAGATTTCCATGGCGCCAAGGAAAAATGCTAGGGTAATGATTCTTATCCTAGGACATGTGAAGTCCTCTTTTCCTTATGTGTAGAGTCCGTATGCGAGAACGGACATAGGCATGATGTGTGAAGCCTATCCGGATAAGTTGGTCTGGATCAGTGATGTTGCATTGCATAATAACCGGAGAAGACTTCGTGTGAATGGTTGTTTTTTGGGTTTTCTACGAGGTAGATTGCAACAGCGAGCCTTGGGGACTAACTCCAAGGTGCACCCGGAAAACTGGTCAAATGCGGGATGTTGCCAACATGGTGGTCGGGGAGCCAACTTGAGCATAACTATGTTATGTGAATTGTGTGATGGAAACGGGACTCGGGGAGTCTTGACCTGCGCATATGGCTTAAATTGACGTTGCGGTACGAGCGCGGGTCAGGCGGAACCGTACCCGATCTATGTCGTTCGGTGGAACCGTTGGTATAGATGAGGGTCATCGGCGGTCTATGGCTTAAATTGACGTGACCAATACCAAGAAGACAAAATGCTCATATGGTTGGCCGTCCAAGGGACAGTGGTGAGACGGGAACGTCTATGGCTTAAATTGACATGACGTTGGCCGGTTTGCCGTGAATGTTCCCTGAGTGCACGGGGTGTGTGGTCGTGCATGCCTACGCCTGTGATGAAGTGTGTTTACACTATACTGCTTTGTTATGCTAATAATGTACAGGGAAAGAGCATCGCCGCCCCGAGTTGGGGGCGGGGTCGTTATAATTTGGTCAGCATAGCTGACCGTTGCTTTTGTTTACCACCGTGCGGTGGATTATTGCTTGCAGGTGCTGCGGAGCCGAGCAGTAAATAGAGGGCTTAAGCCCAAGTTGCTGTGCCGGCCCTCGAAGGCCTAATTTTGAGTGTTTTTCTTATTTACTCATGTGTGGCCGGCCTGCGTGCCGACGTTTGGAAGACACTTTTATTGAGCAAACTTTTGTAATGTCATAATACTAATATTTGTGTAGTATACATTCCTATGGGTTTATTGTAGTGGACATTCATGCTTGGCTGGGTTCTTTTATCAGTGCAACTTAATAATTTGCTTCGGCTAGGTGTTCTGTGTAGGACGTTGTGATTGGTTGATTGGTTTCAATAAATAACCCACCAGTTTGTCTGTGGTATATGGCGTCGGGCCCCGACTGGACCTACTGCTATATGCTATGTGACGGATAGGGGTGTTACATTGTGTGTGGACAGAAATGGGATTTGTCCTTCTATATGATAGGA
The DNA here is from genome assembly GCA_039513925.1 of Platanthera zijinensis. Classification (NCBI taxonomy): domain Eukaryota; kingdom Viridiplantae; phylum Streptophyta; class Magnoliopsida; order Asparagales; family Orchidaceae; genus Platanthera; species Platanthera zijinensis. The sequence continues at coordinate 77,402,972 of CM077078.1, read as the reverse complement.
GTTGCATCCATGGGCCCCTTGATGGAATGGGACTCAGAAATGCATGGCCATGCTTGGTTGAGTCAATATATGCTATTGGGCTTACCAATTTTTTGAAGTTCATTATAGATCAGGAAATATGGGTTGAACAATTATGAGAATGACACGGTCTATACCTTTAGTTTTATACGGATGTAAGGTACAAAGGCACATGACAACACTAATGCATTGGTCATAATGGCTTTTGATTTTTTAAACTCTTATTGATTGGGGAGCAATAATGCATTGCTAGATGCCGCTCATTATTTGTGAAACTTTTGTTTGATACTTTCAAGATCAAGTGGGAGACTATTGGTGTTATCATGGTGATCTGGAAGTGATTAAACATGTTGTCTCACTATCAATGCAATATGAGCCTATGGGGTCGAACATAAGAGCAGTAGAGAAGTTGGTAAGGTTTGTGTTGACCTTGCTCATATGTGATATGAGTGAAGGACCAAGCCTATGGCGTTCTTGATATGAATTTTTTTCATTTTGGGACCTATATTGTGAATTATGGTCATCAGGTAAGTTATCGAAAGTCTCAAGGAAATTCGTCGAGTATACTCTTGAAGTTCCGACGAATGAGGCAAAATTCGTCGAGTATCGTCTTGACATTTCGACGAATTGGTCTTTGATTTGTCGAGTATTTTCTTGGTATTTCGACGAATTGGACTTGGATACGTCGAGTTTCGGCTTGATGATTTGGAAGAATTGGTCTGTCCTAATTCGTCGAGTATACTCTAGTTAACTCGACGAATGGGTCCTTGATTTGTTGGATATATACTTGTAAACTTGACGAATGTTGTTACCTCCGGTTTGTTCCTTTGAGTCTCGATTCAGCGTGGTCTGCGGGTATCAGATGTTTCGGTCTTCTGTATATATATTATATAAACAGTAAACCGATAGTGTGTGCCTTTTCTTGACCTAATCGTTCGAGATTGAAGGGAGCGGCGTCGACTTCTCCTAACGGAACTGTTCGGCACCGATATAGTCGATGTCGTTGTACTGCGCTGCCGACCACCCATCCCATCGCCGAAATGTGTTTCCTCAGGCTTCGTCTTCGTCTTTGCCTCCCCTCATTTAACGGTTCTAGCAAACAGTGGAGACGTTGAGGGAATACCTCTTCCAACCTAGAGCTTGTGTGACAAGAGTCTAAGGGTTCTCCTTGCTCGTGTGGACATTAGTAGAGGCGGGGACACAATTCTACACTCAGAAATCCTATAGCTAGTGTTCGTCGGACTTCATTAGAGCATCATGATTGAGTAGTGACTCAATCCCGCTAAGTTATACTTTTATTCAAAGTTGGTTTACTTCTTGATCAATGATTATTACAAGATCCATTTCTCTTTGAGTTTTCTTATTTCCTATTCCGCTGTGCACATGTAATATGTCGTATAGTAAAACCCAACATGATTCGCTCGACTTCTTCCTTCAGGCGTATGCACTCTTCTGTGTTGTGCTTGTTCCCTTTATGAAAGTGACAATACTAGGACTGGTCCCCCTGCCCCGAGGGAGCGTCTTAGGCCTCCGAAGTTACGGGTGGTTCTTGAGGGCGTTCAAGACCTCTATAAGAGAGGTGTCGAGCTTGGAAAAGTGTTGTTGTCCCCTTCTCGTGAGGTTCCACGGAGTGTCGATTGCATTTGCCGAAGATTGGGCTTAGATTCCTTTCCTTCTACTTCTCTTGTTCGCCTTCCTCTTATCGGGGGGTGCCTTTCCGGGAGAAGTGATCAGTGTCCTGAGGGAAATGATGTTTGGCCACCTTCGACGGGGTATGCCCCGAGGTCTGGGAGACTCCTATCTCCCTTAGCAAAATAAGTGTTTGTGCATGGCGTTCTTCCATCTGGCGCATTTGTTCTTCCACCGAAGATGCTAGTACGATGACTACTTCCTTGAGGTGTACTGTGGGGTGTATGGGTGAGTCATTGGATGCTTGATCACTGGGCTCTTTGTAAGCTGGTTGGCCGACGGTGTGCGTGCTTTCTATCATCATTGCAGCTGACGTTGAGATTCAAAAACTTATCATAGATTTTTTGGAACACTTTCCCACAGACGGCGTCAAACTATTGTGGGTCACCCGAATTTTCCCCGGTTAGGAGAATCAGACCGGCTTAGCTCGGAATTGGATTGGGCGTGCAAACAGTCAAAGAAAAACAGTAGCAAATGATAAAAGATTTTTTTGACATGAAAAACCCGAAAAGATGAAAAACCAATTGGTTGGATCTATGTCGGGCCAAAATTCAATATATTGTTGGAGTTTATAAGAGTTTGGGATGATTTTTCAGAGGGTGACAGACCACCTCTCTGTTACAAGCACAAACTATGAAAATGACGAAAAAGAAACTAAATCCTGAGAGCCTCGTTGGAAGCGCTCTGGCTAGGAAAATTGCTAAGTTCACAGAACCTCTATGGAAGCATTCTGACTGGGAAAAATTTCATAATTCCGCGAAGTCTCGATGGAAGGGCTCCTCCTGAACTAGAGCCTTGGTGGGAGCACTCCTACGGAGAAGAACATCGTGCCTTGGAAGCTTGATAGAATATTTGCGCTAGAAGGGGAGCAGAGCGAATTCCTGAGCGGAGGATTGATCTAGGTCCACGACCTCGTTGGAAAACCTCATAACTCTTTTTAGTCTCTGAAGTTGTTTGTCTTCAAATGAAGGCCTGTGGGCCCTTTTGTATTTATTTGGAGGGATATATCGGTAATTACGTTATGACAAAATTTGTGATGGCGAATAGTGTCGCTCCTTTTTAGTCGCCTAGATCAACAAATTTAGCAAAAAGACCAAAGTATCCCTCCGACAATCCGGGCAGCTCGTTGTGCTTACCTTGGTGTGACATGCTCGTGCTCAGGCTGGATGTGCTTACACATGCTTCTCCTTACGCGGACGCTCATACCCTCAGTCTATTTTGTTGATTTTTATGAATATATATCATCAAATAAGTTGATTTCGGTTAGTACTTTATTGATTTCAGCATTTTGTTAAAGTTGGGACTAATTTTTTGCTTTTAAGAACTTTAAAAACTGATTTCATAAAATGACATAAGTTTAAGGAGTGATTTGATGATTTGCCTTCTTTAAGGGTGTTATTACAAATAAATTCAATTTGATTTCTAACAAATCATTACTATTAGCAAACCCTCATTTTTCAAAATAGATATTTGAAAATCATTTTGTTACTAACAAACTAACATAAATTTTTTTAAAAAAATTAAAATATTCCTTCTTTCAAAATAACTCACTGCATATAAAGGCATTACAAATAATTTCAAATGTATTCATTCAACTACTTATGTTAGTATTAGAAATGAGTCAAAAAGCCGCAAAATTTTGTTTAGTATGTCAAAAATTCCTTTTTCAACAAAATACCATCATCTGCACCAAAATTTTTAAACAAAATATCGTCCGGTTTAGAAATATATTTGTTTTCTAATTCCTATAAGAGTGTGTTGTATATACGAGTTAAGTGTATATAGGAATATATGGGTCTTTTGTAACTGCGTCTTATACGTATATTTTCATGAGAAGTGTTCAACATGAAAGTTGTAGATCTCGACGAGATCTACAACTTTCATGTTGAAGAGTTTTTTATTCGAATCAATTAGACCCTGATTTGGCCGCTGAAAAAAGTCACGCCGAACATATGTACGACGCCCGGGATCCGCGTGACTTTTTTCGGGGGGCAAATCTAGGGCTTAAATGCCTTCAAATTAAAAATTATTCAACATGAAAGTTGTAGATCTCGATGAGATCTACAACTTTCATGTAGAACACTTTTTGATTTGAAGCAGTTTAGATTTCCGATTTGGGCCCCGAAAAAAGTCATGCCGAAAATCTGTACGGACGACTCGTTCCGTGAGCGTCTTTGTTCGGGTCTAAATTGGAGATCTAAACTGCTTCAAATTAAAAAATGATCAACATAACAACTTTCATGTTGATCACTTTTTTCAAATGAGAAATATTTGGGGCTCAAAATTCAAAATTGCAAAAATTGTAAAAAAAAAATAAGATTGATTTGCTAGTAGTAACTTTTGAGAAGAGAAAAAAATGCAAAAAATGATTTAATCTATTTTTTCCTATTTTACTAGTAACAAAGGTGAATTTGTTCATAACAGCACCCTTTTTTAAGGGGTTTGTTAAAGACAATCTTTTATTTGGCTAGTGACAGCTCATTGATAATGGTAAACTAAATATTTACACATATAGACTAATTGTTAATGGCAACCCACTTTTTTTAAAAAAAACATAAATTTTATGAAATAAATACGAATCATAGTAACAAGTTGTCACTCCAAATATTGTCGACCCTTCCTTTGTTCACGAAAAATTAGGCTTCGCTTGCTACAAAATGATCTCGTATGATGAGATAAAAACATTTCAAAATACTACGTGTGTCCAAAATAAATGATCTTCATGTTCCGCCAAAGCGCACCTGAAATTCAAAAATAAACTTTTACGTTAAAGATTTGAACATTTATCAAATATTCATAAAGTTAGAATTAAAATAAGTGTTTGAAATGTACCTAAACTTCAAGATCTCATTGTCTCGCAATATCTATGCAATATCGCTTCCAACTTGAAAATAAGGATGGTAGCGGACAATCCCCATGCATAAGAAGTTGTACAAAGTGATTTTCATTTATGAATGCAATGAAAATGGTCCTTGGGAATGTTGTTGGCGTCGAATGTAACGGTAAAAATGTGAATGATTGAAATTTCGAGAAGTGAACAAACTTTATATTGTAATAAGATGTCACTACCAATCTCATGTCCGGCATACTCATCCACTTACTCAACAGGGCAGGAGAGATTTCACAATCCAAAGAGGCTATTAGTTTTGATACTTCGACGTTTCCATAAATGTTTATATATAGGGCCAAAATACTTTCTATCTCCTTTGAAAGATCATTTCGCACTTGCTTCCAATCATCCCTCATATTCATTGCTGAACTGATGACACGATAACCATAGTGTCCATCTCCTAGCACGTCCACCATGTCAATGATAAATTTTGATATGCATGTCGGCATTTCTTTTTGTAACCTTTGAACTATTTTTGTCCCACATGTCGATTCTGTTACTTTTTGAGAGCCACTTATTTTCTCATTTTGAAGAACGTGTTCAAATAAGGATGGTTCACGTGCTGTTGATTTGTCCACTTTACGATGATGTTTATAGCCCCCCTTCGGTCTACCTTTTAGGTTTCTAGGAACCAACGGTTCGATGGTGAATGTCGAAGTAGAATCCATAATTTCGAATAATTTTCTTTTAATTTCTTTTTGCTGAAGCACATTTGTGTTGCTATACCTCTTTAGAATCCCCTGCATCTCAATATCAATGTCATTCTCAACATCACACTCCACCTTAATGTCCTCGCCCACCTCTTTTTCAATTAACTGTAATTGTTTCCAATGAGAATGAACCATCCAATGTGAAAAACAATTCGGTTGTGTTATATACAGCTTTAGCTCATGGGCACATGGTAATCCAAATACACTTCTATTTCTATGTGTGCAAACATCAACAAAGGCAGTTCCCGATTTCAAATAAACAAACTCCTTTTGTATTTTTTCCAAAGCAAATAAAGAAACACGACCAACCAATTCTGAATATAAAAAACCCCTAAAATTTTTACCAACTTGTATAACGCTTTGACCAAATGATCTTTTAATGTTTGTATGCTGTAAATTAATCATTTGGTCAAATATCTTCCATACTGTGGACAAGCTACCAATTGATACTTCAATGAATTTCTTTAACTGAGCATGCTCACCTTCCACACGGTTGGTTGTTGTATTACCCAAGTGCATAAACTTTTCCACCCAAGCAGAAACGAAGTACACATTGTATGGTTCAATCCAGGTAGTCATAATATATGAGAACACAGCAGGATATGCGGTTGCATATATATTTTTTAAAGATTTCAAAGCATCTCTAAAATCATTTTCAGTTTGTGAATCCACTAATATTTGTCACTCAATCATGGAAATTTCAAAATCTTTTCCCTTCTGAAAAATCTTTTTGCAATGTGCAAGGATGTTCCGACTAATATGCACTCGACACAAAAGATTTTTGGTTCTTGGAAAAACCTTTTTGATTGCATTCATCAAGGCCAATTCTTTATCAGTCACCATCATAATTGGTAATGAATTTTCATCCAACACTGATTTGAAGCAATGAAGTGCCCAAATATAACTGTCTTCGGTTTTATTTGACATAAATATAAAAGTAGCAAAGAACGACATATTTGTGGACGTCATTCCGACATTGGAAAGTAATGGAAGACGATATTTATTTGTCTTGTAAGTACAGTCTAGCACAAACAAACTTGGAAACATTTTGCAAAGAATAACAGAGGTTGGATGAGCGAAGAATATACTCTCTAAATGGTTGCTAACAACTTTCACTTTATTGAAGCTAATGTAACCACAATGTGTTATGCATTTATACAAATACTGAATTGTCTTCCCACCTTGTAATTCTTCCTTTTGCATCTTACACCTTTCATTATAAAGTGTTCTAATTACTGTGACATTTGTTGAAGCCAAAAATGACTTCTGTGGAGTTCGGGGTCCCAAAAAAGGGGTGACCGCGTACCTACTACACTCAAGTGAACAATCTAGGCTCTAGACTAGGAACATAAGGGACAGGCCCAAGGTCTCAGCGTGGAGGTCCCACCACACACCCGAAAGACTAACAAACTCTTCCCCTCCCAAGCCAAACGGTGAGCTAATTAGGCACCTTTGGAGGGCCCTCTTGACTGACCAGAACCTCTAGGGAGGATTCCAAAATCCACTCCCTCTTAACTAAAGGTGACACCTCGGGTCTATGCACAACGCCCTTCAACTGCCATACTAGTAGCATAACCTCGCCTAACAGTTCTATTTTTCCATAACCTTATTTGGGCCGCCACCAACGTAACATAAACCTCCTAGGGCTAGCAAAAGCATCGCAGGAATTCCATATTACAGGAATATACATTCCATACCTCGGCACGCAGGCCGACAACATAAAAAAATAGACCTTCAAGGGCCGGCACGAACTTGGGCTTAAGCCCGCTGCTTTCCGCTAAATAAAGAATGCACAACTTCCTCGGAGTCTTCTCCGGGAACCCCAGAACATCACCAATCCGGCTCATACGTCCGGATGGGCTTCACACAGTATGCCTAAACTCGTACTCACACTTCCGGATGCTAATGCAGTTAATAGTGGGGACGTACATGTTAACCCATCGGAGAGCTCCCTTCCTCCACCCATCGGTGGAGAGGTGCCTCCATGCAAATATGTAAATCGAAAGCTTCACCTACCCGAGTAGAAACATCGTTACCCTTGACGCGTGCTTGGCGGTGGGGCCGGGAGAGGAGCTCCGTGTCGATCTTGCTAGGAGTGATGAATCCTCACTTCCTCTTTTTCTGGTGACCGAGCCCTTGTTGGAAGAGGAAGCAAATCTTCTTCTCTGCTCCACTTCTTCATGGTGACCGAGCCCGTTGTCGGTGGTGGGAGAAATGAGACCTCCATTTTCGACTTGGTGTATGCTCGGGCTCCGGCCGGCGCCGGGAGAGAAGCTCCCGGCCGACTTAGCTCCGGACAGATGAACTTGCCCCTATGAGGCCGATCACGGCTCCAAATGTCCAAACTCAGCTCTACATTGCCGATCCATGCTCTAAATGGTCGGATCTGACCATAGGCGGCGGCGACAGGTGATGTGGAGGCTGAACCTTGCTCTTTGCTTGGCCGGAAACGGGAGAGAGGAGGAGGTCGAGCATTGCTCTTTGCTTGGCCGGCGACGGGAGAGAGGAGGAGGCCGAGCCTTGCTTTTTGCTTGGCCGGCGATGGGAGACAGGAGGAGGTCGAGCCTTGCTCTTTGCTTGGCCGACGACGGGAGAGAGGAGGAGGCCGAGCCTTGCTCTTTGCTTGGTCGGCGACGGGAGAGAGGAGGAGGCTGAGCCTTGCTCTTTGCTTGGCCGGCGACGGGAGAGAGGAGGAGGTCGAGCCTTACTCCGTGCTTGGCTGGCGATGGGAGAGAGGAGGAGGCCGAGCCTTTGCTCCTTGCTGCGTGCGAGAGGGAGACCGAGAGGGAGAGAGGGAGGTCGGGCTACTCCAGGCCGAGGGGAAGAGAGGAAGGTCGGTATATATCTTCTCCTCTCCTGCAACTTCTTCCCCCTTTTTCTATTTCTTCTGCCCACCCCCTGTACCCAAGCCCTGCCTTTTTCTCCCTCAACCTTTTTGTCATCTCATATATTATATTAGATATATAAGATATATATTATATAATATATCATATTATATAATATATATAATATAAGATATATATTATATAATATATTATATTACATCATATTAAAAAGTCTATGCCCGTAAAATCTCCGCACTCCCGCACGAGCACCCGCACGTCTTCGAACGGGGCTGTGCCACATCGCCGCTCAAAGCTTGCCCCAAGTCCGCCACTTGGGGAGGATTGCGCTCGGCCGGATACGAGGTTGTACACAAGCCCCGCTGTTTTCTAGGTTGGTACAAGCTTGGAAAGAAATGTTCAACCCCAAGTATCTGGCGGAAGGGAGTCGACCCAAAGAAAAGTTCTGAGAGAATCCAAAATTCGCATTTAAAACACAATCTCTTCGTGCCCCTTTTGATCATTTTGAACCACTCGATACTTGTAACGCTCCCTGCTATCGCACTGTCCTCATACCATTACTTACAATAAGCATACAATTTCTCAAGATATTGTGAAACAACAAAGTCGTATATTTTTGCGCTCTCCTTTATATGCGGAGCTAATCCTTCCCCCCAGGTGTGCCTACCACCCTGCTCAGCTAATGAGAGCCTGAACAGCGAGTCTACCCAGGGCCGAGCCGCGCTCGGGGTCCCTTACCTCCACAGGCATGACTACGGACCTGCCAGCTAGATGAGAGCCTGTGCAGCGGGTCTACCTAGGGCCGAGCCAGGCTCGGGGTAGTGCCGAACCAAGGACCAAGAACCAGAACTCTCCCCCACAGGCAAGCCTTCGGACCTTCCAGTAAGATGGAAGCCTGCGCAGCGAGTCTACCTGGGGCCGAGCCGCGCTCGGGGTAGTGCCGAACCAAGGACCAAGAACCAGACCTCTCCCCCACAGGCGAGCCTTCGGACCTGTCAGCTAGATGGAAGCCTGCGTAGCGGGTCTACCTGGGGCCGAGTCGCGCTCGGGGGAGTGCAGAACCAAGGACCAAGAACAATACCTCTCCCCCACAGGCGAGCATTCGGACCTGCCAGCTAGATGGGAGCCTGCGCAGCGGGTCTACCTAGGGCCGAGCCGTGCTCGGGGTAGTGTAGAACCAAGGACAAAGAACCAGACCTCTCCCCCATAGGCGAGCCTTCGGACCGGCCAGCTAGATGGGCGCCTGCTCGGCGGGTCTACCTGGGGCCGAGCTGCGCTCGGGGTAGTGCAGAACCAAGGAACAAGAACCAGACCTCTCCCCCACAGGTGAGCCTACGGACCTGCCAGTTAGATGGAATCCTGCGCAGCGGGTCTACCTGGAGCCGAGCCGCGCTCGGGGTAGTGCAGAACCAAGGAAAAAGAACCAGACCTCTCCCCCCCCCCCCCACCACCCACAGGCGAGCCTACGGACCTGCCAGCTAGATGGAAGTCTGCGCAGTGGGTTTACCTAGGGCCGAGCCGCGCTCGGGGTAGTGCAGAACCAAGAAACAAGAACCAGACCTCTCCCCTACAGGCGAGCCTACTGACCTGTTAGCTAGATGGAAGCCTGTGCAGCGGGTTTACTTGGGGCCAAGCCGCGCTTGGGTAGTGCAGAACAAAGAAACAAGAACTAGACTTCTCCCCCACAGGTGATTCTACGGACCTGCCAGCTAGATGGAAGCCTGCACAGCGGGTCTACCTGGGGCCGAGCAGCGCTCGGGGTAGTGCAGAACAAAGGAAAAAGAACCAGACCTCCCCCACCCCACAGGCGAGCCTACGGACCTGCCAGCTAGATGGAAGCCTGCGCAGCGGGTCTACCTGGGGCCGAGCCGCGCTCAGGGTAGTGCAGAACCAAACCTCTCCCCCACAAGAGAGCCTACGGACCTGCCAGCTAGATGGAAGCCTGCGCAGCGGGTCTACCTTGGGCCGAGCCGCGCTCGGGGTAGTGCAGAACTAAGGAACAAGAACCGGACCTCCCCCCCCCCCCCCATAGGCGAGCTTACGGACCTGCCAGCTGGATGGAAGCCTGTGCAGCGGGTCTACCTGGGGTAGAGCCGCACTCGGGGTAGTGCAGAACCAAGGAACAAGAACCAGACCTCTCCCCCACAGGCGAGCCTACGGACCTGCCAGCTAGATGGAAGCCTGCGCAGCGGGTCTACCTGGGGCCGAGCCGCGCTCGGGGTAGTGCAGAACCAAGGAACAAGAACCAAACCTATCCCCCATCAGCTCGCCAATCTTTTTCCACTCCTAGCTCCCATTTTCTCCCTCATAATTGAAGCAGAGCGGAGAGAAAGGTCAGGAGATCAAAAATGGGGGGTGGCAATGGCCAGAAGTCGAGGACGGCTCGCGAGAGGAACATGGAGAAGATGAAAGCCACCAAGGGGAGTCAGCTTGAATCTAACAAGAAGGTCGTGAATATCCAGGTCTCTCTTTTCCTCCCGATTCCGTAAGTTTATATTTCTCCGCTTCATTTCACAAGAGCGTATAGGAGCCTAACATTGACCATTTGTTTAGGGTATACGTTCTTTGTGTAGTCTGAACGTTGATTTTTTTTGTGTAAGAATTTGAATTATAGACATGTATGCTTCCCTACTTAAGTGATATGGATCTTTTGTTTGATAGTCTCCGGCATACTTATGTAGGCAATTGTGCCTTTGAACTTGAACTGTTGGGAAATTAGAACTGGTATGGAACAATTTTCCCTAAAATCATGCACAGGATGAACAATATCAAATATTTAATTGATCAAAATGAGGGGCAGAATAGTTTTCCAAGTGGAAAGAATGTATTTATCAGTGAATTGTAACTTGTAGAGTTAAATATAGGCGGTTGAAGTAGATTTACCTCATGAGTACCCTAAACCCTAAACATAATGGTTTTGTTTAAACTTCAATTGGACGTTCATCCTTTTTTTTTCTTCAACAAGTATTAGGTGATAACGAAGTCACCATTAGCCAACTTTAGTGCAATTTATCATGTCAGTGAACCAGGCACGACAAGCAACATAGTACTCACAAGCATGCAACAAGATCAAACAATGGAAACTAGCCCAGTTGGTTGATTATCATGATGAAATCTTGCAGGCTCACGGATCAAATCCCCTTGGCAGCACATTTTTTGAAGGCATAATCTATTATAAAACTCAAAGTGAGAAAATAATGCCATTCAAATGAAAACCTTCATAACCAAACTAACGTCAAGATAATTAGGGATCGAGTCAAAGGCCGATGCTTTATCCTGCTTAACAAACTTATAAACAAAAATTATTGCTATGTGACTCTGGTAAGCATCAGACCAAAATTATAGTTGTTTAAAACTTTTTGTTTTCAAATCACAACTTCCACACCCATATCAAACACATAAATAAAAACCAAAGACTCATTCAAAGGAACAAGGCGCACTAAAGAAGTCATACACACGAAGGTTATCGTCTAAATTGGAGTCATAAACAATCTTGAAAACCCAAAAAACCAAATATAATTGATACTAAGCTCTTCACCCGAGCATGTGGTTCCAGATGAATAAACTAAAGATGAACAACATCTTTATTATTTTATTCCCATAAAAATGCTTCAAAATTCATTGAAATTTGGCGTGCTAGTCTCTCATAAAATGTTATAAGATAACGGGCGGCGTTTAATTTCAGAGTACCATTTCTGATCATATTGCTAGTAGATATAAAGTAACACAATATGCAAAATAAAGTCATCAAGATGCAAGCCATAGTTTCAAGATTTTGGACCTGGCCGAGGCTTGGATTACAATGAAGTTTAGAAAGGAATTCAATCAAACCTATTTTCACTTTATTTTAAAGAACCCGAACCGCTTAAAGTATAACGCTAATAAAGTATGTTCTACAATAGGGTACGTTGTCTTTTACTCATGAACTATTCAGTTAATATCGAAGGAGGGCATAACAAGTCAACCACCAACCCATTGTTATTTTAGCTTTTCTATTTTTTTTCAGAGTGCATCCTTGTTTCATTCCATGTAAATCAAGCAAGTGAAAGTGCAAGGTTTTGCATCATGGTGATATATGCGCCGTATAAAATTGTGTAACAGGTCGTGTTGAACAAAAACAATCAAGTCTGGGGAGATGTTGAAATTTTAGGGTTGATGTAAGTAAGTTGCGTTTAGTACTTTACTTTACCCTCGCCTCCTTTTTTTTTAAATAGATCCCTCACTATTTGCTAGAGGTCGTAAATATCTAGACGATCCTAATAAAGTTGAACCTATTTTTGAAATTCTAATTATTAGTAAACTAAGCATTACAAAAGAAAATAAGATCACCCTGCGATGCTGACATCATCCCCAAGGTCATACTCTGATTGACTCAACGACGTATTGAAAGTAACTAAACACGAACGAACAAAATAAGTATGAATATATATATATATATATATATATATATATATATATATATATATATATATATATATATTAAGCAAAAGGTCCCGAGTTAAGGCGCGACATAATTAGATAAAAGTTTGTTTCCTCAAACATGTGCAAATCCTACTCCAAAGACTATGGGATTTCAACAACAACCATAAGGTGGGACGACTCCGTGTGTGAGGACCTTACGTACAAAGAACCAGCACATGACCTTGGTCGTCACTTGGTTCGTCGTCTATAGCCATGATGCTTGCCTGAGTTCTTCCATGTTGGTCACTCTCCACGCTCACCGCACCAAAAGTGTTGAAGCCAAAAATGACTTTTGTGGAGTTCTGGGTCCCAAAAGAGGGGTGACCGCGCACCTACTACACTCAAGTGAACAATCTAGGACCTACACTAGGAACGTAAGGGACAGGCCCAAGGTCTCAGCGTGGAGGTCCCACCACACACCCGGAAGACTAACGAACTCTTCCCCTCCCAAGCCAAATGCTGAGCTAATTAGGCACCTTTGGAGGGCCCTCTTGGCCGACCAGAACCTCTAGGGAGGATTCCAAAATCCACTCCCTCTTAACTAAAGGTGACACCTCGGGTCTATGCACAACGCCCTTCAACTGCCCTACTAGTAGCATAACCTCGCCTGACAGTTCTATTTTTCCATAACCTTATTTGGGCCGCCACCAACGTAACATAAACCTCCTAGGGATAGCAAACGCATCGCAGACATTCCACATTATAGGAATATACATTCCATACCTCGGCACGCAGGCCGGCAACATAAACAAATAGACCTTCAAGGGCTGGCACGAACTTGGGCTTAAGCCCGCTGCTTTCAGCTAAATAAAGAATGCACAACTTCCTTGGAGTCTTCTCTGGGAACCCCAGAATATCACCAATATGGCTCATACGTCCGGATAGGCTTCACACAGTATGCCTAAACCCGTACTCACACTTCCGGATGCTAATGCAGTTAATAGTGGGGACGTACATGTCAACCCGTCGGAGAGCTCCCTTCCTCCACCCATCAGTGGAGAGGTGCCTCCATGCAAATATGTAAATCGAGGGCTTCACCTGCCCGAGTAGAAACATCGTTACCCTTGACACGTGCTTGGCGGCAGGGCTGGGAGAAGAGCTCCGGGTCGATCTTGCTAGGAGTGATGAATCCTCACTTCCTCTTTTTCTTGTGACTGAGCCCTTGTAGGAAGAGGAAGCAAATCTTCCTCTCTTGCTCCACTTCTTCATGGTGACCGAGCCCCTTGCCGGCGGTGGGATAAATGAGACCTCCATTTCCGACTTGGTGTATGACTCGGGCTCTGGCCGGCGCCGGGAGATAAGCTCCCGGCTGACTTAGTTCCGGACGGCTGAACTTGACCCCATGAGGCCGATCCCGACTCCAAATGTCAAAACTCAGCTCTACATGGCCGATCCATGCTCTAAATGGTCGAATCTGACCATAGGCGGCGGCGACGGGTGATGTGGAGGCCGAATCTTGCTCTTTGCTTGGCCGACGACGGGAGAGAGGAGGAGGTCGAGACTTGCTCTTTGCTTGGCCGGCGACGGGAGAGAGGAGGAGGCCGAGCCTTGCTCTTTGCTTGGCCGGCGACGGGAGAGAGGAGGAGGCCGAGCCTTGCTCTTTGCTTGGCCGGCGACAGGAGAGAGGAGGAGGCCGAGCCTTGCTCTTTGCTTGGTCGATGACGGGAGAGAGGAGGATGCTGAGCCTTGCTCCGTGCTTGGCCGGAGACGGGAGAGAGGAGGAGGCCGAGCCTTGCTCTTTGCTTGGCCGGCGACGGGAGAGAGGAGGAGGCCGAGCCTTGCTCTTTGCTTGGCCAGCGACGGGAGAGAGGAGGAGGCCGAGCCTATCTCCGTGCTTGGCCGGCGACAGGAGAGAGGAGGAGGCTGAGCCTTTGCTCCTTGCTGCGTGCGAGAGGGAGACCGAGAGGGAGTGAGGGAGGTCAGGCTGCTCCAGGCCGAGGGGAAGAGAGGAAGGTCGGGATGTATCTTCTCCTCTCCTGTAACTTCTTCCCCCTTTTTCTATTTTTCTGCCCACCCCCTGTACCCGAGCCCTGTCTTTTTCCCTCAATCTTTTTGCCCTCTCATATATTATATAAGATATATAAGATATATATTATATTACATTATATTAAAAAGTTTATGCCCGTAAAACCACCGTACGCCCGCACGAGCACCCGCACGTTTTTGAATGGGGCTGTGGCACATCGCCGCTCAAAGTTTGCCCCAAGTCCGCCACTTGGGGAGGATCGCGCTCGACCGGATACGGGGTTGTACAACATTGCTACTATATCTCTGCTTCAAGGTTGACAGAATCTTATGCGGCTTCACACCAACAACATACATGTCATGCAATATTTTCTGCTCGTCCTTATTTAAACGACCAGCGTAAGAATGAGCTTCTAGGTGAACTAACTCATGATTATGAACACCACATTTCACATTAACAGCCCACTCAGTATAACTTGCATTCCTTACACCTTTCAATGTGAAAAGACACCCACAACATTTGGAAGAAGATTTCCTCACATTTTTGTTAGTCCAATTGTTTGCACTCTGACTAGCTCGTTTGCAGCCGCCTCTATCACACTGTAGCAGTACTCTCGATCTGCTTCTAGATGTCAACTTATCTGCACTCTTAATGGTGATCAAAAAACCAAGATTTATAGCAATATTGCGTGCCCAAACAACTAAATCATCTTTGGATGAAAAGGACATGCTAGTAGTGAAATGCACACTCAAATCTATATATGAAATTGGTATTAAACTTCTCCTAACATCTTCATCTACAGAATCTACATTACAAAACACAAATCACCCCAAAAGTTCTATGTAAATACACAACTAAATTTAACATATTCTCATTCACAAAAAATAAATTTTGAAAGGGAGTTTAGGATTTACCGAAGCCCAAATCGGGAGGATCACCGGCTGCGGGAGAGACGACATTGGATGAGAAAAATTCGGGATCCACTTGGCCGGGTATGAATGAGAAAAATTCGGGCTTGGCCATCTCCTCCGGCGGGGGTGGCGGCGGGAGGGGAGGTGCTGGAAGAGGAGTAATGATTAGGACTGGAAGAGGAGAGGATGGGCAAGGGCGAGCCATCTCCTCCGGCGGGGGCGGCGTCGGGAGGGGAGGTGCTGGAAGAGGATGCCTGGTTAGGACTGGAAGAGGAGAGGATGGGGGAGGGCGAGCCATCTACTCCGGCGGTGGCGGTGGCGAGACAGGAAGCACTGGAAGGCGTCGGGCGGCAGCGAGCGAAGGCATCGGGCGGCAGCGAGCGAAGGAGTCGGGCGGCAGCGACTAGGGTTGAGAATATCGGGCGGTGGAATGCGGCTTTTGGCGCATTGCACCCCCCAATTACCGGGTTTTGCCACTTTGCACCCTCAAAGTTTAAAATTGGCGGATTGCACCCCCGAATTCATAAATTCTGGCACTTTGCACCCCATGGCCGATTTTTGAGGGGTATTTAGGTCCGGCTCCTCTCCAAAAAGCCATTTTGGCGCTTTGCACCCCGGACTTCTTTTTTTTTAACTATTTGCACACCGTAATTGATCATTAATTTTTCCAACTGGTTTATTATTAAGAAAAAATGACACGATGAGAAACTAACTTTTCATATAAAATTTTCTACTCATTTTTAACATATTCTACTTGGATTTAACAACATTTCCCTTTTTTTATCTTGGATGATGATTGACTAACAAGCTCCATTAAATGTATTCTCACATTCGTACTCAAAGGTTGATTTGATTCGACTTTTTCACCACTCAATTCGATTTCTTCATCTATATTATCATCAAAATTCTAATCTTCTATCTCAAATTCACTATCATTCAAATCATCATCAAAAAATTATGAATTTTGATCATCAAATTCCTCGTTCATGCTCTGCGAGTCATCACTACTACCAAGAAGACCACTCATTCCTTCAAAATAAATTTCGTCAACCAACATATTTCCCCAATACACATCTTCGATTATCCAAAGAGCACCCACCGCCATTACCGCGGCGACCGCCGTTATCGTTGCCGCCATCACTGTCATCACCGCTGTCATCGTCGTCGTCGTCGCCGCCATCGTTGTCATCGCCACCACCATCACCACCATCGTCGCCGCCATCATCGTCATCACCGCCGCCATCGACGTCATTGTTGCCGCCATTGCCGCGGCAACCACCGATATCACCGTTGGATCCGCTTTTCTTTTCATCAAAGTTTGCAAATCTGTTATCATCCACCTTACTTTTGTCTTAAACAACTTCTAATCTAGTGATCGGTTTGCACATAGCTTGTATCTAAAAAATTGATTAGTACTTAAAAATTATTGGTTTGCACGTAGCTTGTATCTAAAAAATTGGTTTGTACTTAAAAATTATTGATTTGCACGTAGCCAAAAGTGATTTGCACTTAAAATTACTATTTTAATAACGTCAAAGTATATAAATATCCCTCATGGGGGTGCAAAGTGCCAAAATTTATGAATTCGGGGGTGCAATTCGTCAATTTTAAACTTTGAGGGTGCAAAGTGCCAAAACCCAGTAATTTAGGGGTGCAAAGTGTCAAAAAACCGTGGAATGCGGAAGAATGGTAAATATAGGATTGCCATTAGGTTTAAATTCTAAATCTAATAAAAACAGAAATTAATTAGAAAAGCCGGGCGGCCACTGGTCAAATAAGGACTGCCTTGTTATTGGCTGATTTCCGCGTTGAAAGTTCAAGGAGGATCCCGAACCCTCAACTTTTGAGTACTTTTCCAATTTTACGGGCAACAACATTTCGCACTTCCAAAGGAGTGAAGACGAGGGGAGCTCCAAAATCCTATCCATGGCTTGGCTCAGCTTCATCTCCCTCTTGCTCTGTCTTCCAGCATTCAGGAACGACGGGGACGAGTTTTTCCGGAGACATTTTCTGAATCCAGATCCGGAAAAGGCCTTCTCCATCGCGAGCAAGCAATACAGAACCGCCTTCCATTTCCAGCCCCCTCAAAACTGGATCAATGGTTTCTTAATTTCTCCCACGAATATATTAATCAGTTTTTCGATGTTTATACTTCTTCTCAGTTCACCGTGCTCTTGTTTTTTTCTTTAATAAAGGCTTTTTTTTGGGTCTTTTGGCCTCTAACCTCGATCCATCTGCTCTCTTTCTTCTTGGCATGCGAATGAAATCAACCGGGGGGCCTCCATGAAAATCTACCAGATCCAAATGGTACTACTCATCTTCACTGCACTCATCTTCCTCCATTATCGCCATGTCAACTGCCCATCCACTAAATTAGGTCCTTTTTTTATTTTAGAGAAAACCTCTACTATACTAATGCTAGACTTGTAATATTCCACATGTTATTAAGACTTTGGTTCAGAGACTGTAATGAAATAATAGAGTTTTTGGCACAATGTGTAACATCTATTAGGCATGTGGCAAGCTTATAATGGCTATTGTAATTGTATGGCTCTATAAATAGGTCTCCCATATAATAGTTTAAAATCCATGAATAAAGATTGTCTCTCTTGTTTTCCTCTTGTAGTTTAGAATAGGAGTAGTTCAAGGAAATAGATACTGAAGGCCCAGCCTTCTTCCTCTTCGACGCCGACGATCATTGCTGGCGATCTTGTAACGGCTCAGACCGTTACAGATAATCATCCTTGAATTGTGGAGTTTGGGCACCTTCAATTATTAAAATTTGCACAATTCATCCCCCAATTAGCATTAGTCTTGCACTTTGCATCCTAGACTTATAAAATAGGGGTATTTTGGTCAAATATTAGAAGATAACCTGAGAGAAATTTTGATCCACCATTCACAGGGATTTAGTATAGGCATAGCAGTAGAAGTGCGGAGGAAAGAGCTTGGGGGATAATTATACTTGACCAAAATATCCCTGTTTTATAAGCCTAGAGTGCAAAGTGCAAGACTAATGCTAATAAGGCGAGGGGGTGCATAATTTTAATAATTCAGGGTGCATTGTGCTAAAACCCACTATTTAAGAGTGCAGTGTTGCAAAACCCCAAAATAATATATCATTTTAATGAGATTTAGCATATAAGTAAGGAATAATTACCAAAACTCGCACTCGAAGTTAGCATAAATACAGATTGCACCCCTCTTATTATTGAAATTATAAAAACCTCTCTTGAATGATACAAAACTTAATATTTACCTCTCCTAAAGTTCACATCCCCCCTCCACCACCACCACCACACCCCCACCTTGAAAATGTGCGTGTATCTTTGTGCATAAATGTTATGAAATTTGAATTTCAGGGGAGGTAAATATTATGTTTTGTAACATTTAAAGGAGGTTTTTGTAATTTCAATAATAATAGGGGTGCAATCTGTAATTTTTCAAACTTAGAGGGGAGGTCAAGGTGAATGCCCCTATAAATATTGTTCATATCTAAATAGCATTCACATATCTCATTTTTCTTGTATTTTTTATAGCTTGAAACTCCATTCTATTGAGTTTTAACCGATCAGGGCCAATGTTATACAATGGCATCTACCACCTCTTCTACCAATACAACCCATTCTCTGCTAAGTGGGGCAATATCACTTGGGGTCACTCCATCTCTGGTGACCTCATCAACTGGACTCCCCTCGACATCGCTCTCCGGCCATCAGATCCCTTTGACCTTCATGGATGCTGGTCTGGCTCTGCCACCATTCTTCCCGGCAACAAGCCCATCATCCTCTACACCGGCATCAATGAAGCGGGCTACAACGTTCAAAACATTGCATTGCCGAAGAACATCTCCGACCCCTTCCTATTAGAGTGGGTGAAGCCTCCCTACAACCCAGTAATGATTGCGGCCGATGGATTCAATGCCACTCAGTTCAGAGACCCCTCCACCTGCTGGCAGGGGAAAGATGGGTTCTGGAGAACAACTGTGGGCGCCGAAGATTTTGAGATGAAGGCAAAGGCTTTGCTTTATAAAAGTGAGGATTTCGTGCGGTGGACTAGAGCTCAGAGGCCATTGTTCTCCACCAATTCCTCGTCAATGATAGAGTGCGTGGACTTTTTCCCAGTGTCAGTGAAGGGGAAGAGAGGACTGGGTAGCTCCAGCACTGATTCAGTGGAGGCAAAGTATGTGTTGAAGATGGGTGTATTTGACAACACGCATGATTACTACTTGATTGGGAGGTACATGGAGGAGTTGGATGAGTTCATCCCTGAGAATGCTTTCGAAGATGATCATCGTCTGTGGGCGAGATACGACTATGGGAGCTTCTATGCATCTAAGACCTTCTTTGATGCCGAGAAGAAGAGGAGGATCTTATGGGCATGGTCCAATGAGTCTGATACTATATCAGATGACATTGTGAAAGGATGGGCTGGACTACAGGTGTTGTCTACTTTCACCAAACACTTTTGCTTTCTATGATCGTTGCTAAAACCCCATGTTCGGCTTGCTATGTTTTGTGTTTCAGATTGTTCCAAGGACTGTTTGGCTTGATGACAATGGAAAGCAATTGGTGCAGTGGCCAATTAGGGAATTGGAGTCCTTGAGGTTGAAGAAAGTGGAACTGAAACATATAGAACTTAGTGAGGGAGGTGTAGTGGAGATCAAAGGAGTCAAAGCCTCGCAGGTTAGAGCCTCCAAGAAGTTTACTTTTGATGTGATCGTGGTTAAAGTTGACATCTTTCTTATAGTTGTACGATAGTAACTAATTTTCTGAAGCAGGCGGATATAGAAATGGAATTTGAGATCCCAGAATTCAGAAAGGCGGAGCTCATGAACCATGAATGGAAACTTGATGACGCGCAGATGGCATGCCACCAAATGGATGCTTCGATTCGGGGAAGCATAGGACCTTTTGGTCTGCTTGTTTTGGCTTCTCATAACCTTGAGGAGCACACTGCAATTTTCTTCAGAGTTTTCAGGAGCAGGACTGGCGATTATATTGTTCTGATGTGCTCTGATCAAAGGAAGTATGTCTCTATTTTAGTGAAATTCGGTTCTTGTTCCACTCTCATGGCTTTATAAGTGCATAGTTTTCTCTCTTTTTCTGGTTCAATGAATTTTTTTTTAAAGATCGTCGTTGTGGCCTGAACTTTACAAGCCTGCATTTGGAGGCTTCGTGCCAGTAGACATGAAGGAGGGCAGGATATCTCTGAGGACTTTGGTGAGTTTATGAATACTAATAAGGAGTCCTAATATTTGATATCTGAATAATTGTGGTTGAAACAGATTGATCACTCTGTGATCGAGAGCTTTGGCGGCGGGGGAAGAACCTGCATCACTGCCAGGGTATATCCAAAGTTGTTGCTTGCTGGAGGCATTCATACGTACGTATTCAACAATGGCTCCGAGGCCGTGAAAATAAGAAAACTCCAGGCATGGGAAATGGCCAAAGCTCGTATTAACTGAGTTTTGGAGGGCATTGAAATCGCTTCTCTTTCAATGATTGTGTGCTCGAATTTATGATCTTAGAGTATATATGGAGATTGGATGGTGATGTGATATCTATGAACAGGAAAGTTTATGCATCCAGGTTCACTTAAAAAGTGACCTTTACATGAAAATGAGATGCTATGAGTAAACGAATGTGAATATGAAACATGGAGTACAATAAAAAAAAATCAGGCTATATAAGTTCTCGAATGGCTAGAGGGTGATAAACACAGACTAATGCCTCAATAATGAGGAATTAATACAGACCTTGCAAAATAAATTGCAATGATAACAAAGAGTATTAGGGATAAGACAGGAGTAGCACCAATTTCAGAGAAGATGCGAGAATCTCGTCTAAGATAGGCTTGGACACGTACAAATGAGACCATTAGAGGCACCTGTTAGGCGTTGTGAGAGTCTAGTCACCATGCATGTTAGACTAGGGAGGGGTAGACCAATAAAGACTTGAAATGAAACTATAAAGAAAGACATGATGTACTTAGGCATTAGTGAGATTATGACAAAACATGGGCACAATGGCGACAAAGGATCCATATAGCCGACCCCACTATAGTGGGATAAAGGTTTGTGTTGTTGTTGATAACAAAGAGTATTGTAAACTGCACATTGGAGTATTCTCAAGTGATCTTGTGATTATAAAGCTTTTGAGCTCAATCAATGTTATTGCCTATTTTCCTTTCCATTTGCTGTATAATTCTTAGTGTGGCGGCCTAGCCCCCGGCCAGAAGGATGTTTAGGATGCCAATTAGAAAAAGCTTTATCAATATTTGCAGCAGAAATTTGTGCATCAGAGGAAGGAGATAAAACTGGATGAAATTGTCATTCTTGTTGAAGAACGAGAGAAAAAAACCCTATTGACCGTGGGTAAAGGGTCAAGTAGCATAATTTGAGATTGAACGGGAGAATATCGTTCATTAAGACCTTTCAGAAAGCGAATCAAGTAATCTTGATCACGATAAGCATGCAGACGGTGAACTGCTCCACATGAACATGATGTAGAGCACTGGCAGGCATGCATCTCTAATTCATCTCAGAAACAGATGAATCTCCTTGCTGAAGGTAAATGTCCTCTTGAAGATCCGAGATGTGAAAAATATCTCCCTGGGAAAAACAATCTTTGAGATCTCTTCAAACCTCAAAAGCATTGTCGATCCAAAGGATGGATTTTAAAATGTTGTCAGTAATTGATTTATGAAGCCAGGAGAGAACCATGGTATTGCTCCGTTCCCATGGAGAATAAAGAAGATATGATTGAAGAGGCGGTTGAATACTGCCATCAACAAATCAAAGTTTGTTCTTGGAAAGGAGGGCTACTTTCATGGTGCACGCCCACGAATGGTAATTCCGTCCATTGAGAGGCGGAGAAAGAAGAACCAGTGAAGGATTATCATTGGCAGAAAGATTAAAGGGGTTCGTCAGATTAGTAAAAAAAAATCTGAAGAATGATTACTCAGAGAAACACCAGAAAGAGCCATGAATCGGAAAACTGTCAAGAAGAAGTAGAATCTTGGACGCATAATGATTATAGCTCTGATACCATCTTACAATGTAATAGAGGTTCAGAGGTTCAGGAAGAACACAAACAACCAAAACTAATCTTACAAAGAGCGGCAAAAAATTCATTGTTCAAAACTTACAGGAAAGTCACCCAGCGGGTAATTTAAATAGACAAACAGAAAAAGACACTAGATAGGTGTTGGTTCACCAAAATAATAACAGGACACCTGTCAAGCTAAACAACTGGAAAGGAAAATAGACTAACAATCTAGGAGGATATCATTTCTATATCTTTTTGTGACAAGAAATTAGGAATTCCTTCCATTTAATTCTGTGCTTGCGATCTGGATGTTAGATTGTGGAGTTGGCACAGTTGCGCGGACAAGTTGTCCTGAGGTCGCATGGATTGATGGAGCAGTCCGTATAGTGGCGTACTGGAGTTGTTCAGTAAGGCGCGACCTTGGTATCAGGTGGCGCGATTACGATGGGAGACCGCGGAGTTTGAAGGACTTGGTCAGGGGGGACTAAGTCCAGTTAGTTGCCTAACTCATCGAGTTTGCCTTGTGCAGATTGCTCGGTATTCGCCGAGTTCGGCAGTATTGGCTTGACAGATTGCCCAAGTCACGCGCTGCGGGATGCGCGGTCTTATAGCAGTGTCCGCGGGGTTGGCAGACTGGTCGTCTATCCGGCTGTGTTGATTGGCGCGACCTGCCGATCTTGTGTTGTGTCTGCATTGTGCGGATACATGTGTTAGCCGACAGGTTTGATGGACGATTATCCTATCGGTGTAGGTGGTGACGACACTACTCACATCTATAAATAGGACCCCTCGGCTCGTCATAAATAAGCTGTGAACAGTATGAACGAGCTGACGGTTGATTTTGTGGTTACGGTTTTCTAACCGCTGCGACTAAGGAAGTTGGTTCACTGTAGGCTGTGCGGCTAACACCAGGTAGCTAGGCGACTAGCGGAACGTTGGTGTGGAACAATTCGCGGATACAGTCAGTGGTTAAGCAGCAGCTTACGGTCTTCGCGGCTTGATCTCTTCCTCGGAGTTGCGGATAAGCGGAGCAGTTCGCCCGGTCAATCAGCGGGTTTTGTTCCTGGCTCAGCATTACAATAACAGCAATCCGCGCGGTTAGCCGCGGATAGGCAGCTTCGGCGGTCTCGGCGGACTCTGCTGGCGAGTAGGCGGCTTGTGCGGTTACTGGATTCAGTCCGCGCGGATACTT
The DNA here is from genome assembly GCA_039513925.1 of Platanthera zijinensis. Taxonomy (NCBI): domain Eukaryota; kingdom Viridiplantae; phylum Streptophyta; class Magnoliopsida; order Asparagales; family Orchidaceae; genus Platanthera; species Platanthera zijinensis. The sequence continues at coordinate 77,379,243 of CM077078.1, read as the reverse complement.
CTTGTTGTTGTTTTTTGTTTCTCTGTTTTACATGGTAAAATCATGTCTTGCAATGTATACCTCGCTCTGTAATAGAAGTTAATTTCAATTAGAAACTTTTGTGCTACTGTTGCTGCTGTCTTTTACTTGCCTTAGGTTGTGGTTGAATGTTCCTACGATCTCAGTTAGCTCTCGCTTTAGAAATTTTTACAATAAGCATTTGCGTGCATACTTTTTATGGTAGGAACTTAAGGGCATACTTAAGAAAAAAATACGGACACATGATCTTTACCTCTCAGTTCTTCAAGTAAAGAATATTTTCATTCTTTGGTCAATTTTTTTAAAAAAAATGCTTCATGGGGCAGCACCAAACTGCTCCCTGCAATCGTTATCTTTGCTTGGCTGGTTGACTTTTTGATAAAACGGAATGCGCAAACCTTTATGCCCCTGATTTCTAGCAAACACAATGTTCGCATTTTATTCTTTGGATTTTTGGTAGTAGGCTATCCTCCTTTCCCATGGACTCTGGCAGCCACCTTCGCCTTGCCAATCCGTCTCCAAATTTTGAAGGTTTTTTATGCCGAGGCCGTCGGCGTCATGCAGAGAGCCCATGCGGCATAGTGCAATCTCTGCACCTCCTGAGAATCATTCCACAGAATTTTTTTTAAAATGCCATTGATTTTGTTTAGGATGGAAGCCGGAACGGGCGTGTAAGAGAGCACATGCTGCGGATGGCCGTTAGCACTCTATTGATTAGTGCGACGCTGCGACACGCCCGGCAAGAGAGAGATGCCTTGAGCCCCACGACGAGGAGATTTTCTTGTTTAGCATGTCCAGGAGAATACTGAAATCCGTTTGCTTAATTTTCCCAAGCCACAATTTGGTGCCAAGATAGCTAAAAGAATACGTCTCTCTGAAAACCAAGTGTTGCATGATGGCAGATTTTGCAAGTGGGGGCACCCTTGGCCCAAATAAACGCTTGATTTTCCTCCATTTATAGCTTGTCCCGAGAGACTGTTGTAGGTTCTTGGAATTGTTGCTAGATATTTCGCCATTTTGAGCGTCGCCGAGCCAAAGAAAAGGATATCATCAGCGAATAGCAAATGAGAAATTGGTGGGCCGCATGCACAAACCTTTATGCCGAGGTCGTGGAGAGAAGCTGAGGTAAGTTTTGTGAGCTTGGAAAGAAATTCTGAGCAGATAATAAAAAGGTATGGCGAGAGGGGGTATCCCTGCCTTAAGCCGCATGTTGCCTCGATCCAATCAGCCCGGACACCATAGACAAGAATTCCAAATCGAGGGGAGGATATGCATTCCATGACCAAGTCGATCCAGCGATTCAAAAAATTAAAGACCACAAGAGTTCTGCGCACAAAGCTCCATTGCATGCTGTCGAATGCCTTTTCCATGTCCACCTTGACAGCCATATAGCCAACCTTACTTTCCATGGTTTGCATCCTGATGATGCTAAAGCAGATAATTCTGTTCGTGAAATGGATCCCCTTCATTTCATTTGAAATGGAGAGAATCCTGATTTGTGGAGGATGTCATGAGCTGGCAGACAATTATAAGAGAGGAGTCTGCCTAGAACGTAAGCGGCTTGTTCTTTGATATAAAATTTGGGAGCAGCGGCTTCATTTTGTTGACTAGAATCCTTGTAATTGTTTTGTATATGAAGTTGCACAAGCTAATTGGCCGATAATCTTTAGGCTTTTGGGCATATTGCACCTTCGGGATAAGAACTACAAGGGTATCTTTCGAGCTTTTCTTCATGATCATAGTGGCAAAGAAGTCCTTAGCCGCATCGAGGATCCCCCCCATAGTAAAACCACAAAGGTTTTGAAAAAGGAGTTCAGCACAAAAACAGCTTCAGCTTGAACAGATCAAGCTAAAAAATTTAGCGACTTGTGTGTCGTGGGGGTGCGATTGTCGCAATAAATATTGAAGAGATTAATGCAGAGAAGATTAATATCAACCAGAAGCCTAGGAGTCAGCCGGAAGAAGAATCAAAGCTAATAAAGATAATACCTGATGATGGGGAAGACAAGAAGACATCCAACCTGGCACAGCAGAAGCCAAAGCATTTTTAATTTATGTCTTTACTGTCCAACTGTCTAAAACGCCTATATAACCTGCATTGTAAGAATGAATCAATGTAATGGAAAAATCCAATGAAATGAACTACTTCCTGTGTGTTTCCATTTCAATTTTTTCTCTTGTTTCTTTGCCTCATGTCTCAACAGTGGTATCAGAGCGTGTTTTTTGTTTGATGTGAGGCCATCAGAGGGAAGGGATTGGGTAATCAAGCAAGCTTCATTCTTTCCCGTTATCTCCACTCATCATATGGCTACTCAATCTACCACCCAAATGTTTCATTTTACCCAATCCGGTGTTCCCATTTTTGATGGAGAACATTATGAGTTTTGGTCAACCCATATCCGTCTACTTCTTCAATCTCAAGGGCTCTGGGAGCTAGTAAAACAAGGGAGGAAGGAGGAGGCGGCAACATCATCCAAAGGGAAGGAGAAAGATGTAGATCCTGCCAAGCTCAAAGATGTTGAAGTAGAAGCCAAGCAAGAAGCAAAGGCTCTCCTTATCTTGCATCAAGGAGTAAGCAAAAGCATCTACCCGAGGATAATGGGGGCAGCCAGCTTCAAAAATTGCTTGGGATACTCTCCAAGAAGAATTCTAGGGTTCAGAAAAGGTAATAGATATAAAACTACAACATCAATGGAAGCTCTTTGAAAATATAGCCATGAAAGAAGATGAGTCAGTAAAAGATTTTGTCTCCCGTTTGTTAGGAATTGTGAATCAAATTAGGAGCCTAGGAGATAAGCTCAAGGATAAGAAGATAGCCCCAAAAATCCTTAGGTGCCTCCCTCCTAAATTTGATCCAATTGTAATTACCATAGAAGAGACAAAGAATATTAAGACCCTTTCCATCACAGAGCTTATGGGATCTCTCCAAGCCCATGAGGAAAGGCTAAAGAGGTCCAATGGGGACTTAGAAAATGCTTTCCAAACAAAAATCAAAATCTCAGAAAAGTCCACACAAAGAAACCCCAAAACTCATATGAGGGGAAGGGGGAGAGGTAGGCCAAATGAAACTAGACCACGCCAGGATTTCAGAAACAACAACCCCCAACTCTTTTGCACTCTTTGCAAGAGGTCAAACCATAATGCCATTGACTGCTTCTACAAGTGCAAACGATGCAAGAAGCCAACCCATATGCAGAAGGACTGTTGGTCCAAAGATAAGGAAGAGAAGGAGGAAGCTAAATATATTAACACTACAGAAAAACTCTTAATTTCAGGGGTAAATGTAGAAGAAAACAATCATGAGACTTGGTACATTGACAGTGGGTGCTCCAACCACATGTCATCATGCGAACATCTCTTTGTTAAACTTAATGAAATAAGCAAATCACATGTAACTCTAGGGGATGGAAAGAAATTAAAAATTGAAGGAACGGGAACAGTGGCAGTAAAGTCTAAGGATGGGTATATAAGGCACATTGAGGATGTCCATTATGTACCAATGCTCACACAAAGCCTGTTAAGTGTAGGACAACTCATGAGGAACGGGTATTCCATAACCTTTGAAGGAGATCACTGTCATATATGCCACAAGGACACAAGCATTTGTATTACCTCAGTTAGGATGACTGAAAATAAAATGTTCCCCCTTGAGTTAGAATCACCACAAGAACAAGCATTGATATGTACCTCCACTATATCATTATGGCACAACAGATTTGGGCACCTGAATAACAGGGATTTGTGTTCATTAAAACAAAAAGGTCTGGCAAAAGGACTTCCTGAACTCAGTGATGACAGCCTGCCCTGTGAAGACTGCATCTATGCAAAATCACACGGGCTTCCTTTTCCTCACACAGCAAGCTGGAGGGCAAAAGAACCGCTGGAGCTCATACATGCAGATCTGTGGGGGCCTACTGCAGCTTCCTCACCAGGTGGAATGAGGTACTATCTTTGCCTAATAGATGACTACTCACGTTTTTCCTGGATTTATTTCTTAAAACAGAAGTCAGAAGCATTTAATAAGTTCAGAGAATTCAAAGCATAAGTTGAGAAAGAATGTGGACATAGCATTAAGAAACTCAGAACGGATCGTGGAGGAGAATTCACAGGAGAGGAATTCATGAGTTTCCGCCGCACCCATGGCATTGCCAGAGATCTTACCTCTCCACGTTCACCTGAGCAGAATGGGGTGGTGGAAAGAAAGAACAGGACGATTGCAGAAAGGATGAGAGCCATGATGCATCATTTCAAATTACCTCAAGTTCTGTGGGCAGAAGCTGCAAACACTGCAGTATATGTATCAAATAGATCACCCACAAGAAGCTTGCCAGACACAACCCCTTATGAAATGTGGAAAAAGAAGAAGCCAAACGTCCAACATCTCAGGACATTTGGATGCCTTGCCTACAGGCACATCCCAAAAGAAGATAGGAAGAAGCTTGAAATGAAAGCAGAAAAGTGGTGTTTGTGGGATACAGCCAGCATTCCAAGGCCTATAGAATTCTCAATCCAGCAACTCTACAGCTTCACATCTCCAGAGATGTAATATTTGATGAGGGGGCAACTTGGAACTAGGATCAGTCGTCTCATCTGGTTTCACCTAGTTAAAATGACCAACTTATCAACTCAACTGAAGGCTCTCCCTGTCCAACATCTATGGCGGGTACTGAAGATATTCAGCCATCCATTCCAATCGATGAGGATACACAGGAAGACATTCAGGCTGCTAAAAATGATTCTGATGAAGACTCATCACATCCCCCAAGGTACAAATCACTAACAGAAATTTATGAATATGCAGATATTGCCCTCCTCACCAAAGAAGAACCTGGAGATTACCATGAAGTTGTCAGCAATCCAAGTTGGATAAAAGCAATGAAAGAAGAACTAGAGATGGTAGAAAAAAATGCTACATGGGAGCTTGTTCCAAAGCCCCCAAATAAGAAAGTCATAAATCTTAAATGGGTTTATAAAATTAAGCAAGATGAAGAAGGTAATATCACAAAGTACAAAGCTAGGATTGTGGCTAAAGGGTACTCACAACAACAAGGGATCGACTATTCAGAAACGTTTGCCCTAGTTGTCAGGATGGAGACCATTCAATCCCTACTTGCTGTTGCGGCCCAAGCCAGTCTCCCAGTCCATCAGCTTGATGTTAAATCAGCTTTTCTCAATGGAAGCATAGAATAGGAGGTGTATGTTAGCCAGCCAGAGGGGTTTATGAAGAAAGGAGAAGAAGATAAAGTTTACAAGCTAAAAAAGGCACTCTAAGGTTTGAAGCAGGCACCTAGGGCTTGGAATCAGAAAATTGATTCCTATCTCTTGGCAAATGAATACACAAGGAGTAAGAATGATGCAGCCCTCTACACCAAGTTCACCAAGGACAACCAATATCTACTTCTGTGTTTGTATGTTGATGATCTAATATTCATAGGGTCATCAACTTGTATGGTAGAAGAATTTAAAAGAACTATGAAGGAGGAATATGAGATGAGTGATCTCGGTCTCATGAGATACTTTCTAGGTTTTCAGATTAAGCAAAAGCCTGGAGGTATCTTTATCAACCAAGAAAGGTACATAGAGAAGCTGCTAGAGAAGTATGCGATGTGTGAAGCTAATCCAGTCTCAACCCCAATGGCCACTGGTGCTAACCTCTCGCAAAAAAATCACCAAAAAGGGGTCCAGGAAGGAGATTATAGAAGTCTGGTGGGGTCACTGATTTATCTCACTAACACCAGGCCAGACATAGAAAACGATGTAAGTATTCTATCTCGATATCTCTCAAAGCCAAGTCCAGAACATCTTCTCATAGCAAAAAGAGTTTTACGGTACCTGAAAGGAACCAAACATCTGGGGCTCCAGTATGAGAAAGAAGAAGAGACTGAACTATCAGGTTTCACTGATAGTGATTGGGGAGGAGAGAGAGAAGACAGAAAGAGTACGAGTGGGTTCATTTTTCTTTTTGGAAGCAAAGTGATCTCTTGGGCTTCCAGGAAACAGAAAATAGTTGCTTTATCCACTGCTGAAGCAGAGTATGTTGCGGCGTGTGCGGCGGCTTGTGAAGGACTTTAGCTGCAGAAAATTTTGACTGATATGCTACCTCACAGAAAATTTCCCCCAATTAACATATGGTGTGACAACATAGCGGCTATTGGGATAGGGAAGAATCCAATATTCCATAATCGCACGAAGCATATAGAACTAAGATTTCACTTCCTGAAGGATCTTGTGGAGACAAAATAAGTTGAGCTTTCATTCTGCCCAACCAACAAACAGTTGGCAGACATTGTGACCAAGCCACTTCCAAGCCATACTTTTCTTGCAATCACGAAAACATTGGTCTCAGCATTATGGGGGGGGGGGGGGTATTGAAGAGATTAATGCAGAGAAGATTAATATCAACCAGAAGCCTAGGAGTCAACCGGAAGAAGAATCAAAGCTAATAAAGATAATACCTGATGGTGGGGAAGACAAGAAGACATCCAACCTGGCATAGCAGAAGCCAAAGCATTTTTAATTTATGTCTTTACTGTCCAACTGTCTAAAACGCCTATATAACCTGCATTGTAAGAATGAATCAATGTAATGGAAAAATCTAATGAAATGAACTACTTCCTGTGTGTTTCCATTTCCATTTTTTCTCTTGTTCGTCTCACGGACTACAATCCGAATAGGCAAGTGTACCTATCGTTTTATAGTATAGTAATAAAAATATATCAAGGTCGTATAAAAACTCAGGGCAGGCAAGTACTATTACTCACAACGACTCTATTATCCTACCGAACGATTGATGTGTTTTGAAAATAAAATAAACTAAGCTTAATTAAAAGAGAAATAAAATATTGTGAAAGAGTGCTCGATCGACGATTCACCTTGAAATAAAATAACGGAATAAATTAGTTTAGCATTTGCAATACTATTAAGACCGTGACGGATCCAATAGTGCGGATCACCTCGATAATGCAACTTTAGGCTTCTTTGATTTGTAAAGAGATTTCGATCAAAGCGTCTATAAGTTAGGAGACCTAATGCTCTAGCGAGATTTTGTCTTATTTTCGGATCTGTCACGGCCAAGTTTAATTTGCAAATTTAAATCTATATTTCTTTTATCCCTCTCGTCTCATTTCATGGTGAATCATTGATCGAATGCTAGTTTTTTTAATCATAAGTTTTCATTAAAAATTATCTTTAGTTTTAATTTAACAATCCTCAAAACCCACTTTCTTTCGGTAGGATGATAGTTCAAGCGTGAGTAGCAGTACTTGACAACCCCGTGTTTAAATACGACCTTGATACTACAATTCGACAGGTACACTTGCCTGTTTGGGTTTTAGCCCACCAAGTTTTTGGCGTCGTCTTTACTGTCCAACTGTCTAAAACGCCTATATAACCTGCATTGTAAGAATGAATCAATGTAATGGAAAAATCCAATGAAATGAACTACTTCCTGTGTGTTTCCATTTCCATTTTTTCTCTTGTTTCTTTGCCTAATGTCTCAACAATAAACACAATTTTGATGATTGGCAATGATGAAAATACATCTGTCCTGAATGATTGTTGGGTATCCACCTTGTCACTTTCGAAGTGGCCAACATTTATTGACGTAAATTACATTCCGAAAACGGTGGCAGGGATCCTGGACGCATCAAACTGCTGGTCGGATGCTCTGAATCAATGTTGCAGACTGTCCCTTGTAAGCTGCATTAAATCTTTGGCGAGGACCTATGTTGGTGGCAGAGACACTCTCATCTGGGCGCAAACAGAAAGCTATCGTGCTAACACGGGCGGCTTATATGTTGATGAGTGCATGCAACCTTGTTCTTCAGGGACTGGATTTGGCGCTTGCAGGCGCAGCCCGATTCACAGATGCTTTGTTGGCGGGCCATAAATGACCTCCCGGCGGTGAGCTGGTTGCGCAGGCACCGTTTAGGCGAGGCGGGCTCTTTCCCGTGGGGATGTGCTGAATCGGAATCTGTCAACCACGTTTATGGTGAGTGTGCATTCTTCACTAAGGTTCGGTTGGAGTGCGCCAGGCTGGGCATTTTTCTGCCGCCATCTTTCTAGGAATCTATAAATATCTTAATGCATATGCAAAGCATAGCATGAAGGGCTCAATATGTTATAGCATTCTTGATTTGTTCTGCAACGTATGGAAAGCCCGAAACAACTTCATACACGGGAAGCCTTTCCTCCAACCGACGGGCATTTTTATTGATGTTTTTTCGCAAGCAGCTTCATCGCTTGAGAACTGGAGGGATGACGCTAACCACTTTGCACCTTCATTTTGGGCCTCCCAACCCCAAGGATGGATAAAAATCAAGCGTGTCACTAGAAATTCATTGGCGGGTTTGGGATGCACTATTCGGGACTGTCATGAGCTGCTCTTGGCTGCCAGAGGGGTGAAGATCCACAGTCGATCCGTTCATATGACGGAGTTGAGGAGTACTCTATTTGGAATGGAGGTTGCTGGCTTGTGTGAATGATTTCTCTTGAGAAAAGAGTATGCCCCAATCCCAAAGCCTTTTAGAGTTTAAACACTAAACCCTAAATTACTCTGTTTTCCATTGTAATTTTGTTTTCTACTATATAGTAGAGATATATAGGCTAAGGACATCCTTCGGAAAAAATGTTCGTATTTAATAAATATAAAATAATAATGTAAGATGCATTCAACGGAGTACAGATCACATTGTTCACATTAAAAAGGTACATAAAACCTTCAATACATGCATGTATAAAATGATGACCTAAGCCAAGACAAGAAGAATAAACCATTTGACAACACCTGAGAAAAAGACCAAGCGCCATCACCAACACATGTACAAAGACAAAGTTTAGATATGATAAGTGTGTGTTGTACCTAACTAATGACTGTAGCAAGTCATAGTTATCTTAATAATACTCTTGTTTATTATTAGTCAAAGAAAGGGGTCGTGACCTCTCACTATGCTCAGCCTATAAAATGCTTGTACCTGTAAAACTTGAGATATACTAAAAAAGAGCTTTACTCATATCCATCTGTGTTTGTATATTGGATGCTTTTGATATACTCCTCAGCCCATTTTTGATTATCAGTGGTATCAGAGCAGGTTGGGACCGGGGAAAGCTAGGATCATCATTGGAGTTTATGGCGTCATCAACCTTCTCTCTCTCCCAAACTACCATTCCAGTGTTCACTGGTGATAAGTATGATTTCTGGAGTATTCATATGCGCGCAATCTTTATATCGCAAGGCTTGTGGGATGTTGTGTCTCATGGACCAGAATTACCAGAACCTGCTGAATCAGGACCTGTTCTAATTACACCCACAAAAGCCCATGTACCTACTAAAGATGCAAAACAGCAAGAAGAAATACATCAGAAGGATGCTCGCGCCCTTTGTTTTATATTTCAAGGTGTAGCTGAATCTGTGTTTCCTAGGATAATGGGAGCTCAGATGTCAACAGCTGCTTGAGATATATTTAAAGAAACCTATAAAGGGGATGAGAAAGTTATAGCCTTGAAACTACAAAACTCATGGAAAGAGTTTGAAAACTTATCCATGAAAGCTGGGGAAAAAGTAGAAAGCCTCCTTATGAGAACACTCCACATCATTAATCAAATATGTAGTTTAGGGGGACACAATTGAAGATCGGCAAGTTGTGCCCAAATTACTACGTAATCTGCCGCCCAATTATTATCCTGTCATCACAGCGATTGAAGAGTCGAAAGACCTTAGAACTCTTTCACTCACTGGTCTCATGGGGTCATTACAAACCCATGAAGAACGATTGACCAATGTCACCCCCCAGCTTGATCAGGCCTTACAAGTCAGATTTCCGAATACAAAAAATACATCACTAAAAAGTAAGAAAGGTGTTCAGAAAGTGCCTCTAGTCTATAATCAGCAAGTGAAACAAGGAGACTATAAAGGAAAGGGAAGAAGCAATACAAATGACAAGTATTGTATTATTTGTAAAAAAACAAACCATATATCCAAGGATTGTTTTTTTCGATGTAAGAATTGTCGGATACCAAGTCATTCTTACTCAAACTGCACCAATAATACTAAGACAGTTGCTAAGGTAACTGAAGTACCTGAACAACAGCTAGAGCATATGTTCTATGCTACAACTTCTACTCAAGACTCAAAATCAAACTATTGGTATCTAGATAGTGGGTGTTCATGTCATATGACAAATGATGCCACCAAATTCCATGAAATTGACAAAACTCGCAAAGCTCAAGTCTTATTGGGAAATGGTTTAACTACCCTCATAGAAGGTAAATGTTCTATTAAAGTGCAAGATCAGACTGGAGAGCCTAAATTACTTACCGATGTTAGTCTTGTGCCTACATTAACCCAAAACCTTTTAAGTGTTGGGAAACTAATAATAAAAGGGTACAATATAAACTTTGAACAAGATGGAGCACATATAATACATAGAGCCTCAGGTGTCGTATTAGCCTCAGCTGAACCTACCAATAACCGATTATTTATCCTTCACTTATCAAGTATAGGGCAGCAGGCCTTCAACTGTTTTGAGCAGAGTTGACTTTCCCCACTTCCTCTTTGGCATCATAGGCTAGGACACCTTCATCGGCAAGCACTACAACTAATGTCAAAAAAGGCTCTTGTAAAAGGATTACCCGTATTTTTAAATCAACAAACAGATTTTTGTGACAGTTGTGCTCATGACAAAGCACATGTTTTGCCTTTTCCTAAACATGCTCAGATCATTTCTACAGCTCCATTACAATTGATACATGCAAATATTTGGGGACCAGCTCCAACAACCTCCCTTGGAGGCAAAAGATATTATCTACTATTTGTTGATGATTATAGTAGATATATGTGGCGGCTCTATCACATAGCTTTAAAATCTGAGGCTTTAGACATATTCCTTATCTTTAAAAGGAAAGTTGAGCTGGAATTTGGTGCAAAAATTAAAACTTTAAGAATAGATCGAGGTGGTGAATTCACCTCTTTGCAATTTATAAAAGTATGTCAAGAGGCTGGGATAAAGAGACAACTCACTGTACCATACTCCCCTCAACAAAATGGAGTTGGTAAGAGGAGAAATCGCACTATGCTGGAAATGACAAGAGCAATGATGCAAGCCAAAACTTTACCACAACATTTTTGGGTAGAGGCTACCCAAACTACTGTCTACCTGCTCAATAGGATACCCACAAAGACAAGGAATTATCACACGCTTTATTATCTCCTTACACATTGAATTCCTTCTGTAGAACATCTAAAGGTTTTTGGTTGTGTTGCATATATATTAATCCCACCAGAGAAAAGAAATAAGTTGGAAAGTAAAGGAGAAAAGTGTCTTTATATGGTACAGTGAAGAATCAAAAGCTTATAGACTCTTCAATCTCTTATCACAAAAACTGAGTATCTCGAGAAATGTTCTCTTTAATGAAGCAGCACAGTGGGAGTGGGGCTCAGAAGAAGAAGTTAGGCAATCAGATACATAAACCATTCAACATATTTCATAGCCCTATCCAACAGCAATTAGAGACAACTCCATTAGACAGTCCTGTGATCACAAAGAGACACCATGAAGACAATTCACAGGGACATACTTCAGATGATACTCCTTCCACTTCATCCTCATCATCGCCCATTAAAACTCGAAGTATACAAGAGTTATATCAAGAAACTCAAGCAGCATTCTTTACTTCTAGTACTCCTACATCTTATGAAGAAGCTTGTTTAGAACCCAAATGGACAACTGTAATGAAGGAAGAGTGGAATAAAATTGTAAAAAATAAAACTTGGTCCTTAGTTCCTTTTCCACCAAATAAACAACCAATAGGACTTAAATGGTTGTTTAAAACTAAATTTACTGAAACTGGAGCTATTTCCAAGCACAGAGCTCGCTTGGTGGTGAAGGGATACTCGCAAAAACCAGGAGAGGATTATGAAGACACATTTGCTCCAGTTGCCCGAATGGATACAACACGACTTGTGATTGCATATGTAACATCCCATTTCCGGCTAGACCCCTAGGAGTCGGTTGGCTGCGGTAGAACCCTAGGGAGCCCAAAAGTTGAAATAAATCGACCAGGATTTCGGGTCACGGGTTGGTCACGCCCGTGACCCAGGTGTCACGCCCGTGACCTGGGGCGTGACTCCCTCGACGATCGTCGATCTCAGGTAGACGATCGTCGGACGCAAAATTTTCAACCCGGCCCTGTCACGCCCGTGACCCCGGGTGTCACGCCCGTGACCAAGGGCGTGACCCCCTTCGGCGATCGTCGATTTCAGCGCGACGATCGCCAGCGCGGAATTTGCCTCATGACCCTGTCACGCCCGTGACCCAGGTGTCACGCTCGTGACATAGGGCGTGACCACGCTTGACGAGCGTCGATCTCAGTTCGACGCTCGTCGATCCAGAATTTGGCCACACGGGCCAGTCACGCCCGTGATCCTCAAGGTCACGCCCGTGACATAGGGCGTGACCACGCTTGACGAACGTCGATCTCAGTTCGACGCTCGCCGACCCAGAATTTGGCCACACGGGCCAGTCACGCCCGTGACCCGGGTGTCACGCCCGTGACCACCCTTCGACGATCGTCGATCACAGTTCGACGATCGTCGAACCCAGAATTGGCTAATCGGGCCTGTCACGCCCGTGACCAAGGCCGAAACGACAGCCAGACTGGAAATTTCTGTAACCGACGCAATAATAAATTCTGATTATGGGAATGAAAACCAAGGGTATTTATGGGCCGTTTCCTACTTTAATTATTTAAATAATTAAGGAAATGTTGGTCCAATAGGAAATCGCCACCTGGCGAGCACCTCTTCATCTCCAGCGTTTCAACTGAAATTCGTCATAACCGAAACGTCATTAAGGGAATTATTAATGGCCGCCAACGTTTCAACCTTTCCCCTCCCTCCTTTCTTCCCTTTAAAAAGGCCCCTTAGGCTCAAGGATGAAGTTTCCCAGCCCTTACCTGAAGTTTCGAGCCGCCTACTGTGCTGTAGAAGAATTCCGACGACGCCGCCACCGCGCCATGACAGTCCAACGTCCATCTCGCCGTCAAACCATGAATAAGGTCCTCCTCTACTCTTTCTTCTATGAATAGATCTTAGAAATTATTAGGAGAGATATCGGGCTCAAAAGAGCCGGATTGGGTGAGCGTTTCCATGCTTTTCCGAAATTTGCATGGTGGCGGGTTCGCCGGAAACCGCCTCTCCGGCGGTCGTGCCGCCGCCCGACGGTAGCCCTCACCTCAACAGAGGTGGTGGTGGTGGTGGCCGGCCAGGGAGATGGCTGGTTGGCCGGAAAATAGCTTTGGAAAAGCTACAGGAAAAATGAGTTTTCAGGCTTCTGGTTGTGGGCTGTTGAAGAAGATGAACAGTGGCATGAGAAATAAATTCTATTTTTAAAACAATTTCTGAATGAAAATATCTGTCACCTTAAATATTTTGGGAAAAATACATAGAGGCTCCTACAGGAAAAATGGTTAACATAAAAAATGTAGCCCTTGAGGTCTACTTTAATTTAAAATTAATTTCACTCTATTTGGAATCCTGGTTAGACCAAAGCACCCTTTTTGGTGAGGTCTATCCAGAGGGCCGTCTTGACCTTAGAAAAATTCCCCACTCTAAACCAGTCATCAAAATGACTTGAAATTTGGGGTGTGGTCTAATCTTATATATATATAGGTGCTATCCAAAAATGAGAATTTTTGGAGAATATTTTTCTATAGTTTTTAGAAAAATTCAATAATCTTAGCCGAATTTAGTTAGATAGTTAAATAATTTCCAAACCCTCCCAAATTCTGGTGAGTGGTCCCTGGGTTCACCATGAAGTTCTGTATAATTTTTCATCTCAGTTGGAGATGGTTTGGATTCGAAATGATCAACCCTAAGTTTTGCCCTAATAAAGGGTCTTAGGTTAAAAGTGCACTTTTGAAATTCGAGTGGTCAGATCACCTCAACAGAGGCTGAGATTTTTACCACTGGCTAGTAATATTCTCTAGCACTCCCTCATGGAGTTTGAGGTGGATCGGGGTAAGTTTGCCCTAAGGACCAAGGCCAAATCCTAAGGATGGATCTTGGTGGTTGGTGAAGGTCATGTGGTTAAATGACCTTGGATTGACCCGAAATTGGGTGAAGAGAACCATATGGTCAATATAGCTCTCTGGATGAAATCTTAGTAGATTTGGAGACCGTTGGGATACCTAAAAATCTAACCCTAGTTTAGGGTGCAAAACTTGTAGAGATAGGAAATGACACTAAATCACATTGAAAAGTGATAAGAATTGGGTAGAGTGCATTATAGGGATGGTACAAGCTCTGGATATTTTTCTATGAATTTTAAGATCATTATTTTGGATACTTCATTAACGATGTAATAGCTTGTCTGATTTGCTTAGAAAATTTATTATGAACTATATACTTCTTGGAAATTAATGAGATTTAGGCATAGAACGTCTATTATGGTTTTAAATCTCTGTGAATTTTTATGGGATTTTTGGATGTTTAATTCTAAGGCTTGCTTCATTAAGTATTATTTATCATGGAAATTGGATTAAATCTATTTTGGTGCTTAGCAAGCTGGTAAAATTATGATTCTCTGCACAAAGATCTTTTATATATCATACTACTGATTAGTAATTTTTCTATAATTTTACTATGAGTAATTTCAGTACTTCCTTCATTATGTCGAATTAACGTGGTTATACTGGATAAATTATTTAGAGGCTAAATACTTCCTGTAAAATTCTGGAAATTTGTATTTGAAGTTATCTTACTGTTATTTAGTGATCATAATTTTTGGGTGGCCATTACTTAAGAATATCATGTAGTTCATGTTTAAAATTACCGGTGGCCGATCTTTGGGAAAAATTAAATAAATATCAGAGTAATTAGGAAAATTATAAATTTCTGGATTTAGACTAATTAGGTCATGGTAGACCTCCAGTAAATATTATATGGTATTTGGAAGACAGTTGGGATGGGTAGGGGGTGAGGTTATCTAACGATAGGTAGTGTTTGGGTTCGACGGAAGACCGTCCTCCCCGAGAAGAGGAAGAGTCAAAGCCACCCTAGGAATAGCCCACTGTAATACGAGAAGGGAATGGGTTAAGGGAACCAATCAAGTATAATAAGTGTCTTGGAAAGGGAGTTTTGGGATTCACCCCATCATAGCTCCTAGTACCGCTGCGAGCCCTTCACCGGGTAAAACTCGGGAAGTCCAAGGTTAACCTTAAATCTTAGGAATAAAATGATCAAGAGTAACCCTAATAATAGTTGTACCTCACACCTACACATGTACACTTAGGAAGAAGAAATGGCATGGAATGGGTAGAGTAGGTCCGTGGTCTAAGGGCCTACTAGTAGTGATGGTGGTTGGTTGTGATTTGGAAGTCCAGGGAGCGGGATGCTCGGGGACTTGGTATAGGCTTAGTAGCCTAGAGAGCTGGAGGCTCAGAAATATAAGAATTTGTACAAATATAATAATTGACATGGTTGCGTGTGCATATAAGTGGTGGGTCATCGGTACTAGGCGATCGATCACACCGACAGCGGTACGTTGACTCGGCGAAAAGCCTGGTGTGTACAGCCAGCACAAGTACGCGGATACTCTAGGTTGTGTTCTTCTAGGGCGTACGGAAGGGCTAGGCCTGGTAGTGTGGTTACCCGCCTAGGAGTGGGGGGCCCGACTCACTGTCTCCGTTTGCCACAACGGAGGTTCCTGGGGGTGAAGCTAGCCTCCCGAACAGGGGAACTAAAGGTCTGTGCGCATAGAGTCGTGTGGGTGTGTTGCACTTGCTTGTGCATTTCATAGCATAACTGTGTGTCATAGCATAAACATGCCACCTAACGTATAAAATGGTATGGGACGTTTTATACGATAGGCTCTGTAAAACGACCCCTTGGTCTATAGGGGTAATCCCTATAAATCAATGGTTATATTACTTCTACTTTCACTTACTTGCCATTCTTGCTGTTTGACAACCGACACCCCAACGTATAAGTGGTATGGGACACTCTATACGATGGGAGCCCTGCAAAAGATCCCTTGGCTTATGCGCTTCCGCGCATAAGTTAAGGTTACATTTCTTACTTTCTGTTTCTATCTTGTATACTATAGAATTGCTAGCATAGGTCCGCTGTCACCAGTTTTCTTGATTTAATCTCCACCTTTATGTCCTTCTCTTTCTTCCTCTCCGCTCGGTACTTAGGAGCCATGGGGGAAGGGGTAGGGGATGATAGGGCTTAGTCTTTATGACTAATGGTTTTCGAACCACAACATTTTAGGTGTACCATATGGACGGGTCACAGGTGTTGCAGTTTCTGACAGAGTTGACCCCGCGACCGTGTTACCATTGTCACCAGCCGGGACATACACGGGTCAAATGCCCCTTGATGGGTGGGAGCCCACAAGCCCAGCAGCCAGGAGGCCGAAGACGTAGACGCAGACGTAGATCGCGAGGCGGCGACGGCAGTCGAAAAGGAAGAAGCACCCAGAGATGCAGTACCAGCAGAGTACAGAGTCGGTGGAGATGGGCCAGTCCAGCTTGGGTGCTCTCGGTTCAGTGACAGTTACGGTGACACTTAGTTTTAGTTTTGCTTCCGCGAGTGACTTGTAGTGAGGATTACATGTACTGGGCATAAGCCCCTTCCTATACTTTGATTATTATTATTATTGTGGACTCTCCCTTCGTGGAGATTTATTTATATACACGTGGTTTTGTGGACTTGCTTTTACTTTATTTTGCTACTATTCTGCGATCGAAAAGGGCCGGCAGAATTGGCGTTTTGTAGTGGCGACCTTCCTGGGAGTCGGTGCCACCGCAAAGCGGCAATTCTGGGCTAAGACCCCGGTGGTTGAAAAAGAAAAAAAAAAGGGGGGGGGGGGGTCTTACAAGTGGTATCAGAGGAAACCTCGATCGGAAAAGTAGCAGTCCACTAACCCTGGGTCACCCCCGCTCGAGTTTAGTTTGGGGACAAACTAAGCAGCGGAAGCAGTGGTGTGCCCATAGGGGAAATCACATGTGAAAGTCCACTTCATCGTTAATCGGAATCCTTCTTTGTAACCTGTGGCCTACCCTGCCCCCAGCAGGGAAGGCCTCCGGCGGCAAAGAACATTTCACATAATTCTCTAGTCTACGATTTAGACTCAACCAACTAGGACTCGTGACCAACCAGGACAGTCTGTAGTATACCCTAGTTCAAAATAGACCTTGGGTATGAATTTGGTTAAGGTAAGGAGATACTCAAAGAGAATGAAGGAGGAGTTTAGCATGAGAATGACTACCTAAGACGAAAACTCGGGTGTCCCTACTATCCCAATCAACGATTATTCGAAGCGGTAGACTACTTTAAGGAGAATTGAGACCAATAATACATTAGCAGAATGGTAAAATACAAGCAGTCTTAACCCTCAACACCAGTAACAAAATTACCTAGAGGCAACCACCGAGACAAACACTGAGGGTCGGATAGGGATGCAAATTCGGAAGATACCCATGTGAGATTGGGAATATTTTGACCCGGATAAAGTTGTCGTAAATGTGACTCAGAGAGTTTAAAGTATGGAGTATATTAACGAGTTTCAGGGTGGAACCCCCAAGTCGAAGATTGATGCCCTAGAAATTGTGCACCCAGCTAGGACAGAGGTAACAGGGTGATATCCAGGATACTTAGCCCAAGATAGGTAGGGGCTGATCTTTTGTTTATTGGGGGCTAAATCTTTGTTTATTGGGCAAATTAGTATTGGCTTGTGTTTTCCCTGGATTCAGGACGAAGATTCGAAGGCATTGGGATCGGATTTTTGTCGAAGACGCCAAGGCTCGGCTGAGACTAATCAGAGACAGAATGTTAGAAGCGCGGAGCAGACAGGCTAAGTATTATGACGCCCGACATCGTCAGGTGGAGTTCAGGTGGGGAGACCGAGTGTTTTTGAAGATCCGGCCCATACATGGAGTTTCACAGGTACGTGGTCGGAGGAAGAAGTTCAGCCCTAGGTATATGGGTCCTTACGTGATCCTAGAGCGGATCGGGCCCTAGCTTACAGGCTGGAGTTGCCACCGGAGCTGGCAGCTCTACACGACGTATTCTACGTTTCTTCACTTAGGAGGTCTTTACTGCGCCCGGAGCAGCAGATTTTGACCACAGATGGACCGGTAGCTTCCAACTAGGCAGTTCACTTGGAGCCGATTCGGATCGATGGCAGGGGAGTACGGATTTTGCGTCAGAAGAAGGTCCCGTTAGTCAAGGTTCGGTAGAACAAGCATGGACAGGAGGAGCATACAGGGGAGCCACAGGACTCGATGCGACAAGGGTATCCGGAACTTTTCGGTCGGGTATACCTCACTACCCCTCTGGATAATCAATCTGCGCTCCTATTTTAAACCAATACGACCGAAATTTCAAGAATAAGGGCTAACCCTTTGTTTATTGGGGGTATATACCTTGACAATTAGACGAATGGTTCTTAGAATCAAAACTGCACACTGCAAACGTAACGCAAAGATGTAGATCTTTCAACGCTCATGGGATGTTACAAGCTTCCCCTCCCGATTGGAGCCCCGTAGACTTAACCTTGATTTCGGGGACGAAATCTTTGTTTTGTTTATTGGGATTTGTAACATCCCATTTCCGGCTAGACCCCTAGGAGTCGGTTGACTGCGGTAGAACCCTAGAGAGCCCAAAAGTTGAAATAAATCGACCAGGATTTCGGGTCACGGGTTGGTCACGCCCGTGACCCAGGTGTCACGCTCGTGACCTGGGGCGTGACTCCCTCGACGATCGTCGATCTCAGGTAGACGATCGTCGGACGCAAAATTTTCAACCCGGCCCTGTCACGCCCGTGACCCCGGGTGTCACGCCCGTGACCAAGGGCGTGACCCCCTTCGGCGATCGTCGATTTCAGCGCGACGATCGCCAGCGCGGAATTTGCCTCATGACCCTGTCACGCCCGTGACCCAGGTGTCACGCTCGTGACATAGGGCGTGACCACGCTTGACGAGCGTCGATCTCAGTTCGACGCTCGTCGATCCAGAATTTGGCCACACGGGCCAGTCACGCCCGTGATCCTCAAGGTCATGCCCGTGACATAGGGCGTGACCACGCTTGACGAACGTCGATCTCAGTTCGACGCTCGCCGACCCAGAATTTGGCCACACGGGCCAGTCACGCCCGTGACCCGGGTGTCACGCCCGTGACCACCCTTCGACGATCGTCGATCTCAGTTCGACGATCGTCGAACCCAGAATTGGCTAATCGGGCCTGTCACGCCCGTGACCTATGTGTCACGCCCGTGACCAAGGCCGAAACGACAGCCAGACTGGAAATTTCCGTAACCGACGCAATAATAAATTCTGATTATGGGAATGAAAACCAAGGGTATTTATGGGCCGTTTCCTACTTTAATTATTTAAATAATTAAGGAAATGTTGGTCCAATAGGAAATCGCCACCTGGCGAGCACCTCTTCATCTCCAGCGTTTCAACTGAAATTCGTCATAACCGAAACGTCATTAAGGGAATTATTAATGGCCGCCAACGTTTCAACCTTTCCCCTCCCTCCTTTCTTCCCTTTAAAAAGGCCCCTTAGGCTCAAGGATGAAGTTTCCCAGCCCTTACCTGAAGTTTCGAGCCGCCTACTGTGCTGTAAAAGAATTCCGACGACGCCACCACCGCGCCATGACAGTCCAACGTCCATCTCGCCGTCAAACCATGAATAAGGTCCTCCTCTACTCTTTCTTCTATGGATAGATCTTAGAAATTATTAGGAGAGATATCGGGCTCAAAAGAGCCGGATTGGGTGAGCGTTTCCATGCTTTTCCGAAATTTGCATGGTGGCGGGTTCGCCGGAAACCGCCTCTCCGGCGGTCGTGCCGCCGCCCGACGGTAGCCCTCACCTCAACAGAGGTGGTGGTGGTGGTGGCCGGCCAGGGAGATGGCTGGTTGGCCGGAAAATAGCTTTGGAAAAGCTACAGGAAAAATGAGTTTTCAGGCTTCTGGTTGCGGGCTGTTGAAGAAGATGAACAATGGCATGAGAAATAAATTCTATTTTTAAAACAATTTCTGAATGAAAATATCTGTCACCTTAAATATTTTGGGAAAAATACTTAGAGGCTCCTACATGAAAAATGGTTAACATAAAAAATATAGCCCTTGATGTCTACTTTAATTTAAAATTAATTTCACTCTATTTGGAATCCTGGTTAGACCACAGCACCCTTTTTGGTGAGGTCTATCCAGAGGGCCGTCTTGACCTTAGAAAAATTCCCCACTCTAAACCAGTCATCAAAATGACTTGAAATTTGGGGTGTGGTCTAATCTCATATATATCTAGGTGATATCCAAAAATGAGAATTTTTGGAGAATATTTTTCTATAGTTTTTAGAAAAATTCAATAATCTTAGCCAAATTTAGTTAGATAGTTAAATAATTTCCAAACCCTCCCAAATTCTGGTGAGTGGTCCCTGGGTTCACCATGAAGTTCTGTATAATTTTTCATCTCAGTTGGAGATGGTTTGGATTCGAAATGATCAACCCTAAGTTTTGCCCTAATAAAGGGTCTTAGGTTAAAAGTGCACTTTTGAAATTCGAGTGGTCAGATCACCTCAACAGAGGCTGAGATTTTTACCACTGGCTAGTAATATTCTCTAGCACCCCCTCAAGGAGTTTGAGGTGGATCGGGGTAATTTTGCCCTAAGGACCAAGGCCAAATCCTAAGGATGGATCTTGGTGGTTGGTGAAGGTCATGTGGTTAAATGACCTTGGATTGACCCGAAATTGGGTGAAGAGAACCATATGGTCAATATAGCTCTCTGGATGAAATCTTAGTAGATTTGGAGACCGTTGGGATACCTAAAAATCTAACCCTAGTTTAGGGTGCAAAACTTGTAGAGATAGGAAATGACACTAAATCACATTGAAAAGTGATAAGAATTGGGTAGAGTGCATTATAGGGATGGTACAAGCTCTGGATATTTTTCTATGAATTTTAAGATCATTATTTTGGATACTTCATTAACGATGTAATAGCTTGTCTGATTTGCTTAGAAAATTTATTATGAACTATATACTTCTTGAAAATTGATGAGATTTAGGCAGAGAACGTCTATTATGGTTTTAAATCTCTGTGAATTTTTATGGGATTTTTGGATGTTTAATTCTAAGGCTTGCTTCATTAAGTATTATTTATCATGGAAATTGGATTAAATCTATTTTGGTGCTTAGCAAGCTGGTAAAATTATGATTCTCTGCACAAAGATCTTTTATATATCATACTACTGATTAGTAATTTTTCTATAATTTTCCTATGAGTAATTTCAGTACTTCCTTCATTACGTCGAATTAACGTGGTTATACTGGATAAATTATTTAGAGGCTAAATACTTCCTGTAAAATTCTGGAAATTTGTATTTGAGGTTATCTTACTGTTATTTAGTGATCATAATTTTTGGGTGGCCATTACTTAAGAATATCATGTAGTTCATGTTTAAAATTACCCGTGGCCGATCTTTGGGAAAAATTAAATAAATATCAGAGTAATTAGGAAAATTATAAATTTCTGGATTTAGACTAATTAGGTCATGGTAGACCTCCAGTAAATATTATATGGTATTTGGAAGACAGTTGGGATGGGTAGGGGGTGAGGTTGACTAGCGATAGGTAGTGTTTGGGTTCGACGGAAGACCGTCCTCCCCGAGAAGAGGAAGAGTCAAAGCCACCCTAGGAATAGCCCACTGTAATACGAGAAGGGAATGGGTTAAGGGAACCAATCAAGTATAATAAGTGTCTTGGAAAGGGAGTTTTGGGATTCACCCCATCATAGCTCCTAGTACCGCTGCGAGCCCTTCACCGGGTAAACCTCAGGAAGTCCAAGGTTAACCTTAAATCTTAGGAATAAAATGATCAAGAGTAATCCTAATAATAGTTGTACCTCACACCTACACATGTACACTTAGGAAGAAGAAGTGGCATGGAATGGGTAGAGTAGGTCCGTGGTCTAAGGGCCTACTAGTAATGATGGTGGTTGGTTGTGATTTGGAAGTCCAGGGAGCGGGATGCTCGGGGACTTGGTATAGGCTTAGTAGCCTAGAGAGCTGGAGGCTCAGAAATATAAGAATTTGTACAAATATAATAATTGACATAGTTGCGTGTGCATATAAGTGGTGGGTCATCGGTACTAGGCGATCGATCACACCGACAGCGGTACGTTGACTCGGCGAAAAGCCTGGTGTGTACAGCCAGCACAAGTACGCGGATACTCTAGGTTGTGTTCTTCTAGGGGCGTACGGAAGGGCTAGGCCTGGTAGTGTGTTTACCCGCCTAGGAGTGGGGGGCCCGACTCACTGTCTCCGTTTGCCACAACGGAGGTTCCTGGGGGTGAAGCTAGCCTCCCAAACAGGGGGAACTAAAGGTCTGTGCGCATAGAGTCGTGTGGGTGTGTTGCACTTGCTTGTGCATTTCATAGCATAACTGTGTGTCATAGCATAAACATGCCACCTAACGTATAAAATGGTATGGGACGTTTTATACGATAGGCTCTGCAAAACGACCCCTTGGTCTATAGGGGTAATCCCTATAAATCAATGGTTATATTACTTCTACTTTCACTTACTTGCCATTCTTGCTGTTTGACAACCGACACCCCAACGTATAAGTGGTATGGGACACTCTATACGATGGGAGCCCTGCAAAAGATCCCTTGGCTTATGCGCTTCCGCGCATAAGTTAAGGTTACATTTCTTACTTTCTGTTTCTATCTTGTATACTATAGAATTGCTAGCATAGGTCCGCTGTCACCAGTTTTCTTGATTTAATCTCCACCTTTATGTCCTTCCCTTTCTTCCTCTCCGCTCGGTACTTAGGAGCCATGGGGGAAGGGGTAGGGGATGATAGGGCTTAGTCTTTATGACTAATGGTTTTCGAACCACAACATTTTAGGTGTATCATATGGACGGGTCACAGGTGTTGCAGTTTCTGACAGAGTTGACCCCGCGACCGTGTTACCATTGTCACCAGCCGGGACATACACGGGTCAAATGCCCCTTGATGGGTGGGAGCCCACAAGCCCAGCAGCCAGGAGGCCGAAGACGTAGACGCAGACGTAGATCGCGATGCGGCGACGGCAGGTCGAAAAGGAAGAAGCACCCAGAGATGCAGTACCAGCAGAGTACAGAGTCGGTGGAGATGGGCCAGTCCAGCTTGGGTGCTCTCGGTTCAGTGACAGTTACGGTGACGCTTAGTTTTAGTTTTGCTTCCGCGAGTGACTTGTAGTGAGGATTACATGTACTGGGCATAAGCCCCTTCCTATACTTTGATTATTATTATTATTGTGGACTCTCCCTTCGTGGAGATTTATTTATATACACGTGGTTTTGTGGACTTGCTTTAACTTTATTTTGCTACTATTCTGCGATCGAAAAGGGCCGGCAGAATTGGCGTTTTGTAGTGGCGACCTTCCTGGGAGTCGGTGCCACCGCAAAGCGGCAATTCTGGGCTAAGACCCCGGTGGTTGAAAAAGAAAAAAAAAGGGGGGGGGGGTCTTACAGCATATGCAGCTCAACATTAGAAGAAGTGTATGTCCGGCTGCTCCCCTTCGGTCGTCGGGCACTCCTCCCTGGTCGTCGTCAACGGTCCTCCCCTCGGCAACAAGTTCGCCGACCACCCATAGAGTTCCGCTCCCACCGTCCGATCATTTGGGGTCGTTCCCCGCCATCCGATTCGCATGTAACTACCCACTAATCACCAGGTTAGTGGGGGGATTTAATTAATAGTTTAATTATTTATTTATGGTGCGAATAGCAGGATTAATCATCATAAATGTGCACCCTTAAACTATGTGAAAATATTAATTTTGGGTAGTTACGTTGTGCGGATAGCCGCATAACCACCGTAACCACCCCCTGGAGTCTATAAAAGGAGTCACAGGCCTGCTCATTTCTCACTTTTTTCCTCTGAGTCTTCTTCTTCCTCAAGTCGAAGCTCTGTCGAACTCCTCCTACGAGCAGCACCAGAGCCGCACCCGAGCCACGTACGAGCCAAGTACGAGCCACCTGATGAGTCCCAATCTCACAGTTTCCAAGAAACCTCCGCAACCGCACATCCAAGTGCTCTGCTCCTACGCTCAGAGTCAGCGGAACGCCCGGTGAAGCCCATCGCCGCAAAGTGCAATTTGTAACAATAGCCGGGCGCGACGGTCTGTCGTCTGCCGAGTGTAAAAGTGTTCTTTCTCTCACCTCAGAATTGTAACGAGAAGCGGTCTGTCGCCCTCAATTCGACTAGCAAGTTGTAACAATAAGGAAATAGTGGATTTTGTTCGGCACAGATCCGGTCACGTGGTTTTTTACCTGGTTGATCGAGGGGTTTTTTCACGTTAAAATTTTGTGTGTACAATCGACCTATTTCATTGACTGCGTGCATGCTCGACCGTTCCGAGAGCTAAGGTGGTCCAAGTATTCTGGTCCGACCGGGACGTCAAATTAGACCTCAACAATATTCATTTTATGTGTAAGACCCCCTTTTTTTTTCTTTTTCAACCACCGGGGTCTTAGGCCCAGAACCGCCGCTTTGCGGTGATACCTTCACGTCCTGAAGGGTCATCACCACAAGGCGCCGATTCTGCCGGCCAAATTCGATCACAGAAGAGTAGCACAAAAGCTGAAGTAAGAACAATGCAGTCCACAATAATAAAAATCACATACATAAAATAAAACTCCACGAAGGGAGTGTCCACAGAAATATCAGAGTACTATAAATACGGGCTTATGCCCGGTACAAAACATCCTCACTACAAGTCTCTCATGCGGAAGCGAAACAGTAAACTACTCAAGGTCGAGACTCACGGTCCCGGCTGTATGAACTCCGGAGCTAGACTGCCCCATCTCCAGGCGCACCGATCTCTGGGGCTGCTCCTCCATGCTGGGCTCCACGATCCCCTAAATGATGCGGTTCGAAAACCGTTAGTCATAAAGACTAAGCCCTATCATCCCCTACCCCTTCCCCCATGGCTCCTAGGTACCGAGCGGAGAGGAAGAAAGGGAAGGACATGATGGTGGAGATTAAACATGAACAGATGGCAGCGGAAACTAATCTAGCAAGTTGTGTTAGGTGAGCAGTTAATAATTTGTTATAATAGGTCTAGCAGTAAGAAAAGCAATTAAATGAATTTAAACCTTCACTTATGCGAGAACACATAAGCAAAAAGGATCTTTTGCAAGGCTCCCATCGTATAGAGTGTCCCATACCACTTATACGTTGGGGTGTCGGTTATCAAACAGCAATGGTTGTTATATATTGAAATTAACCTTTGATTTATAAACTTGCCCACACAAGCTTATAGACCAAGGGGTCGTTTTGCAGGTCCTAATGTATAAGCGTCCCATACCACTTATACTTTAGGTGTCAAGGTTTAATGAATCGATTATGCTATGACATGCTAGTGGGTATGATGAAACATGCAAGTGCAACTCACACACCCGACTCTGTGCACACAGACCTTTAGTTCCTCCTTTCGGAGCCGTTACCTCCCAGGATACCTCCGTAGTGGCAAACGGAAGCGGTGGGTTGGGCCTCGCCCACCTCCAAAACCAGTAAAGCACACTGGTCTGACCTATCGTACGCCTCAACGCTTGGTGCACAAAGCGGACGCCTGCGTACTCTTACCGGCTGGCGCACCGGACTTCTGTTGGCGGAGTGCTAATCACCCCGCCGAGTCAACGATATCGGTGTCGGTGCAATCGAACTCCCCGATATCGAACGACCCACCACCTTAACTTTTCCTACTTTATGCACATGCAAGTTTAATCGTATACACACCAAAAACCGAGCCGAAGCTCCCGGACCAAACGTCCGTCTCCAAACCAACCGAGCCGAAGCTCCCGGACCATCCCTCCCCGTCCGTTTCCAAATCAACCGAGCCGAAGCTCCCCGGACCATCCCGTCCGTTTCCAAATCAACCGAGCCGAAGCTCCCCGAACCATCCCGTCCGTCTCTTAACCAACCGAGCCGAAGCTCTCATCATTCTTCCCGTGCCAACAGTGTTTGTGAAGAGTGCAACCTTAGTTACTAAGTTACTCTTGTCGGTTCATTATTACAGTTTACGTTAGCCCAGGACTGCCCCCGGTATACCCCGTGAAGGGCTCTCAAGGGGCACTAGGAACCAAGACGGTGCATTACGGCCCGAAGTTCCCTTTCGCAAGGCACTTATTGTTTTGGTTGTTTTCCCTTAGCCCGATTCCCTTCTCATATTACGATAGACTATCCTAGGGTGATTTTTAAACCTTCCACTCCTCGGGAAAAGCGATCTTTCGCCAAACCCGAGCACCTCTTAACTCTAACTATCACCACTACTCACTACTCTTTATATCTTCATCAGATCATGTTCTATTGCATTTCACAATTTACTAAATGCAGACCAACCTAGGCTACATGTCGAACCGGTTATGCAATGATCGTTTACTCATCCAAATGCCCTAAATTAATTACTGGAGACTTTCCATGATATAAATAACCTAAATCCAGAAAATGGAAATTTTCCTAATTTATTTGGCATTTAATTAAATTCCTCAAAAATCCAAGGACTATCGGTTTGAACATGAACTATCCTAATTATTCATGCAAGATGTCCAGCAAATTTATGATAATTAGTAGGCTATCTCAGAAGGCTAAATCCTAAGTATCATAATTTTCTATCATCAAAATAACCTGAAAAACTATTTGGAAATAATCTCTAATTTCTATAGTTTATGAATCAAGTACAGAAAATATTCTTCCAAAAATTCTAAATAATTTATGACATGAAGATTAAGGCCTAAAATCTGCACTGGCTAAGTTTCATAATTTTTCCAGCAAGCATTTTATCCATAATAATTTTTTAAACATAAAAGCCCTTTCTATCATTTGTGAATAAAGTACTAGATTTACTCAACATAAAATTCTATAAAAATTCAGGGATCAATGTTCTACAAGTCAAGATCTAAATCCAGAATTTTAACTGATTATAATTAATGTAAAGCCTCAAATTAATTGAAACAACAAATTGGGCTAATAATCCTTTAACACATGAAGTATAATATATATTAATCATAAAATTCCAGAAAAATTACCATGAGTCTAAAACATCCTAAAACTCCCTCCTCCCGAGTTTCATAATTTTTGGATTAGATTTAGTGCTTAAAATAATTATATTACATGTCTATCCTAATCCGACATCTCGACTTTTGAGGTACCTAACTACCTCCAAATCCATCACTATTTCAACCAGAGGGTTTTCATCATATCATCCCCCTCTCCTCCAAATTTCAAGGGCATACAAGAGCTTTTGCTCCTATGTCCTTCACAAACCTCAAACTCCCACCCGTTGGAGTTGAGCCAATCTCTTAGGGTAAAATCCACCCTAAGCCACACCATGTTACCCAAGAGGGTAGACATAGACTCAACAAATCAGTGGCCAACAACTTCAGCCTCTTTTGAGGAGATTTGTCCACTCCGTCTCCAATTGTACTTTTCCCCAAAGTACCCCTCACCAAGACCTATCTAGGACTTGATAATTCCCTATTCAAAACTCGACCATTCGAGTTGAAATTTTGTACAGATCTTAATATTGATGCCAGGGACCACCACCCAAAATTTGGGGGAGTTTGGGCTTAATTTCATCTCCTAATTAATTTTATATTGTTTATTAAATTTTTACAAAAACTTTAGGCAAAAGTTCTCCAAAAATTCTCATTTTTGGACAGCCTCTCGATTTACATTATTATAGACCTCCAGTCCAAATTTCAAGTCATTTGGACATGTTATGAACCGTGGGCAACCATTTTAATTTCTGGTTAACCTAGGTCTTGATCCCACCAAAATGAGTGCTGTGTTCAAACCACTCACCCAAATTGAATAAAATCAATTTTAAATTAAAGTAGACCCCGAGGGCTACAACTTTTGTGTCTGGTCATTTTTCCTAATTCGGCCTCTAAGTGCCTCGTTTACAGCCCCAAAAATATGTTCAAATAATGCATTTTCCCATTTAGTAATTTATAATAATCAATATATTATACAGTTTATCCTACTGTTCATCTTCTTCATGAACCCGAAACCAGAACCAGGAAGCCATTTTTCCTGTAACATTTCCGTGATCCGTTGCCGGCCGTCCGGTCACTTCCCTGGCCAGCCACCACCACCACCACCTCCGTTGAGGTGATGGCTAGCGGTCGGCGGTGGTTTGGCCGCCGGAGGTGGCGGTTTCCGGCGAACTCAAAATACCTTTTTCATGGTTTTTCCATGAAAACGAGAGATGGATCCGGCTCCGTTGAGCGCGAACCTCCTTTCTAAGAATCCTAAGATCTACCCATGAAAGAGAAGGAGTAGAGGAGGACCTTGTTCGCGGTTTGGAGGCGAGAAGAGCGACGAGGTGCCATGGCGCGGTGGTGGCGTTGCTGAACTCCTCTTTACAGCAAGAACAAGGATCTGCTTCGTTTGCTTGAGCGTGTAACCCTCTCCTCTTGTCCAAGTGGGCTTTTATAAATCAGGAAGTGGGAAGGTGAATGGGTAAATCCTTAATGGCCATGAAGGCTCCTCCCCTTAACGTTTCGGTTATGATGCAGGGATAAGAAACGGTGGAAAACTGAACCGGTGTATCCAGCTGGCGGTTTTCTATTGGACCACCTTTTCCTCATTTATTATAGAATTTCAGAAGGAAAACGGCCGGTAGTTACTCCTGGTGTAACTTCCCACACCAGCATTTAATACCACGCGTGTTGGAATAATTTCGGGCCCGAACCGTCGTTTCGGCCAATGTCACGGGCGTGACACATAGGTCACGGGCGTGACAGGCCCGAATAGCCAATTCTGGGTTCGACGATTGTCGAACTGAGATCGACGATCGTCGATGATGGTCACGGGCGTGACACCTTGGGTCACGGGCGTGACAGGTCCGAATGGCAGATTTTGGGTCGACGATCGTCGAATTGAGATCGACGATCGTCGAAGGCTGGTCACGCCCTAGGTCACGGGCGTGACACTCATGTCACGGGCGTGACATTCCCGGGCGCAAGCTCGACGATCGGCTCACGGCGATCAGCGATCGTCGATGGGGTCACGCCCCTAGTCACGGGCGTGACACCTTGGTCACGGGCGTGACATGCCCCGTCAGCACGTTCGACGATCGTCTCGTGGAGATCGACGATCGTCGAAGTAGTCACGCCCAGGTCACGGGCGTGACGGGTCGGTCACGGGCGTGACCAACCCTTGACCCGAAAACTCAATCGATTTATTTTCACTTTTTGTGCTCCCTGGGGTTCTGACTCGACCAACCGACTCCTAGGGGGTCTAGCCGGAAATGGGATGTTACAAATCCCAATAAACAAAACAAAAATTTCGTCCCCGAAATTGAGGTTGAGCCTATGGGGATTTCTATCGGAATAAATTAAACTTGTAACATCCCATACGATCTTTCTATTGGGTTCAGGCGACTGTTCGTCTGATAATGAAGACAATCTCCCCAATAAACAAAAGATTAGCCCCTACCTTTCTGATTAAGTGCTCATGCCTAGGTCCTGGATATTCCGTATCTAGTCTTAACATTCCAAAACAAGAAGGCAATCTATAGTATACCGAGAGGTGGTGAGATGTACCTGACTGAACAACTCCGGGTATCTTTGCCTCATCAGATCCTGCGGTTCCCAGGTGTGCTCCTCCTGACCGTGATTTCTCCACAGAACCTTGACTAAGGGGATCTTCTTGCGGCGCAAGATCCGCACTCCTTTGTCGTCGATCCGAACCGGCTCCAAGTGAACCGATCGGTCTGAAGCTACCGGCCCTTCGGTGGTCAAAATCCGCTGCTCCGGGCGTAGTAGAGCCCTTCTCAGCGAAGAGATGTGGAAGACGTCGTGTAGAGCTGCCAGCTCCGGTGGCAACTCTAGCCTGTAGGCTAGGGGTCCGATCCGCTCAAGGATCCGGTAAGGGCCCATATACCTAGGGCTGAGTTTCTTCCTCCGACCGCGCACCCGTGAGACTCCGTGCATGGGTCGGATCTTCAAGAACACTCGATCCCCTACCCGAAACTCCACCTGACGATGCCGGGCGTCATAGTATTTGGCCTGTCTGCTCTGCGCCTCCAACATCCTATCTCTGATCAATCTCACCTGGGCCTCTGTATCTTCCACAAAATCCGATCCCAATAGCTTCGGATCCTCGTCTTGAACCCAGGAAAGCGGGGTCCTACATTTCCTTCCATACAAGGCCTCATACGGCGCCATCCTGATGCTGGACTGGTAGCTATTATTGTAGGAGAACTCGACCAACGGTAACACCTTCTCCCACGGCTCCCCTCGGTCCAGTATACACAGCCGTAGTAGATCCTCCAACGTCCTGTTGGTGCGCTCTGTCTGCCCGTCCGTCTGAGGGTGGAAGGCCGTGCTAAAGGTCAACCGGGTGCCCAAATATGCCTGCACTGACCGCCACTCCCTGGATGTAAACCGTCCATCGCGGTCCGATACTATCGTCCGGGGCACGCCATGATATCGGACATACTGCTCCACAAACTTCCGTACCAGCACTCCCACCGAGTCATCCTTCCTGATCGGTACAAAGCGGGCCACCTTCGTCAACCGATCGACAATCACCCAAATCGAGTCGTTCCCTGTCCGAGACCGGGGAAGACCATGTATGAAATCCATCGCTATATCGTCGAACTTCCACTCCGGCACCGGGAGTGGCTGTAACAATCCTGCGGGGTTCCTGCACTCTGCCTTCACCAACTGACACGCCTCGCAATGGGTCACGAAGTACGTAATGTCCTTCTTCATGCCCGGCCAAAACATCGTCCTCTTCAAATCAGCGGTCATCTTTGTGATCCCCGGGTGCACCGAGTACCGGCTGCAATGCGCCTCCATCATAATATCCTCTCGGATCTGGCCTCCTGCGGGTATATATACTCTGCCTCTGAAGTGGAGCAAACCATCTCTCAGGGAATAATCTCCTGTCGAACCTTCCTCCAAAGCTCGAAACATCGGCTCCGCCCACGCATCTGTCCTCTGTCCGTCCCGAATGCGATCCCGAATATCGTCTATGGCCACTATCGATGCCAGATACTCCCTATACAGATCTGGGTCATCCTCGGACACTAGGGATATCTGCATGTCTCTGAATGACTGGACCAGCTCCATAGACATAACCTGAGGCCCAGCTTCGGAAGTGGCAGCTCTCCGACTCAACGCGTCGGCCACCACGTTTGCCTTCCCTGGGTGGTAGTGCATCTCATACTGATAATCTGCTAGGAACTCCACCCAACGCCTCTGTCTGATATTCAGCTCCTTCTGCGTGTCCACGTATTTCAGGTTCTTGTGATCGGAGAAGATATCGCAGTGGACTCCATAAAGATAATGGCGCCAGACCTTCAGAGCAAAAACGACCGCTCCCATCTCGAGGTCGTGCACCGGGTAGTTCCTCTCATGGGTCTTCAGCTGGCGGGAGGCATATGCTATGACATGTCCGTTCTGCATCAGCACTGCTCCCATTCCCTGGTATGATGCGTCGGTGTACACCTGGAATCCTTCCTTTCCAGATGGAAGGGCCAGAATAGGGGCTGAGATGAGTCGATCCTTCAGCTCCTGGAAAGCCGCCTGGCACTGCGGAGTCCAAACGAAAGGTGCCTCCTTCTTCGTCAAAGATGTGAGGGGGAGGGCAATCCGAGAGAACCCCTCCACGAACTTCCGGTAATAGCCGGCAAGTCCCAAGAAACTTCGCACATCGGTGGCTGTCTTCAGCTGCGGCCAATCGCGAACTGCCCGAATCTTTGCTGGATCTACTGATAACCCGGCTCCGCTGATGATGTGGCCTAGGAAGGCCACCTCCTTCAACCAGAACTGACACTTGCTGAATTTTGCATAAAGGCGATGCTCCCGTAACCTCTCCAAAGTCAGTGCCAGATGCCGAGTGTGCTCCTCCTCCGTCCTAGAGTAGATCAGGATGTCGTCTATGAATACTATGACGAACACATCCAAGTAGGCTTCGAAAACCCTGTTCATGAGACTCATGAATGCCGACGGAGCATTCGTGAGCCCAAAGGGCATCACGGTGAACTCATACAGGCCATATCTGCTACTAAAGGCCGTCTTCGAGATATCCTCCTCCTGGATCCGCAGCTGGTAGTATCCTGATCTCAAGTCCAGCTTCGAGAAATAATGGGCCCCCTCCAGCTGGTCAAATAATTCGTCTATCCGTGGGAGCGGATAGGTATTCCGGACGGTCAGCCTGTTTAGTGCTCGATAATCGATGCACAGGCGGAGTGTCCCATCCTTCTTCTTCACGAACAGGACCGGAGCTCCCCATGGCGAGGAACTCGGTCTAACAAAACCTGCCTCAACTAATTCCTGCAACTGAGTCCGAAACTCTGCCAACTCCTTTGGGGCCATCCGATAAGGGGCCCTAGACGCCGGCTTGGCCCCCGGCACAAGCTGTATCTGAAAATCCTGCTCTCGGTGTGGTGGTAGTCCTGGCAGTTTCTCCGGAAAGATGTCAGCGAAATCTCGCACCACCGGGATGTCTGTCACCGACTCCTTAACCTCCGCCATCTCAAAAAGAATCTGATAGACCTCCTCTCCCTGTAGATGGGCCTTGACGGCCTGTACCGAAGATAAGAGTATACGAGAGACAGATCTTATACCTTCAATGGTAATGAAAGAGTCCCCGTGTCTCACGGTGATCCTCTTTGCCTGGCAGTCAATCTGGGCATAGTTCCAGTGCAGCCATACCATGCCCAGGATCAGGTCGTAGTCCGTCAGCTTCAAAATCGTCGCTGGAGCCTCGAACGCTTTTCCACCAATCTCCGCCTCCATATTGCAGTGATCCGTGGTAAGGAGCTCAGATCCATCCGGTAGTCGCACCCTCATCCTCGAGCCTGTGAACCGCTCCACACCTTCCAGCCCTTCAACGAACGACTCCGACACAAAGGAGTGAGTAGCTCCAATATCGAACAGCGTGCGGGCAGGCTTGCCGCTGATGAAGACTATACCTGGGGTGATTAGATATCTTAGGGTTCTATAATGAGTTTTTACTTTCCTTGCTATCAATCTAGTGCGATTCAAAGTTTTAACAACTTAAAGGGGAAATTCTATGAAAACAAAGAAGCATTTCGGCATACCTGCGATGACCTGCTCCGGATTCCGCGGCTGTGCAAGGTCCAAGGCATATACCTGCTCTCTTCCCTGTCTACGATCTTCCCCCTGGTATCCTCGACCACGGCCGCGTCCTCGGCCACCATAATGCTGAGCTGGTGGGCCGCCCTGATATGCTGGAGGTGGTGCCCCCCTCATGGGGCAGTTTCTCCGAATGTGCCCAATCTGATGACAAAAGTAGCACTCTGGGGGATACGCCATTCCCCCGGGTCTCGGCATCTCCTGCATCCGAAGGGGTGGAGGGGCCAATACCACCTGTTCCCTTGGCTCCGGCCTCACGTCCTGACGAGGCTGGTCCTCTGTCCTCCTCCCCTCTGGTACAGCACCCCGCCGCTGGTCATTCCTTCCTCTTCGTCCCTGATCCTCTGCTGGCCGTTTCCGGCCCCGGGTGGTGTGCCAATCTGCCTCAATCCTTTTGGCCATCTCCAAAATCCGGGAGATGGGCCCGTCAGATACAAACAAGAGGGCCTCCCTCAAGTCCTCACGTAGGCCCTTGTAGAACCTCCTGATATACCCTGCCTCGTCCAGCTGGTAGGAATCTGCGTATCGAGCCAGGTGGTCAAACTCTCGATGGTACTCCACCACGGTCCGAGTACCCTGCTTCAGCTGTAAGAACCGCTCCTCCAAGTCATCCCTAGCCGACTGCGGAACGAAATGCTCCAGCAGTGCGGTCCTGAACTCCTCCCAAGTAATCTCCGCAACCTCCCTATCAGCAAAGGTCGTGTCCAACAGCGTCTTCCACCACCTCTTTGCATGGGACTCCAGGCAGGAGACAACCAGAGCCACCTTCTCTTCCCATGGACACCGAATCCCGGTCAGCATCTCATACATGATATCTAGCCACTCTTCCGTCCGAACAGCCGACTCTGTCCCCAAATAGGACGGGGGAGCCAGTCCTCGGAAGATGCTTAGCCAGTTGGCACCCGGATTTGGCTGCGGGGCCGGAACCTGCTGGGCCCTGAAGGCCTCCAGAATGGCAGTCAGGGTCTGTCCCATGTCTGACTGAAGGAAAGGAGTGGGGGCCGGTGGGGGTGGTGCAACGTCCTGAGCCTGTTGAACTCCACCTTGAGGCGTAGTCCGTGCTGGAGGCTGCGTAACAAAAACACACGTTGAGAAAACGTTCAAATACTACATAAAGTTGGACAAATTATATGTGATCCCCATATGGGCACACCACTGCTTCCGCTGCTTAGTTTGTCCCCAAACTAAACTCGAGCGGGGGTGACCTAGGGTTTGTGGACTGCTACTTCCTTCTGATCGATGTTTTCCTCTGATACCACTTGTAAGACCCCCCTTTTTTTTTCTTTTTCAACCACCGGGGTCTTAGGCCCAGAACCGCCGCTTTGCGGTGATACCTTCACGTCCTGAAGGGTCATCACCACAAGGCGCCGATTCTGCCGGCCAAATTCGATCACAGAAGAGTAGCACAAAAGCTGAAGTAAGAACAATGCAGTCCACAATAATAAAAATCACATACATAAAATAAAACTCCACGAAGGGAGTGTCCACAGAAATATCAGAGTACTATAAATACGGGCTTATGCCCGGTACAAAACATCCTCACTACAAGTCTCTCATGCGGAAGCGAAACAGTAAACTACTCAAGGTCGAGACTCACGGTCCCGGCTGTATGAACTCCGGAGCTAGACTGCCCCATCTCCAGGCGCACCGATCTCTGGGGCTGCTCCTCCATGTTGGGCTCCACGATCCCCTAAATGATGCGGTTCGAAAACCGTTAGTCATAAAGACTAAGCCCTATCATCCCCTACCCCTTCCCCCATGGCTCCTAGGTACCGAGCGGAGAGGAAGAAAGGGAAGGACATGATGGTGGAGATTAAACATGAACAGATGGCAGCGGAAACTAATCTAGCAAGTTGTGTTAGGTGAGCAGTTAATAATTTGTTATAATAGGTCTAGCAGTAAGAAAAGCAATTAAATGAATTTAAACCTTCACTTATGCGAGAACACATAAGCAAAAAGGATCTTTTGCAAGGCTCCCATCGTATAGAGTGTCCCATACCACTTATACGTTGGGGTGTCGGTTATCAAACAGCAATGGTTGTTATATATTGAAATTAACCTTTGATTTATAAACTTGCCCACACAAGCTTATAGACCAAGGGGTCGTTTTGCAGGTCCTAATGTATAAGCGTCCCATACCACTTATACTTTAGGTGTCAAGGTTTAATGAATCGATTATGCTATGACATGCTAGTGGGTATGATGAAACATGCAAGTGCAACTCACACACCCGACTCTGTGCACACAGACCTTTAGTTCCCCCTTTCGGAGCCGTTACCTCCCAGGATACCTCCGTAGTGGCAAACGGAAGCGGTGGGTTGGGCCTCGCCCACCTCCAAAACCAGTAAAGCACACTGGTCTGACCTATCGTACGCCTCAACGCTTGGTGCACAAAGCGGACGCCTGCGTACTCTTGCCGGCTGGCGCACCGGACTTCTGTTGGCGGAGTGCTAATCACCCCGCCGAGTCAACGATATCGGTGTCGGTGCAATCGAACTCCCCGATATCGAACGACCCACCACCTTAACTTTTCCTACTTTATGCACATGCAAGTTTAATCGTATACACACCAAAAACCGAGCCGAAGCTCCCCGGACCAAACGTCCGTCTCCAAACCAACCGAGCCGAAGCTCCCCGGACCATCCCGTCCGTTTCCAAATCAACCGAGCCGAAGCTCCCCGGACCATCCCGTCCGTTTCCAAATCAACCGAGCCGAAGCTCCCCGGACCATCCCGTCCGTCTCTTAACCAACCGAGCCGAAGCTCTCATCATTCTTCCCGTGCCAACAGTGTTTGTGAAGAGTGCAACCCTAGTTACTAAGTTACTCTTGTCGGTTCATTATTACAGTTTACGTTAGCCCAGGACTGCCCCCGGTATACCCCGTGAAGGGCTCTCAAGGGGCACTAGGAACCAAGACGGTGCATTACGGCCCGAAGTTCCCTTTCGCAAGGCACTTATTGTTTTTGGTTGTTTTCCCTTAGCCCGATTCCCTTCTCATATTACGATAGACTATCCTAGGGTGATTTTTAAACCTTCCACTCCTCGGGAAAAGCGATCTTTCGCCAAACCCGAGCACCTCTTAACTCTAACTATCACCACTACTCACTACTCTTTATATCTTCATCAGATCATGTTCTATTGCATTTCACAATTTACTAAATGCAGACCAACCTAGGCTACATGTCGAACCGGTTATGCAATGATCGTTTACTCATCCAAATGCCCTAAATTAATTACTGGAGACTTTCCATGATATAAATAACCTAAATCCAGAAAATGGAAATTTTCCTAATTTATTTGGCATTTAATTAAATTCCTCAAAAATCCAAGGACTATCGGTTTGAACATGAACTATCCTAATTATTCATGCAAGATGTCCAGCAAATTTATGATAATTAGTAGGCTATCTCAGAAGGCTAAATCCTAAGTATCATAATTTTCTATCATCAAAATAACCTGAAAAACTATTTGGAAATAATCTCTAATTTCTATAGTTTATGAATCAAGTACAGAAAATATTCTTCCAAAAATTCTAAATAATTTATGACATGAAGATTAAGGCCTAAAATCTGCACTGGCTAAGTTTCATAATTTTTCCAGCAAGCATTTTATCCATAATAATTTTTTAAACATAAAAGCCCTTTCTATCATTTGTGAATAAAGTACTAGATTTACTCAACATAAAATTCTATAAAAATTCAGGGATCAATGTTCTACAAATCAAGATCTAAATCCAGAATTTTAACTGATTATAATTAATGTAAAGCCTCAAATTAATTGAAACAACAAATTGGGCTAATAATCCTTTAACACATGAAGTATAATATATATTAATCATAAAATTCCAGAAAAATTACCATGAGTCTAAAACATCCTAAAACTCCCTCCTCCCGAGTTTCATAATTTTTGGATTAGATTTAGTGCTTAAAATAATTATATTACATGTCTATCCTAATCCGACATCTCGACTTTTGAGGTACCTAACTACCTCCAAATCCATCACTATTTCAACCAGAGGGTTTTCATCATATCGACCCCCTCTCCTCCAAATTTCAAGGGCATACAAGAGCTTTTGCTCCTATGTCCTTCACAAACCTCAAACTCCCACCCGTTGGAGTTGAGCCAATCTCTTAGGGTAAAATCCACCCTAAGCCACACCATGTTACCCAAGAGGGTAGACATAGACTCAACAAATCAGTGGCCAACAACTTCAGCCTCTTTTGAGGAGATTTGTCCACTCCGTCTCCAATTGTACTTTTCCCCAAAGTACCCTCACCAAGACCTATCTAGGACTTGATAATTCCCTATTCAAAACTCGACCATTCGAGTTGAAATTTTGTACAGATCTTAATATTGATGTCAGGGACCACCACCCAAAATTTGGGGGAGTTTGGGCTTAATTTCATCTCCTAATTAATTTTATATTGTTTATTAAATTTTTACAAAAACTTTAGGCAAAAGTTCTCCAAAAATTCTCATTTTTGGACAGCCTCTCGATTTACATATTATAGACCTCCAGTCCAAATTTCAAGTCATTTGGACATGTTATGAACCGTGAGCAACCATTTTAATTTCTGGTTAACCTAGGTCTTGATCCCACCAAAATGAGTGCTGTGTTCAAACCACTCACCCAAATTGAATAAAATCAATTTTAAATTAAAGTAGACCCCGAGGGCTACAACTTTTGTGTCTGGTCATTTTTCCTAATTCGGCCTCTAAGTGCCTCGTTTACAGCCCCAAAAATATGTTCAAATAATGCATTTTCCCATTTAGTAATTTATAATAATCAATATATTATACAGTTTATCCTACTGTTCATCTTCTTCATGAACCCGAAACCAGAACCAGGAAGCCATTTTTCCTGTAACATTTCCGTGATCCGTTGCCGGCCGTCCGGTCACTTCCCTGGCCAGCCACCACCACCACCACCTCCGTTGAGGTGATGGCTAGCGGTCGGCGGTGGTTTGGCCGCCGGAGGTGGCGGTTTCCGGCGAACTCAAAATACCTTTTTCATGGTTTTTCCATGAAAACGAGAGATGGATCCGGCTCCGTTGAGCGCGAACCTCCTTTCTAAGAATCCTAAGATCTACCCATGAAAGAGAAGGAGTAGAGGAGGACCTTGTTCGCGGTTTGGAGGCGAGAAGAGCGACGAGGTGCCATGGCGCGGTGGTGGCGTTGCTGAACTCCTCTTTACAGCAAGAACAAGGATCTGCTTCGTTTGCTTGAGCGTGTAACCCTCTCCTCTTGTCCAAGTGGGCTTTTATAAATCAGGAAGTGGGAAGGTGAATGGGTAAATCCTTAATGGCCATGAAGGCTCCTCCCCTTAACGTTTCGGTTATGATGCAGGGATAAGAAACGGTGGAAAACTGAACCGGTGTATCCAGCTGGCGGTTTTCTATTGGACCACCTTTTCCTCATTTATTATAGAATTTCAGAAGGAAAACGGCCGGTAGTTACTCCTGGTGTAACTTCCCACACCAGCATTTAATACCACGCGTGTTGGAATAATTTCGGGCCCGAACCGTCGTTTCGGCCAATGTCACGGGCGTGACACATAGGTCACGGGCGTGACAGGCCCGAATAGCCAATTCTGGGTTCGACGATCGTCGAACTGAGATCGACGATCGTCGATGATGGTCACGGGCGTGACACCTTGGGTCACGGGCGTGACAGGTCCGAATGGCAGATTTTGGGTCGACGATCGTCGAATTGAGATCGACGATCGTCGAAGGCTGGTCACGCCCTAGGTCACGGGCGTGACACTCATGTCACGGGCGTGACATTCCCGGGGCGCAAGCTCGACGATCGGCTCACGGCGATCGGCGATCGTCGATGGGGTCACGCCCCTAGTCACGGGCGTGACACCTTGGTCACGGGCGTGACATGCCCCGTCAGCACGTTCGACGATCGTCTCGTGGAGATCGACGATCGTCGAAGTAGTCACGCCCAGGTCACGGGCGTGACGGGTCGGTCACGGGCGTGACCAACCCTTGACCCGAAAACTCAATCGATTTATTTTCACTTTTTGTGCTCCCTGGGGTTCTGACTCGACCAACCGACTCCTAGAGGGTCTAGCCGGAAATGGGATGTTACATTATGTGTTCACTTGTATACCATAAAGTTTGTTCCTTTCATCTCATTCATTTTATCTTTCTCAATTCTGATTACTTATCAAGTAAACAACATATCTGTAGATGAATACTGCACAGTAAACAGTTGTACAGTAAGTGGTATGTCATATGTCATCAGTATAGTAAGCAATATGAAATCATTTCATAACTAGCTTAATACTTCGATGGTCTTTAACTTTTTTAAGTACTAAGAATTATTACACATTTCTATATAGTATTTGTGTCACGTTTTCGTTAACGTTGAGTGTATTAGTATCACTATCAATCATCAGTATTTCAATATTCAATATTTAAATATTCCGTCTTTGGGTCTAACTTCTCAGAGAGTTGGGGTCATCAACTATTAAATTAGTACCTTCATCACGCATCAATGTCTTTCGACTAATTGATTTGAATGTCAATATAACTTTTCTAAAGTGATCACCGCACAGTCTTCCCTCCATGATACCAATGCATTGCATTTCATATCTATTTGTTTCTCTATAATCTTTTATATAAATATATATGGGAAAAATTCTATTCATTCAATTGTGCCAATAATACCTATCAGTGATAATGAATTGTGAAATATATAATTTCATAAACAATTCAATTCTTATGTAGTGAAATTTAATAATTGTGAAATTCAAAGGCGCTGCTATCCGTACCATAGTTTTGAATATTCGCACTATACTTTCTCCTAATTTTTCATATTTTTTGGAAACACGTCTTGTAGATGCATTTTTAGGAAAAATGTTCAACACGAAAGTTGTAGATCTCGACGAGATCTACAACTTTCGTGTTGAACATTTTTCCTAAAAAATGCATGTACAAGACGTAATTCAAAAAGGCGCGAAACCTGAGCGTATTTCAAAAATACACCTTGTACATGCATTTTTAGGAAAAGTGTTCAACACGAAAGTTGTAGATCTCGTCTAGATCTACAACTTTCGTGTTGAACACTTTTCCTAAAAATGCATGTAAAATACGTGTTTCCAAAAAACACGAAAAATTATGAGAAAGTGCGGTCCGAATAGTCAAAACTGCGTTGCGGATAGCAGCGCCCTTTAATAATTGTGTATTTAATTAAAATATTTGAAAATAAATATAAATTAAAAAAACAATCTTCACCACAAGTTTCTTTTTGGTTCACGTCATGAATTCGTGGTTCACCATTGCATCAATCTTTAACACCATCAGCTGCAGTGTCAGATAGCCTATATTAAAATTAGTTTAATCAACTTTTATTTACTTATGACATCACTCTTTTACTTCCAATTATTCAAACCACCTACAAAAATCTCTAATCACCCATATTCACATAGACTAGACAACCGTCATTTATATACCCAATCGAAACTCACTACCATCATATCATGCATAAATCTCAATTTCATAAAACATTCATCTTGCCAAATATATACACTCCGGTATATCATTATGATAGAAAAAATCTAAAATATGTGTAAGACAGCTCCCCTTATCAAGGAGTTACCCGATCTTATGCCCAGAACCGTCGTCTTATGGTGACACTAACACATGGGTTAGTTGCCACCGCACGACGCCGATCCTGCCGCCTAATACGATCATTTAACTTGTATGCCAATTGAGAATAGAAGTAAACTAAAAAGAATAACAACTCCACATAGCACAGAAATATCATCATATATATGTAATGAAAATGCAGTCCAACAACGAGTGCAACAGAGAGTAAAGGGCTTATGTCTGGTACATGCCAAAATAATACAAATCACTCTCTCACAAAACACTCTAAGCGGAAGCTGAAACTAAAACACTCGTCATCACCTGGCGCTTAGTTGTAGTAGTAGTGCGCAGTAACTGCTCATCAAGTCCGGTCACCTCGTCCTGTTGGTCCTGTTGGTGCTCCATCTCCTTGAGCTCCTAAAATGGTACGATCACAACCGACCAATAGTCATAAAGACTAAATCATTTTGTCATCGCCTCACCCACGCGACTCCTAGGCAACGTGCGGGAGGACGAAAGCGGAGGCCAACAAGGGATAGAATCAAAATAACAGGGTGACAGTGGAATTACTCTATCATGATTAAAATCCAT
Organism: Platanthera zijinensis; assembly: GCA_039513925.1. NCBI lineage: Eukaryota > Viridiplantae > Streptophyta > Magnoliopsida > Asparagales > Orchidaceae > Platanthera > Platanthera zijinensis. Next base: position 77,337,878 of record CM077078.1, on the reverse strand, counting down.
CTAGAAGTTAATACATTATTCTAGCAGTTCTATGTAGTATAGCAAGGGCATAAAAGCAGTAGTACTGAAAAGAAACGCAGTGTAGTAAGAGTAGGTACTGTGCAGAAAAATAACTAACTACAGCTATGTTACCATCATATGAGTACATTAACTTATATGAATGCCAATACAAATATATAGGTTAGTGTTTCAGGAAATGTAACTTATCATATAAAAGAGCTCATACTAATTTATATGATAAATGTCTGCAGTATGAATGTCCAAAGTATGTATGTATGCTATGATGTGATAAACATGTTATGTTTCATGTAAGTGCAACTCACACACACGACTCTGTGATCACAGACCTTTAGTTCCCATCTTTTGGAGTTAGTTAAACTCTTCGGTACTACCGTTGTGGCTACGACAGTAGTGGAGCAGGTGTCTCAAATCCTAGGCGGGTATATACACTATCAGGCCTAGACCTCTCATACGCCTCTGTACACGTCCTAGGTGCACTCTAGAGTTTATGCATACTATTTGTTGGCTATCCCACCAGTCTTGTTGGTCGAGTGTGCATTTTCGGGGATCGTCCGCCAGACCGCAGTATAAACAATCTACTGTCCCCTCAAACCCTCACACCTCACCAGAGTCATCATACTGTCATCGGTGTGACGACTAACCCAGTACCGCACGACCCTCCACTGACTTGTTCTTATGCACGTGCAAAATATTTCAGCCCAAGCCTCCAGCTCGCATGACAAACCCGTCTTGTATCCCTCCAACCCTACATAGGTGAGATTATTACATTGTTCCTTCAACCTATCTTGTTAATCAACTCTTGTCTAACTTTAATTGTACTTAGAGGCTTAGGGTTAATCTTGGACTTCCCGAGGTATACCCGGTGAAGGGCTCGCAGCGGTATTAGGGAATACGATGCGTTGAATCCCAAATCCCCCTTTACAAGACACTTACTATTATTAGTGACTAACCGTTATTAATACCCCACTCTCGTTGTTGCTCTAGCGTAAACCTAATGATTTAAGGTACTTATCAGGAGGTCGACGATCTTCGTCGGACCCCGCCCTAGCTATTCTCTTGGGTGACTTGCACTCCAATACTCGTTACTAAGTAGTTACCTACTTATGATTCTGTCCAGGGTTTCAAATGTAATACCCCAAATTGTTGTAGGAGCGACGGGGATCGTTTTTGGGCCAAGTCGGGTTTTTGGTGCAGGTGACACGGGCCCCGACACAGGCGTGTCGGAGGCCGTGTCGGGCGTGTCGAGCTCGAGCCGTGTCGTCGACCAGTTCAGGTCGACGATGGTCGTGTGGTGGAACACGGGCTAGGACACGGGCGTGTCCCACGCCGTGTCACACCTGTGCTGTGCGGTTGGGTGCACGGGTAGTGACACGGGCACGAACACGGGCGTGTCCGGTTTGACACGGGCGTGTCCGATGCCGTATCACCAAGCCGTGTACCCCTCTGACTCCAAACTGGTGATTTATTGCACACGGGGGGCGTGACACGGGTCCCGACACGGGCGTGTCGCAGGCGACACGGGCGTGTCGGAGGCCGTGTCACATGTCGTATGCTGGTTTTCAATTTGGGACGAGACGGCGAGTGAGATACACGGCCAGGCACACGGCCGTGTGCCAACCCGTGTTCGGCCCAGATTTTATGATTTCAGATCTAATCTTGGCCGTTCGTTTCCTTGACTTTGGATCCGACGGTGGGGGGCTGCTCCTGGGTGGTTTTAGCCGGGATTTAGGGTTGGGAATCCTCATTTCCCTTAGCCATTCTCTCTCTAAGAGTTTAGAGAGAAGGGAGAGCAAGGAGGAAGGAGGAGTCCAAGATCCGGCCGCCGGAGGAGCTTCGGAGCTCCGAATCGCGATCCGAGTCCAGATCCGCGGAGGTGACGCCGTTGCGGTGCTTTCCAACCGCATAGTTTTCGATGGCGCCGCGGAAGAATGCAAGGGTAACGATTTCTCATCCTTGGGCATGTGAAGCCCTCTTTTCCTTTACATAGGAAGCCCGCTCTCGCGAGTGAGCGAAGAGTTGGAGCGTTCCTTGGGGTAGATATGTGAAGTCCCCCTTGTGTAGAGTCCGTATGCGATAACGGACATAGGCATTGTGTGTGAAGCCTATCCGGACAAGTAGAGCCGGATCGGTGATGTTGCATTGCATATGAACCGGGGAAGACTCCGGGTGTTTGGGCATTTTTCGGGTTTTCTACGTGGTAGATTGCAACAGGGAGCCTTGGGGATTAACTCCAAGGTGCACCCGGAAAACTGGGCAAAAGCGAGTTTTGCCAACACGGTGGCCGGGGAGCCAACGTGAACATAACCGGGTTATGTGATTGTTGTGGCGGAAACGGGACTCGGTGAGTCTTGACCTGCGCATATGGCTTAAATTGCCGTTGCGGTATGAGCACGGGTCAGGCGGAACTGTACCCGGTCTATGTCGTTTGGTAGGACCGTTGGCATGGATGAGGGTCTTCGGCGGTCTATGGCTTAAATTGCTGTGACCAAGGCCAGGAAGGCAAAATGCTCATATGGACGACCGTTCAAGAGGCGGTGGTGGATTGGAAACGTCTATGGCTTGAATTGACGTGACGTTGGCCGGTTCGCCGAGAATGTGCCCTGAGTGCACGGGGTGTATGGCCGTGCGAGCCTACGCCTGTGTTGATGTGTGTTCACATTAATAGCATTGCCTATACTAATGAAGTGCAGGGAAAGAGCATCGCCGCCCCGATTTTGGGGGCGGGATCGTTATAATTTGGTCAGCATTGCTGACCGTTGCTATTCTTTGCCACCGGGCGGTGGTTTGTGGCTTGCAGGTGCTACGGAGCAGAGCGGGAAATAGCGGGCTAAAGCCCTTGTTGCTGTGCCGGCCCTCGAAGGCCTAATTGCTTATGTATCTTTCCCGTTTTCATGTATGGCCGGCCTGCGTGCCGAAGTTTGGAAAACACTATTTTGTTAAGTGAACAATGTAAGGCCTTAAGGCCAGTTCTCTTTTGTGTATGATTACATTCCTGAGTTGGTAGTGGACATTCATGCTTTGTAGCAGGGTTCTTATTTTCTTTTGCAACTTAATAATTTGCTTCCGCTAGGTGTTGTGTAGGACGACATGATTGGTTGAATGGTTTCAACGCGTAACCAACCGGTCTGTCCGTAGTATATGGCGTCGGGCCCCGGCCGGACCTACTGCTATATGCTATGTGACGGATAGGGGTGTTACAAATTAGTATCAAACTACTGGTTTCGGTCAAGCTTAAATGAATTCGTGGACGAATTCACTTTAAGGGGTGGTGAGCACATGCGTGTGTCATCGTTATAACATGAAAAGAACCCATGAATGTCCACTTAGGAATGAAAATATACATGTTTGAGGAACCTGTGTGTTCCTATAATTGCTGTTTGCAGTAATTTTTGGGTCGCTTATCGGTGTTTTGCACGATTATAGGTGACCAGAAGTGGTGCTGGGCCGTCTGAACGGCCAGGTTCTTAGGCGAGCAGTGCGCCAAGCGATGCGCCTGCAACACCTCCGTCTGCCGAGACCATTAGGTTGGTGGCAGAAGCGGTCATGGCAATGATCAATGCGCAGCCTGCAAGGCAGGTGCAGCAGCCCGCTCCTGCTATGGAGCAAGTACCGCTTCAGACGGCAGAGCAAAGGAGGGTTGAGCAAGTAGTGTTGGAGCCAGAGTTGCCTCGGAGAGCAACGGAAAGACAACTGAAGCACGTGATGGGCTTTCACCCACCTGTATTCACGGGCGCAGAAACCCCGACCCAAGCAGAGGATTGGCTCTCAAGGGTCAACAGGGTGATGACTGCGACGGAAACGGAAGAGTGGCAGAAGACCACTATAGCGACGTTCCTTTTGGATGGGGACGCAAGGTTATGGTGGGAAGGCCTAGAGCTACATCAGTTGCGGGGAAGGCCGTTGGCCGAAGTTTCGATGGAGGAGTTTGTGACACTGTTCATGGCTTGATACCTCCCCTCGACGCAAAGGATTGCGCTAGAAAGCGAATTTCAGAAGTTGGTGCAAGGGGATTGTACCGTTGATGAGTACCTCCACGAGTTTACTCGGTTGGGGAGATATGCCGGCGCTACCTTCGCAGACGAGGAGCGCAAGACGAGTCGCTTCTATGAAGGGCTAAGAGATGATTTAAGGTTGTTACTGTCGGGGCCCAAGGCGCAGGGTTTCATGACCCTGGTCAATTCATCCCGGTCCTTGGAGAAGGACATGAAGAATGTCCAAGCAAAGAAGGAATCCGGTAGCAAGAAAGCGGAGTTCAAGGCACCGACTACGTCGAAGTCGGGCTACCGCAAATTCTATAAGAAAGCTAAGACGTCGGGTCCAGCTGCTTCAGGTGCTTCGGGGACAACTACCAATCGAACCCCGGGCGCTTGTTTCACGTGTGGGAAGCCGGGACACTTTGCCCGTGATTGCTGGAGTGGACGCTCAAAGTCCGAAAGGAAATAAGGAGCTACCTACGAGGAGAAGGGCAAAGCGGTGGAGTCGACCGCGTCCCACTATGCTCCGACTCAGCCTAGAGTCTATAACTTGGGCCAGCAAGAGGCCATCAAGCAAGCGGATGTGGTGACAGGTATGAGTTAATTTATAGCAAGTTAGCTTTAATACCGTTATCTATTGCTTGTTAGCCTAATATTGTTTGTATAGGCTTTGTTGTGATTAGCGATAGTCCGGCACGGGCGCTGTTCGATACGGGAGCTTCACACTCCTTCTTGTCCGAAAGCTTTATATCGCGCATCGGAGTCCCTTCTTCGATGGCGAAGGACAAGTTGGATGTGCTGCTACCGAATGGGTGCTCGATGCGTGCGGACAGGGTGTGCGCCGTAAAGGTTCACATTGGGAGCCAAGAGTTCGACTTGCTAGCGTCATTGCTGCCGCTAGTAGAGTTCGACGTGATCTTTGGAATGGATTGGCTGTCAGAGAAGAAAGCTTGGATTGACTGTGACCGGAAGGAGGTCAAGCTGGGTGTAGGGCGGGAGACTACATTCGAGGGGTTAAAGGGGTCGAGCAGGACACTGATGTCTGCTCTTCAGGTGGTGAAGGCAGTTCATGCTGGTGCAGAGCTGTTCTTTGCAATAGTGGGGGCTATGGAGCCAAAGTCTCCGTTGGATAGCATCCTCGTGGTTTGCGAATACCCTGATGTGTTCCCGGATAGTCTTCCCGGAGCCCCACCGCAGCGGGAGATTGATTTCACCATCGAGCTCGTACTGGGGGCCAAACCGGTGTCACGTGCTCCGTATAGGTTGGCGCCTAAGGAGATGGCAGAATTGAAAGTTCAGCTAGAGGAGCTGATGGAGCAAGGATATGTGCGTCCAAGCTCGTCGCCTTGGAGCGCACCGGTCCTCTTCGTTAAGAAGAAGGACGGGAGTATGCGGCTGTGTATAGACTACAGAGAGTTGAACAAGCTGACGGAGAAGAATAAGTACCCGATCCCGAGGATTGATGATCTCTTTGATCAGTTAGTCGGATCGTCGGTATACTCCAAGTTGGACTTGAAGTCGGGGTACTATCAGCTGAGGATCAGGGAGTGTGATATCCTGAAGACGGCGTTCAGTACGAGGTATGGGCATTTCGAGTTCACGGTCATGCCGTTTGGACTGACGAATGCGCCATCAGTGTTTATGGATCTGATGAACAGGACGTTCAGAGATTTCCTGGATCGCTTTGTGATCGTCTTTATTGACGATATTTTGGTATACTCGCAGTGCGAAGAAGACCACTTCAAGCATTTGCATTTGGTGTTGGAGACTTTGAGGAGGAATGAGCTTTACGCAAAGTTCTCCAAGTGCGAGTTCTGGCTACCCTCGATAGTGTTCCTTGGTCATATAGTGAGTGGGGAAGGTATAGCGGTGGATCCGGCGAAGATTGTTGCGATACGGGAGTGGCCTGCGTTATCTTCTGTCGCGGAAGTCCGTAGTTTTCTCGGGCTTGCCGGATATTACAGGCGCTTCGTAGAGAACTTCTCGCGGGTAGCGTTACCTCTCACGAAGTTGACAAGGAAGGATCAGAAATTCTTGTGGACGCAAGAGTGCGTGCAAGCTTTTGAGGAGCTGAAGAGGCGGTTGACCACGGCGCCAGTGCTTAGTTCGCCGAGTGGGACCGAGGGCTTTGAGGTGTATAGCGACGCTTCGGGTAGTGGCTTGGGCTGCGTGTTGTTGCAGCATGGAAGTGTGATCACGTATGGATCGCGTCAGCTGAAAGTGCATGAAAGAAATTATCCGGTGCACGACTTGGAGTTGGCGGCCGTGATTTTTGCACTCAAGTTGTGGAGGCACTACCTATACGGCGTAAGGGTCGATATATACACCGATCACAAGAGCTTAAAATACTTGTTGGATCAAACGGACCTTAATATGAGGCAGAGGAGGTGGATGGAGTTCCTGGGGGACTACACCTTTGTTGGTACCCTAGTTTGATTTGAGTTTAGTCCTCTCCCTTGTGCCCCTTGACCCAAGAAATATCTATGGTCAATGGTTAGAAGTCTAGCTGTAGAGTCCTCGCTTTTCCAAATTGAGAATTTGGTTAAGTAGGTTTTTCGTTCGACTATAGTCGAACGCCGTTCGACTATCGTCTATCGACTGATCGACGATCGTCTATCAGTTGGTCGACGCCTTGGTCTGCGCTGATAGGTCGACTATCTGTTGATAGGTCGACTATCTGTTCTGCGCTGATAGTTCGACTATCTGTTGATAGGTCGACTATCTGTTCTGCGCTGATAGGTCGACTATCTGTTGATAGGTCGACTATCTGTTCTGCGCTGATAGGTCGACTATCTGTTGATAGGTCGACTATCTGTTCTGTGCTGATAGTTCGACTATCTGTTGATAGGTCGACTATCTGTTCTGCGTTGATAGCTCGACTATCTGTTGATAGGTCGACTATCTGTTTTCTGAGGTAGGTCGACTATCTGCTTGATAGGTCGACTATCTCTGTGCGCTTGATAGTTCGACTATCTGTCCTGATAGATCGACTATCTGATAGTTCGACTATCTGCTCTGATAGATCGACTATCTCCCGGGGTAGTTCGACTATCTTCTTCGATAGGTCGACTATCTGGATCGTTCGACTATCTGCCCAATAGATCGACGATCTCCGTGCGTCGGTCGACGATCTCCGAAGGTCGTTCGACGCTTTCTGCCTGACTTTGTATTTTGTATTTATTTATTATATTTAATTAATTAATACATTTTCTGGCATATTATTTTAAGCTGTATGATAAAGTTTCCAGGCATTATTTGTTCTATTCTTTTTGCCTGAGTTCAAATCTTTTAAGATAAAGTTGTTTGTCTTATTAGCTGTCATTATAATTTACTTTATCTGCTGACAGCCCTTTATAGCCGTTGGACTGAAAAGTCTTCTTCTTTGCTATAAAGAGATTATTTCTGATGTGACTTTATTTAGTTTTTCTGATTATTTGATTTAAGCCTGCAGCTTCTTAGAAAGAGGTTTATTCCTTTTTATGGAATGTTTTGCTGCAGAGATATTTCTGTCTTCTTTGATATTTACAGCCCAGGTCTCAAGGCTCAGAAGAAGTCAAATAATTCTAATGGAAGAGAGCCGTTGCTTGATGATGATTATAAAAAGAACCCTTTGCTGAAGGATTCAAGCTAGTTAATAGAAGCTAATAGCCAACCAGTGTTCATTCAAGCTTTCAAGCCTTCAAGCTTCCTGCTCTCAGCAAACTCCATCTAACTGAGAAGTGTTAAGATCTTCATCTCTTCTTCACCTGAGTTCTCCTGCTTTCAGGAAGTTCTAACTCAGAGATCCTTTGAAGAAGAAGAAGAAGAAGAATAGCTGCTTGAAGAGATTTCTTTTTGTTATTTATTTTCTTCCTGTAGCTTTTCCTTCAGAACTTTCTGAAGAGTTTTCTGCACTGAAGCAAGACTTCACCTGGACATCTTTGAGCCAGGGGAGCCTTGATTCTTTAGAGCATTCTAGCTCAGTGCAAGTTTTTGTGCTTCTCTAATCTATTGTAAAATAGAGAAGACATCTTAACCTTCTTCCCCCTCCTGTACAGGGTTATTACTCCCTTCAAAAGTATCCCTTGGTGGCAGGGCACCTGATCAAAAACCTGTGCTTGGTTTTTAGACACCTGATCAAAAGTCTAAAGGGTTTCTGAATCTACCTGAATCAGATTCTGTTGGTGGCAGGGCACCTGATCAAAAACCTGAGTGGATTCCTACCGTGTGGGTAGAAGAGTGGACGTACCCAAGTTGTTTGGGGAACCACTATAAATCTCCTTGTGTCGTCTGGATTCCATTGTTTAATTCCTGCATTGTGGCTGTGATTAGATATAACTAGGCTGCTAGTTGCTGATTAGGTTTCTCCAAGCTTAACTGTAATTACAGTTAGCTTGTGTTTGTACACATCACTTGTGTTAGGCTTTAAGGTTAAATCAATATCTATAATCTTTTCATTCTGCACTTCACTCCAAGGGAGTTGGGTAGACTATTAAGTTTTGTCTGTGCAAAATTTGATAACTCTATTCACCCCCCCTCTAGAGTAGTATCTATCCCTTCACTTTCAACCTTCAAGATATATTATGTACCCGGGAAGGGCAACGCAGTTGCGGATGCGCTGAGCCGCAGGGCTCCCGCCCGAGTCAACTGGTTGTCGGTGCATGATGAGCGGCTAGTGCGGGAGTTGGAGGAGCTTGAGATCTGTTGCGTTGACAAGCAGACGAGCGCCAAAGCAATGTTAAACTGGACAGAGGTGCAGTATGACCTGGCTGACCGGGTTCGGCAGGCATTGGAGTTAGATGACTCCATGAAGGAGCTTTTGGAGGCCGCTCTGGATGGGTCAAATTCCCAGTTCTCGGTGGATGATGGTTTGTTAAGGAAGGATCATCGGTTGTGCGTCCCGAGTGGGGGTAACCTCCGGGCGGAGTTGATGTACGAGGCTCATCATACCAAGTACTCAATCCACCCAGGGAGCACGAAGATGTATCGTGATCTCAAGAAGCTGTTTTGGTGGCCGGGGCTTAAGAAGGATGTGGCGTTGTACGTGGCTAAATGCCAAACGTGCGCCTTAGTGAAGGCGGAGTGCCAAAAGCCGGGAGGATTTCTGAAGTCCTTGCCTATACCGGAGTGGAAATTCGACGATATATCTATGGACTTTGTGCACGGGTTGTCAAGGTCGCAGAAGGGGAACGACGTCATCTGGGTGATCGTAGATCGACTAACCAAGGTGTCGCATTTCATTCCGCATAGGAAGGATGATCCAGTGGAGAAATTGGCAAAGTTGTATGTCGACAATATTGTTAGGCTGCATGGTGTGCCCCGTAGCATTGTGAGTGATCGCGATGGGCGGTTCACGTCAAATGATTGGAGGTTGGTGCAGCAGATGCTGGGAACAAAGTTAAAGTTCAGCACAGCTTTCCATCCGCAGACGGATGGGCAGACCGAGAGGGTCAATAGAACGATGGAGGACATGCTCCGCATGTGTGTTCTAGACTTCGGGAAGCATTGGGAAGACCACCTTTATTTGGTGGAGTTCGCGTACAATAACAGCTACCAAGCGAGTATACAAATGGCACCCTTCGAGGCCCTGTATGGTAGGAAGTGTCGCACGCCGTTATCATGGCTTGAAGCGGGTGAGGCAAGGTTGTACAAGAAACAGGAGGTGGAGAGTGCTACCTCGTTAGTACGGATCATTCGGGAGCGCTTGTTGATCGCTCAGGACCGGCAGGCGAAGTATTACAATGCCAAGCACCGGAACGTGGAGTTCGCGGTAGGCGATTGGGTATACCTGAAAGTGAAGCCGTTCAAGGGGGTTTCGCGGGTGAGACGCTTGAAGAAGCTGAGCCCAAGATACCTTGGACCTTTTGAGGTTCTGGAGCGAGTCGGCGAAGCTGCATACCGTTTGAAGCTATCGGTGGAGTTGAGTGGATTACATGATGTGTTCCACATTTCTGTGTTGCGGAAGGCGGTGCAAGAGCCTTCGCAGGTGATCGCGGTTGACCAAGTGCCGGTGGACGAAGGGTTGACGACAAGGGTCAAGCCCGTTCGTATTGAAGATGTTGAGGTCAAGAGGCTTCGTAACAAGGAGATCCGGATGGTTAAGGTCCGGTGGGATAACTGCGGGCGTGAGGAGCTCTCTTGGGAACGGGAGCAGACTATGCTCGAGGAGTACCCGGAATTATTCCGCTCAGGTACTGTTTTACGTTAAGTCCTGTTTTTCCTTTATTAATTTCGTGGACGAAATTCTTTAAGGGTGGTAGAATTGTAACACCCCAAATTGTTGTAGGAGCGACTGGGATCGTTTTTGGGCCAAGTCGGGTTTTTGGTGCAGGTGACACGGGCCCCGACACGGGCGTGTCGGAGGCCGTGTCGGGCGTGTCGAGCTCGAGCCGTGTCGTCGACCAGTTCAGGTCAACGATGGTCGTGTGGTGGAACACGGCCTAGGACACGGGCGTGTCCCAGGCCGTGTCACACCTGTGCTGTGCGGTTGGGTGCACGGGTAGTGACACGGGCACGAACACGGGCGTGTCCGGTTTGACACGGGCGTGTCCGATGCCGTGTCACCAAGCCGTGTACCCCTCTGACTCCAAACTGGTGATTTATTGCACACGGGGGGCGTGACACGGGTCCCGACACGGGCGTGTCGCAGGCGACACGGGCGTGTCGGAGGCCGTGTCACATGCCGTGTGCTGGTTTTCAATTTGGGACGAGACGGCGAGTGAGCTACACGGCTAGGCACACGGCCGTGTGCCAACCCGTGTTCGGCCCAGATTTTATGATTTCAGATCTAATCTTGGCCGTTCGTTTCCTTGACTTTGGATCCGACGGTGGGGGGCTGCTCCTGGGTGGTTTTAGCCGGGATTTAGGGTTGGGAATCCTCATTTCCCTTAGCCATTCTCTCTCTAAGAGTTTAGAGAGAAGGGAGAGCAAGGAGGAAGGAGGAGTCCAAGATCCGGCCGCCGGAGGAGCTTCGGAGCTCCGAATCGCGATCCGAGTCTAGATCCGCGGAGGTGACGCCGTTGCGGTGCTTTCTAACCGCATAGTTTTCGATGGCGCCGCGGAAGAATGCAAGGGTAACGATTTCTCATCCTTGGGCATGTGAAGCCCTCTTTTCCTTTGCATAGGAAGCCCGCTCTCGCGAGTGAGCGAAGAGTTGGAGCGTTCGTTGGGGTAGATATGTGAAGTCCCCCTTGTGTAGAGTCCGTATGCGATAACGGACATAGGCATTGTGTGTGAAGCCTATCCGGACAAGTAGAGCCGGATCGGTGATGTTGCATTGCATATGAACCGGGGAAGACTCCGGGTGTTTGGGCATTTTTCGGGTTTTCTACGTGGTAGATTGCAACAGGGAGCCTTGGGGATTAACTCCAAGGTGCACCCGAAAAACTGGGCAAAAGCGAGTTTTGCCAACACGGTGGCCGGGGAGCCAACGTGAACATAACCGGGTTATGTGATTGTTGTGGCGGAAACGGGACTCGGTGAGTCTTGACCTGCGCATATGGCTTAAATTGCCGTTGCGGTATGAGCACGGGTCAGGCGAAACCGTACCCGGTCTATGTCGTTCGGTAGGACCGTTGGCATGGATGAGGGTCTTCGGCGGTCTATGGCTTAAATTGCCGTGACCAAGGCCAGGAAGGCAAAATGCTCATATAGACGACCGTTCAAGAGGCGGTGGTGGATTGGGAACGTCTATGGCTTGAATTGACGTGACGTTGGCCGGTTCGCCGAGAATGTGCCCTGAGTGCATGGGGTGTGTGGCCGTGCGAGCCTACGCCTGTGTTGATGTGTGTTCACATTAATAGCATTGCCTATACTAATGAAGTGCAGGGAAAGAGCATCGCCGCCCCGATTTTGGGGCGGGATCGTTATAATTTGGTCAGCATTGCTGACCGTTGCTATTGTTTGCCACCGAGCGGTGGTTTGTGGCTTGCAGGTGCTGCGGAGCAGAGCGGGAAATAGCGGGCTAAAGCCCTTGTTGCTGTGCCGGCCCTCGAAGGCCTAATTGCTTATGTATCTTTCCCGTTTTCATGTATGGCCGGCCTGCGTGCCGAAGTTTGGAAAACACTATTTTGTTAAGTGAACAATGTAAGGCCTTAAGGCCAGTTCTCTTTTGTGTATGATTACATTCCTGAGTTGGTAGTGGACATTCATGCTTTGTAGCAGGGTTCTTATTTTCTTTTGCAACTTAATAATTTGCTTCCGCTAGGTGTTGTGTAGGACGACATGATTGGTTGAATGGTTTCAACGCGTAACCAACCGGTCTGTCCGTAGTATATGGCGTCGGGCCCCGGCCGGACCTACTGCTATATGCTATGTGACGGATAGGGGTGTTACATCAAACTTCCTAAAACATCTCTAAATTCAATTATATGTCACTACCCTGTGTGCCCTAATGTTACATGTCACTTTTGCTAAACGCGACTCATGACCTGACTCTAATACATATGTGGTGACTTCCGATTCTTTGGGCCCAAGGCCTCCAATTTTTTACCATGGGTTACTCATATGATTATTAGGGATAGACAAGAATTCCATAATTTTCCAATTATTTTTGACCATAATCAAAATTATTTAATTAAGTGACCTAAGTCACAATAAACATGAACTACCATAACCAGAGGTCATTTATGTCTAATTAAATTATTTGGTGTACATCTAGGTTAAAAAGATCGTCATACCAAATATCTTAATTTTCCAAAGTAATTTGACCCTTATTTCCTATTTATGAATAAAATTACAATAGTTCCATTTTTCAAATAAAGTACTATATATAATCAGCCAAAAATTCTGGGAAAATTGCTAGTCATTAATGTTATCAAGATAATGCTCTGAACAAGTTTTCATAGTTATTCCCAATGGTTTGACCTAGGATACCCACAATTCAAAATATCTACGAAAATGACACTTTAAGTAAAAGTATCATAAACAATCATCCACAAATTCTAATAAAATTTACAGGGGTTCACATTACTGAAATAAGGCATAGGAAATTTCTCATAATTTTCCAAGCACTATAAATCATTCTTTTAATTAAAATCACATAAGGGCATAATTGGAATTATACTATTTTCACAAGTAATAATTTTCAAAAACTCCCACAATTTTTCCAGAGAAATGAAAAGATCATTTAGGGCTATGCCTACAAATTAGAATTTTCCAAGTTCATTTGCCATAGTTTTCTTTTAAGGCATACATGTGTGCTGGTTTTGAAAAAATTCAAAACTATGAGATTTTTTATTCCAAAAATCCCAATTTTTCCATGGAACGAGTATTCCACCTCCATAAACCACTGTCCAAATTTTCATGGACATTTATTGGGTCAGATGGGCTTAATTCCCCGTTTACCTCATTTTGCTATTAGCATCCCATTTTCAATTCTACCTTCACCATACATGTTGGATCCTCTAAAATGCAGAGGTTCAAATGAATCCAAGTTTTTACCAAGGCCAAGGAATGACCTTAGAGCCATGCCACCAAAATTTGGGGGCATTTGGAATTGGAAATCTCGCTAAATTTCATTTATTTAATAAATTAAATTTCTACTAAAACTATAGAAACATGTCCTCTAAAAATTTTGATTTTTGGACACAGTCTAAGTCTTGTATACACACATTCATGACCTAAATTTCACTACATGTGGATTTGTGGTTTAGCCAAGGCACTCATTTGAAATTCTGCCATAACCTATGAGCAGTCTTAGGAGAATGGCTTTACAAGGAGCTACATTACTCCAAATTGCATGTTTAGGATGTCAAATTAACGTTAAGACCTAGATATACAATTTTCATGTTGATGACAATCTCTATATTATCCTCTAAGGGGCTTAAAACTAGCATGCAAATCACTGTATTAAATGTGACAGAATTTGATTTAAATAAAATGCATACTATAATTTAATTCATCAGAATAGACAACATCCATTCATCTTCCCCACTGAGCCGATGGCCACGATTTCCCCGACCTGCTGCGCCTTGATCTTGCATTTCCCGGCCATCCGGCCACCTCCTCGGCCGGCCACCACCATCTCCATTGAGGTGGGGACTAGTATTTGGCGACGACTTGGCTGCCGGAGGCAGCGGTTTCCGGCGAACCCGAGCACCTCCATTTCATGGATTTTTCTTGATTTCCACTCATGGATTTTTCTTGATTTCTTCTCTCCGGCAAGTTTGTTCCCAAGCTCAACACTCCACCAAAAGCTTTGATTCAGGTATCGAATTCCACTCCTCTCAGTGCTCTAAAGCTAATGGAAGGATTAGTTTTGAGTGGGGAAGGCTGTATAGTGAGTTGTCATCATGAGGAATTTCGGCCATGCCTTGGATGCTCCTCCTTGGCTCCAAGTGGCACCTCCATTGTAGGTGTACAATCCCATACCCGGGCGAGTGGGACCCTCACCAAATAACAGCCTATGGGCATATTATGGGCGACGAGTTGGTGTGACTCCGTTTGAGGGCGTACAGGCACTTGTACCTAAGTGTGGAGATTGTGTATGTAAATGCTTTTTATTTATTATATGATAGGAAATATATCAAACCAACTTCAGTGGGCCCACAGGAAGCAACAACACATTAATTAATTTTTGGGGGAATGAAACACCGGCTAAAACCCTTTAAGACTTGACATCGAATGTTGACAAAGAGATATATTAAATATATACATACATATATATATACATATATTTAATATATATATATATGTAAAAAAGAGAAAGAAAAAAGCAGAAGATAAAAAGAGAAGAGGGGGAGAATAGGGCAAGCGTGGAGGAGGCATAAAGGGGGCATCGGGTTTTTCTTCCAGGGGAAAAGAAAGGAAAAAGCAGCCGCATGGCTGCTCCACTCATGCCGCACCCAATCTTTTTCCTGTCCAGGCCGCTGCCGCCACAAGGAGGAGTGCAGCCCGACTCCCTCCACCTCTCAATATCCAAGCCGCCGCTAGGAGTGCAGCCCGGCTCCCTCCATCTCTTCCTATCCAGGCCTTCGCCGCAAGGAGTGCAACCCGGCTCCCTCCACCTCTTCCTGTCCAGGCCGCCGCTAGGAGGAGCACAGCCCGAGCCGCCCATTTCCACCCTCTGTCCAGGCCGCCTCCGACAAGTGCAGCCTGAGCCGCCCCTTTCCACCCTCTGTCCAGGCTGCCGCCGGCAAGTGCAGCCCGAGCTCCCTTCCTGCTTCCTCTGTCCAGACCGCCGCACAGCTCGTTCCTCTCCCTCTTGTGTACAGCAGGGCTCGACCAACTAAGAAAATGGAAATAGGGATGAGGTCTAGGGCCGGCACCGCCTTCAGCAAAAACAGCTAGGAGCTCCTCTCCGGGCATCGAGTCTTTTGCATGATGTTCAGTTGCGGCTCCGCCAAACACGCGCCAAGGGTAACGAAATTTCTACTTAGGCAGGTGAAGCCCTCATTTTTCATATTTGCATGGAAGCTCCTCTCCGCCGACGAGTGGGGAAAGGATGCTCTCCACGGGTTGACGTGTACGTCCCTACAATTAACTGCATTAGCACCCGAAAGCGTGAGTACGGGTTTAGGCATGCTGTGTGAAGCCTATCCGGATGTGTAAGCCGGATTGGTGATGTTCTGGTGTTCCTGGGGAAAATTCCGTGGAAGTTGTTTATTATTTTCTCTTGGGATATAAGCATCGCCGCCCCGAGACAAAGGCAGAGCCGATATTTATTTTGCCACCGTTTGGCGGGACATTGGCGTACAGGTGCTGCAGTACCAAGCGGGGAATAGCGGGCGTAAGCCCAAGTTTGTGCCGGCCCAAGAAGGCCTAATTTGTTTATATTGTTGGCCTGCGTGCCAAAGTATGGAATTTATATTCCTATAATTTAAATATCTGTGATGCTCTGTGAATGTGTTTTATCCTTTTCGTCTTAGGCGGGTGGTATGTTCGTAAACCGCTCGCCCCGAGGGGACCCAGAGGTAAGGTTACCGGGAAGCCCTTGAAGGTCAGTTAATGGCCTTTCAGAACAACGTAGTTACGTTGTTGGTGGCTCAATTGGGGCTGCGTGAAATAGAACTATTCAGCGAGGTTACGCCATTGGTAGGGCGGATGAAGAACATTTTATATAGACCCGAGGAGGCACCTCTAGTCAGGAGAGAGTTGGTCTTGAAATTTTCCTTAGAGGATCCGGTCAGCCAAGAGAGCCTCTGAAGGTGCCTGTTTGAGTTGGTGACCGGGCGGTCTGGAGGTCTGGCTTGGCGGGTTGATGACTGCGCGGTCTGGCGGTTTCCCTTCAACAGTTTGGTTGTTGTGTGTTGCTGTCTGAGGTCCAAGCGGTCTAGCGGTTTGTCTCTGGCGACTTGGAGACCGGGCGGTCTGGCGGTCTCCCATGGCGATCTCTCTCTCTGGTAGTAGCCGAGCGGTTAGTCCTTCTATCTAACCGCGCGGCTTGTGCGGTTTGTGTCTGTATAGTCCGCTTGTGTCCTGTAATTTTTTAGTTCCACATCTCTTATGTGTTTTCTCTCATCTCTCCTCCATTCTATATAAGGGTGGTCATACCTTTGTAATAGAGATCTTTTTGGGGATAATAAACTTTCAGTTATACCACTTCCGGTTTGTTTTTGTTCGTTTCTTACATGGTATCAGAGGGATGTTGATCTTCTCCTCCTGATTCTGTGCGCCCTCCCTGTCCGCGCGGCTTGCTTCGCCTGCTTGCGCCCTGTCTGCGCGGCTTGTTTCTCTCCTTGTCGTTGCCCTTGTGTGCGCGACATATTTGTTCCCTGTGCTTAGTTGTCGCTCCCTTCTTTTCTAGCTGCTCCTCTTCTTAAGTTGTCGCGACCAGTTGTCTTGTTCGCCACGACCTGTTTGCCTTGTTTGGTCCTTGCTTCTGTTCGCGCGGGCTGTCTTCTAGCTGCTTGACTTCTTTCCCTTTGCTTGGTTCTGCAGCTTGGTCGTGGCTTTTCTGGCCGCTGGTGTCTGACATCGTGACCGCTCCAGCTCTTCTTCTTTCTAATCGCGCGGCTTATTTACTAACCACACGGCTTCCCGTTGTTGCTTCTATGGCTCTTTCTGATGCTTCTACTGCCACCACTCCTGCCACCACACATGTCGCCAATCTGGCTCCGCCTCTTCCTCCTACTCCTTTCGGGAACCTTGGCACCATTTCCAAGCTTGTCGGCTCCAACTACCCGGATTGGAGCGTCTCTTTCATCTTTATCCTTCGCTCGCAACGCAAACGCCACCATCTCGTTGATGATCCTCCTCCTACCACTTCACCTCTCTTTGATGACTGAGATGTGAGTGACGCGCTTGTGCGTACTTGGCTCGCTAATAGCCTATCTGATGAGTGCCTTCCCATCATCCGTCATGATGAGACGGTCAAGGCCGCTTGGCTTCATCTTGCCGCTCTATACACCAAGGGGGCTTAGACGTCCCTCATCTATACGTTGTATGTGGACCTCTTTGCCCGTCCTACCTTATCCCCTGATGCTGCCTACCAACAGGTTCAGGCTCTTGGGGCTGAGATTCTTCAGAATCGCCTCTTTTCTGCGAATTTGGCTCAACAACACAAGCACTTCCAGGAGCTTCTGGTTGTGTGTTATCTGCTCCAACTTTCTGATACTTATGGCATGATCCGCCAGCAAATTCTGGGTGAGGCGGAATCTCCTACCTTAGATGCCACCGCTGCCCGCATCGCCGTCGTCACCTCTCTCCTACAGCGCCCGCTTCTGCCCGCTCCTCCTCCACCTAATAACTATGCTCATCAAACTCAGCGGAGTGGCTCTGGTAGCCGCAGTCACCAGTCTGGCGGACGTGCTCCTTCCCGCTACCTCTGCTCTCACTGTGGTCGCACCGGACATACTGTAGAACGCTGCTGGACGAACCATCCCCATCTTCGCCCCTCCGGTGACTCTTCCGCCTCCTCTTCCAAGCCGTCTGCCTCCATGGTCAAATTATCAGGTAGTGCTCACGTGGTGACAGAAGGTAAATGGCTTATCGACTCTGGTGCGACTAATCACATGACGGGCAATCCTCAGTGCTTCTCTCTCCTCGAACAGCATGATCGGTTGCCCCCGGTCCTCGTTGCAGACGGTTCTCCCTCCCCGGTTCATGGGTCGGGAGTGGTTCATGTTACTCCGTCCCTTCGCCTATCAGACACTCTCTATGTGCCCAAGTTTCCGTGCAATTTATTGTCGGTTACCTCTTTATGCAAGCAGCTTCAGTGTTCTATGACGTTTACTCCGACTTCTTGTTCTTTTCAGGATCCGAGCTCCCAATGAATGATTGCTACTGGGACTGAGAACGGCGGCCTCTACTTTCTCGACAACGTTTCCCCCTAGTCCGCCTTCTCATCTTCTTGTATGGATCTTCTCCAGTGGCATCTCCGCCTCGGTCATCCTCCACCACGGCTTCTACATCAGCTTCTGCCCCACCTCCCTCCCTCCAGTACTCCTCTCAACTGCGACGCTTGTCAACTAGGCAAGCATCACCGTTCCTCCTTCCCGCCGAAGCACGGTCAAGGCTCTACTCATCCATTTGATCTAGTCCACTCCGATATCTGGGGACCTGCTCCTACCCTCACCATTGGTCGGGGTAGTTCTTATTTTGTAACTTTTATTGATGATTTTTCTAGATGTACTTGGGTGTATCTCTTACGAGATCGCTCTGAACTTTTCGATATATGAATCTCTTTTTATCAGTTAATTAAAACTCAGTTTTGTGTTTGTATTAAAACCTTTCACTCCGACAATGCTAAAGAATATTTGAGTCATGCTTTTACCTCTTTTGTGTGCAACATGGCATTATTCATCAGACTAGCTGTGTTTATACCTCCCAGCAAAATGGGGTGGCGGAACGCAAAAACCGTCACCTCCTCGATGTCTCTCGCACATTGATGACCCAGATGCATGTTCCTCGCTCATATTGGGGTTATGCTTTTCTCCTTGTCTGCTACCTCATCAATCGCATTCTCTCCACAGTTCTCCACGGGAAAACCCCATTTTCAATTCTGTATCCGGGCAAGGAGCCTTTTCCTCTCCCTCTCTGAATCTTTGGCTGCACGGCATTTGTGCATGCCCCATCTGCCACCCGTGATAAGCTATCTCCTCGCTCCACCAAATGTGTCTTTCTGGGGTACTCCACCACTCAAAAAGGCTATTGTTGCTTTGACCCCGTTCTTCGTAAGCAGTTCGTCTCCGCTGACGTTACTTTCTTCGAGAAGGCCTCCTACTTCTCGGATGACTCCTCTCCTCTTCCCCCAGCTTCTGATTCTCCTACTATTCTCTTTGTTCCCTCATCTCCTACTGCGATATCCACCCCTACACTGTCTCCGTTCACTCCTCTCCCTCCGCCTCTCTCTCTCACTTATCCGCCACCGTCTCCCTCATCTCCGCCGTCGTCGCTCTCTCCTCCCGGGCCAGCTCTCTCTGCCATGGATGCTCCGGATGCCGAGGGACCCGCTGATCTAGATCTTCTTGTAGCTCTTCGCAAAGGGGTGCGGACGTGTACCCTACACCCCCTTGTCACTGTTGTTTCATATGATCGTCTTACCTCTTCTCGCAGGGCCTTTACGCTGGCTATCTCTGCCACTACCACACCTCATTCCTACCAGGAGGCCCTTGCTATTTCTTACTGGAAGATGGTCATGGATAAGGAAATGGCGACCCTAATGGAGCAGGGTACGTGGACTCTTGTTCCTCCTCCCTTCGGTATTGATGTTGTTGGCTATCGCTGGGTCTTTGTGGTCAAATTTGGCCCGTACGGCACTGTGGATCGTCGTCTTATTGTTAAGGGCTTTACTCAGACCTATGGGGTTGATTACTTTGATACCTTATCTCCCGTGGCTCGTCTCAGCACTATACAGGTCCTTCTCTCTGTGGCGGTCAATAGAGATTGGTCGATTTCCCAGCTGGATGTCAAGAATGCCTTCCTTTATGGTGATCTTCAGGAGGCCGTCTACATGGAGCAACCTCCTGGGTATGTTGCTCAGGGGGAGACACGAGTATGCCGGCTGCAGAAGGCAATCTATGGCCTCAAGCAGAGCCCTCGAGCTTGGTTTGACAAGTTCAGCGGCATCGTGGCGGCCGTTGGTTTTGCGCGAAGCTCTGTCGATCACTCGCTATTTATTCGCAAGACCACCTCGGGACTGGTGGTTCTTGCTGTGTATGTCGATGATATTCTTCTCACTGGCGATGACCAGGAAGGGGTAGCCTTGACAAAGCGGCATCTTCGTCAACATCTGGTCACGAAAGATATGAGCTCTCCAAAGTACTTTCTGGGGATCGAAATTTATTGGAAGCCCAACTCCTTAGTCCTATCCCAGCATAAGTATGCCCTTGATCTGTTAAAAGAGGCAGGATTGACTGGAGCCAAACCTGCCCGATGCCCCATGGCAATTAGAGAAGACAAAACTTGGACAGATGATTTGCCTCTTCTTTCAGATACTACGCAGTACAGGCATCTAGTTAGTAAGCTCATATATCTCACAGTGACCAGGCCCGACATTTCCTATGATGTGAGCAAGGTGAGTCAATTCATGCAAGTACCTAGGGAATGCCATCTACAGTCCGCCTTACAGATCTTGGAGTATGTCAAAGCAGCGCCTGGAAAAGGATTACTCTTTCAGAAGAATGGTCATCTAAGGGTTGAAGCATACTCAGATGCGAGTTACGCTGATGACAAAGGGGATCGCAAATCTACCTCCGGTTTCTGTACCTTTGTTGGGGGAAATCTGGTAAGCTGGAAGAGCAAGAAGCAGTCTGTCGTTTCCAGGTCCAGTGCTGAAGCAGAGTATCGGAGTATGTCATCGACCACTTGTGAGTTTAAATGGCTACGGGCTCTCATGCTGGATTTAGGAGAGGTCTACAACCATCCTCTACCTATGTTCTGTGACAACAAGGTTGTCATATACATCTCCAAAAATCTGGTCTTTCATGAAAGAACCAAGCATATTGAGGTCGACTCTCATTTCATTCGTGAAGAGATTTTGAAGGAACAAATTTGCACTCCCTTCGTCACTTCTGATAAAGAGCTAACTGACATCTTCACCAAGCCAGTATCCGCCTCGTTTCTTCATATTTGTGACAAGCTGGGCATGATCGATATATATGCTTCAGCTTGAGGGGGAGTGTTGGAGTTGGTGACCGGGCGGTCTGGCGGTCTGGCTTGGCGGGTTGATGACCGTTCGGTCTGGCGGTTTCCCTTCAGCAGTTTGGTTGCTGTGTGTTGCTGTCTGAGGTCCAAGCGGTCTAGCGGTTTGTCTCTGACGACTTGGAGACCGGGCGGTATGGCGGTCTCCCATGACGATCTTTCTCTCTCTCTGGTAGTAGCCGAGCGGTTAGTCCTTCTATCTAACTGCGCGGCTTGTGTGGTTTGTGTCTGTATAGTTCGCTTGTGTCCTGTAATTTTTTAGTCCCACATCTCTTATTTATTTTCTCTCATCTCTCCTTCATTCTATATAAGGGAGGCCATACCTTTGTAATAGAGATCTTTTTTGGGATAATAAAGTTTCAATTATACCACTTCCAGTTTGTTTTTGTTCGTTTCTTACAGTGCCTTAGCTAATCCTTTGGCTTGGGAGGGGAAGAGTTTGCTAGTCTTCCTGGTATGCGGCGGGACCTCCACGTTGAGACCTTGGGTATGTCCCTTGTGTTCCTAGTCTTGTGCCTAAATCATTCGCTTGAGGGCAGTAGGTGCGCGGTCACCCCTTCCCCAAGGGTCGAACTCCGCAGAGACCGATTTTTCGGTTTCAACATTTTGGTGCGGTGAGCGTGGAGAGTGACCAGCATAGAAGAACTCTGGCGAACGTCATGGCTATAGAAAGGGAACCAAGTGGCGACCAGGGTCATGCATTGATACTTTGTATGTGAGGTCCTCATACATGGAGTCGTCCCATCCTTGAATTTAGGACTTTTGGATAGTCTACTTTAAGTATATACTAAGGCTTCGATGGTGATATAGTGCTCTTGATTTTGTAAGCACCCGGGAAGATTGGAGTGAGAATCTTCTTGCTTTGGGGTTAGGTCTCGAGATGCTCCCGCTGTCAGGCTTCCATCTAGCTGGCAGGGGTGGGATCCTCGATAGACGTCGTTATGACCCTGGAGCTGAGCCCAGACGATTTTCAACACCCGTCGTCAGGCTTTCCCCTAGCTGACTGAACTGGCAGTATCACCCGGGAGCCTGGACAATTCTCTGTGGACATCGTTATGACCCTGGGCATCATTATGAAATTCATAGTGACAATGCTCCCATCGCAATCTATGTGGACGATCGAAGTATTCGTTTAACAGACCCCGAGCAGATCCCGCTGTCAGGCTCTCTTAGCTGATAGGGCTGGATATCACTCGAGGGAGTCTGCCCCAGACCCCAAGCAGGTCCCGCTGCCAGGCTTTCACCTAGCTGGCAGGGTTGGATGCCACTCGAGGGAGTCTGCCCCATACCCCGAGCAGATCCCGCTGTCAGGCTCTCACCTAGCTGGCAGGGCTAGAAGTCACTCGAGGGAATCTGCCCCAGACCCCGAGCAGATCCCGTTGTCAGGCTCTCACCTAGCTGGCAGGGCTGGATATCACTCGTGGGAGTCTTCCCCAGACCCCGAGCAGATCCCGCTGTCAGGCTCTCACCTAGCTGGCAGGGCTGGATGCCACTCGAGGGAGTCTGCCCTAGACCCCGAGCAGATCCCGCTGTCAAGCTCTCACCCAGCTGGCAGGGCTGGATGTCACTCGAGGGAGTCTGCCCCAGACCCCGAGCAGATCCCGCTGTCAGGCTCTCTCCTAGCTGGCAGGGCTGGATGTCACTTGAGGGAGTATGCCCCAGACCCCGAGCAGATCCCGCTGCCAGGATCTCACCTAGCTGGCAGGGTTGGATATCACTTGAGGGAGTCTGCCCCAAACCCCGAGCAGATCCCACTATCAGGCTCTCTCCTAGCTGACAGTGATGGATGTCACTCGAGGGAGTCTGCCCCAGACCCCGAGCATATCCCACTGTCAGGCTCTCTCTTAGCTGACAGGGCTGGATATCACTCGAGGGAGTCTGCCCCAGACCCCGAGCAGATCCCGCTGCCAGGCTCTCACCTAGCTGGCAGGGCTGGATGTCACTCGAGGGAGTCTGCCCCAGACCCCGAGCAGATCCCGCTGTCAGGCTCTCTCCTAGCTGAGAGGGTTGGATGTCACTCGAGAGAGTCTGCCCCAGACCCCGAGCAGATCCCGCTGTCAGGCTCTCTCCTAGCTGATAGGGCTGGATATCACTCGAGGGAGTCTGCCCCAGACCCTAAGCAGATCCTGCTGTCAGGCTCTCTCCTAGCTGACAGGGTTGGATGTCACTCGAGGGAGTCTGCCCCAGACCCCGAGCAGATCCCGTTGTCAAACTCTCTCTTAGCTGACAGGGCTGGATGTCACTCGAGGGAGTCTGCCCCAGACCCCATCGAGCAGATCCTGCTGTCAGGCTCTCTCCCAGCTGACAGGGCTGGATGTTACTCAAGGGAGTCTGCCCCAGACCCCGAGCAGGTCCCGCTGTCAGGCTCTTATTAGCTGGCAGGGCTGTAGGCATGCCTGGGGGGTAAGGGAAATAGTTTGAAATTTTGAAAGAATTTGGATACTTTGTAGGACCCCGAGTGCTGCTCGGCCCCGGGTAGACTCGCTGTCAGGCTCTTACTAGCTGATAGGGTCGTAGGCACACCTGGGGGGTAAGGGAGATAGTTTGAAATTTGGAAAGAATTTGGATACTTTACAGGACCCCGAGTGCTGCTCGGCCCCGGGTAGACTCGTTGTCAGACTCTCACTAGCTGGCAGGGTTGTAGGCACACCTGGGGGGTAAGGGAGATAGTTTGAAATTTGGAAAGAATTTGGATACTTTGCAGGATCCCAGTGTTGTTCGGCCCCGGGTAGACTCGCTGTCAGGCTCACTAGCTGGCAGGGTTGTAGGCACACCTGAGGGGTAAGGGAGATAGTTTGAAATTTTGATACTTTGTAGGACCCCGAGTGCTGCTTGGCCCTGGGTAGACTCACTGTCAGGCTCTCACTAGCTGACAGGGTTGTAGGCACACCTGGGAGGTAAGGGAGATAGTTTGAAATTTGGAAAGAATTTGGATACTTTGCAGGACCCTGAGTGTTGCTCGACCCGGGTAGACTCGATGTTAGGCTCTCACTAGCTGGCAGGGCTGTAGGCACACCTGGGGGGGTAAGGGAGATAGTTTGAAATTTGGAAAGAATTTTGATAATTTGCAGGACCCTGAGTGCTGCTCGGCCCCGGGTAGACTCGTTGTCAGGCTCTCACTAGCTGGCAGGGTTGTAGGCACACTTGGGGGGTGAGGGAGATAGTTTGAAATTTGGAAAGAGTTTGGATACTTTATAGGACCCCGAGTGCTGCTCGGCCACGGGTAGACTCGCTGCTCAGGCTCTCATTAGCTGGACAGGGTTGTAGGCACACCTGGGGGGAAAGGGTTGGTTCTTGGAGACTTTTTGCAGGACCCCGAGTGATGCTCGGCCCCGGGTAGACCCGCTGTCTGGCTCCTACTATCTAGCAGGTCTGTAGGCTCGCTTGCAGGGTAAGGGACCCCGAGTGCTGCTCAGCCCCGGGTAGACTCGCTCCTCAGGCTCTCATTAGCTGGGCAGGGTTGTAGGCACACCTGGGGGGAAGGGTTGGTTCTTGGAGACTTTTTGTAGGACCCCTAGTGATGCTCGGCCCCGGGTAGACCCGTTGTCTGGCTCCTACTAGCTGGCAGGTCCGTAGGCTCGGCTGGGGGTAAGGGACCCCGAGTGCTGCTCGGCCCCGGGTAGACTCACTACTCAGGCTCTCATTAGCTGGGCAGGGCTGTAAGCACACCTGGGGGAAAGGGTTGGTTCTTGGAGACTTTTTGCAAGACCCCGAGTGATGCTCGGCCCCGGGTAGACCCGCTGCCTGGCTCCTACTAGCTGGAAGGTCCGTAGGCTCGCCTTGGGGGTAAGGGACCCCGAGTGCTGCTCGGCCCCGGGTAGACTCGCTTCTCAGACTCTCATTAGCTGGGTAGGGTTGTAGGCACACCTGGGGGGAAAGGGTTGGTTCTTGGAGACTTTTTGCAGGACCCCGAGTGATGCTTACCCCGGGTAGATCTGCTGCCTGGCTCCTACTAGCTGGCAGGTCCGTAGGCTCGCCTGGGGGGTAAGGGACCCCGAGTGCTGCTCGACCCCAGGTAGACTCGCTGCTCAGGCTCTCATTAGCTGGGCAGGGCTATAGGCACACCTGGGGGAAAGGGTTGGTTCTTGGAGACTTTTTGCAGGACCCCGAGTGATGCTCAGCCCCGGGTAGACCCGCTGTCTGGCTCCTATTCACTGGCAGGTCCGTAGGCTCTCCTGGGGGTAAGGGACCCCGAGTGCTGCTCGGTCCCGGGTAGACTCGTTGTAGGCTCTCACTAGCTGGCAGGGTTGTAGGTACACTTAGGGGGGAAGGATTAGCTCCGCATGTACAAGAGTATACAAAATATATGGCTTTGTTGTTTCACGATATCACAAGAAATTATATACTTGTTGTAAGTAATGGTATAAGGGCAATTCAATAGCAGTGAGCAAAAAGGTATCGAGTGATTCAAAAAGATCAAAAAGGGCATGGAGAGATTTATGTTTCATGTGCAAATTTAAGTTTCTCTCAAAAAAAAATTTTGGTCGGCCCCCACTCGCCGGATACGTAGGGTTGGATGATTCTTTCCGAACTTGTACCAATCTCGAAAATAGCGGGGATTATGTACAACCCCGTACCCAGGCGAGTGGGACCCTCCCCAAATAACAGCCTAGGGGTGTGTTATGGGCGACGAGTTGGTGCGACTCCGTTTGAGGGCGTGCGGGCACTTGTACCTAAGTGTGGAGATTGTGTATGTAAATGCCTTTTATTTATTATATGATAGGATAATATATCAAACCAACTTCAGTGGGCCCACAGGAAGCAACAACACATTAATTAATTTTTGGGGGAATGAAACACCGGCTAAAACCCTTTAAGACTTGACATTGAATGCTGGCAAAGAGATATATTAAATATATACATATATATATATATACATATATTTAATATATATATATATATATGTAAAAAGGGAAAGAAAAAGGCAGGAAGATAAAACAAGAAGAGGGGGAGAATAGGGCAAGCGTGGAGGAGGCATAAAGGGGGTATCGGGTTTTTCTTCCAGGGGAAAAAGGGGAAAAAGCAGCCGCATGGATGCTCCACTCATGCCCCCCCCCCCCCCCCGCCAATCTTTTTCCTGTCCAGGCCGCCACCGCCGCAAGGAGGAGTGCAGCCCGACTCCCTCCACCTCTCCCTGTCCAGGCCGCCGCTAGGAGTGTAGCCCGGCTCCCTCCATCTCTTCCTGTCCAGGCCGCCGCCGCAAGGAATGCAGCCCGGCTCCCTCCACCTCTTCCTGTCCAGGCCCCCACTAGGAGGAGCACAGCCCGAGCCGCCCCTTTCCACCCTCTGTCCAGGCCGCCGCCGGCAAGTGCAGCCTGAGCTCCCTTCCTGCTTCCTCTGTCCAGGCCGCCGCCGGGAAGTGCAGCCCGAGCTCCCTTCCTGCTTCCTCTGTCAAGTCCGCTGCACAGCTCATTCCTCTCCATCTCGTGTACAGCAGGGCTCGACCAACTAAGAAAATTGAAATCGGGATGAGGGCTAGGGCCGGCACCACCTTCAGCAAAAACAGCTAGGATCCCCTCTCCGAGCATCGAGTCTTTTGCATGATGTTCAGTTGTGGCTCCGCCAAACACGCGCCAAGGGTAACGAAATTTCTACTTGGGCAGGTGAAGCCCTCATTTTTCATATTTGCATGGAAGCTCCTCTCCGCCGACGAGTGGGGAAAGGATGCTCTCCACGGGTTGACGAGTACGTTCCTGGAATTAACTGCATTAGCACCCGGAAGCGTGAGTACGGGTTTAGGCATGCTGTGTGAAGCCTATCCGGATGTGTAAGCCGGATTGGTGATGTTCTGAGGTTCCCGGGGAAAACTCCGTGGAAGTTGTTTATTATTTGCTCTTAGGATATAAGCATCGCCGCCCTGAGGCAAAGGCGGTGCCGATATTTATTTTGCCACCGTTTGGCGGGACGTTAGTGTACAGGTGCTGCAGTACCAAGCGGGGAATAGCGGGCGTAAGCCCAAGTTTGTGTCGGCCCAAGAAGGCCTAATTTGTTTATATTGCCGGCCTGCGTGCCGAAGTATGGAATTTATATTCCTGTAATTTAAATATCTGTGATGCTCTGTGAATGTGTTTTATCCTTTTCGTCTTAGGCGGGTGGTATGTTCGCGAACCGCTTGCCCCGAGGGGACCCCAAGGTAAGGTAACCAGGAAGCCCTTGAAGGTCAGTTAATGACCTTTCAGAACAACGTAGTTACGTTGTTGGCGGCCCAATTGGGGCTGCGTGAAATGGAACTGTTCGGCGAGGTTACGCCATTGGTATGGCGGATGAAGAACATTTTATATAGACCCGAGAAGACGCCTCTAGTTAGGAGAGAGTTGGTCTTGAAATTCTCCTTAGAGGATCCAGTCGGCCAAGAGAGCCCTCCGAAGGTGCCTTAGCTCAGCCTTTGACTTGGGAGGGGAAGAGTTTGCTAGTCTTTTGGGTATGCGGCGGGACTTCCACGCTGAGACCTTGGGTCTGTCCCTTGTGTTCCTAGTCTTGTGCCTAGATCATTTGCTTGAGGGCAGTAGGTGCGCGGTCACCCCTTCCCCAAAGGTCGAACTCCACAGAGACCAATTTTTTGGTTTCAACAGCAGGAATTCTGCTTGGAAATAATTTGTGAGCTCAAAGGTGGGCTTGGGAAGAAAGGAGGAGGGCCAAATGACCTCCATCCCTCATTTCCTCCTTTTCTCTCTCCTCCACCTTGTAAAATTCCCAAATTACCTCCATGCATGTTTCTACCTTCCAAAAATAGAGGGTGGGGGCTGTAATTGTGCACTTGGGCTGATAATGGGCCATGGTCTTAGCCCATTGGAAATTGACTTGGCTTCTTAATTCTCCATTTAGGCCTTATGTTGACCAAGTTTGACTTTTGGATTGACTTGGTCAAATTGGTGAGTGAGTTGGCTCCACTTGATTGTCATGAGTCCTATGACACCACCCAACCTTGGTTGGGCTACGGTGATGCCCCACTTGGGCTAATTGGTATATGTGTGTGGTTTTGACCAAATTAGGGTTAAAGTTGACTTTAGGGTTGACTTGGTCAAATTGGTGAGTGGGCTGGTCCCACTTGATGGTCATGAGTCCTATGAACCCACCCAACCTTAGTTAGGTCATGGTGATGCCCCCACTTGGGCTAATTGGGCATATGTGTGTGGTTTTGACCAAATTAAGGCTAGAGTTGACTTTGGTCAAACTGGGTCAATGGGTGATCATGTGATGGGGCTTTATGGTCCAATGCACTCCAATTAGGGTTTGGAGCTTAGTGGTGGGTTCAAATCAACCATATGATGCCTAATTGAGCCACTTAGGGTTGAGTTGGCCCATGTTGACCCTAAGGGCAGTTTGGTCAAATTGGCCAATTTGGTGACCTATGATAGGGCTTTTAGGTCACTTAGGTTTCCTTTAGGGTTGGGGACATGATGGTGAGGTCAGTTTGTTTTTGGGGTTTCAATTTGGGCTAGATTGACTTAAGTTAACTTGAACCCTATAGTGGGCCCCATGTGAGTCCACCCTAACTCTTTGGGCCCTAAGGCCAATACCTAGCTTAATCCCTCTCACTCACCACATGTCCTACCCTAATCTAAGTTAAGGGGTCTAAAAGGAAATGAGATGTTAAAATATGGGTTGTATGATTCCGTAAACCAATAAAATCCAATAAAAACCCGATTATAAAAATCTACCATTACTAATATTACCCAAACTTCCAAATTCAGAAACCCTAACTTGATTTAGAATGAAATTCAACATCCAACAAGAGAAATGAAGGGGAAAAAAAGGAAGAAAGAAGACTTACATTCAATATTGTGAACTTTGGATGTCGGCGACATATCAGATTGAATTTTAAAATGTCGGATGTTGGAAGTCGGAGGCATGTCGTGAATATTTTAAAATATCAAATTTGTATGTCTTATAAATAAAATTTTTTATTTTTATGTATACTAACTATAATTCATGTTATAAAATAAAAAATATATATAACAAAAAGATAAAAAAGAGGTATTTATATCAAGAAATAAAATCGAATAGTATATAAAATAAAATATTTTTAACAAATACACAATGATACATTGTAAAATATATTTAATAGTATATAATAATTTTATTTTGATAACAATAAGTTCATTGCAAATAATGAAGATTAAAAGTTAAAATCTTGTTTATTATAAGTCTTTTCAAACTTATAAATTTATATTAAAAATATGCAAATAAATTAACTAATAAATGTGTTAAATATTTTCATATTTTTTGTAATATGAAATTAAAAATTATGAAACAATTAATCAATTATACAAAATTGGTTGTAATAATAAAATATTAAAAAATAAAAACTATAAGTCTGTTCGATTTAAACATACAACAACACTTAAGCCTTTATCTCACTATATTTTATAAAAGAGACAATCTATTTTTTTAGAAAAACATATTATTTTGCCTTTAAAAATGACGTCATGATACATGTCGAACATGTCAGAGAATATTTAAAACAATACTTAAAGTAAAAAAGAAAGAGTTAGTGGTGGAGACAACCCAGGTCGGGTCGTCACAAGTGCCCGACACCGTGCCCGACCAGACCTTTACCGGCGGCACTAAACGTTGCATTGTGCTAATTTGCAATTTATATAATTGTGTTTTTTGGGTATTTTTGTAATATATATATATATATATCAACGTTTTGAGAACCAGACCGGCCGGTCCGACCAGTCGGATCGTGAACCGGTCCCGCGTCCGGTCCGGTTAACCCTACAAAACCGTTCTCGCCATGAACCGGCCAGGAACCGGTCAACCGCCCGGTTGGACGGGCCAACCGGAAACCGGGGAGGTTTGCTTGTAACCGGCCGATTCTATGAGGCATAAGCAAACCTAAGAAGGGACACACCCGGGCACATGCCCGGGTGTGAAAAATGTTGAAGCCCGCCTATCCTCTATTTTTTGACCGTGCCCTAGTTCTCGCTCTCGGCTTTCCTCTTCCGCGGCCAGTGACGTAGGCTAGTTAAAAAGTGGCGGAGGAGGCAGCGGCTTCGACAGTTCTCCTCTCCAGCAGGTCAGAGGAGGCAACAGTGTCGGCGGTTTTCCTCTCCAGTAACCAGCGGACCAGCGGCATTGGCGGTCTCCGATCGACTAGTCGGTCTCGGCGTGATGGCGTTCCCTTTCCATTTTTCATTCTGTTTCTGTAAACAGTAGCAGCCAGTGGCAGAGAGAAGGCAGCAAATCTTGATTCCACATTTCCATTTTTCGTTCAGATTTTAGAGTCAAGATTTTGATTTCATTTTTCCCTATGTTGCTCTTATTTTTTTTTGCTTGTTTCTCTTGTTGCCTAGCCTCTATCTTGATTTCCATAGGCCCTAGCAAATCTTATTCAGACTTGAGACTTGGATCTTTAGGTCTTTGGGAGCAATCAAGCAAAGAGCAGCAGGTACCCATTGTGATTTGGCCTATGACTATGAGTGCAAATTTTAATTTTGCTTGTTTTTGTCCATTTCAGTTTTCATATTTTTTGCACAGCAAAGCAACAGAACAGAGCTTAGAAGTTAGAAGTTTTACCTCTTCAAGAGGAGGTACCCATTTTCCATTGATTTTGATTTCATGTTTGTGATTTAGATTTGCAAATTTTTATTTTCATTTTCTTCTCATGTTTTTAATTATGATTTAAATTAGGTGTTTGTGGTTGTCAACTGTTATAAAACTTGAGAATGCCATTTATTTATGCAATTACATGATGAGGCTTATTTTCTTTCTTAATTTCATTTCATAATTAGGAATTAATTGTTAGTCTTATCAGAAAATGGAAGCTTCTATTGAGTCATCTAATGTATCTTCACAAGTTGTGTGTGAAAAAAAAAATGATCATGGATTGGAATCATTTTAGTCTACTTCAAAGTTCTGATGCTAAAAAAATACTATAAGTGTTTACACTGTGGAATGATTTATGGGTGGAGGAATTAATAGAATAAACAACATCTAGTTGGTGTTAAAGAAATATCGGTGCCTGCAAAAAGTTCCACATGATATTATTCAAATCAGATACAAGAGAGATTGAAAGTGATTACTACACAAAAAACAAGACACGCAAGAATCCTTAGATAGCGTAAATCCATATGATGATCATGTGAATGATGAAAGAACTTCTATTGCTAAGTCTCAAAACTCTATCGTATAGGATAAAGCAAAAAGAAAAAATAGATCAAGTGAAATTATTTTGCTCCTCGAACATCTGCAAGATCACAACCATCCCTGAAAAAGTGTCTTGCATCAAAAGAGATGGTATATCGTGCTGATATGGCAGTAGCAAGATGGTTCTTTGACAGGTTCATTCCTATAAATGCTTTGAATCCAGCATTTGTCCAAAATCTTTGATGTTATTGCATCTATTGGACCTGGCTATAAACTGTCTTCCTATAATATGATGAGAATTAATTTTCTTAAGACTACAAAGAAGATGTTGACTTCTTATAGATTCATATAAAGAGCATTGGAGAGTAAGTGGATGTACATTGATGGCAAGATGGTTGGACAGATAGGAGAAGTAGAACATTGATTAATTTCTTAGTTTATTCTCACTGTTGTATCTCTTTTTGTAAATCAGTTGATGCTTCTGATATCACAAGGATGCAACAAATCTATGCAATTTATTTTCAGAAGTTGTTGAATGGATTGGTCCAACTAGTGTGGTTCAACTTGTTACTGATAATGCGGCGAACTACAAAAGGCAGGTGAGCTCCTACATGAAAGGTATGGCAATATTTTATTGTCACCATGTGCAGCTCATTGTATAAATTGATTTTCAAAGGATATTGGAAATCTAAGTCACGTGGTGGATATTACAAGAAATTCTTCAAAGATTATTGTATTTATCTACAATCATATATTTCTTTTAGCTTGGTTGAGGAAAAGAGAATGATGGAGAGAGATAGTTCGTTCGGGGGCAACACGATTTGCCACAACATTATTACATTGAAAAGTATCTTTGAACACAAGCATGATTTGCAAGCTTTGGTAACAAGTAAATACTATATTGATTCGAAACTTTCTAAGCAAATAAAGGTCAGGATGTTGTAAGAATTATTTTAGATAATCATTTCTGGAATATGTGTTTAGCGATGACAAAAGTTGCAGGCCCGCTAATAAGATTATTACGCATTGTTGATTCTAATGAGAAATCATCGCTTGTTATTATGTCTATGATGGAATGTATCGAGAAAGAAAGGGCATTAAGTTGATTTTTAAAAATGTTAAGAGATTGTATAAGCCATATACACTTATTATCAAAGATAGGTGAGATCGGCAGCTTCGTCAAAGACTTCATTCTGCAGCTTATTTTTTGAACCTTCATTCCAATATGATCAAGTCAACTACTCTAATAAAACCGAAGTTGTGCAGGGTTTAATTGATATTATTGGTAATCAAGACATTTGTAATAAATCATCAGTTGCAATGAATGAGGTTAGACTATATCGTGATCAACTTGAGAGTTTTGGGAAGCCAATCGCAATCAAAATGGCAAAAGAATGCAACCTGGTTTGTACAACATAAAGTTAATTTGATTATTAGCTTTTAACTTTACTATTATTTTTTAACCTTTTATCTTTTTTTTTTTAGATGAATGGTGGAGGATGTTCGGTTCTAGTGCTCCACAATTACAAAATATTGGCTATTCGTATATTTAGTCAACTTCATCCTCCTCTGGTTGCGAAAGGAATTGGAGTGTCTTTGAACAAATTCATACAACTCGAAGAAATCACCTCGAGCATCAAAAACTAAATGATCTTTTGTATGTTCGCTACAAACTTAATATGAGGGATAGGTATGAAAATGCATGTGAAATTTTATTGTTTTTATGTATAAAATATTAAATATGAATTTTTTAACTTATGCAATATGCATTGTAATTTTTTGTAGGACTTACTATAAAAAAAGTTATGATATTCTTGATTACACGAGTATTGATTCTGTGGTTTTGGGTGTTGAGGAAGAGCAAACTCCAGAGCTTAATTATAATGATTGTTGTGAGTGAAATCTATGGGAAAATGCAATGCCAATTGTGGAAGACGTTCAAGCTACTAATCAGCAAAATGAACAAGCTAATGGTAATAAATATATATGCTCAACATATTTATATATAAGTCCACTTGTATGTGACACAGTTGATTTTTATCAAATTTAATTATGCAGATGAAGAATGTGGAAATAATATTTTAGAGCATGTCGATCTTGAAGAATTTGGGGCAGAATCATTTGATAGACTTGATTTTGATTTTTGATAATATATTTTGGTGGACAATATTAGTTTTGGAAATATTTGATTATTTGTTGTTTGTTGATTTTAATGTTTGAAACAAATAGCTCGTGACTTATTTTTAATATTTTTGGTTGTTCATTATTATGATTTTATCACAGTATCTCCATGTAGTTAGATCTAGTTCACCCCGGTTCAACCAGTTCAACCGGTTAAACCTTGAACCTCTCCTTCTTCTGATTCAATGTCCGGTCTGATTCTGAAAACCTTGATATATATATATTATTTATAAACATATATATAGCTGTTGAGAAAAAAACTACTAAATATATATATTTATATATGTACAAATATTAAATATATATATATATATATATATATAATATATTAAGTTTAGGTTAAGACCCAGTTCAAGTGGGTTTTCTTCCCAGCCGTCCAAGCCACTGTTCATCTTCTCGGTTTCCCCGATCAAAGGCATGGAGCACGATTTTCTTCCCGATCTCCTTCTCAGTCATGACAATCAACAAGAGTTCCAAACCGCAGCACTTCCCCAACATATCGTGCTACATGCGTGTACTCCCACAACGCCGTCGCCTCCTCCGAATCTCTAACCGTCGGCCACGACTTCTGCCATGGTCGCTCGATCCAGCAAACCGCTAGCTTCGTGTGCAAGCTTCTCGGTTCTTTCAAAACCCTATAAATAGGGATTTGTTGTAATTTTTGGATGATGGATGTTGAAATTGAAAATTGTTGTGATTGTGTTTCTGATTTGAATTTGTTGCGTGCTCCCTGTAGAAGTTAGGCATGATTAAAGCCACGTGTGAGAGCTGTAGGAGTTAGTAATGGTGAAAATTGGAGGATTGATGCTTGCGTTTGTTGATTTCCATTAGAGTTGTAGATTAGGTTTTAGTTTTCCTGTTTGTGATTCCTATAGCGAAGAATAGGGATTTGTGAAATTCTGCTAATTGCTTTCATGAATGGCTTCCGTGAATGGTACAGGAGCCTAGCTGATTGTAATTTCCTCGTGAGATTGGTTCAAGAAGATGAACAACAACATCAAAGTTACTGTGCCTTTATACTCAATTGTTGATCTCGTTTACAGTGAATGAGTAGGTGTTAAAGTTTAGGTAGAGGTGAATTAATTGATTGCTTGCTAGTGAGATTAGGAGTGAATTAGATATGCTATTATTATTAGAGAATTATGTGGAGCCACTTTTATGTTTAACATTAGTGAATAGAGTGATTTAGGATTAGTAGTCTTGCTCCTTTGTGTGGAGTTATTTACTCTTAGTGCTTAGAGATTTCGTGGATCCACTAATTGTGACGCGCGAGTGAATCTTAGGTTGTTAGTTTGTGGCTTCTTACATTATTGAGTGATTTCGTGGAATCACCTCGTGTGAGAAGAGCGACTTAATTATGTGGTTTCCGTATGCGATAGCGACCGATCTCGGAGCGGAAATCGAAGGTGACGAGGAGTTCCTCGCGTGATCGTCATCGACTTCGAATGCGGAAAGATGCCACTTTTCGTGGGTAATTATTTCTCTTTTTCTTTGTGTGTGTACCCCTATATTGTCTCGTAGGGTAATAGACTCATTGTTGGGTTTCGCTCGAATTTTGTCAGCAAATGCTACATCGAAAACTCCAAACAAAAACATATTTGGAGTTCACGATTTCCGTTTAGCTACGATAAGAGGAACGGAATGAAAGTTGTGAACTTCCTTCCCGAATTTAGAATTGAACCTATAATTCAAGAAAATTCAATTTTAACAAATAGTTTTTTTTGTGCTTTACAAAATCAAAGTTTGTTCTTATTTCAAGTCTGTGCAACACTCGCTCTATTTTTACAAATTTAATTTAAATCATCGCTTGCATTTAGGGTTCCCTAGATAAAGCGACAGGCATGCAAACCCTACGCGTCGTCCTGCATCAAGTTGGTATCAGAGGCAGGTTCCGAAATTTTTCTAATTTTGAGATCCGCACTGCATAGAATAGGAACCCACATATCATTTTAAATTTTTTCAAAAAAAAGTGAATTTTTTTAGCATCATCATTGCATTTGACTTGTGTGTTCGCATGCATCGACGTAGTGATAGAATGCATCGAGTTGAACGAGGTCAACCGAGTCGTGGAAATGAAGGGAATGAACTACTCCCGTGGTTTCTTCCATTCACCCACCAAATAGCCGAGTTGAACATGGCCATGCGAGAGAAACGTTAGAAAACTTTAGAGGTGGGTGAATAGTTTAGAAATGCCCCCCTCGAGCGTCAATGTCGCCTCAAATTTCGAGATAAGCATTTGTCTGTCCACATTACGATGTTTCCATCCCTACGTGGAAAGGTCGACTTTTAGGAGAAATCCTTTATTTGAGGATCACGATTCACGTATACCCACTCCTATAAAGACCCATTTAGGAGATCTATACGATACTTCAATGATTATCCTTGATCACAGTAGTCCACTGCCAGAGCCACGAATTGATCTACCAATACGATCTCATTATGCTAGAGATAATCAGTATGATGATTATCGTCTTTTTTATCCTTATACTCGAGTGGATCATATGGTCCTTCGAACTATATTATGAGGATAGAGTTCATTATGATACCCGTTATCGAAACTACACGGTGCCTCTATATAAGGAACCTGAGACTGTATATGTGCGATCACCACCACATGTTCGTAGGACACATGAGCGTCCATGAGCATGACATGATTATGATATGGACGATCGTCACAACTACCCTCAAGAGTCATATAAGATCACTATCGTTGAGAGTACATCACACCTAGTGATCCTCCTAGTATTCTAAAGATGAACATGACGATAACCGTTAAGGGTCAGCAAGAGCATTCCACTACCCAAAGCAGGGAGACATCATTGACTCTGTCTGATATTCTAATATTGAATGTGTGAAGTAAACCCCATGAACCCGCGCTTGATTCTATATTTACTAGCTCTCTTTTGAGTGTAGATTCCTTGCACACTTCACTTGGTGGCGCATTGAGTCACATCACCACACCCGATGTCACACCGAGTGACATTACAATTGGGAGTCGAGAGCTTAGTAGTGATCTCGAGTTAATCACCCCTACCCTATTTGGGAGTACGACCCCTTCTGATGGTTTTTTACTGGAGGACCATCACTCTACTGATGGGTTCTTTGACGACCCTCCTATTGAGCCTCCAGATGAGCCACCTCATTCATGTGTGGATGAGATTCCTGTGAGTAACACCTTTATGAATTTCAAGACATGGATACCTGCACCATTTTGGCCCTTGGTGTCGATAATGCTTTGGACAGATGATTTTGATAGTAGTCATCTGATCACTCTCCCTCTAGATGAGTTTTCAGATGTTCTCCCGGGTGAGCCTCCTGATGCCTCACTTTCCCTTAGTACATTTATCACGGTTGTCATACTTCATGTGCATTATCGTTTATATGAGAGCACTTTATATGTCTTTGGAGCCTACGTCTATACGTGTCGCATTTGCGACGAATTTTATTATACCACTCCTGGTGAACCTCTAAATGAAAAACCTATGGGTTCACCACACATTTGGGATGTATCTATCCTTAGTATCACCATCGAGTTTGAGGGTGCACTCGTTGATTTGTTGATACTTGCCACTCGCACTTGTAAAGACAGTTCGCACGCCAAGCTGACACATCTGATCACAGATGTCTCAGATTTGCATTTGAGTGTTCATCGCCCCTGCAATGAATTCTTTTATGATGCACCCTCTAAGCCTCCTGATCATGTAACCTCTCAGGAGTTGCTTTTAGTATCTAAAACCATTGGTTTGTGGCCTTGGTCGTGTTAGTAGTCATTTTTTACATTTGTA
This sequence comes from Platanthera zijinensis, assembly GCA_039513925.1. Classification (NCBI taxonomy): domain Eukaryota; kingdom Viridiplantae; phylum Streptophyta; class Magnoliopsida; order Asparagales; family Orchidaceae; genus Platanthera; species Platanthera zijinensis. The sequence continues at coordinate 77,300,764 of CM077078.1, read as the reverse complement.
TGATTTGCATAAAAAAATTGAGCAGAAAATTCATAGTACAATTGATTTTTATGCAACTCAAGGTAACAAGCATAAAAGAGATACTAGTTTCAAAATGAATGACTTGGTGATGGTTAGGATAAATTCGAAACGGTTATCATTGGGTACCGTAAAGAAGTTAGCAAAATGTAGAACTGGACCCTTTCGAGTGGTGAAGCGGATTGGGCAAAATGTGTATGAACTTGACATGTCTTCCATTTAGGAAGCAAATCCTGTTTTTAATGTAGCCAATCTGACTTTATTCCACGGCTATCCACATAAGTCTTTAGAATTTTCATTGCCTTATCCTCCGTTTGATTCTTCTAGGTTAGTGAGTGAGAGTGAGGAGCCACGTTTAGGACACACTGGTTTTTATTCCGCTACTGGCACACCACTCGCAGTTCTACCATTTTCACTTACAGTTTCAGGTTGAGCATGAGACACCAGGAGAGTATTTTATTCCAATTCCAGAGCACATATTGGATAGTGACCACTATTAATGGAGGTTTTCAGAGATATTTGGTTGTTGGTAGGACAGATCAGAGACCAAGACTAGTTAGGTCTTGGCCGAGGAGTTACAGCGCATGGATGCCGATCTTTTACAGTACTACCGCTCGAAGCACTCACCAGAGATGAGTGATTTTGAGAGGGGAAGAGTTGGTAGAGACAAAACCAGGTTGGGTAGTCGCAAAAGTGTCCGCCGCCGCGCCCGACCGGACCTTTACCGGCTCTAAACGGTGCATTGTGCTAATTTAGCGCACAATGCAACGTTTTCAATATATAGTTAAGAAAAAAACTACTAAATATATATATATATTATTTATATATATACACATATTATATATATATATATATTATATATTATATATATATTATATATATACATATATATATATACATACATATATATATATATATATAATATATATAATATATATATATTAAGTTTAGGTTAAGACCCGGTTCAAGTGGGTTTTCTTCCAACCCATCCAATCCACTGTTCATCTTCCCGATTTCCTCGATTCAAAGGCATGGAGCGCGGTTTTCTTCCCGATCTCTTGGCTCAGTCATGGCAAAAGATCAACTCCCCCTGATTTGAGAGAGATTTGTGATCGGGAGAGGGAGTCTTTCTTCAGGGTAACCATCTTGTTTCAGATTGAAGACTTTTGCACTTCCCTAAAGCAAATATCTGTATTATATGTGTTGATCTATATTGATTTGTATGTCTGTTGACTCTAAGTTAGTCATCTTCGTGTGCACTCCCCACATTACGATGCCGCATGTACTCCCACGATGCCGCCTCCCCCGGAGCTCTAACCGCTAGCCACGACTTCTGCCATGGCCGCTCGATCCAGCAAACTGTCGGCTTCGTGTGCAAGCTTCCTGGTTCTTTTGAAACCCTATAAATAGGGATTGTTGTAATTTTTGGAAGATGGATGTTGAAATTGAAAATTGCTGTGAATGTGTTTTCGATTTGAATTTGTTGTGTGCTCCTGTAGAAGTTAGGCGTGATTAAAGCCCGGTGTGAGAGCTGTAGGAGTTAGTAATGGTGAAAAATTGGAGGATTGCTGCTTGCATTTGTTGATTTCCATTAGATCTATAGATTAGGTTTTAGTTTTCCTGTTTGTGATTCCTGTAGCGAAGAATAGGGATATTGTGAAATTCTACTAATTGCTTCCATGAATGGCTTCCGTGAATGGTACATGAGCCTTGCTGATTGTAATTTCCATGTGAGATTGGTTCAAGAAGATGAACAATAACATCAAATTTACTGTGCATTTATACTCAATTGTTGATTCCCGTTTATAGTGAATGAGTAGGTGTTAGAGTTTAGGTAGAGGTGAATTAATATATTGCTTGCTAGTGAGATTAGAAGTCAAATAGATCTGCTATTATTATTAGAGAAATTACGTGGAGCCACTTTTATGTTTAACATTAGTGAATAGAGTGATTTAAGATTGGTAGTCTTGCTCCTTTGTGTGGAGTTAATTTACTCTTAGTATTTAGAGATTTGGTGGATCTACTAATTGTGAAGAGCGAGTGAATCTTAGGTTGTTAGTTTGTGACTTCTTACATTGTTAAGTGAATCTGTAGAACCACCTCAGGTGAGAGAGCGATTTAATTCTGTGGTGCCTGTATGTGATAGTGGCCGACCTCAGAGCGGGAAATCGAAGGTGACAAGGAGTTCCTTGTCTGATCGCCATCGAATTCGAATATGGAAAGACGTCACTTTCTGTGGGTAATTATTTCTATCTTTTCCTTTGTGTATACACCTACATTTTCTCGTAGGATAATAAATAGACTCATTGCTGGGTTTTCGCCTGAATTTTATCAGTGAACGTTACGCCGAAAACTCCAAACGGAAACGTATTTGGAGTTTACGATTTCCGTTTAGCTACAATAAGGGGAACAGAACAAAAGTTGTGAACTTCCTTCCCGAATTTAGAATTGAAACTGTAATTCAATAAAATTCAATTTTTAACAAATAGTTTTTTGTGTGTTTTCCAAAATCAAAGTTATTTAATTTCAAGTCTGTGCAACGCCGCTCTACTTTGTTTACAAATTTAATTTAAATCATCGCTTACATTTAGGGTTTCCTAGATAAAAGCCGACAGGCGCGCAAACCCTACGCGTCGTCCTGCATCAGTTAGGGAACAAATTGAATACATGAAACTGATGTTACAGCAACCCCTCGAGACAGGTTCGTCATCTGTCATCATCGGCACAGAGAATCGAGAGATAAAACCCTAACACTTTAATCAAATCATGATATATCTCCATAACAGAGAAGAAGATAAGAGAAAGGAAGAGCTTACGATGGGGATGAAGAAAGTTGTGCAATCGGGCTCTACCGAGCTACGCAGAGAAACTATCGATCTTTTTTGAGAACTCCTATGTTGAAATCGATGAAGGATAAGAAGATTAAAGCAATTTTTATCACTTGGCAGAAGGTGTCGTCGAGAGCCCTAGCGGGAAACATCGGGAATTCTCATTGAGAAGGAAATTCGAGCGGAATGAAGACCGACCAGCTTCTTATTCATGGAATCTTTTGTGATCTATAAATAATCAAGGAGTTAGTCTTACTGTCAACGTAATATGAGTATATAGGATCGCACATAAGAACGTATGAAAAATTGATAGATGATGGTGTTCGTTTTTTACTTATATTAAATATAAGCAAAGATTCATACCTAAAATGTAGTTTAATTAATTATGGATTAATTAAATAATGATTGAGAGCAACTGTATCTCGAACTGGATTCGAAATGAGGATGTTAAACGACTAATCGATGTGTTTTGACTTGTGAAGTCGACTTGGTGTGCGTTTAATATTAATACAGATATTTCTGGATATTATTTGATGTGCGCTGACTTGTGAAGACGATGTATGTCGAGTTGTGAGTAACCGGAGAGTAATCGACGTATAATGACTTATGAAGTTGACATACGTCAAGTTGGTGTGCGAATAACCGTTTTATGTGCTATAAGATAGTAGTCGACACAAGTCAACTTTGATAAGTCGACGTACGTCTACTAGTGAATAAAAACATGACGCACAAATTTCTCCCTTTCAACGCAAATAGGCAGTTTGTGGAATTGCTATAAATAACGAGTTTTCTGGTTTTTTAGTAACTTCCCCTTAGAGTGCGACTCTTACGACAACTGAATCACATGTAGTCACATCCTCTATAGAAAACAAAACTAAGATTTCATGGAGACGAAGGAGTATGATCATCTTCCAACTCAAGTTCATTGGATGAACAATGAAGTGTTTCCAACTTTTGTGTGGACGCTCGTAGAGATGTAGATCTTGTTCTACATTGTAGTTCTCTCATAACATTTATCCTTCTCGTAATATTGATTTTGACGCAGGTATGAACTTGATTATTGATCTATCTATTTTTTCATGGTAAAATAAAATGAGTTTCGTACAAATATTTCACTGTATATGTGATGCCTAAGAAACACAATAGTGGTACCAGAGATAGATTATAATTACCAATCCTTCAGAAGAATTGTATATGAGTTTTTGGAAGTATTCCAGAACTCATTGTGATGCCATGGATTGCCTATAAATAGCACCCTCAGGGTACACTTTGAAGGCACACTGACCCCTAAGGTTTAAAAAAACCTCTATGTGTCTCTCTTGTGTCAAGCTCAGCTCTGGTTTAGGAGGAGAAGTTCTTATATAATTTTGAGCACATAGCAGGACCTCCTTGTTAGGGGTGTAACTCAGATCGGTTTGGTTCAACATAGAACCAAGAACCGGCCTGTATAGGTTCGGTTCCAAATTTTTGGAATCGAAACTGACTCATTGTTCTAAATTATGGAACCGGATCTAAACCGTTCGGTTCGGATTGGTTCCGGTTCGCTTCTCAGTTCTTGAACATCTACGCATTTCAACACGCCTATTGGTTAAAATATTGGACTGGATGCCTATTGGTTTTTGTTGTTCAAACTTCAAATAGCCAAGGACTAATTTTGAGTGTTTTGGAGTAATGGCCGATTTCAATTAAATTAAAGTTCAAGATCAGATTCCAAAAAGCACAAAGTTTAGGGACTTATTTTATAATTTGCCAACAAATCTGATGCAGGTATGCTTTTATTGGGTCAAACAAAATATATTTTATTCTAAATGCTAAAAAAATAATTGCACAGTCATATACGTTCTAAAATACTAAGAGTTAACATAAAAGAATCATAACATGCGACTAATGAAGTTTAAGAATAATATCAAAATAATAAATTTCTACAAAAAAATTTGAACTATGATCAGTGAGGCAAGAAATTTCTAGTACACAAAGTTACACTAAGCATAGGTCCATTGATAACATAATAAATGAAGAACTCAATCAAAAGATGGGAAATATCATATATGTTTGCTTAATATTGTATAGCATTTCCAATTCAATTGTTATCATCGGTTTACTACTTATAACAACTCAAAACCATAATTGATGATTACAGTCAAGCAAGGTTGGCATATCATACATGATTTTTATTTATCAATGGCTGGAAATAAGATTATATAACCATCATAGGACGGTCAAAAATTAAGTTTAAGATAAAACATACCTCATTTTTATAAAAAATTTAACACTCATGATTCAACAATCTTTTTCAAAAACCTCTTGCTCACTCGAAATAACAGTTAAAAATCAAACAATATAAAGAATTCATAATAATGAAAAAGTTATCGTGCATAGAAAATTAATATTCAAAAATGTTTAAAAAATTTACCATTCTCAAGTTCTTCAATTTGATGCAAGTCCTCTTCAATGTACATTGGTAACGAACTTGCTCTCAACCAACCCCTCTGCAACCCCTCTGCAACCCCAGTACATTGAAGAGGAACTGTAGACACCGGTATTGCCAAAATATCTCTAGCGAGCAAAGGAAAAACCCTTTACTTGCTCGAGTTCACCTTTCACCAATTCGATATGTCAAACTGCTCAGAGTGTTCATCTAGACACAATCATCTTTCAAGTACTTATCCAACTCAGATTAGTTTGAAGAAATTAGAATGGCTTTCTTTTTCATGTCAAAACATTGCTCTTAATTGTTTCATCTCATTTAAAGGATTACTCTTAAGACAAATATTTGGTGTATCCAATTCTATGTTGTCATTCGTAGAGGCAGAGGTTGAAGGTGTAGAATCAATTTTTTTATAATACTTGAACAAATCTCTCAAAACATCTAGTACTTTTTCCATTAACTCATCAACTTGCTCGTATTGGTAAAAGAACTTATAGCAATGCTTCACATATTCAAGTTTATTTCCTGGATCTAGCACAACTGCAATGACAAGTAAAATATTTACTTTATCAATGGTTCCCCAATATTCCAATATTTATTAAAAATATTCTTCATTCTCAATGCCATGGATTTATGTTGAACATCTGAAGAGGAAACTCATGTGTCCAATGCATGTTCAATATAAAACACTTGCTCAAAATAAGAACTAGAAGTGACATAAGTTAAACCGGAGAACAAATTACTTGCAATATAAAACTTTTCTAAGAAGGAAACCAAGAACTTAGCAGTATCCCAATCAGATCTTCGCGGTGGTCCGTTTCTAAATCTGCAGCAAAATCTATCACTTCATCCTCAAAACTTTCGAATGCCTTTTGGAAGTTAATTGCTACTTTTAACATCAAAGAAGTAGAATTCCATCTTGTTTCCACATCCAATCAAACAGAACCTTTATATTCTATTTGTTCTTTCTTGCAACATATTTTAAATTGATGTGATCACATAGGAGAGCTTCGTATATACTTCACTACATCACAAATTCTTATTATTGTATCAATCTTTTCATGCAATCCATACTTTACAATTAAATTTAATATATGACAAGCACATCTCATATGAAAATAAGTTCTATGAAGAGGCAAAAATGACTTTTAATCAAATTTTTTTATTAGATAATCAATGACAACCGCATTTGAACTAGCATTATCTACTGTTATAGTACAAACTCTATCTATTTCTCAATCCAAGATACATGATTCTAAAACCTTTCCAAGAGATAACACAGAAATTAAGAATTCTCTTTTGAAGCTTCCAGTAATCATCAATAAAGTGTGTCGTGAGACATAAATAAGAAAGATTTTGTAATGACGTCCAATAATCGGTTGTCAAACTCACAGGTGACTTCATATTCACTAATGTCTTTTTTAACTTCATCATCTCAGTGGCATACAATTTCATGTAATTTCGTGTTAACGTTGTGCGTGATATTAACTTAAATCTTGGTTGTAATATTCTCATAAGATATAAAAAACTGAGTTTCAACAATTTTGAAAGACATCTCATCCATAATGAGTCATTTAGCAAGGGCTTCCCTACATAATTCTTGATCAAATTTTCAACAACTAAGAGAACCAGTTGAAGTAATATCACTTCCCACTAGCCCATCTTTGTTTTCAAATGCTAATGTCTTTTGGTTTTTGTCAACCACATTTTGAGGATATTTCCTACAAAACTTCAAATATTTTCACATGTTACTTATGTAATTGACACCAGCATTGTACTCCTTGTTACAATAATTACATGTGGCTTTCTCAGGTTTCTCTGATTCTTTTTTCTTCACCTTTGTAAAATGATCCTAAATATTTGATTTAGCTCTATATTCCCTTTTCTGGTTAGAATCACGGGTGCTAGCTACATTAGCATTATCAACATCTTCAATTATCGAGCGACCAACAACTACACCATCATGCTAAGATTGCCCAATATTACCAATATTTGTCTCCCCCGCACTTGATATTTAGGAACACTACAGAACAATTGATCTAGAAATCTGCTCTGCAATAGAGTCACATGTAAGATGGCCAATGTTTAAGCATTTAAAACATAAATACATATTTTGAAAACCAAGAAAAAAATAGTAATGAAACCACTGAAACCGCAATTCATGAGATGACAATATTTGATATGAGGAAATGGAGTGTTTAATGAAGTATCCCTGGTCAACAAATTTCTACTTGCATATATTTGAATCCCTAAAAAGCTCTTGGTTTTTCTATGTGAACTTAATTTTGAAACATAAACTAGTGCACAAAATGAGAATATAATCAAATGAAAAAATATTGCATGATTATCATAGTAGATGCATCAAACAATTTCAAAAGAAATGCACTTGTTTGTTTCGAAAGGTGAACATGATCTGGAAACCCTATTCTAGACATCAGTTGAGACTTCACATTTCAAAGAAAAGGCATAGAAGAACATGATCTGGAAACTAGAGAAATTGAAGGCATAGAACATGTTTTTGACCGGCGAGGTGGCGAGGAAGAGGGTTTATTAGTTTGATTTTTTAACTGAGGAGGGGAAGAAGGTTACATGCTTACAAATTCTTTAAGGGAATCCTTTAAGGGAGAGGAAGGACTTCTTGTTGATGTATATTTGGACAAATATCGGGTTCAGAGGCTTAACGGGTCGGTTCGGATACTGGATATCTGATACCCGTAGTAACTCCTAGGGATTGCATATTTATACCCAACTAGGGGCAACGGGTAGGTGATTCCACTTTGATCACCATCCAGATGCTTCGAGCGACATCATCACTTCTGAGGCCGTGAGGAAGAGGCGGGAAGGAAAGAGCTTTGGGGTTGTCGCGTCGAGGCAGGAGGAAGGAGCATCGGCAACTAGGCGGCTTCTTGCTTTCTTCTCACGGGCAGAGCTAGGGCAAAGGGCACGGGGAGTTTAAAAATTAAAACTTAAAATGTTAAATAATAAATAAGATTGATTTGTTAAATTGTATAATATAAAATTAAACTTAAATTAAAACTGAGAAACGCGTGACTGGCGATTCCGTGACTCACGCCAGCGCCCAGCCGGCCCAATCTGAACAATATACAAATATTCTTTTAAGTTAAAATTTTGTAATTTATATTCAGTTCGGGTAGATTCTCGGGTACCCGACTGTCGGAAGCGATAACCGAACCATCGGTTCTATATTTTTTGGAACTGTATCCGAACCAACAGAAATATGAACCGACCTAAACCGCCCAATTCAGTTCAATTTTGTTCTGGTTTTCGGTTCTTCGGGTATTTTTGCACACCCCTAAACCCTACTCCTCGTTGTAGTTCGTGAGATTCTATTTGCATGCAATGGGGAAAATAGTCTTGCGTCTTTCACCTCTCTCTAGTTTAAATTCATCGCACCCAACTGCTAGACAAGTAACTTTTGATCACAAACAATCTGAATTTTTTTGAATTGGGATTTCCCTAGTTCCAACATTGATATTGGATATCAAATTATAATACAGGTATTTGTTAGGGAACAAATTGTATTTGACAGACTCACCATTAGAATACTTTGTAAATTGTTACATGAACGTGTCACAAATAGTTCACAATAGTGTATGTGATTCTTATTTTATATTTTGCTAAACTTTGTTCGGTTTTCACTGTTTTGGTCCAAAATTACTGCAATGGGCTAAAAACTTCTGAAATTACATTCGGACAACTATTTTAGCCTCCAAAATTGCCATCAGGAAGTAATTACAACAATAAAAATTATGCAGGCACCAATCTTATGCTAAGGGCAGTTGTTTTAAACCCTAAAACTGTTGTCAAGTAATGAAAAAATTATACAACTTTTTTTTGTCACATTATTTATTGTTAGTATTAATGATAGTGTGTTGCTATAATGGTAGTCATATACTATGCATTTAATAAACTAGATATTTTTTTAAAAAAATTGTCTTACATTCGTTAAGCGCGCGCCTGTGCCATGCACCATGCACCTTGAGTGTAAGCTCCAAAACGCCTTTGAGGTTAGGTGCGTCTTGCACCTTTAATAACATAGCAATAACAATGCATAAAGCTAGTCGATTATTATACAAAAAAACGATGGGCCCTTCTATCAAACCTTTGCATAAAGGGTGGACAATGATACAGTAACAAACGAGTCCAACCAACCTTCATCTTTGAAGGTTCATCATTAAACACTTATCGTCAAAATTATTGCAATTCAATAAATAAAGAATTGTAGATCTACAACACATTATTGGTCATCATAACAAGAGACTTTTCTCCGTTTAGTCCTAAATCTTCCTAAAAGGGAAAAAAATGAAATCACAAAAAATTCTCAAATCTCAGAGAGACAAAATCACATCTGTACAGACTAAGGCTGCGTTTGATTAGGCGTTTCGCCGCCTCCGGTTGGAGCAAACGCCCTCAGACGGGTAAACAAATGAATGACGGTGGCATTTGCTCTGTTTGCACCGCAGCAAGGAGGAAACGGACCCGATCCACTCCATTTCGACCCGCACCTCTCCCCCTCCGGTTCCAAAGTGGCATTTCGATCCACAGGATGCACCCACCACCGCCAAACCAAATAAGTCCTCCCAAACAGAGCCTTAATTACAATCAAAATAAGTTCATCCCCTACTGTATGGGGCACAAAATCTGTCAAACCAACTACATCAGCGTCACACTCGTGTCCCCATTCTTCGTTACATGCAGTCCCCTTTCCGGCCCCGGCTATGAATTTCATAGGTTTATTAATAAGCTCACCCCTAGTGCACCGAACTACACCCATACTTCCTTTCCAGTATCTACAACACTCATTTGCCGCCACAGCCTCATAAGTAATAACACACTTTTGGAATCTAAACATTATACCTACCTCACTCAACTTAACACAATACTATCTCACTTTCTAATAATTTTTTCATATTCAAGCATTTTTCAGATCCATCACAAAAATACTACATTTTATGTTTACTATATATCTGGCTATTTAAAAAAGTCTGGGCCATAATAGAAAATAATATTCATCAATATATAGAATCTCATAAAGATGGAAAATTTTGACAAGAAAGAAATTGATCTATTAAAGATGAACAGCTAATAATAAACCTCAAAAGGAAAGGACATTGCAGAAAAAGTTATTTACATGTGATGCATACAGCGTTTCTCTTCCAAATAGATTAGTAACAAAAAAAGAGCAGAACTACTGACTATTTAAAAACCCAAAATATACTCAAAAAAGAAGTCGGAAGTTAAATGTACTCTCGATAAAAGTGTCACTGAAAGATGCAAAGAAGACCAAATAAAATAAATGATCTATAATCACCTCCCCCTTCTTATGCCCTTTCTGTGGGTACTATCTGTGGGAATTAGAGTAAGCATCCTGTGCAAGGAACAATTAATTTAATTCAATTATAACCACAGGGATTGTAGCAAGATTCCAATGAAAATCTCATGCCTCTTAAGAAACACTGAAATTAAAATTGTGTAAACCAATTAATCATGACAACTAACTCAACTATGGAATAATAAACAGCAAGACAGTTATAACAAATGATGTGAAATTATAAGTTAATGATTGAACAGGTGAAATGAAAAAATTCTAAAAAAGCTATGTTCATAGAAGAACTTGTGTCAGAACACATCTAATTGATTCATCATTCCTGTCAAACTGAACTTTATCAAATACTACAATACAACAACACTCAAGCCTTTAACCCACTATAGTGGGGTCGGCTAAATGGATCCATTGACGTCATTGTGCCCTATCTTTAGTCATAATCTCACTAATGCCTATATAGTTTCATTCCAAGTCTTTATTGGTCTACCCCTCACCCGTTTAACATGCCTAATGACCAAACTCTCACAACGCCTAGCAGGTCTCTCTAATGGTCTCCTTTGTACGTGTCCAAACCCATATTAGTCGAGCTTTTTGTATCTTCTCTGCAATTGGTGTCACTCTTGTCTAATCCCTCCCTGATACATGCAAGTTAATGATTGAACAGGTGAAAAATGATATACTTCTAAAAATGTATGTTCATAGAAGAACTTGTGTCACAATCCATCTATTTGATTCATCATTCCTGTCAAACTGACCTTTATCAAATAGTACAATAGAGGGCAGCCCAGAGCACAAAGCATCCCGCACAGCGAGGGTTCGGGGGAGGGTCCCACAACAAGGGTGAAGTGTAGGCAAACCTTACCCTACATTTTTGCAAGAAGCTGCTTCCAGGACTCGAACCCATGACCTCAAGATCACACGACAACACCTCAACCGGTGCGCCAAGGCGCCCCTTCAAATACTACAAAAAGCTAATAAAATTAAATGAAAATTTAATCAAAATCATATAGTAAATCTAAACCACAGTTATTGCTTTTGACACTGCTCAAATGGAAGAAAACATTTTCCCTCAAATGCACACACTTCGTGTTACGGGCAGCCATGCCACTCGGGCATCCCGGCATCGAGAGGTAACCGGGTACACAACCCACCGACCCTCATCCGACCCAAAAACCGTAACAGGCTTGCAGACCACACACTCAAACACAACTGCGCACATGTTCTCAGTGCAGCATGGTGTTGAGGTTGAGAGCTCGAACCCAAAACCTCCTTGATAAGCACTTCAACCGAGTCTCATCACCAACTGAGCTGCCTCCTGATGTCGGGGTACGCAAATGGAATGTCCCCCCATAACATAAAAGTGCACTTTTATGTTACGGGGGACCATGCCACTCGGGCACCCCGACATCGGGTGGAAACCGCGTACACAACCCACCGTCCCTCATCAAACCCGGAGACCGTAACAGGTCTGTAGATCACGCACTCCAACCCATCTCCGAACATGTTCTCGGGGTGTTGAAGTTGGGGGGCTCGAACTCAGAACCTCCTTGATAAGCACTCCTACCGAGTCTCATCATCAAACGAGCCTTAGTTGGGGATGAGACTTGGTAGGAGTATCAAGGAGATTCGGGGTTTGAGCGGAGATGGGTTGAAGTGTGTGGTCTGCTTACCTGTTACGATCTCCGGGTCGGATGAGGGCGGTAGGTTGTGTATTTGATTGCCTCCCGATGTCGGGGTACCCAAGTAGCATGGCTACCCATAACATAAAAGTGCACTTTTATGTTACGATCTGCCATCCCTTCATATGCGCCCCCACCGGCCAAGTGTCAAGGGGCCTCACCCCCTGGCCAACCCCGCATGGGTACCGTAATAGGTCTGCAGACCGCACACCCCAACCCGTCTTTGCACCAGTTCTCAGTGTGGCGGGTGTTGAGGTCGGGGCTCGATCCCCATACCTCTTTGATAAGAAACTCCGACCTCAACACCCTGCGTCATACTGAGAACAAATGTGTAGATGGGTTGTAGTGTGTGGTCTTCAGACCTGTTACGATACTCATATGGGGTGGGCTAGGGGGTGAGGACCCTGGACACCTGGCCGTGGGGCCCCTTGTGAAGGGATGGCGGACCGTAACACTTCGCCATCTTACACACAATAACATGCAGCTTTAACCAACAAACACTAGACACACAAAAAATTAAAATACAGTCATCTTAAAAATATTCAGTTGGAAAAAATCTACAACTTAATAGAAAAACACAAACAAGATCAAAAAAAGTATAGACCTCATCTCAAAATAGGCAAATTAACTAACTTGAATAAAGTATCAAGTTCAATAAAGAAATATATAAATCTCATAGCATGTAAAAATTAAAAAAGTAAAAAAATCCATTAAAATTTTCACTGAACGAAACTCCGTGGTTAGATACTTTCAGACAATGAACAAATAAAAAAGTAATAAAAAATACTAAAAATTTCAATAAATAAACCAAGTTTAAATATTATAAGCAACACAAAATAAAGAAAGCATTGCCCATGAGCATCACCCACTTCCATGTACAAGGACTTCTCATGTGATTTCCATTCAACAAGTTAAAGAATGAACAAAGTTGTTGTATCATATAGCCCCTAATGAAGTGTAAGTAAACATGCCACAAATTTTTGAATCATATGACAAATTGCCTCACACATCTAATTAATTCATAAGAATCACAACTGACATTTGTCAAATTGTAAAATAGGCTTTATGCAAAATAATATAACAGTATGCAAAAGAAACAACAACACTAAAGCCATTATCCCACTGTAGCGGGGTCGGTTATATGGATCCGTTGTCGCCATTGTGCCCTATTTTTTGTCATAATCTCACTAATGCCTAAGTACATCATTTTTTCCTCACAATTCACATTACAAGTCTTTATTGGTCTACCCCTCCCTCGTTTAACATGCCTAGTGACTAGACTCTCACAACGCCTAACAGGTGCCTCTAATGGTCTCCTTTGTACGTGTCCAAACCAATCTTAGACGAGCTTCTTGCATCATCTCTGCAATTGGTGCTACTCATGTCTTATCCCTGATACTTTCATTCCTAATTTTATCCAATCTCGTGTGTCCACACATCCACCTAAGCATTCTAATCTCGACAACTCCCATTTTTTTGCTCATGTACACAATTCACTGCCCAACACTCAGAATCGTAGAGTATCGCGGGTCTAATTGCAGTACGGTAAAACTTGCCCTTAAGTTTTAGTGGTACTTTACGATCACATAAGATCCCTGACGCACCTCTCCACTTCAACAAACACGCTTGGATTCTGTGTCACATCTTTATCAATACCTCCGTCTTTTTGAACTATTGATCCAAGATATTTAAAACACTCACTACGGGAAATATCTTGATCACCCAAATTAATAACGAAGTCTGTCTTTTGTCTGCTAAATTTAAGCTCTGTATACTCCGTCTTTGCCCTGCTCAACCTAAAACCCTTCTTTTCTAAAGTATCTCGTCAAGATTCAAGTTTTGTGTTTACACTCGCGCGTCTCATCAACCAAAACGATATCATCCGCAAACAATAAACACCAAGGTATTGCTTGTTGGATATGTCTAGTGAGCTCATCTAAGATAAGGGTAAAGAGATAAGGGCTTAAAGCTGAACCTTGATGTAAGCCAGCAGTGATAGGGAATTCCTGTGTTAATCCTCCAGATGTCCTCACCCTTGTCACTGAATTTGTATACATATCTTTGATTGTGTCAATATATGATATATTTACATTTTTATTTTCTAAGACTCTCCATAAGATCTCTCTTGGAACTCTATCATAAGCCTTCTAAAGATCAATAAATAACATATGAAAATCTTGTTTTCTTTCTCGATAATTGTCAATGAGTCTCCTCAAAAGATGTATAGCTTCCATGGTCGACCTCCCTGGCATGAATCCAAATTGATTCTCTGAGATGTTAGTCTCTCGTCTTAATCTTCTTTTTATTGCTCGTTCTCATAGTTTCATGGTATGACTCATCAATTTAAATCCTCTGTAATTAACACAATTTTATATCTCATTTATTCTTATACAAAGGTACCAAGATACTTTCTTTTTATTGATCTAGCATGCTCTTTGACTTCAGTATCTTATTGAAAAAACATGCAAGCCACAAAATTCCTTCATTCTCTAAACATTTTCATACTTCGATAAGTATAACGTCTGGCTCAACCGTCTTTCCATTTTTCATCTTATATAGAACATCTTTTACCTTTAATACTTAAATTTTACGATAAAACATTATGTTCTTATACTTCTCTGATTTACTTAACTCTTACAAATTCAATTCATTGTTATTTATTTCATTATAGAGTTGATAAAAGTATATTTTTGATCGCTCTTTAATATCCACATCAACCGTCAAAACTGTATCTGTCTCATCATTTATGCATTTTACTTGACTTAAATCTTTTGCCTTTCTTTCTTTAGCTCGAGCAATTTTATATATGTCACGTTCTTCATCTTTGGCATCTAGGCGCTTATAAAAATTTTCATAAACTTGACTTCTTGCTTTACTTACTGTCTGTTTAGCTTCTTTTTTGGCAAGTTTATACCTGGCTAAGTTTTCATCATTCATACAAGTGTAAAGAGATTTATAACTGGTCCTCTTTGCCCTCACTTTGTCCTCCACTTTCTCTTTCAACCACCAAGATTTTTTATTTGTGGGTGCACACGACTTTTTGATACTCCAAGTACGTTTTTTCACTTATCCTTAAATGTGAAGACATAACTTCCCATGAGACATTATGATCAACATAAGGATCATCAACTAGTTGTTTCATAACTGCCTTTTGAAAACAATCTGTTTTTTCATCTTCAAATTCCACCACTAGATTTTTGCAACATTTTTATTCTTGTCTTAAATTTATTATATTTAAATTGTACATCTAACACCACCAACCTATGTTGTGTTGTCAAACTTTCTCCTTGTATGACTTTGCAATCCTTATAAATCATTTTATCTATTTTGCGAGTCATAAAATAACCAAATTGAGATTTATTTGGTTCGCTTTTAAACATAATTAAAAGTTCTTCCCTCTTTACGAAGAGTGTATTTGATATAATTAGCGTTCTTCATTCCTTTCTTCATATTCATATCTTTTATGAACGGTTGTGTAATCTACATTTTCCTTCTCTATTTGTCCATTTAAGTCTCCTTCTATGAAAATCTTCTCTCTTTGTGGGATTTCTCTTACTAAATCATCTAATTCTTACCAAAATTGCACTTTAATAACTTCACTTAGTCCTACTTGTGGTGCATAAACACTGATCACATTAATAGTTTTCTTTCATATGATCAATTTAAGAGCTAAAATTCTATCACTTTTTCTACTTACCCCAACAAATTCATCCTTCCAAGTAGCATCCACAATAATACCAACTACATTGCTTGTTTTATTTTTTCCTGTGTATCATAATTTAAACCTAAATTATCTAAAAATTTAGCATTTTCACTCACTCTAGTCTCTTGCAGACATAAAATATTTATCCTTCTCCTAATCATTGTATCCACTATTTCCATCGCTTTCCCCGCATTGTCATGGATTATTTTTCACTTAATTGGCATTTATTTTAATCATATTCTGTACAGAATCAGCTTTTCTAATAGTATGCATGTTACACGGGAACATTCACTCAGGTGGCCCCCCTCATCTAAATTTATGGAGAGCATAAATGGAAGCCGTCGTGGTCACTGGCACATTCGCTCAAGTGGACCCACTCGTCATAATTTATGGAACGTGCATATGAAAGCTACCAGGGTTAATTTCTTGCGCTTAATTTGTATGAACTAATTAATTGATATTAATTAATAATAATTAATTAAGTATATCTTTGTTTGTTTGTCCTCCCTCATCTATATAAGTGGAAGAGTTTTATGTGTGAAGGCATCTTGAATGTATGAAAGATATTAGGATTGCTCCCTAAGTTCCCCTCTTTTCTTCCTCCCTTTCTTCTCGCCCGCCACCGCCAGCCACCTTTCCTTGCTGGATTCCTCCCGAAAATTTATCATAATCGTAACAATTGGTCTAACCTGCCTCACCGCCCGCCATCTTACGGTCGGTGCTCGGATTAAGTTACCACAACCGCCAAAACCGCCGCCAAAACACGACTTCCACACCCAAATCGAAACTTCGTTTGCTCCCAAATCGGGACTTCTGCTCCCGAATCGCGACGTGCGCCAGCGCCGTTTCCGCATTTGCCTCATGTCGCGGCCCACACAATTCCTTGAGACATCGAACACATAAATGTCGGGGCTGAATTATTAGATGAGAGCTACCGAATGTGAAATCGAACACAGAAATCGCGAATGGGAGGGGAGAGTCGGGCATAATTATTTGTAGGTTGTAGCGTGCGAGTAGTGACAAAGGGGGAGGGGAATATTAGATGAGAGCTTTTTGCTGTGCACGTAGCCATATAGTGCAGGTAGGAAGAGCGTGCATGGATTTGCAAATTTCAAATTTTTTCCGACATTATTTCACTTATATTATGCAAATTTAGTCCACCATCAAAGCGATATGAACATCATTCAAAGACAATAAATAGATTTATCTATGTATACATGTGAAGATTGTACTCTAATGACAATCTATTTTTACAAATAATATTAATAAATTCATAAGTTTAAAATAAAAATCTAACCAAAGGATAACCATTATATTTACTCATAAATAAACACATGGATGCAATTATGTATAGGAACACATGAATTTCAAATGAGTTAAACATTTCATAATCAAAATGAAAAAGCTGTAGAAAAATGGAGATCGATCCAAAATCCGAATACGAGAAATGGGGACGACAAAGGAACACAAAGCAACGATACTAATGATGTAGACACGGCCATGAACACAGTTTCACAGAACATGAAAAGAATCACAGTAATAAATTGGAAACTCTTCATCATCGGGATTTTAGTTTTGAGTTTTTTGTTGCTTGTTTTTAATCGCTTTAGCTCGAGTTTTATGCAAATGAAACTTCGATGTAAAAAATCATTAAAATTCAAAGGAAAGAAGTTTCTCTGTTCATCTGCAATTCAACGCCATGTAACTCGAAAAAGGGAATAAACGAAAGAAGAAAAAAAATTCTATTCCGATTTGGACTTGGATTTTGGATGTGGCAGCAGCTTGCCGTCAACGGGAATGCATAGACTGGGAATCCCTTAAGGTGTGTTGCTCGACCGTGCCGGACCACAATAAGGATATGTCAATGCTTCAAAATACGGGAAAAAATAAAAACCAATATTGTGACTGACTTTACTCTGACGGTAAAAACAAGCTCTAGATTTGAGATTACATCGAATAAGATGATAATGTGTCGCAGAAAGTATCAGATCAATGAGGAGGTCTTCGTTTCGGACGACGTCCGCGACACCTTGAAACCAAAGGTCCTGTGACAAAACACCTAATTGATCTGATACAACACTGAGGAAAACACCTTTATGTGCGTCTTAGGAGAAAATTCCTAGAGGCATATCCCTTGCCACCTCCCAGCCTTCAATCATCATGGCTTCCTGGACATCAAGGGAAGCCTATATTGGCTAGCATTTAAAGAGCAATTCAATTTGGAACAGCCTAACACTATTACGGCCTTTGATAAAGAGTCAGAGGTATATGGTCTGCTATCTCTACCGCCGTTGGAGAAGCAACATAACTTTTGAGGCAATTTGGTGGACTTCAATGAAGAACTTGGATTTTGGGTCATGGGCAATGACAAAATCATTGTTGTTTGGATCAAGGAAGAAAGTTGTGTCAAAAGATATTCAGTCATTTATAATAATGTGAACAGATGTTCTCATAGATTAGGTGTTTTGTCACAGGACCTTTGGTTTCAAGGTGTCGCAGGAGTTGTCCGAAACGAAGACCTCCTCATTGATCTGATACTTTCTGCGACACACTATCATCTTATTCGATGTAATCTCAAATCTGGAACGTGTTGTTACCATCAGAGTAAAGTCAGCAACAATATTGGTTTTTATTTTTTCCCGAATTTTGAAGCATTGGCATATCCTTATTGTGGTCAGGCACAGTCGAGCAGCACCTTAAGGGATTCCCGGTCTATGCATTCCCGTTGACAGCAAGCTGCTACCACATCCAAAATCAAAGTCCAAATCGGAATAGAACTTTTTTTCTTCTTTTGTTTATTCCCTTTTCCGAGTTACATAAAATTGAATTGCAGATGAACAGAGAAACTTCTTTCCTTTGGATTTTAATGATTTTCTACATCGAAGTTTCATTTGCATAAAACTCGAACTGAAGCGATTAAAAACAAGCAGGAGAAAACTCAAAACTAAAATCCCGATGATGAAGAGTTTCCGATTTATTACTGTGACTTTTTTCAAGTTCTATAAAATTGTGTTCATGGTCGTGTCTACATCATTAATATCATTGTTTTGTGTTCCTCCGTCGTCCCCATTTCTCGTATTCGGATTTTGGATCGATCTCCAATTTTTCTACAACTTTTTCATTTTGATTATGAAAGGTTTAACTCATTTGAAATTCATGTGTTCCTATACATAATTGCATCCATGTGTTTATTTATGAGAAAATATAACGGTTAGCTTTTGATTAGAATTTTATTATAAACTTATGAATTTATTAATATTATTTGTAAACATTTATTATCATTAGAGTGCAATCTTCACATGTATCCATAGATAAATCTATTTACGGTTTTTGAATGATGGTCATATCGCTTTGATGGTGAACTAAACTTGCATAATATAAGTGAAACCAGATAAAATTTGAAATTTGTAAATCCATGCATGCTCTTCCTACCTGCACTATATGGCTACGTGTACAGCAAAAAGCTCTCATCTAATATTCCCATCCCCCTTTGTCACTACTCGCTCTCATCAAATATTCCCCTCCCACGTGCCCTGCCCTCCGAAAGCCATCCTCCGATCCGGGATTTTTCGAGCCCGATCTGCCACAGAAATGTCGGGGCCCCCTGTTACAACCGATCTTCACCTCTACAGTGCCCGCTTCGCCCGATCTCGTGTAGATCTGCCTGTCTCCACTGATTACGCGTTGTTCCACCTATTTTAGCCCCGCTACCACCGCCGATCTACCCTAGCGTCATCATCAGGGTCTTCTCGCCGTTTCCAGCACCTAGGAGTCCATCGATCTGCTGGTTGGAGCCCTCTCTGACGCAAAAAACCGGCATGGGCCTTTATTTCGTTGATCTTCACCAGATCTGCCGACTTGTCGTGTCACCGCTGACGTCATCGGCATCATCTCCAATCTACATCCTTAGCACCATGGTTGTTGCCCAACAGGCCGCTCTCGAGCCGTTGTAATGTCGTCGTCGGACACCAGCCACTGGCTAGATTTCTCAACCCTCGCTGCACAAATCCAGGCCACGCGTGCATCTCTCCATGCCAAAGTCAACCGTCTCCTTGCGTTCGACGGACGGGCTTCCGCAACCCCCCACGAGGTTCCCTGCCCTAAGTCATCTCCACCATGGCTGCCTCTTGCACCATACAAGAGTTTTCCTGTCATACCACCCTCAACATTCCTCTACGACACCAACCCGCGCCTACGCCCCGCAATCGATCCTCCCATCGAACTCGCACTGGCCCTGCCAATCCTCTGTCGTTCTCTCATCGACAAGGCCCTTACGGGGATGGAGCGGATGACGCCCCGCCGCTCACCGCACGCCATCAAAATTCTTCAAGATCCCGACAAGGGTTCAGGCTTCGACCTTGAGGACAAAATCGATTTTCAAGGGCAGTATAGTGTTACGCGGGCACACTCACTCAGGTGGCCCCCCTCGTCAAAATTTATGGAGCACGTATATGGAAACTGTCGTGGTTGCTAGCACATTCACTCAAATGCACCCCCACATCATAATTTATGGCGCGCGCATATGGAAGCTGTGAGGGTAGATTTTCTTGTACTTAATTTGTAAGAATTAATTAATTGATATTAATTAATGAATATTAATCAATTAAGTAAATATTTTGTGTATCTCCTTTTTTGGTTGCCCTCCTTCATCTGTATAAGGGGGCAGGTTTATGTATGAAGGCATTTTGGATGTATGAAAGATATTAAGGATGCTCCCTAACTTGCCCTCTTTTCTTCCTCCATTTTTGCTCGCTCCCCACCGCCGGCCCCCTTCCCTTATCAGATTACTCCTGGAAATTTATCATAATCGCAACAATACAAAACAAAAATATGAATGCGGGGTAATAGAGCTAAATACTTTTGAGTGAAGTGGGTAGTAGTCTTCATGAATTACACTTACTAAGTTTTAGTAAAAGAGAAACTTCATCACAGAAAAAGAGCAGAGTAAAATCAAAAAGACAATCAAGTTGTAGAGGATAAAATAAGAAAGAGCGGAAGCAACACAGTAGACACAGATTTTTCACAAAGATTCCTCAGAAAAAATACATGTTCGGGTAATCCTCTCTTCCACAGATGTGGGAAACAGTGCAAATCGAGGCCGTATAGTCTATTCCATATGAAGTCTTAAGATCCTTTTAGAATCTTTTATACTAGAGATTCAGGAATCATATCTAACTCATATCACTAATCTTTTGAATGGAGAATCAATAACCCTTACTGACACTTTTTGATAAAAACATGAAAACTTTCACAAATCTTTTAAGGAGATCATGTGGCACAGGATAGGCCGTGTAACGAGGGTGTGCTTACTCTAATGTAACCCTAAGTGAAAATGCAAGATGGACTCAATGACTCTAACCAAAATGATGAATATGCAATTTCATTTCAACTCGAAAATAAAACTTAGCGGCTATAATTTTTATAAGCTCGGCAAATTAATCACAAGGTAAACTTGAATTTCAAAGGAGCAAGCAATGTCACATTCGGTTGCGCATGAGATGCTTTCAACTACAAACCTCCACAAATAAACTTGATAGGATAAAAGGAAAATGCAAACTATGCAACGAGCCAAATTTTCAAACAAATATAAAGTATTTTCCAATATTCAATAATGAAGCAAGTAAAAACAGCACAATAATACCTTGCGTAGCAATGGAAATCCGGCAACGGACAGATGGTAGCAAACAATTGTTGCGTGAGGACAAAGTTGACTGCAGGAGATAGAGGTTGACACAGGACTAGTAGGAGAACTGAAGGAGGGAAACTTTGGGCTCTCTGTTGTGGTTCTAGACTTCAGACAGGGAGGAAATGGCGGGATTAATATGGATATAGAAGGGCACAGATTGTGCCAGAACGAGGCGGGCCGTAGTAAGTCTGAAAGCAATAATTGTGATGGAGGTTGGGAGATGTTGCGAGATTTGCGCTCTCGATAGTGGTTCCACGACAACAATTGAGACAGTGTGAAGAAGAGAATGGCCGACCGGATCCAAAGGGAGTGGAGGTGCGGGAATGGCGACAGGAAGTTAGGGTTGCTGCATACGGTTTGCAGGAAGTGGAATGGCAAGGACAGAGACATGAGGAGGTGCCGCAGAGATGAGGGGGAGATGTTATTGCGGCTTGCCGGAGGATCCACGAGAGTGGAGAGGCGTCGAGATTAGCGATGCAGGCGTGAGAGAGGAGGAAGAAGACGATGAGTAGACATGGATCGTGCGATTTAGGAGTGGAGGTTACATGAAACTGAAATTTCAGGGGATGAGATAGAGAGGATGTGGGGAGAGACGATGAATAATGGTTATAAATAGACATGTCTCGAGAAATCAGATCATTGTTTACATGAAAGAAAAAGTAGATTTTATATGTATTCATTGCAAATATTCTCTTTCTTTTTCTTCTCTTTTTGAGGTGCTTTGATCTTCGAATCTTCTCTATATATTTGCTCGAGATATCAAAGGATTGAAGAGGGTTTCAAGGAGGACTCCCCGTGAATTCTCTATAAGGAGGGCAGAAAGCAGCTTTATCTTTATAGACTCTACAATGCCTCTATTCAATGTCCAGACCGAAACGTCAATTTGAATGGCTTCGATCAGCAAATATTGAGACTAGGTCGACTAACGTTGAGCCTTGGCCAGCGAATGTTGCACACTGAAAAACTAGGCTTGCTCGGCGAACGGCGGTTGACGAACAACAATCTTTGATTGATCATTGAATGCCATAGTGGAGAGTTGCAATCGGTGTCGAACAACTACAAATCGGCGAATACTCGGCTAACGATCGCTGAGGCCTTCCTTATAAAGAGCTTCCATCGTGCTTCTTCATTCTTCCATATAATCTTCTATGGTATATATTGTATTATGATGAATGGTTTTGTACCGTCAAATTTGGGAAGAGAATTTCAAAACAATCTTCAAATATTGACATGGGCAGAACATAGAGATGTTGATGATAAATATTCATAAACATAAGAAGGATTGTTTTCTTCCTCTACTTCTTGTATCCTCCTGTTTCTTAGGCTTCTCCCTGCATGGAATAATAAATGAAGGGAATGTTAAGCTCTTTACTGGGGAAGATTTTTGTTCTTCTTTGATCTCTCCTACAATTTTCATGTTTCTGTCTCAGACTGCTTGCACAACACTGGTTCTGCCTTGTCTGCGCAACAATCTGTTTGCTAACCATCTTAACTCTACCATCAGGCCAAGATCCAAATGTGCTTCTTGAAAAATCTCTAATTTCCAGTATCTACAATGACTAGGGTAGAATTAAGAGTATGTTTGTTAGGGAAAACATATATAGCATTTCTTAGGGTTCCAAAATGCAAATAGAGATTAAATATGAAGAAAAGTTTAGGTAACATCCTTTTAAAGAAAATGTGATTCAGAAAATTTTTGAGAAGTAATATTTAGTCCCAACTAGATCTTTTCACTAAGGTTTTAACACCACTTGAAAATCAGAGTTATAGAGCCGACTATTTTTTAGTGAAGAAGATAGTCTTTATAAATCACACTGATTAAATTTTAGTTAAAAAAAAATCAACAAAAAAAAAGAGATCGGTAAAAATCAAAAACACAATCTAATCTATAGAGGAGAAAAATAAGAAAGAGCACATGCAACACATACGACACAGAATTTTTATATAATAATTCCTTGAAAACTACACATGTTTGAATAGTCCTCTCTTCCATATATGTGCAAAACAATGCCCATACAAGTCAGAGCGGTTTCCATCTAGAGGATCACAAACCTGTTAGATCCTTTATAATGGGGATTCAAGAACTACATCACTAATCTTTTGAAGAGAGAATCATTGACTCTTACTAAGAATTTTTTGCTAGGAAACTTGAAAACATTCAGGAACCGGTTGAGAGAGGAGAATATGAGAAGAGGATGTGAGAAATAGTCGTGTCCCAAAAAATGAGATCACGGTTTAGATGACCGGAGAAGTAGATTTGATATGGAGAAGTAGATTTGATATGTATTCATCAAATATTTTCTTGTTCTTTTCTTCTCTTCTCTCCACTGCTTTGATCTTCAACTCCAGACACTTGTAGCTGCTCAAGGTGTCGAGGATTGGAGAGTGTTCAAGGGGAACTCCACTTATCTTCTTGTGGCCTATTCCCAAGACCTAATAAGATAGAAGTGGCAGGAGGAAACATTACGACCCTATTACGCGTCCAGATAGGAACGTTAATCCAATCGACTTCGGTCAGCGAAAGTTGAGCCTTCCTTAGTTGAGCACCAGTGGCGGACCCAAAATTTTT
The DNA here is from genome assembly GCA_039513925.1 of Platanthera zijinensis. NCBI lineage: Eukaryota > Viridiplantae > Streptophyta > Magnoliopsida > Asparagales > Orchidaceae > Platanthera > Platanthera zijinensis. The sequence continues at coordinate 77,276,506 of CM077078.1, read as the reverse complement.
GTCTGACCCGGGCATGCAGTAAAAAAATTATATTTTTGATAATTTTTTTAAAATAAAAATTATTATTGCAATACAGGAAAATTTAAAACTCCAGTTTAAGCAACTATAAAAAACAACAATACAATACGATGACCAAAAAACAAAACATACCTCCTGCAGTCATCAATGTCTGGATCCTTCAATAAAAAACATTGTAATGTCTGAATCCTTGAATAAAAAACAAATGAAACCTAGGCAACACCAATAAACCAAAACCATGATGAGTTTTGAGTGGATCTGAGAAGGCGAACAATGGGTCTTCTACGCCATTCCAGTTTGACAGCCTCCCACAAAAAATGCAATAATCCATATTTGTGTTGTTGATATCAGTAATCCAAATCAGGGAAAAAAAATTTTGCTTGCCTGCAAATAAGAACGTCACAACAAGATCTAACGGGAACATCTCCTGCAAAGAAGAACAGATCTGGGCTATAGATCCACGCAGAAAAGGAAACAACGAAGAAGAGGGAAGACGTGCGCAGAAAAGGGAACATCAGGCTCTCTCATGCGGACCGATGTGCAAACGATGACGATGCGGGAAGTGGCCGAGTGGCAGAAGATGGAAGCCATAACAATCGTAGTCGCACCGGCAGAGGCACAAACGGCGAAAATGGAATGAAATAAACCTACAGAGAGAGCGGAAAAAAGACTAAGCTGCTAAGCGTCAGTCGCCTAGTGGCGCTAGGACTTTCTTCCTGTGACACAAAGCAAGTGGAGATTTCCTCGTGGAGCAAATTTTCTTCCGGCAGGAGGAGTGATTCATCCAGATCACATGCGAGGGGGAGAAATGGCAGGAGGCGGACGCGAGCGGGAGAAATGGCGAGAGGCGGTAGACAAAAAAAGTAATTGAGCAGAAATGGACATGGACACACCTATTTTTTTCCCTTTTGGTACATCTAGATAGAGTAGTCATAGCGAGCATTAATACCTATTTGTGGACTTTAGGTACGATCTATTGACTAGCCATTTTTCACTCTCATAATTTACACACGGGCACGTGCCCGGGTGTGCATCCACTTGGGTTTGCTAGTGTTGAGCACTGAAAAGTAAGGCTCGATCAGAGAACAACGATCCTTGATAGATTGTTGAATTCTGCAGTGGAGAGTTGTGTCGACGTTTTGCTTCCTGATCGATGATCGGGTACTTGATCATTGAACAAGTCCCTAATTAGCAAATGCTCGGCGGACGATCTCTGAGGCCTTCCTTCAGAGTAGCTCCCATCTGGATTCTTCAATCTTCTATGCAATCTTCTATTATATATACGTGGTATTATCACCAATCATTTTGTAATGTCAAATCTGGGAAGGGAATCTCCAAACAGAATGGACTCGCCATCAATTTTAGCATTCTTTGAAATTTAATAAGAAAAGTTGGGTGACACAAACTTTGAATGCCTATAAAATAAAGTTCATATGGCATTGCCTCACACATCAAATTTATTCATCATACTTGTCAACAAAAATTTGACAAATTGCAAGATATAGCAATAAATTCATTGAGGTATTATGCACATGATACAATTAATACAAACAAAAATTATGAATTTTGAGACATTTCATTAATCCTAAAAATATAACAATCTATGTCCCTCGTTTAGAAAATTATAGCCAATAAATTGAAAACCACTTTCTTGCACTGAAACTTTCCATGTAATTTATCCACAGTTGATCAACTGTGCATCTCAAAAGTTAAATTCATATGGCAAATTGTCTTGCACATCAAACCAATTCATCATAACAGCTAAACATTGCAAATCGAAAGTATGCAGCAAATAAGCAAAGAGAACACAAAATTTCCACACACAAAAATCCTGTCAAAAAAATTGAGACAACTGAGAAAAGAAGTATTTCCCTTAAATGTCCTCCACTTCCTTGCACAAAGATTTTTAATGTCACTTGCAATGAAAACATGCATAGGGTAACAGAAGAAATGATGGGTAAATCATCATTCTGAAGATCCTATTTTTTCAAAAGCTAGAAAGCAAAACTTGGTGACATGGAAATGGAAAAGGACCAAAGAAGAACGCTTTGGAACCTATAAAAATACTATTGCGTGGCAATGACTCAAAACGCTTCCACTTCGAATAAGGAAGGCGATCTTAAGGGCCACGCTTGACACCTTACCATATAAAATGTGCAGATGCCTTATTCTAACAAAAATTATTGCAACCTTACATAAAAAAATGTCAGCATGCTAGAAGAAAAACAAAACACAAGTTAAACACATAATCGAACACATGATGTATACCATTCTCCCCGAGAATAAAATGCCAATTTTAAAATATTTTATGAGTAATAGCAATTATCTTATAATCTTCATATTTTGTCTGTCTTTTGTAAACAAATTAATATGCTATGGTCAAATTAAAACTTCCTCAGTCCAATCAAAATAAAAATAGAACCCCATCGCATGTGCCCTCCACTATTAAATCAATAAACATTGAAATTGAAAAATTGAAGTCCATTCAATAATGACAGCCAGCTCAAGAATGGAATATAATGCATAATTAACAGTTAGGCAGGTCAGACATGATATATGCCTCAAAAGTTATGTTCATAGAAGAACTTCCCTCACACATCTAATTGATTCATCATTCCTGCCAAACTGAACTTCATCGAATTCTGGACACTAATAAAATTAACTGAAAATTTACAGTAAATCGAAACAAATAATAAAATTGATCAAATTAAACACTATAAATTCTTAAGCAATTCCATGTTTATAAAGCATTGCCGCTAGGATGTGTGCATTTCACGCCCCTTAAACATACAAGGATTTTATGCAGCTTTCAGCAAGAAACACTATACACAGAATAAAGATAACTAGTTGATGCCCTCTTAAGAATCTTCAGCTGAGATAAACTCAAATTCCTAATAAGAAAACACAAACCATGAAGACTGGGAAAATTTTATTACCCAGTCCAGAATAGGCAAATTAATAAGTAAGAATATGTAAATCCCAAAAAAATCAAGATAAAATATATATCATGTAAAAATAATACAACAACAACACTCGAGCCTTTATCCCAATATAGTGGGGTCGGCTATATGGATCTTTTGTCTCCATTGTGCCCTATCTTTTGTCATAATCTCACTAATGCCTAAGTACATCATGTCTTTCTTATAGTTTAGTTTCATTCCAATTTCCAAGTATTTATTGGTCTACCCTACCCTCCCTCGTCTAACATGCCTAGTGACTCTCACAACGCCTAACAGGTGTCTCTAATGGACTCCTTTGTACATGTCCAAACCATCTTAGACGAGCTTCTCGCATCTTCTCAGAAATTGGTGCTAATCCTGTCTTATCCCTGATACTTTCATTCCTAATAATATCCAATCTCGTGTGTCCACACATCCACCTAAGCAATCTCATCTCCGCAACTCCGCGGGTCTAATTGTAGTACAGTAAAACTTGCCCTTAAGTTTTAGTGGTACTTTATGATCACATAAGATCCCTGACGCGCCTCTCCACTTCAACCAATCCGCTTGGATTCTATGTGTCACATCTTTATCAATACCTCCATCTTTTTGAACTATCGATCCAAGATATTTAAAACACTCACTACGAGAAATATCTTGATCACCCAACATAATAACGAAGTCATCTGTCCTTCTTGTACTGCTAAATTTAAGCTCCATATACTCCGTATTTGCCCTGCTCAACTTAAACCCTTCTTTTCTAAGGTATCTCGCCAAGATTCAAGTTTTGTGTTTACACCCTGGCGCGTCTCATCAACCAAAACGATATCATCTGCAAACAATAAACACCAAGGTATTGCTTGTTGGATATGTCTGGTGAGCTCATCTAAGATAAGGGTAAAGAGATAAGGGCTTAAGCTGAACCATGATGTAATCCAACAGTAATAGGGAATTCCTGTGTTAATCCTCCAGATATCCTCACCCTTGTCACTGAATTTGTATACATATCTTTGATTATGTCAATATATGATACACTTACATCTTTCTTTTCTAAGGGTCAGTTTGTTTCACCGTTCAAGCTCCGTTGTGTTGGTATCGGAACGTCTTTGAGCTTTTTTCCCGTTTGGTTCGAGCGTTCCGTTGTCAACGTGCCATTTTTTGGCATTCCCATAGGAGTTTTCCGACAGGAGCTTGGATCTCCTTTTCAACGGAGCGTTCCCACGACCACCATCTAATTAACCGTATTACTTTCGCAAAAAAAACAATTGCATCTCCTCCTCCGTCGTGGACATCGGCGAGAATTTATGCCATGGACGCCGGCGCGACGCCTTGGAGAAGCCCCCTCCCCCACCCACCACCACCCATCTCCTCCCCACCGCCATGGACGACGCCGACAAGAAGGTCGGCCATGGACCCCGGCGAGAAGGTCTGCCGTGGAGAACCCCTCCCCCAAGTCCTCCTCCACCGCCATGGACGACGCCGGCGAGAATGATGGACGCTTGGGAGACCCCCCCCCCACGCTGATGAGATGCTTCGCCGGCTCCCCCCACCCCCCTCCTCCTCCTCCCGTGATTTGGATCCTCCAGTGATCTAAGTCCTAAGCTTCGAATTTTATTATTAATGTGATTATTATATTATAATTATTATTATGATTATTGTTATTATAATATTATTATTATGATATCAGATTAGTATTAATATTATTAATATGATTATTATTATTAATAAATTAAATTTATGATAAAAATTAATTATAATCATTTAAATTAGTGTAATTGTAAAAAAAATTATAATAGAAACGTCACCGCTGTTTTACCAAACTGTTCTCCATTCTGAACAACTCTGTCACCGCTTTCTACCAAACTGTTTTGTCATTCTGAACAGCTCCATTCCAACAGCCTCATTTTCACAGCATTATTCTCACAGCTCATTTTACCACCACCACTGCCAAAACAAACAGACCATAAGACTCTCCATAAGATCTCTCTTGGAACTCTATCATAAGCCTTCTCAAGATAATAAACAGCATGTGCAAATCTTGTTTTCTTTCTCGATAGTTTCAATGAGTCTCCTTAAGTGATGTATAGTTTCCATGATCGACCTCTGTGGCATGAATCCAAATTGATTCTCCGAGATGTTAGTCTCTCGTCTTAATATTCTTTTTATTACTCGTTCTCATAGTTTCATGGTATGATTCATCAATTTAATTACTCTATAATTAACACAATTTTGTATATCTCCTTTATTCTTATACAAAGGTACCAAGATACTCTCTCCATTGGTCTGGCATCCTCTTTGATTTCAGTATTTTATTAAAAAAATATGTAAATCACAAAATTCCTTCATTTCCTAGACATTTCCATACAAGTTTCAATGATAAAAAATAAGAAAGTAACAAGAAAAATATTAAAATTTTCAATATGTGCATGGGCAATTATTTCTACATGTTGAACCTGCAGTTTAAATATGCTAAGCAATTTAAAATAAACAAAGCATTGTCCATGAGCATCTTTCACTTCCAAGGGCTCAGACTTTTCAAGCAGACTTTCATTCATCAAGTTCCAGAATGGACGAGCCGACCAGCACACCCAGCAAGCCTTCCCCCCCCCCTAAACTAGCACTGCATTTGTATGGGAGGAGTTTCTATACACACATGGGTGTGAGCTAGGTCCTCCGAGTTTTCACAACTCACCTTCTTGCACGACCTCTCACGTTTGTGGCTTCTATGTCTGCGGCCTAGTAAAACACTGCCAATACCCAAGTACAAACATTCAGGCCAGCTTCCTAGCTTCAACATCTTAGTGTTGTGAGCATGGACGTTGGAGCCGAGGAAGGAAAACCCCAAAGTAGTCGTTCATGATGCCGAGAAGCTTGTTGAAGGAAGTTGTTGCTATGTGCTACGAGGAATGAGGGTCACACAGCAACACCTCGTGAATGGTTCCTAGCCTCATCACCTTAAGGGACCAGAAGACATGCAATCCGAAAATAGCAAACAACGGAGAAGATTCTCAGAAAATTGGCATTTGTGTACGATACTATATGGGCATAGCGAGTGTGCTTGCTTAGAGAGTAGCATTTTGCGCCTGTTATTACATCATTACGGTAGGCTGAGTCATGATTACCACATAAGGCCAACGCGAACTCGCACAAGTTTCGTTCTATGCCAAATTTCGGCATATGTGAGGGAAAACAAGAACTCGAGCTCGGAGAGCTCCCCTCAAGGAATCGACCTCGACTGCACCGCATTGATGAACCAACAGATTCGCGACCTCGAGTGAGACACCTCTCTAATGGTGATTTTTTCCCATGTAAATTTGTCACGCCGGAGCGACACAATTGCATTCATAAACGGAAGGCTCACACACAAATATAAGCATCTAATGTACCATTTTTTGTGTTTTCACATATGGTAAAACTTTTATATGTTCTTCAAGGCAAGTGTGTTATCCTCCAAACGACAATCACGATCGCAAGCGAGGCGACCACAGGCCCCGGGGCGATATGTCTCTAAAACCAAACATTTGCATTGTCGGTCGAGATCAGCTTCCCATTGCATGTAGGTTGAAAATCCCAGGTTGGTATAGTTGTACAGCATCGCTTCCCGTATCAAGATAACACATCTCGGGAGCAACCCTAGGTGAGTGTGACCCCGCTCAATCTAAAAAGTGCTAATCATGAGAGCCAGCAACACCCAAATAGCATGTCTCTAAATTCAAGCATCTGCATTATCGGCCGAGATTATCTACTCCTTGCACGTTGGTTGTCTACCACTCTGGTGCTCGCTGCGTACAGTCTGTTAGTTGCAGGCCAGGAGTCGGGGGAAAAGACACTAGAGGACTTCGTTGAGACGTAGGCCAAGGAATAAATTGAATTCACCTCCTCTAATTGAGCTCTCTGATCGCATGAATGGCCATGGCGTGTGTGGGCCCCATGCATCCAAAAACACTCTTGCGATGAACTCGCACGTCCACCTCCTTCAGTTGAGCTCGTGGATTGCGCGAAGGAATGGTAGGACCGTGTCGATCGGTTACGGCATAAAGGCTGACTCGATGAATACACGCAACTCTATGAATAACCTCGCTCACTCGAAGTCATCTGCTTTACAAAAAGTAAAGTGGACACATCGCACCTTAGAACCCGCTTTACAAAAGTAATAAATATCATACAGGGGTCTATTGCGCAGAGCAGAGACGGCGCGCCTTAAAGCCAAAGCAAAGGCATCCCAATGCATTTAATGCCTTGAATTGGCGATCTACTCAAGAATCTGGCAACTTGCACGCAACATCAAAGATAAGTACTTCACAAAAACCAAAAAACTGTATTCATGTCTGTTTAATAGCTTTTCACAAAAAATCATAGCAATGGCATCTGTCGCCGGAGTATCCAGCAAGACGAAAAACAATAAACAAAAATAGAAAAGGCAACCGCCCGGTACTAGATCGAGAACTCTGGATACTTGTGTCCCTTTTCGTCATAGGAACGAAACCTGTTTCGCCTTTAGATATGTCATCGCCTGAAGAACTGGACAAAGCGCTGGAGTCGGGCGACGGAGAAGCACCACTCGCTTCAGTGAGCTAACAAATATGTAAGCAAGTTCACACATAGGTGACGCCGAGCAATTTTGACTTATGTGCGCAACTTGCTTTCATGGGTGTACAAGCTTTACAGAGCCGCGCACCTCTTGGACCAAATTCAAGAGTGTAAATCTCGCCATCTTTCAGTTGGATATTCTGCGAGAATGGTCTCTGCCCAGAAGAGGAATTATTAATTCCATCAGACCAAGCGAACTTGTCTTCTCGTTCTCTCATTTAAAAAATGGTCTTCGGTTTTCGTTGTGAATCGAGATTCTCCAGATACTACGCCATTACGGACTTATGCACGCGCGGATCAACCCCAACGAAGTGGCATCGATGGTGACCACCGCGTGCTACCTGCGCGAAGAAGGCATTGAGTAGGACTTCCTCGCATGGAGGAAGATATTCGTGATGATGGCGACTCAGGACGGGGTCATGTATTAACTCAGCAATTTTATGATGCAGAGAGGTCTTTCCAATAAGAACCACTGAACAGAGAGAGGGCGGTGTCTTTGTCCGTGGCAAGTTGGGACCGATTTCATCGATTATGGAGCTCACGGAGGCACCGACCTTTTGGTCCTCGGGGGTTAAGGCGGGTACTGATGTGTTGTGTGAATTCTTGCAGGAGAAAGAATTCAGCATGGACTATCTACCATCGAAGGCGAGGGGATGAGCTAGGTTATCGCTAACGCGGTTTGTCCAAGGAGCGCGTGTTCTCCCAGCCAATCTCCCGATTGGCGATAAGGAGAATACCCTGGTTCCTCTAGAGCTCGTCGAGCACTGCTGCGTACCTGATCCAGACGAGATCGAATTGGACCCAAACAAGGACAGGGGAAGCATCCAAAAATTGGATTGTCACATTTTGACCCAAAGGGACCAGCGAGAAGAAGATACGGAGCAAAGAGTGCACCCAAAAAACGTAAGAACCATGTGGACTTAAATGATCTGTATTCTCTCTACGACATGGAGTGTGAGAGTGCTTTGACATCACCGGCGAGCCCTTGATTTTCTAGGAGGGGGGATGTGACAAAACATTGCTTCAAACATCTAATTAATTCATAGGATGTTTTCCAATGTACAACAAAAAAACATTCCAAAGTTATGGTTAAAAAAAAAAAAGGAAAAAAGTACTACTGCCATAAAATCTCTTCTACTTATTTGCACCATGACTTTAAGGGCATTCATTCAACTATGGCAAGCAGCACAAAAATTGATTAACCAGTCATTTTATCTTTCTTTAGAAAATAATAAAAAGTTGGGCAAGTCAGAAACTATGAATGCCTTACTTAAAAAATAAAGTTCATATGGGATTACCTAACACATCTAATTGATTCAACATACTTGCCAACAAAAATTTGAAAAAATATAATAATAAATCCATTGAAATATTATGTAATTGATAAATTGATGCATAAAAATTCAAATTTTTGAGAAATAAAAACAATAACTCGGTTTGGAAAAACAAAAAACATAGCCCTCCAAATGTGTTGTATGTCTTTGTGCTAGATATGTCATTTGAATTTTTCCATAGCTGGCCATAAGCCACGAAAGTTAAGTTTACACATTATCTCGCACATCTTAGTGATTCATCATAACTGCCAAAGAATGCAAATCACAAAGCAAGCAGTAAATAAGAAAATACAAATTTTAAAAAAATCAAACTCAAGTTTAGAAATCTTGAAGATAAAATCTGAGACAACTAAAAAGAAATTGTCCCTCAAAATTTTTCCAAATCTTGGAACCAAAGGACTTTCAGCATGAGATACTCATAGGTAACATAAGAAATGAGAAGTAAACATCCTACAAGAGTTCCTATGTTGAGATAAATCGAACGCTAGAAATTAAATCCTGATGCCATGATGATGAAAAAAGACCAATGAAGAATGCTTTGAAGACCATAAAAATACTATTGCATGGCAATGACTCGGAACACTTCCACTTTGAATAAGAAAGGCGGACTTAAGGGCCACGCTTGACAGTTTAACATAAAAATTTGTATAGGTCCAATTCCAATAAAAAATAATGCAAAACTATACTCAACTTATGGACCCCATACACCATATTGAAGTATAAATAATATTGCCTCACATTCTCATACTTTATTCATATTCAGGCATTTTGTATCCATCAGACAGTATATCTCTATTTACCATTTAAATTTAAGGGGATAATAAAAAAGTTCTGGTCATAATAGAAAATAGTAACAACAATAACAACACTCAAGCCTTTATCCCACTATAGTGGGGACATAATAGAAAATAGTATTAATCAATAAATAGCATTTCATAAAGATGGCAAACTTTGATCTGGAAAATATATATATATTTATTAAAGATGAACAGCTAATGTTGAAGCCAAAAAAACAGCTAATACTAAAGCTTAAGAAGAAGAAACGACTTAGCTGAAAAAGTTATTTACATGTGATGTGTACAGGCATTTCTCTTCCAAATAGATCAGTAGTATGCTGCAAACAAAAAAAAGGTCAATCACTAGAAATCTAAAACAAATTCAAAAAAGTTGCAACTTAAATATACGCATAATAAAGTGTGACAGAAAGATGCAAAGAAGACAATAAAAACAGAAATCTATTGTCACCTCACAATTCTGCCGATAGCTGCAATCTGGGAATTGGAGTCACAACCTATGCAGGGAATAAAATATAAATACTTCTACAATTAAACTTCGGCAACCATTGGATCACACTAAAATAGAAACACGTGGCATCGACCTGAAAATTAAGTATCTTAAATCCTAAGAAAAAAAAAAATTGCAATTATTCTAATTTCCAACGGGCTCGTGAATCTATTTGAAAGGCCAGCTATTGTTAACAAGTTAAATGCAATAGATAATTGCAGCATGTGTAGTTGAACAGTTCCTTAAGGGGAAGAAACTGCATCAAGAACCATGACCCAAAATACATTATGTACATAGAAAATGCAACAATCATTTAAACAAGCTAGAAAATTACAGCCTAATTTTCATTCAAGAGCTTTAAAGTGCTTGAAGGACAGCTTGGGCACTAGGACCTAAAGTTTTTATTTTTATTGCCACATGTGGCCCTGAACTTATATGCAGTGAAAAAAATACTAAGTTCCTAGAAGAATGATAAAGCTATCAATATTTAACCATAAATTCAGAAGTCTGTGATTTCAAAATCATAATAGCACAAACCTTGCATTGTTTGTGCAAAATCTTGTTCTACAAGCCTACAACTCCACAAGCATAGCTGCATATGGAAAAGATTCATAACGATTAGCTTTAAATTTAATCCCACCTGGGAAACCCAAGAAATCATGACAGTTATAAATGAATGCATGGTGGCAAAATTCCTATGTTTCTTATGCCTCACAAGAAATATTACAATTGAAAAACTTATAGTCCATTCAGTCCCGACAGCCAGCCCAAGAAATCATGACAGTCAAGTCGAGAATTGTGTGTAACAAGTTCTAATATCATTTGATGCCTAGTTAAAGATTGAGCAAGACAAATATGATATATGCTTCCAAAGTTATGTTCAAAGGAGAACTTATAATGCGGAGCAGAGACGAGGACGAGTTTGGGGAACTGGCCTGATTAGGGAACTTACCATATATGGCGTGCCCAGATCGACGATCGGATTCCGTAGATGTGTCCGGATTCGCGTGCGAATAGATTTGATATATTATTTTACTATGTTTGCATTATTTTGATGTATTTGGGTAGCCACACCTCCGACCAATCATAGTCGTTGAAGGGGGATGCCCTAATTCTTGTTTTATTATAAAAATGTTTTATTATAAATAGAGGTGTTAAGGGCTGATCTAAGGTATTGCAGAATATGGAGATTGTATTCCCGGATTCCCCGATCCCGCCACGGTGCCGACTCCGTGAAACCCTAGGTGCCGACTCCTAGGCTTGTATCTCACTCCCCAAGGTACCCCTTAACCCTAGGATCCATCTTCCCCTCTGAAACCCTCCCGCAACCCCCTACAACCCCCAAATCGAGCCTCCATTTGTTGTCCAGAGAATGCAAAGTCCTTTTCATTCACTGTTTAATAATGAAATGAAATATTCATCTCTATAGTTTCCCAAGCCCCACCGCCAGTCCCTCTGCCCTCCCAGCAAGCCGTCGCTTCCCTGCTGTTGTGCCGCTTCCCCAAACCCTTCCAGCAAGCCGCCTGGCCACCCCCTATCCCCTCTACCACCGCTAGCCGCTCCTCCAGCAAAACCACCGTCGACCGCCCCTCCTAAACCCCTCCTGCACTGCCAGCTCCCCCCCCTACTTCCCAGCAGCTGGCCAAAATTCCAGACATCTGTCTTCTCCCCAGAGTCACCCCTCTCGTGGAACCACCTCCAATAGCCCTCCTCTTCCAGATCAACCCGGATCTGGAAATTTCAGCCTGGATTCGAACTCAAATTATCAGATCTACCCTTTCTCCCCCGGATCTATCCATACGTGGCCGAATTATCTATCCATCTCTCGTCTGACACCCTTCCACCACCGAGGATAGCTACCTATGCTATTTCCAAGCTGTCGGTTCCACCTGAGATCATCGTACCTGGATTCTTCATTGTCTGTCAGCCCGCCGAACTTGGTGATTCTTTGTTGTACTGGATTATTATTTTCAACATTCTTATATTGGATTATTCTCATACTCGTTTGAACATCTTGTATGGTAGTTGTTTGCTTTTATATTATTATTGTGATTTGCAGAATTTATATTCGCCGCACGCTCTTGTTTTGGCCCTCCACACGGAGGAAAGTCTAAGTTTGTTTGTCATAAATAATTATTCTGCTTTGCTATGAATTATTCTGCGTGTGATGATATTATTTATTATTTAACTGTAATTTAGCCGTCGATTTGCATGATATGTAGGGTTAGGTGACCGTTAATTCCGCCGCACATAGATTCGTCTTGCGTCAATTGTATCAAGCCAGGTTCCGCGCACTATTCGATACGCAGACGTGGAGTTTATAGGTTTTTCATATGTCTAGGCTTAGTTATAAAGGCGCAAGGCCACCAAGGCGCATAGGGTCTTGAGCCCACTTAGGCGCCCTCTCATAGGCTCAAGGCACAAGCGCAGCGCCTGACGAATGTAAGAACCACATTCACATTAATTTTAATAATTATCACTAACACCAATGCATCTTCTAATCATTTCGTCATTTATTCAACTCATTGATAATTCATTACTATCATTTATAGTTTCTTAAAAATAAAATCATTGGGTCATTAAAATCATATTTAAGTCTCGAGCTCGAATATGTTTCACAAACATTACATCAATGCAAAAATTATTGAATTTTTATATTATTTTTTTCTTTATTTTAGAAAAAAATTTCTAATAGAAATTTTGACTCAATGCGCCTTAATGCTCAAATGGCGCAAAAAAGGCGCACGAAGCGCAATCATCT